>JAJNOH010000022.1:0-600000 GCA_022376275.1 Xylariomycetidae sp. FL2044
ATTACGTAAGCTTATTTTTAATTACGACTTTTTTTTATGCGTAAAATTTATATTTAGCTTTTTAAGAAATATTTATAAATATTTAATTAATATAATTTTTAAAGTATTTAAAATATTATATAAAATTTTTAAATTTAGCTTTTATTAATAAATAATTTATTTTAGCTATTATTATAACGTTTTAAAAATAATAATTTTAATGTTTAATTTTTGCTTTTTTTTTATAAATTTAAATGGCTTATTAAAAATAATTTTATTATTTTTAATAATTATAAAACTATAATACGAGGTTTAATTATTTAATTATAATAAAAGAATTAAAATAAAAAGCTTATAATATTTATTTAGCTATAATTTATTAATTAAAAGTTTCTTATATTTTATTTTACGTTATTTAAATAATAGCTTTAAATAATTAAAATTATAACGATTTAAATAAGGTTTTTAAAATGATAAATAAATAATTTAAAATATAATTTATATTATATTAATATAAATTTTATTAAAGCTATTATTTATATTTTTTAAATAGTTTTTTATAAATAATAAAGATTTAAATAATTAAACTAGCTATATAATTTCTTTAAATATAAAAACGCGCTAAAAAGATCTTTTTAAATTATATATTAATATTATATATTAATTTTTAATTAAATATAAGCGAGTTACGTAAAATATATTT
The DNA here is from genome assembly GCA_022376275.1 of Xylariomycetidae sp. FL2044. Lineage (NCBI taxonomy): Eukaryota > Fungi > Ascomycota > Sordariomycetes > Xylariomycetidae sp. FL2044. The sequence continues at coordinate 683 of JAJNOH010000022.1, forward strand.
ATTTTTAAAATATATAATATAATTTATAAATTTAATATAGCTTTTTATATTATTAAAACGATTAATTTAATTATAAACTTTTTTTAAGCTAATTATAAGGTTAATATTATTAAGATATTTATTATTATATATATAAATTTTTATTTTTTATATAAAAAGTTATTAAGTTTAATATTACGTTTAAAAAGCGATTAATAATTAATTTAATTATTTTTTATAACTTATATAAATTAGAAAAAACTAATAAAATATAGTGGATTTATAATAAAAATAACTTTATAAATATAATAATAAAAATAAGGTAAATAAGTTTTTTAAGCGCTTTATTTTAATTAATAAATTAATAATTTACGTTAAAAAAATGTTTTACGTAAAATAAAAAAAGAAAAGTTATTAAAAAATTAAAATATTATAAATTTAAAATAAACGATTTTAAAAATCGATAAAATCGACCTTTTATATTTAATTTAAATGATAAATATAAAAAAATAAGGTTTAAATATTTTAAGGCTTAAAAAAAAGATATTAAAGGATTTAAAAGCTAATATAAGATTTATTAATAGATAAATAGATTTTTAAAGGGTTATTTTAATAAATTATCTAATTAAAAAAACGGTTTATTTTTTTTTTTTTTTTTTATATAATTAAAATTATTTAAAAATTATATATTAAAATATTTATAACGTTTAATTATAATTTAAAAGTTTATTAATATTATTATATTAATTAAAAATAAATATTATAAAATAATAATTAAAAAGCTTAAGTTATTATAAATAAATTTATATTTAATTTATATAATAGCTAATTTTTTTAAGGCTATAAAGTTTAGCTTTTTTTTTTATATATTATTATAAATAATATTATTTTTTATTAATATAAATAATATATTAAATTAAAAAAATTAGCTAATTATAAAAAAATAAAAAAAATAATATATTAAATTTTAATATAAGGCTTTTGCTTAATTTTTAAAGGTGGGTTATTTAATTAATTATAAATATATTTAATATTATATAATTATTAAATATTAACACGTTTTTATAACGTTTAAAGCATTAAATAAATAATTTTATTATTATTTTAGCCTTAATAATAAAAAACGTGCGTATCTTATTATTTTTATTTTTTTAAAATAATTATTTTAATTATAATCTTTTATATAAAAAAACTTTATAAATCTTTTAAATTTAAGCTTTATAAACGGCTTTATTAAGTTATTTATAAGGTTTTTCTTATTTTTCACGTATTTTAATTTAATATAGCTTATTTTAACCTTTTAAATTATATAATAATAATTAATTTATATATATCGCTTTTATAATTTTATAAAAACGTCTTTATTTTATTTTATCGCGCTAATATTATTTTTTTTAACATTTAAATAATTTTAATAAAAAATAATCGTATTTAAATTAGCTTATTAATAATATAAGCTATATTAATATATTTAAATTTTATAATATTTTTTAAAATTATACTTTAAAATTTAAAATATTATAAAATAAAACCATTAGCTATAAATATAACTAGTTTTATAATCGATTATAACTTTTTAAAGTTAAAAATAAAACTACTATCGATAATAGCGTAAAATTTTAAATTATTATATTAATAATATAAATAATTTTTTATAAGTTTTTTATATATAATAGCCTTTTTTATAGCTTTATAAAAATATTAGGGTATTTTTTTTAATATATTCTCGTTATTTAAAAAATAAACACGCTATAAATTATATTTAAATTAATATCGTAAAATAAATATTTAGCCTTATTATATTTATTATAAAATAATATTTATTAATAATGCTTATATATTTATAAATTATATTAAAAGGGATAAATTTAATATTATATATTATATTATTAAAATATAATAATAAAAAAGAAATATTAAATAATTTATAATCTTTTAAACTTTATAATTTTAAAGCTCGTTTAATATATTATTTATAATTAAAACTTATATTATTATTCGAAATATTCTTTTTAATTTTAACTTTAAAATATTAATTATTATTTTTAAAGTTTATAATAAATATAATTTTTATTAATTTAATAATAAAAATCGTAATTTTCTCGTAATTTAAATTAAAAACGTAAAAATCGTTAATATAAATTAAAATAAGCTTTTTAAATTATTTATTTATATAAATAATATCGTTTAATTTTAATAAATAAAAGCTAAATTTTATTAAAGCTATTTTAATTTTTATTTATTAAATATTTATTATTTATTTTAAATTATATAAAAAGTTTAAAAGTTATATAATATATCTTAAAAAATAGTTATATTTTACCCTTAAAAAAATAAAACTTAAAAAACTTTTTAAATATTAAGAATATTTTTATATATAAATATTTAAAAAGGTTATTAATAAGGTAAATAATAATAAAATCTAATAAAATTTTATATTATTTTTTATAGCTATTATTATTAATAATATTTTTTATAATATTATTTTTATAATTAACGCCTTTATTTTATTATAATTAATACTTTTTTTTTATATAAACTTTTTTATTATAATATATACCTTATATTTATTAAATATCTTATTTTTATATTTTTTATATAATATTTATTTATTATTAATAAAGTTAAAAATAATTATATTTTTTAAATTAATTAATTTAAACGTGTTATATTAAAGGTTTTTAAATATTTTAATAAAAGTAGATTTAATTTATTTTTTACGCTCGGGTCCCTTTATAATAATTTTAAAATCGGGTTAATTAAATATATTAATAAATAATTTATAAAAAAAAAATGCTATTTTTAATTTTATCGTCAATTTTTATAATTTTTAATAAAACATTAAACACGTAAAAAAAGTTAGCTATATTTTTTTTATAAATTATTATATATATAATAAGGTTTTTTTTATCGATAATTTATTTATTAATAAAATTTATAAAAAAAAATCGGTATTTTCCGGGTTATTTTTATCTTTATAAAATAAATTTTTATCTTTTTTAAAGTTAAAAATATCGATTAATTTAAATATATTATTTAAAGCTTTATATTTATATAGGTCCTTTTTAACCTTTTTAAATTTGCCACGCTTTTTTTCACGTTATTATTTTTAAGGTCTATTATATTTTTTTAAATAATATTATCGTTTTTATTATATATATAGCTTTTTAGCTTTATTTAATAACGTAATTATCGTTAAATCGTAAAAGGAAATAATTATATAATATTTTATAAGTCGAAAACGTTATTTAAAAATAAGGTTATTTTATAAAAGGTAATATAAAACGTTATTATAAAATATTACTCGTTTATTAGCTACTTAATATAATTATAATTGCTTTAATAATTAAAATATATAATAATTATAGCTTTATTTATTATATTTTTTATAATAATATAATAGCTTTTATTAATATAAATTATTATTTTTATATTAATTATATAAAAATAGTTAAAGTTTTATTTATATATATATTATAAATTAAAAGCATCTTTTTAAAGCTTTTTTAATATATAATTAATAGTTAATTATATTATTTTATTTAATATATAAATAATTATTTTAAATATATAATCCTAAAAATAAGAAGGGATTTTTATTTAAATATATATAGCTTTTATAAAATTTTAAATAAAATATATAAAGCGTTTTAATATATTATTTTAATATTAATTATAAAGAAAAAAGATATTAATTTAACGTAGTTATTATAATAATATTTTTTTAATTCAAATATGTTAAACTTTTTTTTGCTATTTAAATAAAGGATTTTAACTCGATTTAAAATCGTTCCTTTAAAAAAAGCGTTAATAAGCTTTATATTAAGGTCGTTAATAAAATTAAGCAAATATTATTAAGTTTTATCTTTTTATTTATAATATTTTATAGCTTTTTTTAAGCTTTATCTTTTATAATCGCTATAAAATAGCTTTTTTTAGCGATAAATATAGGTTTAATAAAGCTTAAATCGGCTTAAAACATTTTTTTAATATAATTACCTTAAATATTTTTAATTTTATTATAAGCTTTATAAAATAAAAATTTAATGGATTTAAGGTTAATAATAATATTTATAATTTATTTTATCGTTTATAATAAACGTTTTATATTAAAATAATAAAATTTTTTATGTTAAATAATTAGCGCTTTTATAAATTTTTTATTAATATAAATTATATTATTTTTTTATAACGTTTATAATATTATTTATAGTTAAAAATTCGTATATTTCACGTTTAGCGCGCATTATTAAACGCGAATTATAATTAATTTTAGCGTGTTATATTTTTATAATAAAAAGCCATGTTTTATAACATTAATTATAATAATAACGTCACTTTTTATATTATAAAAATCATTTTTATATAAATAAAAGCTAGCTTTATATAATAACTTTTTAAAAATAATTTTAAAAGGGAAAATTAAAACGTAAAACGCTATTTTTTTAATAAATTTTATAAGGTTTTTTTTTTTTATTAAAATATATGCCTATTTATTTATCTTTTTAATAATAATAACGCTTATAACTATTTTTATCTTAAATCGATCTTTTTATATATTAATTAAATTAATAAAATCGTTAATATTATTAATAATATTAATATTAATACTAATATTAAATAATTTATAATTATAATTATCGGCCGTTTTTATAATTATAATTTTAATTAAGTTATAGCTTATTAAAGTTATAAAAAAGCTAATAATTATATTATTAATTTTATTATCGCTTTTAATATTATTAAACTATTTTTTCGCACTAATTACCTTTAAAATAAAATAAGCGTTATATTTAATAATAATTTTAATTAAAACGTTTATATTTATTTTAATAATAATAATAAACGTTTTATTAACCTTATTTTAATAATAAAATAACGCTTAAAATATTTTATTAAATTTATTTTATTAAATTTATTAAAAGGTTTTAATATTTTTACCATATTTTTCCGCTCGATAAGCTTTTTTAGCAAGTTTATTACCGTTTTTTCAAGGTGATTTAAAATAATTTTTAATTATATAACCTTATTAATTATAATTTTAATATTTTAAACTTTTATTTTTATTTTAACTTTTATTATTTTTGCTTTTTTTAAAAATATTTTTATTTTTACTTTTATTATTATAACTTTAAATAATATAAATATTAATTATTATAACGTAATAAATTATTTTATTTAATATAATTAATATATTTAATTTTAAAGTTTTTAATAACCTTTTTAATAATAATAATTTTATAAAATTTCTTAAATCGTCTTCGATTTTTAGCTTAATTAAAAGCCTTTTTTTAAATATTAATAATAAAAATAATATTTAATATTTTATTATTTATTTTTATATTAGATTTATCGATTTTATAAGCAAAATATTATTATTTAATAATAAAAATAAAATGGTTTTTATTATTATATTTAAGGCGAATAAATTACTTTAATAAGCTTTAAAAGCGTTATAATATATATTTTTAAAAAGTTAAAAAATCTAGGTGCCTTTTTAGATCCTTAATATTATTCTCATAAATTTAAATTAATAAGCGTTTTTTATAATATTAATAAATATAAGCTTATTTTATATATAAAAATATATATCTTTTTTTTTATATTTAATAATATTAAATTTAATTATTAAAAGCTTTTTAAATTTATCCTAATTTTTGTAACCTTTAAAACGTTAATAATTTTTAAATTTAATAATTTATAACTTTTATTTAAAATTATAACCATTAAAAATATTACGAATTTTATTTTTATATAATTAAATTAAAGATTATAAATAATAAAAGAAAAAGTTTTAATTTTAACGATGCTTTTTTTTTTATTATAGCGATAGCGATAACGTTTATTTCGATTATTATTAAAATTAAAATCTAATAAGCTTAAATTAAAGGGCTTAAAATCGATTAAAGGTTATAAAAAAGCAAAGCGTTTTTTATTATATATAAAATTTCTTTTCGATTTTATTTTTATCGAATTTTATTTATTTTTATCATATAATTTTAATTATTTCGATTATAATTTTTTATTATTATTATTATTATTATTATAGCTTTTATTATAATTCTAGCTAATAATAAAAGGGGGGAGCTTATAAATTTAATTTTTATTAAAATTTTATAGTTTAATTTTATTATTAATTTATTTTTATAATTATCGTTTTTTCAATAAAAAATATAATTAATCGTTTTTTAAATTAATTAATTATAAATTATTAGATATAATTTAATCTTAAATTATCGATTTATTATAAATTAAAAAGGTTTTATTATTATAATAACTTAATAGCAAGTTATTATAATTACTTTATTATTTATAATATTAACTTGCTTAAAATATAAATAAATTTACCTTTATTAAATAAGGTTAATAAGCTTATTTTAAATTAAAGCACGATGCTTTTATATATATAAATATAACCTTATAAAATATTATTATTATTATTAATTAAAGCGATAGCGTTAATCGCTTTTAACTTTATAATTTTATTATATAATTATTTTATCTCGCGTTAAAAAATAGCAAGCTTTTTTTATTATTTAATTATAAATTATTATTATTAAATTATTAACTTATTATTAGCGTTTTTTTATTTAGCTTAAATTATAAGCTTTTTAATAATTTATTTATAATTTTTAATTATTATAATAATTTTATCTTTTAAGTTATTATTTTTTTAATAACCTTTTTTTTATAAGTAATAATAATTATTAAAACGTATCTTTAAATATTAAAATTTTATTATTTATATTATCTTTTAATTTATCGGACTTTTATAAATTAACACCGCTAATATAATTATTATAATTAATGCTATTTTTTTACGAAGCATTTATTATTAACTTTTAAATAAAAATTCCTTACGTGTTTTAATTATAATAATTTAATAAAAAGAAATAATTAAGAAAAATAATAAAAATTATATTAAATAATCGTTATAATAATAAATTAATAGCTTAATAAATAAATGCTATTATATTAGCGATATTATTATTTATTAGCATAAATAATATATTAAATTAAAAGGATTAATTAATTATAATAAGGGTAAAAAAATAATACACTAAATTTTAATGCGGGGCTTTTATTTAATTTTTAAGGGTGGGTCATTTAATTAATTATATATATGCTTAATATTATATAATTATTAACTATTAATAATTATTAATTAATTTATATTTATATATTTATATATCTAAATTATAATAATTATTATAAATTATATTTAATAATTTTAAAGCTTATATATACGCTTTTTTATAAGTTTTTTAATATTTTTATTGATAATATAATAAAAAAACTTAGCTTTATATAAAATAATATTTATTTATTAATAAAAAATATATTATTAATATATTAAAATAATATTATCACCTTATTTTTAGATTATTTAATATAATAAAGAATTATTTTTAATTTAATATAACCTTTATTTTAATCTTTAAACTTTATTTTATGCTTATTATTTTATTTTTATATGATTAGCATAAAGCAAGGAGTTCAGCTTAACATTAGATAATACTTGCTTTGAGAAAAGGAACGCATCGTCGGCATTTTACTATAACTTCACCAACCCTATCATGGGCGGTTTAATCTATCAGGAAACCACACTCGTCCTAGCACAGACTTTGTCTTCGTCCTTGGCCTTTACTCAATTCCCATGGTCCAATCCTCGTCCTCATCCACGTCCCCATCCTCATCCTCGTCCTCGTCCTCACCCTCACCCTCATCCTCATCCCCATCTATCTCATTGATGTTCAAATTCTTGACATCGGTACAAAGCTCCTCCTGCTCGATCTCATCATCGAGCGCCTTCTCGACCATGGACATATCCATGTCCTTCTTGCCTTCCTTATTGCGTTGGTGATTTTGAGCTTGTTTCTTCTTCTCTTGAGCACGGTGCCATTGGTTATACTCGTTCATGCTCTTCTGGAGGTCGCCTACGGGTTTGGTGGTCTTGTAGGCCATGGACTATGAGAGATACCGTCAGTTTCATGATCTTAAAGGGGTAGTGGCTTAACATACGGCTGTCTCCCAGTGTGAGTAGGCATTAGCAAGGAAGCGGTCGATTGCGCGGGCTGTCTTGCAATGTTGATCTTCTTCGAATGGCTCCTGGGGCCATTGGTTCCACTTGAGTCGCGATTCTATGAGGTTGTGGACCATGGCAACGAATACGTGCGGCGGGATTGATCGGGCCCAAGGAGTTTCCCGTCGCAAATGCCACATGAATCCAAAGAGACCACTGTCACCAGGGTCTCCAACACCACCAACGCCCCATAGGGTTCCGCGAAGCCTGTCTCGCAGCGCCTAAGGTAGTGATCAGATCAGTGTGTGTTCATAGCCGACGAATTTCCCAAGGTTCGAAGTGAAGGGTGTGGGGATGACGTCGGCATGGGCATACCTTGGTATTGGCATGATCCATCATAGACGCGAGGGCTGTATCAAGAGCAACACGACTCGTCTTGAAGGCAGAGTGAGAGTGGTTGGCATCGCCGAACAAGACCTCCTGATCTTTAAGGGCTTTTAGAATGATCGCGTCGTGGGGGCTCCTGGTCACGAAGGTGGGCTTTTCGAATTTCTCCAATTCTGGTCGTTTCTGCCAGACAAGACCCGCTTTGGGCATGTAGTCGATGAGAAGTCGTCGAGGCATGGCGAAGATGAGGTGCTGGGAAGTGGTCCGATAGTTAGTCTAGTTTGTTCGCGAAAGAAAAGAGTGTAATAGAATCGACCTTTAGAAAGTGCGTATAGTATCTGGTGTTCGGTACCAAGTGAGGTAGTGGACAGGTCTGGATGATGCGCTTGAGGAAAGTGTGTTTGTATTGGGATGGGATGGAGAAAAAAGAAGGTGGAGAGGAGAGGAGATGTAGAGGAGGTAAAAAGGCTATCAATGGTTAGGGACAGTGATGAGAGTGTCCCGATTGTAGCGTGAATATGTCAAGAATAGCGCAGATGGGCAGGTGGGAACAACAGGAAGGGCCTATGTGAAGGTCAAGGGCAGGAGCAGTTGTTACCGGCATGGACAGCGCACATCGAATATGGTTGCGAGTGTAGTGGATGGCTTATCTAGACGTGGATTGACATACCAAGGGAAATAGAGGCACTTAGTTGGGATCAACTTAACCTACCAGCTTGCTGGATGCACTTGCAATAGGAATATTTGGGCTGCGATGTCCTGCGATATGCTGCGCGTTGGTGCTCTGGTTAATGATGGGAGAAGGAAAGAAGTAAAAGGGACAAATCTGCGCTATGATTGCAAGTAATGTAGCGATTGGCAGTAGAGAAGGAAGTCATATAGAGATGATTGATATTTCGGGGAATGTATCAAAAAAGAGTCATGCTCGTGTAATGCAAATTATAGAAGGCAACCAGTTATTAAAAAAAAAAAAAATGAAGAACTATTATAAACAAAAAAAGAAAACCAGCTTTTGGACTGTCGCCAGGGAGCATCCTACAGTATAGGAAGAAGTACCACCCTCTAAGTACTAGATGAGTTAGAGGTGTCCTCAGGTGGTTATGAGCCTCCATTCCGTCCCATGAAAATGGAGGTGACGCACAACTGCAGAGGGAATCGAACCCTAACCTTCACGGTTACTAGGTCACTTCATACCACTGCGCCAATCCCCCAGACCGACATTTCCCCCGACCCGCCAGGACTGTTGATTGCAAGTGTCAATAATAGGCCTTATAACCCAAACGGGTAAACTGCTTGACCAAAGCCTTTCTTTGTATGCACCAAGGAGTACCTAGGTACCTAGGCATGCATATGGCTCTAGCCATTAAAGATTGTCATCTTGACATTCATCATAAATTACTTTAATGCATCATCATTGCTCCTATCATCGACCTGTCTCCGGCCAGCCCCAGAAGACCAACCCCTCTCGCATATAAGTGCACGCAGTCGAGGTGTCCCTCAAGCAGTCACTCCCAGCATATATTATTGGGATGTCTTTCACAAGGAATCCTAAACAGGGAGTCCATCATCCTTGCACGCATCTTAGGAGATAATCACCAGTAAGCCCGCGTTACACTCGCGTACAAAACGCTCGAATATACACGTAGGGACTACACCAACGTTGGACCTCTTCACCCGTCCAAATCATCACGCAAAAGCTCACCACCTCCTCATCAGTCACCCCAGACGCGTAAGCCATCATTCTATGCCTCAAATCGATTCTGCTAGCAAAATTGAACCTATCCCTAACGTGCTTTAAGTCTCTCATCTGCCACTATGGTAGCATCGAAACATTACCATACACACATTTACACGGCTTAGCGTAATATTAAGGGAGTGAATTTGGGGATTCAATTACCAATCCATCGAAACATCAATCAATCAAAAGCTCAAACGGCCTGAGCAGAATAGTCTGAAGTATCTGCTCTGATTCCCTCACCCGTACTAACATATCAAAAAAAAAAAAAAAAAAAAAAAAAAAAAAAAAAAAAAAAAAAAAAAAAAAGCAGGTAAGATTGGTAAGTCAGATTCATATTTTTTCCAACATGTTTCTAATAACAAATCACTAGTAACGCCGTCATAAACAACCCGGGCCAAACCCTAAGTCACCCATCGAGACTCCCACCATCGCCACCACCACCAACCCCCACCAGGCTTACCAACATCATAGTCTCCCATACCGCCGTTTCCAATGGAAACCCCGCTCCTCTCTCCCCGGGAGCCCGATCACCACCAAGCAATGCTCAGGCCCCTCGGCACCGCCCCGGCCTCGGCCACGAAGCTCTGCTGCACGAGGTTGACGTCGAAGTCGCCGACGGGCGCGGCCTCCCAGGCCAGCGTCTCGCCCGCGGGGCACGCGAACGCCCGGACGGCCGGCTGCGCGAAGGCCGCCTCGTCGAACGCGTACGCGCCGGCGCCGGCGTCGAACCGGATCCGCGCCAGCTGCCGGTCCCGCAGGTTCCCGGCCTCGAGCGCCGCGAGCCCGCCCGCCGCGAACCCGTTGCTGAACACGTCCATGGCCATGGCGCCCCGGACGTCGTCGCCGTCGCGCAGCTGCGGCTGCGCCGTGAACACGAGGCCGCAGGTCCGGCCCGCGAGGGACGCGGGGACCGGGATCGAATAGAGCGTCGAGACGAGGTTGTCGTAGGCGTCGTTGCGGATCGCGGCCGTCTCGCCGGTGGGCCAGTTCTGGCCGCCCTTGATGTCGTGCGATTTCAGGAGGTTGGGCACGATGTAGCCGGAGGGGCTGGAGGCGTCGCGGGGACTGAGCTTGGGGGCGGTGGTGGTTGGGGCGGCCTGGGTGAGGGTGGCGGCGGTGGAGAGGAGGGTTAGGAGGGCGGTTGTGTATTGCATTTTGAATGGCTTTTGGGTGGTAAGTTGATATACTTGGTTGGTTTACTATTAATGATGAGATAAGTTGTGGGAGAGTTTGGGTATTAGAGTATTAGATATACTGAGAATGAAGAGCTGAGAGTTCTGAAGTGTAATTAGAATAGTATTAGATAGGATGATTTGTTTAGTGGTGATGATGGTGATGATGATAGAAACAAAAAAACCTTTTCCTGGACCGGAATCCCTCCCCCTTTTATACTCCAAACATCGAAAGTGAAGTCCTTCACATCTTCCCATCTCACGATATCTCGTCGTGATCACTAGACAGCCTGCTTATCTAGCTCAATCACAATACACACTCAAGAAAGCTCAGCCCTGTTCTATTTTTACCCCATCTGCCAAAGAAACCGCAAGCTGACTTATAGGCTACCGCCAACCCAATGCTTCTCCATTGCCAAGACTCAAGTGCTGATCGCAGCTGAACTACCAAGCTTTTATCCTATTGGCTGCCTAGTATTTAGCACTAGCTGACTTAAGTCTCCGAAGTCCCGGGTGTCACGTTTTTAATAGGTATGGGAATAGAGACTACCTACCCACAACCTGGAACCCCAGAAATTGTAGAAAACCCACACTGCCACGCCTCGTATGGGCATGCTAGACGAGCCCAGGAACCCGGGGACTTATTCGATCTGTTGTCGTCTAATTTCTCTCTGAGCTCGGCTGACCAGCGAAGCCACGAATATAATGTAAGCACTAGTCGCGGTTGTTGTGAACAGAGAGCGCAGATAGGCTATTATGTTATCGTGAGGCCTTATATAGAGCTCGTTTATTAAGAGGCCGATGCTATCTAGTAGGAACCAAGTTGTTGATAAGCTAAGTCTGAGCCACCGGCTTCCCTCCCTCCCAGCCTATCTAGTGACAGTTTGATAACCGCATGGTATGGGAAGAGGCGCTGATAGTCGGATAGTTAACAGCCTGGATTCGCTCGCTTGGGGGCTTTGGCTGTTGTTACAAAGCACTGGGGGGGTCATATGACACTAATTACAACAACTTCAGCGAGATACGGGAGGATGAGTTTCCGGAGCAGTTTATTGCCGATAATTCTTCGGCTCAGAGGGAAGCCGTCTTTCCGAAGTGTGTAGCTGGCTGGGTGTGTGCCGCATTAGCCTCCGGGTGTGTTGCTGACAAGGTGAATTAGTTCAGAGAGTTTAGCGGCTTAGGGCTGAGCCGTAAGTCACTGAGCCGTAAGTCAACGCTCAGCTCGAATTCTAGTTTGAACAACTAAAAATTTCACATGAGTCTCTGATGCATTTGAGTTCAACTACCTTTCAGAGACGTTGGCTGTTGGCGCAAGAAAGGACGCAGAGAGTTGAGTGAGCTGAGTGAGCTTGATCGTATATGCAGGGTACCAGTGGGAGAAGGCTGCTTAGCATATTCAACATGGTTTCAGCTTATTATTTCCCGATCGAAAACAAACCGCTTATTCAGATACGCGTTCAGGGGATGTAACATCGCGAGTCCCTTCTAAGATTGTGTTGGTGTGGAATCTCCACCAGGAAAATGAGAGGCCTATATACTACCGTGAGTCAGCCAATTCACCAGATGGATACCCTGTCTTGTTTCTAAACTTCTTATTTCTTGTCATACCTATATAGAAAGCTTGCTGGTTTGTAAGCAGAGTCAAGGAATTATGGGTAAGTTGCAACACGTGCCATGCTTGACTCCGTATTGCGTCCCACTGAGTCAAAAATCGCACGTGATGTCCAGCTGCGCAAGCCGCTAATACTTGGGAGACGCCACTTGGGAGACGCCACTTGCGGGTATCACTAAAACGTTACAACGTTGGGATGATGCTCCAGTAAGTTTGCTCTCCTTAGAATCACGTAACAGACACGTTCAGACATATGCGCATGGTTATGATGATCAAAGCGTATATGCAGGTCTCTCTCAATGTACTGGCGCGCTTCTAGATGAACCATTTCCACGGCGACTCCTCTAATGCCCCCGTGGTCTGGAACGTGCCTCACCGGCTTCCTGGCCCAGCTGCTCCAGCGCCCGCTCATAAGCTGCCACCTTCTCAGCGAAGGCGGCCTCCTTCTCCTCGGTGATACGTATCCGGTCCACCTTCTGGCTCCTCTGTACCACGCTCTCGCTCGCCACCTCGTTCCAGAACCATCTGGCCTCTGCATTCGTAAACAGCGTCCAAGCCTTACCCGCCCTGCCAGCTCTCGCTGTACGACCAACTCGGTGAACATACGAAGCCACGCTGGATGGCATGTCATAGTTGACCACGTGATCCAGGGAGGCTAAATCAATACCACGGGCGACGAGGTCGGACGCCACAAGAAGGCGCAGCTTGCCACTCTTGAATGAGTTCATGGTATCTCGACGGGTCGCGTAGGGCGTAGTCGATGTGAGTGTTCCTATAAATGAGCCAAGTTGAGGCGCCAGAATAGCTAATAGGCGCGACAATCGCAATGCCGTCTCGTTTGATTTGGTGAAAATAAGGGTAGTGGGAAGTAGGCGGTTCCTTTCTGAGGATGCTGCTGACCGCTTGGACGATTTGCGCGTAACAGAGTCAGAATCGGACTCCGAGTCTGAGTCTGACTCTGAGTTCGACTCAGAAGATGAAGTGTCATCTTCGGATACTTCTCGGTCGGTTTTCTCCTGGAGAAGACCCTGGTAGAGATCGGAATCTCGAAGCAAGTCCAGGAGGAACAATGGCTTGAGGTTCGGGTCGCTAACTTTGAGAGCCGCCTCCGTGAGAAATTGCGGGAGTGCGTGCTGAGCCTCGCCGTCAGTAGGCCCGGCGTCTTCTTTCGGTGCTGAGCCGTCGAGGACGATCAGCTGTGGTCTTCGCAGTTTCAGACCCTGTAAGCGATCAAGATCGCGAGTCATGGTGGCACTGAGAACAACCTTTCGAACTCCTGTCAAATTCGACTGCTTATGATTTCGAGCGTTGGTTACCTTTTCCGTATGCAGTCGGGGAATAACAACATCGAGCCATTGCTGGAAGTTTTGCCCGAGCAGCTTATCCGCTTCATCCACAACAAGCCATCGAACAAAGTCCAGCGAGAACCCTGGGGTATACTTGATATGCTCAACAAGCCTTCCCGGAGTGCATATGAGAATATCTACTTTGGACTTGTAGGTAATCACATGATCCGGCAACGTCAGGATCTTGTCTTCCTTTTGCTGAATCGCAGCCCTTTCCTCGTCTTCCGTATTGTATCCTTCGTCCTCATTGCCGGAAGCCATCGTGCCTCGGGACGCTACCCTTGCGGCGTGCTTAGCATAAGCAACTGGATCATAACGTTCTTCTCTCTCGACCAGGTTGGACTGCTCCTGCTCAAGGGCTTGACTACCCATCGCAATAGCCACCCGCACTCTCCGTTTCGCACCATCTAAGGCGAAAACACCAGCACATTCTTCGTAGACCTGCTGAACTTGTTTCACGAGTTCACGAGTTGGAAGAACTACGAGACCGCGTAGCCTCGTAACCTGCCGATTGCCACTGCTCAAATCTCGAATCATGGGCAACGCGTAGGCCAGCGTCTTTCCGGAACCTGTAGCAGCGGAGACAAGTACATCACCCTGCATTGTTTTGCAATGATGGGGAAGTAGTAGGGGGATTACAGCAGTCTGGATCGCAAAGGCTTCCTTGTATCCTTTGCCAGCTAAACGCTGAGAAATTTCAGGCGTGATCCCTAGTTCAGGGGACAGACCAAAGCCCGTAAAAGGTGCCCTCGCTTGCGGCGCAACACGAACGGGCTCTGCCAGCCAAGGGGGTAGAGTCTCGTAAGTCGGCCTCGTAGTGTCAGGAGCAACGGGATCCGGTTGGGGGAGAGGTTCTAAGCCGTGAAGTTCAACCTCATCGGCAAGTTCTTCAACGGTGTTATCGACTTGTTGAGACTTCTCCTTACTATCAGGCTCATCCACATCTAGCATTGGAGTATCTTCGGGGGTCTCAGTTGCAAGCGAAGGCTGTGGAACAGCTGGCTTGATTGATTTCGCCTTTTTCTCAAGAATTGCTTTATGTCGTGTCAATGTGTCATCTTGGTTTGGTGGTAGTGGTATTGTATCCACATGATCGCCCCTTTTCGACTTTTTCTTGCCCTTTTTTTCCTTCTTTCCCTCCTTGCTCGGCTCGGTCAGCGTACCCCTCACATCTGGTACGGGCATGTCTGCTACCTGCGCATCTGGTCCAACCAAGAACCCATCATGTAGGATATTTGCGACGTCATCCTGAGCCACCGAGTCCGGGAGCGACAGGGCGTCCACCGCTGTGTCTTTTTCTACTACTGCCTGTTTCCTCGTTTCCTTGTTGGACTTTTTCGTCTTCTTCTTTTGCGACTTGTGAGGGGAGTCGTCTTCTGTCAATTTTGCTTTTTTGGCTGGAGGTTGGTCGTTATTATGTTCCTCGTCAAAGTGAACATGTTGTGAGGGCTGAACATTCACTGGTCGGTCGCTGGTAGCTTTTGGTGGGGGGATATATCGAGCATAAGCAGTAGGCAATGGTTTCGTTGGCGATAGGGATGGGGTGTCAGGGATTGGTTCGGGCGCAGTATTCGTAGCAGTGCCCTTGGGGGGCGGAACATATCGAGCGTACATTGTCTAGGTCGTGGAAGCCCTCTTTTTGACTCTCGAAAGACAACAATTCCAGATCCAGAATGTCGGTCCTGACGATGGATTGGAAACTTTTTGGTGGAGCCTGTCAATTCTGCCGCTACAAGCGTCGTACCTGTAGCTGACCGCTTTTCTTATCGTTATCAGCTAGCTAGCCTAACAGCCTGACTTAGAAATCAGTGACGCGCTACTGCCGGTCCGTCCCGCGAGAGACTCCAACCATTAACATCTTCGAATGCGACAACACCCATTGAGCCACTCATTGACTTAATTGCACCCCTGATTACCAAAGCCAGTTCCCTATGCATTCTGCTATGTTTAGTAGAGGCCAATCTCGATCTTCAGACGTTTTTGCTGGATTCGCTAGCATGAACGCACATGGGATGCGATAGCGCGAACGGTACTCGCTGTCACTAAGGTTCAAACTGACACCAACCTCACAACCGGTTTATTTATCCCAACAGCCTCCTCCCCAACGATATCCCACCACCACCAGATCGACTAAACGATCGAGCTACCATCCTCCACCAGAGTCGACAGACTGTGTGGCTGTTTCCCGAACATGACTCGAAAACCATCTACAAGTAATCGCCGTCACCATCCTCCAAGATGCCGCCGCACCGAACCTATAACATCGCTATGGTTAGCGACTTCTTCTTCCCTCAGCCAGGCGGGGTCGAGAGTCATATCTACCAGCTTGCGACGAAATTGATAGACCGAGGTCACAAGGTCATTGTCATTACCCACGCATACGACGATAGAAAGGGAATTAGGTACTTGACCAACGGCATCAAGGTCTTCCATGTACCTTTCGCCATCATATATCGATCTTCTACCTTTCCCACCGTATTCTCCTTCTTCCCGCTCTTCCGGAACATCATCATTCGTGAACGCATCGAGATCGTTCACGGGCATGCCAGTCTAAGCAGCCTGGGTCATGAGGCTATCCTTCATGCCAGGACTATGGGCTTGCGGACGGTCTTTACTGATCACTCGCTATTCGGCTTCGCAGACGCCGCCAGCATCCTTACTAATAAGCTCTTAAAGTTCATCCTCAGTGATGTCGATCACGTAATCTGCGTCAGTCACACGTGCAAGGAAAATACCGTTCTACGAGCCGCCTTGGACCCCCTGATGGTTTCCGTCATCCCCAACGCCGTCGTATCCGAGAACTTCAAGCCCTTGCCGCGTCCTGATCCGAGCACCCTCCCTTTCGTCCAACATCCACTGCCGGCGCACCCCCTGGGCCCGAACGATACCCTCACCATCGTTGTTCTTAGTCGTCTTTTCTATAATAAAGGGACAGACCTCCTCACTGCAGCGATCCCCCGAATCCTTGAGAACCATCCCAATACTCGCTTCATCATCGCTGGCTCAGGTCCCAAGGCAATTGATCTCGAGCAGATGATTGAACAAAATGTGTTGCAGGACAAGGTCGAGATGTTAGGTCCTGTACGTCACGAAAATGTACGCGATGTAATGGTGAGGGGTCACATCTATCTCCATCCCAGCTTGACTGAAGCGTTTGGCACGGTCATTGTGGAGGCCGCAAGCTGTGGTTTATATGTTGTCTGCACCGCCGTCGGCGGTATCCCAGAGGTCCTGCCGTCGCACATGACGGTGTTTGCCAAGCCGGAGGAGAGCGACCTGGTGGTCGCCACCGGCAAGGCGATCGCTGCCCTACGAGCCAACAAGGTCCGCACTGAGAAGTTCCACGACCAGGTCAAGTCTATGTACTCGTGGAAGAACGTGGCGAAACGTACGGAGCGGGTCTACCGAGGTATCTCGGGCGATATAGGCGAAGACGAGTTCTACGGCTACGACGTGGGATCCAACGCAAACTGGAGCGCCACCGGCGGCCGCAACTTTGCTCTCATCGACCGGCTGAAGCGCTACTACGGCTGCGGGGTCTGGGCGGGCAAGCTTTTCTGCCTATGCGTGGTCATCGACTACCTCATCTTCGTATTCTGCGAGTGGTTCTGGCCGAGGGATCAGATCGACATCGCAAGAGACTGGCCTAGGAAGAAGTTTGATGGCGACGACGATGACTAGCGCATTTTATCTTATTGGAATTAGGTGTCTGGGAGGCGGTTTGTTATATTTTGCTAGGCGCGGTGGGGAAATGGAAAAACGTCCCTGCATAGGTACACAGCAGTGGTAAACTGCATTTTGGGTCTGGTAGAAAATCACGTCGTGCTTGTATACATTACATGACCAGTTCGTCGTGGGTTGACCATTCCCGGCAGGATAACAAGATCAGCGGTTTCAACCGCAGCTCCGAATAAGGATGCCGATACCAAGATATATATATTCATCCACGGGAATCGAGGCCGCCCTACGTTATCAGCAATTACTCGAAACGTTACTCGTATTGCAATACGTCCCATCGGGACCCGAGCCGATCTTGGACGGCTCCGCGACGCTGCTGTTCCCCGTATACCTATCATAATATTTCGCCTCGTCCTGGCAGGAGCTCGTAATCACACACGTGTATGGAAGGCCGGTCTGGATTCCTGCGGGCCTCAGGAGAGGAGCTTGAGAATCAGACCATTAGTGATACACCATAGAACGTTTGTTTCAACGAGAAAAACAATTTGTCTAACGCGGGAGAAAGCGGAAGGAAAGGCAGAAGGCTTGGCGTATCTGGAAACGTGCTGACCATTTTCCATCAACATGGCGACTGGTGGACTCCCGGGCTCCGGTAGGACGGGTGCATCACGAACTCGGTTGATTTCTAGGCTTCATCGCTGTGTGGAATGGTCATTTTGGGACATTGAATGGTTAGATAGCTATCAGGGCTCGTGCAGATAAATCGGTAGATATCATTCATATGAAATTCATGCGGCTTGGTTAGCATAACTCAGACAGTTGATTTTCAGGGGCGAAAAAAAAAAGGGGGGGGGGGGGGGGGGGTTCTTAAACGACGAGGCAATGACTTAATTCAACTTCAACTTCACCTAGCTCAATCCAGCTTCAACTTCACCGACCCACTTCGCATTGAAAATTATAAGTCTGCACCATAACGTTACTAAGGACTTGAGAGGCGCATTTTATTAAGTAATAAAGCGGTCTCGCATGAGAGTCATACAAGAGATGATTTGAGCCAACATCGGGTCTGGGTTAAGGAGAAGAGAGAACTCCCTGATTGTCTAGTTCTTGGTAAACATATTTCACAGGGTAGGTGAACACCCGCTGGTAAGCAACCTTAAGTCACATGTGTTACGTAGGCGGGTTTTCAGATTCGAAATAAGCACTTTTCTGATTTGCTGTGTCTTATCCGCGGTCACTCGCAAACCATCAAGTGGTAAATGTGTCATTTCGTCGCATATCATGAGTCCACGATCTTAGCATACATGACAGGTATGTCTACCTATATTCAAGAATAACAACTAATCGACCCGGGGTTTGTGTGCATCTGTCATGGAAGTCTAGCATGGGCGGACATTGGAGTCCATCATAGTGGCGTTCACGATTTCACGGTTCCTGAGTTCATGCGGATATCTTATGAGGATGTGCGCCAGGTTATGACGTCGTTTGTAACGAAAACAACAGCTCAACGTGTGACACTCACCGTCAGGATGTAGCGTGAATCACCGGCTTCCGACCTGCGTTTTGTGTAAGACATGATGAACATCTGTGTTTCAAATCCTTGACGTGGCGATCATGAGTGACCATCATCTTCCATCTGGGACAGTATATACATGATACTGCTAAAGGTCTATCTTTCACTAACTACGATATTGCAATGGCACCGTTCCGTATTCCATCGTAGAAGCTACACTTCTCTCTACAGTTCGGCTCTCATAATGGTCCATGATTATTCGTACCTGAGTGGTACATTATTCCAACACGAGACAACCCCCATTCGGCACCTCCGTTAGGTCAGGAATGGGTTCCAATTCATCTGCACTATCGCCCTTCGAAGCACGTTCATCCGCAAGTCCGGAGGCTACCGAGCGTACCACATCTCGTACAGCCTGCAAGAAAAGTCCCCAGTAGTGCAAATCCCCATGTGCCGTGTGAATCCAGTATTTAGGCTTCGAGGCGCGCACCAGTGCCAGACATCCAGCGACCCCCAACGTCATTCGGATGCCGAAGGTGAAGCTGTCCTTCAACGCGCCCATGACGGCCAAATTGTATATTGGCGGATCTGCTTGGCCCAAGAAGGTCTGCACGGTTGGCTGATCAACGTAGATACCATGAGGACTCGAGAGAATAGCCTCATGCTTGCCCGTGCTACCGTCCGTCCACACGATAGCACTTGCGAAATTGAGCGCGAAATGGCCCTCCAGTCGGAAAACGGTGAGCCACGTGGGTAACAAAGTACCTGGGTGCAAGTCTTGCCAGAGCCCACTGCCTGGTTTCATGTCCTGCTGCACAACCACGGTGTCGAAATGCTTCCAGGAATTAATGGTTGGCGCAGAATCCGGGGAGGCGAAGACGGGGATGGTAGGGTTAAAAGTTCGAAGTGTCGGCTCATGCATATGATCAGTGATTTTGATGCTCACAAATATGGCATCGACAGGTGATCCTGCGTGCCCCTGGGAACGATGCCGTTGTTCCAGGACGCCCGCTGCCGCTGCCGCATCCTCTATCTCCTTCACCAAAGCCTCCACAGCAGCAGCGTTGCCTATGGCCGGAGCAGTTCTCAGAGCTATCCATGCGAACCAACTGTGTAGCGTAACGGCCGGACCCTCGAGCCAGGGGTCTGAGACGACATGGTAATAAGCTTTGCCTGTCTTTGCGCGCTCAGCTGCTGGAAAGGGGAACGACATCAACCAAGAGTTGTCCCCGTTGAGGAGCGTTAGGATTGGTCGCATCCTACCCGGTGACGTCTCGAAGTGCCGCCTCAAGGTTTCCGCCCGTGGAGAAGCCATGATGTCCAGGTGCGTATAGGGTCAGTCACTGGCCAAGCACGTAACTACGTAGGTAAGGTAGGCAGATAGATGATGTCACGGGGATGACCTCGCTCGAGGTAGGCGTAAGGTCGAGCGGACAGGTAGCGTTACGAGTTGTGGTTGGGAGAACGACAAAGGGAACTTACTTAAGGAGCTCACTCACTGCCAGGGGATGCAACAGGAACACGAAACCCGTAGGCCCCGGCAGCATGATTACATGGCATGGGTCAGTAAGCCAACACGAAAATAACAGCCAATCGTGGGTTACCTGGTAAAAAAGCACCTATCCAGGGATGGTGATGGAGTTCATCTGTACGAGTACATAGACTGGTTAACTAGGTAGACTAATATGCAACTAGTCAGGATTACGCATGAAGATGCACACAACTTTGTGCATATGCCAGGCACACAAGCATGGATAATTCACTTACAACCTTGCATCTTGTCGTTTACTCCCGCGAATAAGATGGAATCGCTTGTGTGTCTCGATAGCATGATCCATGCAAGTCCTACCTGGGCTGCAGGGGCATCCTGAGAGTGATCCCAAAAGTACTTCGTAATCCTCCAAACCACGTTGTTAATAACATCTTTTCATAAGAGCCGCCCCCCATCCCCAACGGCCTACTTCGTATCACCCGGGATTATGCGGGTCAAAGTGGAAGTTCCGGAGCTGAAGGGGACCGATGAGCTGCTAATACACACATCGAGTTTATTCGACTCGAAGCAGAAGTGCTTCGTTCGCGATCACTCCATCCTGATTGACAAGTCCACAGGGCTCGTGACCAAGGTCTTCAGACGCGGTGACGAGTTACCCGACCACGATGTGTCCAGCCCAGCCACCATCGATCTGCGGGGCCTCACCGTCCTCCCCGGTCTCGTAGATGTGCACACCCACATCTTTCTCCATCCTTACTCCGAGACGCCCTCGCTGTACCAGATGCGGGATGAGAGTTTCGTCGAGAGGGTGGTGCGGGCCACGAATCATGCCAAAGCCGCCCTGATGGCCGGCTACACGACGTATCGCGACCTGGGCACCGAGGGTCTGCGGGATGCCGACGTCAGCTTCAGGGATACCATCAATCGCGGCATTATTCCAGGCCCGCGCATGTTCGTCGCGACGGAGTGCATCACGTCGAGCGGCGGCTACGAGATCAGGCAGGAAAACGGTCTCCCGGGTGTGGGGACGTCTACGCCCAGGATCTCCGATCCCGCCGACGGAGTTGTCGGGGTGCGCGCCGCCGTACGCAGACGACTGGGAGCGGGCGCCGACATCATCAAGTTCTACGCGGACTATCGTAAAAGGGCCCTGCGCTTTCCGCCGCCGTCCTGGCCGGGCTCCAAGGAGATCATGTTCCCACCGTGTAGTCACCCGATCCACAACGACCGGAGCCCGAATATCATCTTGTTCTCGCAGGAAGAGATGAACGAGATGGTGGCGGAAGCAAAACGGGAGAAGGCGCCCGTGGCTTGTCATGCCCAGAGCCCGGAGGCGGTGATCATGGCGGCGAAGGCGGGCGTCACCTCGGTCGAGCACGGCTGCATCCCGAGCGGAGAGGCCTTGCAGGCGATGAAAGAGAACGGCACCATCTTCGTCCCGACCTTGTCCGTCTTCGACGCCGAACTGCATCGTGGCGGCGGCGACGGTGGAGAAGTGGAGCGGATCATGAAGTCGATACTGCAGCACACCAAGGCGGCCTACGATGGCGGTATCAAGCTCGCGTGCGGCGGAGACACAGGTGCCTTCGCGCACGGCGACAATGCCCGGGAACTGGAGCTCATGGTGGAAGCGGGTGTTCCTTTACCTGACGTTCTGCAGGCCGCGACCCTGCACGGTTGGGAGGCCTGCGGCGGTGATCTGTGCGGGAGACGGTTCGGCTACCTAGGCGAGGGCTTTGCGGCGGATATCACGGCTCTGCAAGGCGATGTGACACAAGACATAGCGGCACTCCGGAAGGTGAAGTTCGTCATGAAAGACGGGATTGTTTATAAGGAGGCTTAGGGTCAATAGAGAGCGCAAATGGTGTTTTTCCAGTTCATAATATTAACAAAATGAAGGGATATTATGCTGATAATGAATTTAATGCAGCCATTTCAATGAGTTTCTGGACCATTTTTATTATCATAATTATTAGGGATGCATAGATCGTATACCAAATCTGACAATGGACACCCGATGGCCCGAAGACCCCTGCCAACTGGTGGGATTCATACGAAGTACCTTGTTAAAAGAATATATCGACGAACGGATTGAACTAACCGCTCTGCCGCTCTAGCAAGTTTATCTACTTTCTCTATTCTTCTCTCATCTTACTAACCTTTTCAGCTTGCCTTGCCCCTTGCCCCTCGCTCCCCACGCCCATAGAGCCCCGGCCTTGACTTATTTTTAGAACCCCAGATATCCGCTCCGGCGCCGTCAGGGGTCGACAATATTATCGTGACTCGCCGAACAGGTGAGACCACACAAGACGCACAGGTCTGGTCCTAACGCTGGTAACCCTGTTTCGCTGGCTGAAGACCTCGAGGTGTTTGGAGAAATCTCGAACCTCTCAATCTGTTTCTATTCGTAGCAAACGAAATCATTTACTATGGGGGCTTCACAGGAAATTTCGGAAAAGCCGCCGAACCGCCCGACGCTCGTCCTCTCGTTGGGACTGATGCGCACGGGCACCTCGTCTATGTGTGAGGCGTTGACGCAGCTGGGTTACAGAGACGTCTACCACGGAATCAAGTCACTGGACTCGCCGGGCGACTGGGCGGTCTTCGGACGCGCCGCCGACGCCACGTTCCCGAACCTTCCGAGCTACACCGGCAAACCATTCACGCGTGCAGAGGTAATAAGTCACACCCAACTGCTGGAAAATGTTTAAATACAGATCAATACTGACTTCAGGTTCACCTCTAGTGGGACGAAGTATTCGGCCCGTGTGAGGCCATCACGGACGTCGGTGCCGTCTTCGCCCCGCAGCTGATCGAAGCGTACCCGGAGGCCAAGGTGGTCCTCGTCAAGCGCGAATTCGATCGCTGGTACCGTAGCTTCGACGAGGAGGTCCTCGGGAGCCTGTTCGGCCCCATGTCCGACTTCCTCGTGCACCGCATCGAGCCTCTGCTGGGCTCCGTGGCCGGCGTCGCCAACCGCAAGATGGTGTTCGGTCTGTTCCGCGTTTCGGACGCCGACGGTGTCCGCCGTCAGGCGCGGGAGACGTACGAGCGGCACTACGAGACGGTCAAGAAGATGGTGCCGCCGGAGAATCTGCTCGAGTTCGATCTCAGGGATGGCTGGGAGCCGCTGTGTAGGTTTCTGGGCAGAGAGGTGCCTGCGGCGTGGGTCGGACGCGAAAAGGGGTTCCCGCACGTTAATGATGCGGAGGCCATGCGGAATAAAATCTCTGAGCAGAAGACCAAGATGCTGAAGAAGGCGGCAAGGGTGGTGATTCCCTGGGCCGCGGCGCTGGCGGCGTTAGGTGGTGCTTGGGCTTTGCGAGGAAATATCTGGTGACCTTCTCTTTCGGACGTGGCAGAGACCGAGACATGGGCAGATCAGTCATAGCCAGTCAATTACGCGCACGTCATGTTATAGACTCGGTCCTGTCATATCCACATCGACTGCTGGCAAGCCCATACTTATGAGAAACTCGTCCGAGCGTATGCAATATGATGATGCCCTCGTGAATAATCTCGACTATGTCAATACGCACCACGCAGTCAGCGAACAGGTTCGCGATTGAGTTTCCCAAAGGTCCTGTCGATACGACGCGAAATGAACCTCAAATGCGTCAACAGCGGTACGGTCATGTGATCTTGAGGAGAGTTGTTGGAATTATCCGGATTTAAGTAACTGGATTTCAATTGGCCGGATTTCCCATTTCCTTCTCGGTTCTCCAAACATACTTCTTGACCACCGCCACCATATCCGCCAACGGAACAAGACTTCCAGCACACTTCAAAGTTTGACGTGTTCCTATTTCGGAACTAGGATCGTCACTCAGAGCCATCCAATGGATATCATCATCACCGGTGCGACGGGGTTCGTCGGGTCCGAGGTCGTGCGTCAAGCCATCGCCAATGACAAGGTCAAGCACGCCTTTGTCCTGACGCGCAAGCCACCGGCCAAGGAGCTCGCCGACAGCCCCAAGATCACAGTCATCGAGCATGGCGACTTCTCCCAGTACCCGCCCGAAATCCTACAGCAGCTCGCAGCCGCCGACGCTTGCATCTGGTGAGTATGGATGACAAGTACCGCGCAGGCACACACACAAACACACACACACACACACACACACACACACACACACACACACACACACACACACACACACACACACATATATATATATATATATACACCATTGCTAACTTGAGGGTTCGCCGCGTCGTCACACAGGGCGATAGGCGGTCGCGCCCCTCAGTTCCCTGACGTCGAAACCGCGAGGAAGGTGAGCGTGGAATACACCGTCGCCTTCGTCAACGCGTATCTGGCGCAGATAGCACCGCACCGGCCCGCGGGCCAGGAGAGATTCCGCTTCCTGTTCTGCAGCGGCAAGTTTGCCGAGTGGGACCAGGAGAAGCACCTGCGCTTCATGGCGGACACCAGACACATCAAGGTGAGTTCCCCCCCCCCCCCCTCGTTGTCGCGTGGTCCTGGAACGTACGTACACCTCGCATGCTGATAAGTATCTGAACTTGGTTTCTCGCAGGGAGAGGTGGAGAAGGCGCTGTGTGATTTGGCCGACGCCAATGAAGATAAGCTCGAGGTTTTCATCGCGCGGCCCGCGGGCATCATGGCGCCTGGTGGCCGGCTGAGAGAGGTGTCGGCCAATCTCGTGGGATTCATAGGGGTCGATAAGCTGGCCAAGGCTATGCTGAACGTTATAATTCAAGGCCATCCTACTCGGGTGCTTGACGAGAAGGCTCTGATGGCAAAGGCGCATGATGAAGGAAAGTGAGACAAAGGGACTCCCTGGTCATTAAATAGCAGGCCGGTACAGGTGTGGAAGCTGGGGGAATTTGCTTCGAGTTCATGGGCACATCGTTATCCTAGGATAGGATCAGGGGTAATTACTAAGGCGTTCAGGAGGACAGTGAATAACTCTCGGGGTTAGGGACGGGGCTAACAGTTAGGAGGAAGCCCTACGAACTTGTACTGGGTACTGCTCGAGGGAAGTTCAGCTTCAAGGGTCAATCCACGGGAAGTAGACCCGGAGCGTCGTATGCAGTGACAATCGCGCGTTCGCACAGGATGGGGGTCACGGCAAGCAGTCAATCAATCAACGAATGAATGTCTCAAGGCGATCTGAACCGTACCACACGTAGATTCTCTTGACCTATCAAACAGGAGCTAACTCTATCGAGCTACCTACCTACCTACCAACCAACCAGTCAAAAGAAAAAAAAAACCTAGGTACTCCGATTCAGATAGACCTCGAGCAGGCCCAGCAGGCCGAGGGACTCCTTCTCGTGCACCTTGCGGATCTCGTAGCGGGGGTCGGCCTGCTTCAGCAGGGCGTCGAACTCGGCGCGGCTGCGCTCCTTGCCGCCGAAGGCGATCATCATGATGAGGTCGGCCTGGCGGATGAGGCGCTCGCGGTGGGCGGGCCAGGTGCCCGGCTCGGGCGTGATGAAGTCCCACAGCAGCAGCGGGACGTCGGCGCTGCCCTCGAGCCCCGGGACCAGCGCCCGGAACATGCGCACCACGTCGGCGTCGGGCCAG
Source organism: Xylariomycetidae sp. FL2044 (assembly GCA_022376275.1). NCBI lineage: Eukaryota > Fungi > Ascomycota > Sordariomycetes > Xylariomycetidae sp. FL2044. The sequence continues at coordinate 27,174 of JAJNOH010000022.1, forward strand.
TTGTGCGTGCACTGCCGCATGAAGTAGGCCGCCGCGCCCGCGGCCGGCTGCGGCTCGAAGAAGTCGTGCTCGGCGAACGACACGCGCGCCCGTAGGTCGTCGTCCGTGAGGAGCTGCGGCCCCTGCTGTACCATGGCGGCGAGGTCTTGCACGACGAAGTGCAGATGCGGGAAAAGCTTTTGTTTTTTTTATTAATTTTGTTTTTCTCGTCCGGGAGCCGGAGCGGGTTGGGGGGGAGGAATAGGAGAAAGACGGTCTTGGAGGAAGCACGAGACAACTTACTCGAGCCATCTTGATCGACAGGTGACCACTACCTCCTCCCACATCCACGACTGTCCCCTTGAGCGCATTCCAGTCGAGAGAGCCACTAAGGATTTCGATATCGTGGTCCACTGTCAATTACAGTTCGTCATTAGACCTCCGCAGTTCGATTTACTCATTTTCCTTTCACTTCCCCCCTTTTTCCCGCCCATCCATCGACGAGGAGAGTTGGTGCATGAATATCTATTGCGAGAACCAAACCAAAGTACCGGGTGCAAGGAGGATTACGTACTTTTAGTCAGCCCAGCCATCCCCTTGCCAAACCTTCGCGCCTTGTCCGGGTTCTTCTGGTAGTAGTCCCACAGCGGCATCCCGTACTTCGTATGGAAGGGACAATGTGTCACATCCGACTGGTGCGGGTTGGCCTTGAGACTGGGACCCGACTCCGCGGTCGCCCGCAACATCTCGTCGAAGCTAATCAAATCAATCAATCAATCAATCAATCAATCACATTTCGCGCGTCAGCACCCACCCTGAAAGCACGGTACCGTACGGTACAGACTTTCGAGATTTAGAACAAGCAAACAGAGAGGGCAGGCATACAAGAGGTGCACGATAGATCTGACCTCGTCATCCCTCCGCAGGAGATCCGACACCAGGCTGTGGGAGACGCGCCCGGGCGTGTCCTCGCGGAAGATGCGGTACGTCATCAGCTGGCGCACGACGCGGCGGACGCGGTCGACGTCGAGGCCGGCCCGGGACGCCAGGTCCTCGTAGGTGACGTCGTGCTGCTCACCGTCCCCGCCCCCGTCCCCGTCGCCGCCCCCGCCACGAGGCGCCGGCACCAGAGTGTAGAGCTCGAAGTCGAGCGCGACCTGGTGGGCGCCGATGTCGTAGCCCGTGCAGCAGAGCTCGCGGATGTGGCGGCTCGGCCCGTCGACCAGGTACCGGAGCCCCTCGAGCGAGGTCCGGAGCCGGCTGTAGATCTCGACGTACTCGGGCGTCTTGGGCGGCTCGCCCCCGTCGAGGGGCGGCAGGTTCGCCGCCTGCAGGTACTGCGTCAGGGACTCGGTCTGCTCAAGGATGCTCTTGGCGAGGTCGAGAGCGGAGGTCTCTTGGGCCTGTATCGTGTCCGGCGTGGCCATTTTCGTTTTTTTTTTCTTTCTTTCGTTCTTTCTTGCCTCTATATGTTTTCTCTTTTAGCCGGGCGCGCGTTACGATTACTTTGAAAATCACCCACGGACGAGGAATAAGTAAGTGATATATATATACCTGTCAGTGATCGGTATTTCGTGTTTCCGCGTCGAACGACCACGACCGAGCCTCGCGAGAACATGCTACGTAGCTAGCTAGTTATGCCACAATATATATACACATACGCGCATTTCCGAGTTGCTTATCAGATGTTACGTACCCCACCCGGATGAACTGTCAAGACGCCTTCTTGCATACGGGTTCTGCAAGCCATAACTCACTGCATGCAGCAAACATCCCGCTTCTCTTACCGGAGAGGCTCACATAAGCCTGCCTCAGTCACGTCGGCTGCGCTATCACCCATCTGGGAAGCTGTCGCTGCTTATTTCAGGAAACCTGCTCGGCTGCTGCATCACGGGCTCGCCCGCCACTGCTCGTGCAGCGGCCGAGAGGCGTCCCGCGGCCCCGTTTATCTTTGGGCCGATATACGGCGTAAATGCATAGTTCCATCACAGATCAACTGAGACTTGCATGGTGTTTTCAATATGACGACGCCTCTTCATGTTTTAGATCAGAAGCCATGGAGACACCACAGTCCGGCAGACATTACCACGAGAGTGGCTCGGGACATCCTGAGGGTGGGGGTGTTACAAAGGAGCAATTGACGTATGAGAAAAAGGGGGTGGTGACAATGCAGCATGTGGTGTTACCCCGCGCCCTTTTTAAAGGGCCGGCTGAATAATCTCACTTATAAAGAACCAGGCCAAATTACAACGTGGAAGGGCCTGCACGTTCTTTCTTTCTGCACTTTTCGTACTCAGCAAGCACGGACAAGAGAATTGCGCGACTTTCCGGACGCTGCCAAGTGCGCAGACTAACAGGTTGTTGGCTGTACTCACGTAAGTATCATCACCACCACCAAGATCATGCCCGGTATCATCACCGATATAATGACCGATGCCATGGGGGCAATATCATCACCGCCAACATCGTACTCGTGACGCCAGCAAATGACTACTTGAACTTCCTTGCCATTTTAGCTGGCTCCGATGATATCACTGGGCAGGGGACGAGCACGGCAATATTTAAGCTCTGTGATAGGGCGGGCCAGTACGACGAGCTGAGTGGGATTTCACACGACAGATCAAACTATCACGATTGTGCATATTGCTTAAGCTTATCTCGGTATGGGGTACGACGAGGGTTGGAAGGGGGTGAGATGAGGGTCTCCCGGCCGAGCGACTCGGAGAGTGCGGCCGATGTTGAAATGACTTGGTATGGTTAGATTATCAATACCCCTAGCCACTAATACATGTTCAAGACCAAGAGAAACGTGTCTGTAATATTATTAGCGTTTCTCTGGCCCAACGGCGTCAAACCATGCGTGTATCCGGACCTCCGGGCGATCCCCCCCGACCCATCCCATGCCCACCTCTTCATTGCAGTTTCTTCTGTGTCCCAGCGTCTTGGACCAGCCTCGCGACCTCGGGCATCCGCATTACGCGCCACATTACCGCGTCGACGAGCCACTCCCCTATACACATCCCGGCATAGACCGCGCTCGCGTTGCCCCCGTAGTAGAACCAGTCCGGGCGGCCGAACCAGCTGCGGAGGATGGCGGGGACCTCGGGCCGGAGGGAGCTGGCGGCCAGCCTGCTGGCGAAGGCGTCGGTGGGCACGGCGCTGATCTTCTGGCTGAAGCCGAGGCGCCACTCGAAGACCTCGCGGGCGCGCAGGTACAGGCTGTCGGGGGGCAGCGAGCGGTGGCCCTGGCTGGCGGTGTTGCTCTTGACGGTGCCGGTCATGGAGACCATGACGCGCACGCCCAGGGGCGCGAGCTCCATGCGCAGCGTGCGCGAGTAGCCGACGACGGCGGCCTTGCTGGCGCAGTAGACGGACCCGAAGGCGTACGGGGTGACCGAGGCCAGCGAGGATATGTTGACGATGAGCCCCCGCGCGGCCATGAGCTGGTCCACGAACGCCTGCACCATGGCCATGATGGAGAACACGTTGGTCTCGAACGTCTGCCGGACGTCGGGCAGCGAGATGTCCGTGGCGGGGTGCGTGTGGGTTCGGCCTCTATAGTACCATTTCCGCCGAGTTTCAGCGAGCGCACTTTTTTTTTTTTTCTCTCTGCACCACGGGAAAGAACCGGAAGCGGTACCCGGGGATCCGATCGCCCGCCGTGTGGGTTGGGCTGGTCTGGCCGGTCGTGCGTGGGGTATGTCTGCGGGGGGGAAAGAGAAAGACGAGAAGAAAACTCACGCATTGTTGACGAGGATATCCAACTTCCCACCGTTAATCTTGGCAACCTCCTCATGACACCTCCTTATGCTCTCGCTGTCCGTGACGTCGAGCGCGACGGTGCTCATGCCAAGCGCCGCCAGGTCAGCCATGACTTCGGGCCTGCGGGCGGTCGCGATGACATGAAGGCCTTTTGTCGCGAAGAGTCAGATGTGACTCTCTTTCTTTCTTTCTTTCTTTCTTTCTTTTCCACTCTCTACTTAGCAGGGACTGGATTAAGAAACGTACCGCGGCGGTGGTATTCGAGGCAGAGGCAGTGGCCTATACCGCCTGGCGTGCAGCTGCGCTCACATCCCTTTTTTTAGCCGTTGAAGTCGATCAGGGGGAAACGGTAGGCTAAAAGCGACGAGTACTCACCCAGTGATAAGAACTGTCTTCTGGCCTGGCTTCGGTCCCGACATGACTAAAACCTCAACGATTGTCTCTGTATAAAAGAATTGCTAGGAGGATCTGGTCATGAATCAAGAGGTAAGTGCTCGAGCCGTGAGGTTTTTCTTTGCCTTGAAGTTCTTCCGGCTTATTCCTCCGGAACCGCGACGACGATGACCTCTAGTCACTCTTCAGTGGACGTCGGCGCAAATTTGGAGAAAGCTCCGGCTTAGTCTACTTAGGTACAGTAAGTACCTAGGTACTTATGTCTGCACGTGACGTTCCAATGCCATTCATTGCGAAACCGAAAGGAGAGAAAGCCGAGGCATGTTACACGATAATTTCTGGTATCATGCATGTGAATATGCTATCGTCGCATTCATCACTTCAATGTTCTTCCGCATACATGTAAGTATTCCTGGAAGGTATGCTATCATTAACTCGCCCAAATGCAGTCTGCAGTCTTGATAACCCGAACTGAGTTGCCCGCGCCACTACAACTGCACCCCTCAAAGGGGAGGGCATTGCTTTATAACGAGCTATTATGCAGTAAACGTGCTGCTTGCTACCAACCAGTTGGCGTCATCTGCAGGCTGACATGAATGTGGCACTTTGAAGATGCCCCCTTGATGGTTCCATATGCATGAACCCCCACCCCCGACTTCGGGAAGACTACCGGCCTGTACGGGGATGAAAAGGGGGCTGAAATGGCAGGAATCACTCAGCACCCAATAGGTGGGATTGAGATTCCACTAACACACACGCACGCACACACATACACACACACTCACCCACTCACCCATGGGCATGGGCATGGGCACACGCGCGCGATTATACACACCGGCACATATTAGTTACACAGACCTCAACCCTTGACCGAGTCAGTCGGGCACTGTCTCACACCGCCGCCCAGCCTCTGCGCATGGCGTCATCAACCTCGACGAATGATGACCGAGTCGAGCCAGCAAGTCCGCTGCCGAGCCAGCCGTCCTCCCCGAAGTACATCCAAGAGGCTGATGCCACTGGGGATGGGGAGAATGATGTCACCGAGACGAAACTGCAAGGGGACATGCCTGCAACAGCAGCAGAGCCCTGCTACAGCGTGTTCGCAGCCCGGGACAAGCGCGTGCTGACCGCCGTCATCGGCGTCACGAGCCTGGTCTCGCCCCTCTCGGCCAACATCTACCTGCCGCTGCTCCCCCTCCTGCAGGTGCGCTACGCCGCGTCCGCGCAGGCCGTCAACCTCACCCTGACGCTCTACGTCGTCGTCGCCGCCGTCGTGCCCCTGTTCGCCGCGCCGGCTGCCGACACCCGCGGGCGCCGGCCCGTGGCCCTGGCGACGTGCTCGGTCTTTGCGCTCGCGAGCCTCGCGCTGTTCCTGCACGACGTCGCCGGCGGCCGATCCTACGCCGTCCTGCTGCTGATGCGGGCCCTGCAGGCCCTGGGCGCCGGCGCCAGCGCGAGTATCACCTACGGCGTCGTCAGCGACGTCTGCCTCCCCGCCGAGAGGGGCAGGATGATTGGGCCGGCCATCAGCGCGTCTAATCTGGGGCTCGTACTGGGTCCGGTCCTCGGCGGGCTTATCGCGTGGCGAAGCCTGGGTGTCGGCTACGTTTTCCTGGCGTTGGGGGCCTTCGGTGTACTCAACTTGGTATTGGTCTTAACTTGCCTACCGGAGACGGCGAGGAATGTGGTCGGCAAAGGTGACGGGGGTAAACGGCTCAAGGCGAGTGGGATAAGAGGTTGGCTGATGCTTGGGCCACGGTGGCATGCTCCACCCCCTGGCAGCTCGCCGGATTGTGAAGGCAAAGAACTGGGCAGTGGTAAAGTCCAGTCAGCCTCCAACGACCAAGACCAGCTTCCTGGTATCGATGCGAGTCTCAACGCCGCTGCTGCTAGGCGGACTCGCTTCAGACTGCCAAATCCTTTTTCATGTCTTGCGATGGTTTTCTCGAAGCACACTAGCATCCTACTGTGGCTGGCAGGATGCAATTATGCCGTTTGGTATTGTGTCGCAGCGTCTTGGCCCCGGGTCTGGACGGACATATACAAATGGTCCGAGCTGGGCGTCGGCCTGGCGTATCTCCCAAGCTCGCTGACTATTATGGCTGCAGGCTTTATCGCTGGCCCCTGGATGGATGCACGGTACCGGCGAACTGCTTCCGAGGAGGGTCTGCTAGCCGATGGTCACGACGTCGTCGGCTTTCCTATCGAGCGAGCTCGCTTACGACAGCAGTGGCCGGTGTTCGTGGGAACACACATTGGTATCGCTGGGATCGGGTGGGCAGTAGATCGTCATGTGCACCCGGCGGTCTTATTAGTAGTGCAAGCTATCACTGGATATCTGCAAGCACTATTGTTTCTGGTTTTCAATACGTTGCTGGTCGATGTGCACTCTGATCGGCCGAGCACCGCCTCTGCTGCGGCTTCTTTAGTTCGAAGTGGCTTGAGTGGTGTGGGAGTGGCCACTCTCCAGCCTATCGTAAATCAACTGGGCTGGGGGTGGTACTTTACCCTTCTCGCCTTGTCGGTCGGTGTTCTACAAGGACTTGGGATGATGGTCCTGCTGAAAAAGGGGAGAGCGTGGAGGGACAGTCGCATAGAGTGAATCAGAGAGCCTTGGAGAGCTTGGCGCCGCTGATGTGAAGGCTGATCTTTGTAATCATGACATTGGCGGCCAGAGTTGATACTAGGGCTAGGGTGCTCGATTATGGGGGACGTGTTTGGGGATGGATATGCTTACGGGTAGGGCTATACAATGGGTACCCATGGGTAGCTTGGCATTACCCACGAGATGTGTAGGTAGCCCATGGGCTACCCACGAAAAAAAAAAAACACGGGCCCACGGGTAAATAGCTCTTTTCATAAGTCACCCATAAGTTACCCATAAGCTTTTATTTTAATAAATACAATAAATAAGAAGTAGCTAAAAATAAAGAAGTAAATAATATATAGAATAAAAACTAAACAAAGCTAGAAAAAAATATTAGAAAAATGAAATAATCAAGCAATAATCTCGTAGGTAGCATATAGGCCTCCCATATATAAGCGTACGTAGCCCGTAAGTTAGAACGCTTTGCCTATAGGCTACCCACGCTTATTTTTGGGTAACCCATACGCTACCCACGCTTCATAAATTAATGCTAAGCTTCTTCGTGGGTACCCATTGTCTATCCCTACTTACGGGGAATAGGAGTACGAGGGAGACATGCTGGTGAATGTTTGGGTCGGAGGAATGTTTATTGGATGAATCAATGAGCAGATGAGTCACTGAGTGAGCCAATGGCTATGGAGAGTAGGATCAGTAAGGCTTCATAGTTTCGGTCATTCTGTTTGAAGCTGATTTGAGCAACTTGGTATATACGGTATTCTTTATAAGGGGCAATGAATCTATCCGGTCACAGCTGATGCTAGATTATTTCAAGCTGGTGTTGCTTTGTTCCTGCTTCAGCTCACCATGCTGGTGTTCCGCAAATTGTATTGCACATGGACACTGATTCAGGTTACGCCGCGTACTCTCATTTTCAACAGCGCCTCCAACTATTTTGCCATTCATAGGATTCGTGATTCCTACCATTCTATTCACCGCGCAAGTAATTGATGGCATAATCTCTAAGTCGTAGCTATCTGACAATTGCTGTTTTCCCAAGCCCTCGTTTGACCAGAACCACGTCCCCCCCGACTACAAAGAGTATATCTCCAAGTTTGGAAATCTTGATGATTCTCTCCCTCTGAGTTCTCAGCCAGTCTTGAGGCGGTGCAAAGTGGTGGCAAACGTCCACCACATCTATGCTTGGGCCATTTGTTTTGACGGAGCAGACCCAGCCGTCGATATGCAGAAAAACTAGACGATCTTTGAACATGCCGATAATGAGATCTATGACATCGCATAGCGGCTGACAGTCCTGCATGGGCTGGGTATTTATGGAAGGGGGCAGAATCGATGTGCCGTCAATGAACACGAGGGCAGTTGTCCCGCGTTGATTTGGCACAGCATACTTCATTGCCAGACAGGCGTTCTTACCACTGCCAATGGTGAGTGCATGGGCGACCTGAAACTCCGCTGGTAAGTCTGTGTGCAATGCAATCCTTCTAGTCTCGATCAACTGTTCTGCCGAAGCCCAGCTGTAAATACGGACGTTGGATGTGGTGATGCAAAGAAGCAATGAATCATCAAGGGGGTGGTTCGCCCAAACGTATGCTTCTTCAGAACCTTCGCTGCAATCAGATGGAGGAACAAGTACGCTCCCGCTGTACAGGGATATCAGTGTTGCTTTGTCGTTTGAACAGACAAGCAGGCGCTCTGCTAAGCTATCGCATAGAAACTGTTGAACACCAGTGACAGACGCTCTGTGGGTAAACTGGAGTTTTGTTGACCACTCGCCTCGAAACTTATGGACCGCGTGGACCGACAGAAAGCCCGCAGAATCGACGCTGATCAGTAAGTTCTTAGACCCTTTGCTTGCAAAGTGAAGTGCTTTAATGGGGGCCACATGGGTGGCCAGCACTCCCACAGAGGTACCGGATCTGGCATCATACACGTAAACATGGTGATCATCTTTCCCCACAAAGAATGCTTCGCCGCTCGTGTCACACGCGACGGCACAGACACCAGCAATTGACTCCTCGGGGGTTTCGCATACGCCGTCTTGACTACCGCTTCCCAGCGAAGGTGATCTAACACTGCTGTGTCCAACGTCGCGGCGGTAAAGAGTTATTGGGTCCCATATCCGACAAGAATGACCCCCTGCTCTTATAACAAGGAAACGCGTGCTGTCGGTTGTGAAAGATAAAGCTGCCACCGCTCCCTCATCGGGTCGGATACGATACAGCCTATGCAGATTCTCGAAGTCGTACAGTTCAATAGCACCATTCATCCTTGCTGCTGCCAGAGTCCTGCCATCACCCGATGAAACGAGTCGGGGAAAGCAAGCCGAGGAAACGACTGCTTGTACGGTACCGAGCTCGGTGTCGAAAAGTACAAGGTCTGCTGTGCTATAGCTGACGGCCAGTAGCGAGGTGTCTGGCATTTTGCTGAATGTCATGGAATAAAGTGACGCATTTGATTGATCATCGAGGTATTCAACAAGGCCGTCCCTGTGATGAAATATTTGGTACGACTCCATTTCGTAGTTATAGACAAGGACATGTCGGTGAGAGTATCCGAGAGCCAGCAGTCCTATGTCTGGGTTAAAAGAGGCAAACTGAGGGGCAGTGCCGTGGTAAACTTGTCGATGAGACTCGTCAAGGAAATCGGTCCACCTTGTCAATGTTTCCGTACGATCAACCAAATTTAGGGCAAGCAGACTGTTGCTCTTGAGGGCGATCAGGAGAATCGTATCATCTTCGATGAAAGTCATTGCTAAGCACACGCTTGGTGGGGTGATTTGCCATTGCTGTTCCCAGCTTTCGGAATTCCATATACGTAGCACGCGTTTGCTCGCGCTCGCTAGAATAGGCCGAGAACCACCAAACACTAGATGTGTTATTGCTGATCCATGATCAATCACTCTTTCTTCCATATAGGTTCTCTCATTAAAAATGGAGATCCTTCCTTGGGATGTACCAATACAGATGTATTCGTCAGAAGAACTGAGACTGAGCAGGCGTTCACGTATCAGCTGACCGGAGCTCAAGTTCAGGGGCTTACTTGGGACAAGAGTGCAAAGACAATCGTCCCAACTGTTCTTTGAGAGCCCTATCACAGAGATCGTTGTGCCTGGGCCTCGTCCAAATTGTTGAAATGGTGCGGAATCTGTAGGATAAAATGGTGGGATGAGCTGAAAAATGGATTCGGGGTGCACCAGGAGCTGCCGGCCAAATTTGCTGACAAGTTTCACCAAATCAGTTGCCCATGCATCAATGATCACGACCTCTTCACCTAGGAGAAGGTTGACCCTTGATTTTCGACGAAGGAAGGTTCTTAACACCTGGGCAAACTGCAGGATTGTTTCAAGATCAGCCTGCGACGCAAGGTATTCCACCCATGCCAGCACGTTCGCCTTGAGGAACGTAGCCAGGCTCTCTAAGATGTTCTGGTCCAATGCTGAGCTACGATTAACGTGCTCTGAAACCGATTGGCAGGCATACCCAACGAATGCAGGCAGATCCCGGGGCACCATCACCATCTTCCTCCTGCCTTTTGCTTTCATGTCCGGGCCGTTCAGGAAATTCAGACACGCCATAAGGATTTCTTTATGGGCTGCCTCTTCTTGAATGGTGAAGTTGGGCGGCAGAGTCGAGTTGATATCTTGGCGTAACAAAAAATGGCGGGCACTTGCGTGGCGCATCTTCACTCTGAGGCTCTTATCAATATAGACCAGGTCGTGGCAATACTTGGATACAATGGTTTTGATGTCGTCAATCTGATCCCTTGAGACAGTCTCAAGCACATATTTCAGCTCGGAAGTTGTAAGTGGCCGGGCGGCACATGCGACCCAGGTGAGGATAGTTCTTAATATGTTTCTCTCCTCAGTGGACATTGATGTAACGATTCGAGAGTAAAGCTGGTCTATACCTGGCGGCATCTCCTCTAAAGCCCGGAAACGTGCATGTGCGCCGATGATCTTCGAGAGCCTCTTCAATACGAGGGCAGCCCATAAGAAACAGCCGTTTGACTTTTCTAGAATGAGATCACGCAAGGCGTTTCGTTCCAGATGGTTCGACCCGGGTATTTCATGGCTATTTGCTTCGAGATACAAGGCAATGTCAGCCTGGGTTTCGTCGATATCAATGTTCCGGGTGATCGCATGTTCCAGGGATATATGGTAATCGCTGTGAGCGTTTCGTGACGTCGCAAAAATTCTGACAGAGCCCCTGACCTTTTCATGGACTCTAAGCAGTAATCTGCCCAGCTCTGAAGCAGATCGACATTCGTCAAAGGCGTCGATAACCCAGTAGACTGGATGCTCTAGGTTCGCTTTCAAGATTCCTTGTTCCCATAGTTTCCTATATAACGTCCTAAAGTCGCCGGCTTTTGCAACGTCTGGATCTTTCCGGCAAATTTGCAAGAGCCGATTTCGAACGTCCGGGTAGATAGCAGCCATCTGCCATGCAATGGATAAGAGGAAGCCTTCTGCGGATGATTTCACCCTGTCATCGTGATTGAAGAAATAGTAGCAATAGTGTCGCGAAGAATCGTCCAGGTTATCAACAACATGGCCGGCAACACAAGACTTTCCACTTCCAGGCGGGCCCCTCACCCACAGAAGTTTAGGCATTGAGCCTTGTAGCCAAGAATCGAATGTTGCATGATCGGAGAGCCAAGAACATGTCCCAGGAAGCCTGTCTGCTCTGACGCGATAAAGGTCGTCTGCAGGAGGTTCGGAAACCCCAAGATAGTCGTTTAACTTGTCCATATTGATGCTGGGGCTACCGAGGGCAAGGACATTGTGCTCACTGCTCCGCGCTATGCATGCGGCTATAGATTGCCACACTGCTATGTAGTTGTGGTCATCGGATGAGCTGAACTTACAAATGCTTCTATGATCTCCATAAAGCAATGCAGATTGTTCGTGCGGATAATTCAAGACAGCGTCCATTTTTGGCACGATCATAACATCTCGGACTCCTGCCATGCTTAGTGGCTGCGTCTCATAGAAAGACGTAAGCATCAAGTCTAAAGATTGTGTCGGGAATTGGGCGTTGATAGTTTGAACAAGGTCCGAGTTCCTCTTCAAATCTGTTAGATACGGCTTCAGCCCACTCGACAGGCGAAAGATCCTCTCCAGGGTTGGTGCCAGCTCGGATCCAGTATGGGGTGTTGCGATGAAGATTATAGCCTTGATCCGGCGTGCGAGATCTTCGTAGATTGCGGTCTGTTTTGCAAACATGTATGCTTTCTTTATGACAAGGCCGCCCATGCTATGGCCCACAAGAATGACAGGACTCTTTTATGTTATCAGCATGCTCTGCTCTGCCACGCCGTGTAATGTGTAGTTCCTCACCTGCGACTTCAAGATCTCCGGGCTGTTAAGCATGCTGTTGAGCAATGATTTTGAGAAATCATGAATGTTGAGAGTACTGCTCTTCTTAAAATCCGAGTCATATCCGAAGACATGTATTGTTGTCTTTTCGAAAGGGTTCTGCTTGGGGAGCAGATCTCTTGGCCAAAGAACTTCCTCTTGGCACCAAGTATGCTCGGATCCCCCACCGAGCCCATGGACGAATACTATGTGGGCAAGGAGCGTATCGCCCTCCACTGGACTGAATAATGTTATAAGTCCAAGGGGACCTTTGGGATAGTCGGTGGTTCGAGTGCTATCATGTGATGCGATAGAGTGTTGGCGAGAAGGTAAGGTAAAGTGTCTGGAGAGCAACGATCTGCCAGACAAGGGCGCAGTACTGTTCGAAGCGGATGATTTGGTAGTCGCGCCCGAGGAAGACGGTAGTGAACCGCTTCTCTCGGGGTCTTGCGGCCAAGACAAGTGGGAGGCGTCCATGCTGGTTGTCACAAATTATCTTAAATCTGAGAGCACCATAAGTATCAAAGCAATGAATAGCTAGGAAGGTCCACGTGATCTTCTTGAATGTTCATTTTCACGGTATCGTGTTGAATGAAGCGGCGTGTACCAAGGTACGCAATGCGAAGGAGGGGAAGGGAATGGGGCAATAGGCAGGCTCGGTATGCACGCGCTGGGCTGCGATTGTCGCCGTAGTCACGATCATGGGCGTAGCTTTTAGTCCAGGGCATGTGTCCCCCAATGCTACGTCGTTATGTATCTGTTCCCAAATGCAGTATTGAAGTTCCCATCCCCGGCCCTTGTACAAGGGGATCTTAGCTGTCATTGGCTGGACCCTGGTTCATGAGAAAGCCACGAGAAAGCCGGGCGCTTAGGGGAATGCCAGCATGCATTGAAAACCCCAAGACTTGCCCGCAAGTTATGGGAGTGAAGGTCATGCGCTCTCCTTTCATACACCGTCGAGCAAAACACAAACATGACTACACCCCGTGAAGACTCTCATTGTGGTCAAGCGAAGGCTGCTGGGGATCCTCAAACGGGCCCGACCCCAGCAGATGATGCGAGTGATTCTTTTCAACAGAATCAGAGCGATCCAAAACTCAACAACGAAATACTTCTTGAGAGAGACCAATCAGAGCCCCAGCACTTTGTAAATGATACATCTTCCCATGAGCTGAGTAAATTATCGACCGAAACTCAGGCCGAAGTCCTGGCTGCCGAAGAGCTTGCCCCCTTGGAGGGAGCTACAGAAGCGTGGTGGACCAGCGGCGTTCACGTTATCCCTCAGCACTTGATTGAAAAAGTCGATGAGAACGTTATCGCCCGTAAGCATGGATATTCTCCCTTGGCTCCAAAAATAAGATTTCGAGGCTTGTGGTCTCTCCCTTCTCAATACTAAGTTACAATCACAGTGATGCCCGAAGGCACGGAGGTTATCTCTATAGGTCCTCATGGGAACAGTACCTGGTCGAGGACAGCCGAGATTCAGACGGACCTTGGAGGAGAACCACGATCATACTTCCTCAAAGTCACCGACTATAAATCCGGGGCGATAATGTACCGAAGTGAATTCGAATCCCTCCAGGCTATTTATGAAGCCATGCCCGGGTTCTGTCCCCGCTGGATCGGCTGGGGGCACTACGCATCAGATCCGGGAGTGCACTTTCTGCTCTCGTCTTTCGTGGACATGTTCGACGAGCCTCCAGATCTAGTCCTGCTCCCCAAAACGCTGGCCCAGCTTCACATGAAAGCTATTGCCCCGGATGGCAAATACGGGTGGCATGCTCCTATGATTGGGGGCCAGTTGCCAGTGTGTCTGGCTAAGAGTGACTCCTGGGAAGAGTTCTTCGTACGATACTTACGGTTCTGGTTTCGAGCCGAAGAGGTGGCACAGGGACCTCGGCCACCGGTCATGGAAGAGCTCGTCATCGCTCTTTTCCAACGGATTATACCGAGACTTCTTCGACCACTTGAGACTGGAGGACGTGATATCGTACCTACGATTCTGCACACCGACCTCTGGGACGGTAATGTAGCAGTCGGCGAAACTGGGCTTCCTATCATTTTTGATCCATGTTCGTTTTACGGACATAACGAGTGTAAGGCTTGCACATTCTGAGATACTTCTGATAAATGTTTGGATCCACACTTATACGTTATGAATAGTTGATCTCGGAGTCTGGACGAACCCTCAAGTGGTCACTGGCTTGCCTTTCGTTAACAGTTACCATGACTTCTGCGAGCGATCACCCCCTGAAGAGGATCACGATGGAAGGAATGTCTTGTATAGCCTGTGAGCGTCAGATTTAAAGCAGCCTTCGACCACTTGTGCTAATTTCATTGCTAGGGCCTTTGAAACCAGAGTATCAGCAACGCTAGTCGGGAACATTTTCTTCAGAAATGAGTCAGTACGCTGCCACTCTTGTTCAACACCAACTAACAAATGCGAAAGTTGATTCGATACATGACGGATCTGGATTTCAGATATCCTGAAACCTATGAAGAGTGGGCGAAAGCACGAGGAGAAAAGGTTTACGGCCCAAAAGTTGCCTTTGATATAAAGTTTCCTTGATAGTTCCTAGAGAGGAAATGGTGAAGCAACAGTTGCATTACCAAAACCCTGAGACATCTGAGTCTTCCATCAAGAGCACTCTGCAAGGGAAAGAATGTGTTGTCCTGAACGGGCGACACCGGATATTTGGTAGTGCGCTTGGATTTTGAATATGATAAATGGGGACCATAAAGCACAAAGATATGGCACAAGGCTAAACTTTTCCATTTGACTTGAACTTAACGTGTTTTCGCTGCTACAGGGTAGAAACCCGTGACATCTGCAATCAATTACCTCGTACACTACTGTAATGTGAAGAAAAAATGTATCCGAGGGAAGAAAGAGGGAAAGGGAAAAAAAAAGAGGGGGGGGGGGGGGGGGGGGGATGAAACAGAAAAGAAAATCCCGCTATTGCAGAAATACAAGTAGTAGGTTAAAGAATCAAGAAATGGGAAGAAGAGAAAAAAGAGGAATAAAAAATTGAAAAAAGAAACCAACCGCGCCTCACCTTTTTTGTAGCCCGTGAAACCAGGGCTTCGTAGTAGCTTGTATCGACAACTCTCCCTAAACCTCAACAACTTTTTGATGCATAGTATGCCAGTACATATGCTGACATCATTCTGGCGCCTACTTCACACAACTGCGCAGCTAGTCTATACGCGTCAACTGAGGAGACAGTCAGCCTGCATATATTCATTAACCATTTTCTTCGTTCGGGTACCCGCACCAGGCAAGGTGAAATACGCGGTTACCAAACCCTGATTATGGACTGTCTATCCACCTGTGAACCATCCAGTGCATCTCGAGCCTTCAGGGACATTGTTCCTTCGACTCTGGAAGTTGACAAAATCGCCTACGACTTGTGGAGCAAACAGCGCTCATATGCTTGCAGGTATCTAATCAGAACACGAATCTGATGTTAAGGCAACCAGACACAACTCGACTGGATAGATGAGAGACACATTTCTCCTCAATACAGGATTTGCCTCTGTCCTGTGTACCTAGGTATTCATCCCACTCCTTATCAATTGCACCCCTGCAACATCGGTAATCACCAACAATGGCAGCAACTATCATAGATGGTTGCCTTTTGTAATTTGCATCACACAAGGATAACAATAACCCAACAGGGCGATATAGAACAATAAGGGGCGAGGCATGGCAGCAACTACACTAGCTATGCTCACCCGCGGCGGCATTTTCAAGAGCAATCGTGTCCTTGGCTGAGAGATTCACTATCAATCCCGACAATGTCGCTCTAGCATCTCGAATTGATGATGGAAGCGGTGGCCAGACCGCGAGGGGGGTTCATTCACATGGGGGCCGATATCAGCGAGCCGAACTCGATCCACGCCCTATTCGACGTGATGCAGTACGGATTCGGCACGCCACCAGTGTCATCGTCTACAATGCCACATCCGGTCCCCAGACCCCATCGTATGAGTTTCAGCCGGCAGCGGTGCTATCTATGGATGTGATCATCAGCATGGTCAGCCCTCACGTGGCCGCAACAGACGATTCGTGCTTGAGAGACGCTTATCCCCAGCGAAGACGAAGGTAAAAAAAAAAAAAAAAAAAAAAAAAAAAAAAAACCTCTCATGTACA
Source organism: Xylariomycetidae sp. FL2044 (assembly GCA_022376275.1). Taxonomy (NCBI): domain Eukaryota; kingdom Fungi; phylum Ascomycota; class Sordariomycetes; species Xylariomycetidae sp. FL2044. Next base: position 43,419 of record JAJNOH010000022.1, read on the forward strand.
CTGACAGTAGCTTGAACACCACAGTCACGTCCGTGCCGTTTGTCTTGAACCCGGGGGATGGGCAAGACGACTTCGGCTATCTGGATCGGCATGATAGCCGGCGCGCTTTACTACTCGGCGCGCGTCAGGAGGGGCTTCTCTGGTGCGTACAGTATTGCCCGATACGGTGCAGTATGTACATTTCATTTCTGGCGCGTCCGGCTCTCACTCATCATATTTTCCTTTCTATGCGGATGAGTGTTGAGAAGGTGGAGAGGGATAAAGGGTGATTCAGCTGGACACGGCCCCGCCCACGGAGAGAGTTTTCCCTCCCGAGAATTTCGGTCGATGGTTCGGAGAACGCCGCTCACGTCCGTCGCTTGCTACGTTCGCGAGAGGGGGCAAAGCCTGTCTACGCGCCATAATCATGAATGCCGAGCTGAGACTTCAATGACGTGTAGAGATGCGGCCGGTAGATGGAGTGAGGATACAGCTCTGAGTCCGTCTCTGGGGGAGTCTGTTTTAAGCGATACGTTACGGCATACACGATACGTTACGGCATCTCCAGAGCGCCTGCCTGTACTCTCTGAGCAAATGGTGTCCTATGATCACTCACTGGACGCGAGCGAGTCATTCAAGGTTACTATCAGTCGCAAAATCACACATATATCTCACCTGCGACCAGATGTCGCTTGCTAGATCCGAGCCGCCGGAACGATACGCCATAGGATCGTGGACAGCAGCGTCATGGCAGCTGGATGAGCTTCACGTGCCCTGAAGTTAATAGAGACTTCTGCAGTTGTCGATGCGTCTGGTGACATTCTCGTTAGATAACGAGAACATCGCAGGAGTGAAGATTGGCGATGCTGAGAGTCTGGGATCCGACACCTTGGGAGGGGATGATATCATTCCCCTTGCGTCGTCGCTAATCCCCTGGAGAATGCTGTATTCATTGGCCAGCAAGGGGGGAGCAGCTGATTCTATCTTCCGGTCGACAGAACGTGATTATTCCCGGTGCAAACTCGCTGTCTGAAAACCTGTTCCAAACGTGCAGTCTGCCGGGGGTCTCATTGCAGCATCGCGAGCGCTGGATCATAGCGGAGCGGCACCATGGAATTAGTCAGGCCGTGGGCTGCATCCCATCATGGCCAGTTGTCAGCAGGTTCTCGCCGTCGTGGCTCAAGTGTGGCCATTTTGAATATAAATAACGGCGCAGCGCCTTTTCGGTGTCGTAGGATCGGGGGATAACGTCACAGGCAGGCCCAGCTCCGGTCGCAGGGGGGCGGGGGCCAGAAAAGTGATTCTGGAAAACCAACACGCATGAGCTGACCGAGACGCGCCGTGAGACCGCCAATCGTAGATGGAAGAGTGTATTTTTTGACGTCTGGTTGGCATCATCGCAAGGAAGGTTCTGGCCAGAGGTCGAGGCCGGAAGGATATGTACCTAGGCAGTGATTGTATGATGCGGGGGTTGTACGGAGGAGGTGGGATGCAGGACCTCATAGTCGTCTGGTCTCTCTACAGTTTCGTTTCTAGAAGACGTTGATGGACGGCTGTAAGGCACACACGGCCGAGGAGAGTTCTCCCCATCAGGTTGCTGGTCACACAGGTGGAACCTTTCACCTGCAGGCTGCTGCTCCGTCTCATAGTCAAAACAACACAGGACTCCTCCGTGTAGGGTCTCGAAACCCGAAGATCACCGACGGCCAAGTAAGCTGAAGCCGCAGTGAATATCAGGTGACTGACTGACCGAGGCTTATCATCATCCCGATATATTATGGGCTGTGAATCTGCCTCATGCAGACATCATCTTGGTATTGGTGATAAGTAGCTTATCTATCAAAGTGAAGAAAAAGCCACGATCGACTGCCGACTTCCCGTGGCAGATACGCGGGGTATGACTGGCCAAGGGCTGGGCTGTACCGGTAGGGCAGCATGAAGGGTTCCCTGGAAAAGAGGAGGAAAGCCGCGAAGGATTCTCGTTGGCGGCCGCAAAAAAGACGTTGGTTGATGATGGGAACACATCACGGATCACGGACCACGGACCACTGAGACACAGGATCGACAACCCCCCTAAACCCCCTTGGGTTCTTGGGAGGTGTCTGGGACGATGCTGACAGGCGAACTATGACGCAAACAGCTTAAAAAGCTGGAGAGATGTTGTCTTGTCCGATTGCTATCAATCGGTGATGGAGCCGCGACCAGGGAGAGATAAAAAAACAAAAACAGGGAAACTCGGGACTTGCGGCTTTTTTTTTTCCACCAGAAACTGTTGCAGCAACCAACCTTGGAACTTGAACCACACATGGCGACCAACGCGGGCAACGGTGTTAAGAGGGGCCGGATCATTGGTCGCCATTGTTTATCTGGCTTTCCTTTTTCTGCATAGAAGCCAGCTGGACAGGAGATAGTTCATCTTGTCTGTCCGTTTTGGGGAGATGGGCGGTGCCTAGTCTGCAAGCCGGCTCGCAGCTATTTTGAAGAGCTTATGCACGATCGCAAGGCGGACTGTCTGTTTCTGAGGCAGCCTAACTAAAACGGTGCCCACTAATTTCATCCAATACTTACATAAGTACTTAGTGAGGAACTAAAATGTTCAGCTAATGAAAGTTATTCGCCGGAGAGGGGGAGAGGAGAGGATATCCAGATACTTCAGTTATCATCATGGTGGTCAACTCGAAGAATCATTCATACCAACAATCATGTGAATTGAATTGGAATGGTAGAAAGCTGAAAATCGATCTTCCAATTACGTCACTATGATTGAGGCTGGCTGCTTGCGCCGTGCATGTGTGTATGCATGCATGCATTCGGCATTAATTAATAATTAATAATGCTGGCATGTTTCCGTTTTTAGTAAGTATACCTAGCAGTACAATGGGGTGATGGCACATGTAATAGGTTCAATAAACTAACTGTGCGCAGGTGAGATTTATTTTGGGCTCTGCGCGGATCTGCCGTTTCAGAATTTCGAAGCTGTGCCTTGCTTCATGTCGCAAAGCCGCTACACAGGATTACGCATGCAAAGTTTCTTGTCCTATTCCCCCCCTCTCTGTTTTCTCTTCTCTGATGTTTTCGTCTCCAAGAGAATTGGGGGAGGCAAGGGGGGATGAAGAGACAGACACCACGTCAAGTCTGTCGTAGTAACATTCATGTTTCTGTTATCGTAGCAAGAACGCTTGACCCATCGTGTTGTGTGTCGAGTTATGGCGTGTTGTGGACAGAACAGACAGACTGGATGGTAGACACAGCTGATGGCCACTAATAAGCTGGATGGACCGTAGTGTAGTGTACCAGCCACCACCACAGACTGCTAGCTAGCCAGGCTGCCATCCAGGCGGCCTGGCTACAGCGCCGCGATCCATCCTACCATCATTGCGACGCCAAAGAAGAATGCATCCGTCGAAATCATTAAAGACGGTCTGGCGCGTTGCATCGCATGATCCACAGCCCGATCCTTGGATCTCTGCCCTGGCACCTGGTTTTTTCTTGCTTTCCTTGCTTTCCTTGCTTGCTATCAGCTAGGTACATTCATCCGAGCCAAGGTCTATCCACCCCCCAATTTTTCTTTTCCATATCACAGACAGACAGATAGGAGGACCGATTATCCAGAACTTTACTTGGATGACAACCCCCCCTGACTGAACTCTCTCTCTCTCCCTCAGTATCATTCCTTGTGAGGCCTTTTCAATAAAAAAAGGAGCAAGCGGCACATTGAGATAATAATTGACAGAAAATATCCACAGGGATTCAAGGTGTCTTTTTTATTTTTATTTTTTGCTTGTTTTCTCATCCCCCCCATCCAATCCACGAATCCTTCCCGTCGATTCTGATGATGTCGTACAAGAAGCACACCACCTCCACCACAACCACATAACCACATAACAACATCCTTGTGACATCTTTAAACTCCCGCTTTCCCGCCCACATCCATTTTACATAACCTCACACTGGACGGTGTCAAAGCACATCTATCATATCGCAACCCCTCTTCAGAAAAAACCGACTTCAACATACGAAGACGGCAGCATTCCGATAGCGTTATCTCCCTATCAGTCGATACCAACAGACACATCCCACCTGGGCACCATCTGGTACTGCAGTCTATGTGCTGCTGTTAGGCAGCTCTATATTGTCTTCGATTCGGCACTGTCGTCGCGGATCGCCAAATAATCCAGGACGAACCTCGCCAATACGCTATACCACTTTCACGAGCGCATACTTCAACATGCAATTGACCACTATATTCCTCGCCGCCGCCGCGATACCGGCCGCATGGGCCGGTCAGCAGCCGCGCCTTGTCGCGCATCCGACGAGCTTGCATGCTACCGACAGCCCATCCGTTGCCGGTACGTTCCACCTACTAGCTACCACATATCCCGTTACTATGCTCAAGTGCTGACACTGCGATACAGCTTCGACACCAGCTCTGATCAACTCCACCAACCAGATCCCCCAGGCGCCGAAACCTCTCACGACTGCCGCGATAGAAAAACCGCCCGCATTCGAGGCCTCCGTCATGGGTCTGATTGTCTTCTCGGCCGCAGGATTGTATCTGCTATGAGACCATTTCGATAAAGCAGGGGACGAGGACTGGTTCAGTCAGGTTCAGGCTTTGGTTTTGCATCCACCGGCGCAACGGGATTCACATTCGCTTTTGGACACGATGGTTTTTCGGTCCTTGGGGAAAGCTTTGCATGGGACGTGGGAAGCGGCAACGAGCCGATCTGATGATAGCGGCGTTTTTGGCTCAGGTCTTGCATATTTGTCTTTGTCGGATATACCCATTACCGGATAGCATCAACATGGTTTTTTCACATTCCTCACATCGTGCTCTTTTTGAGTCCTAGGACTGATTTGCGCGCGTCAATGCTACCACCACACTTTCGAGCATTCTGAAGAGAAGATACGATCGACGTAGTGTAGCTTTGCAGAGTGATTCGGTTTTCGCAATATTCCCAAGGTCTTAGGGACACTTGGGCTGTGCCCTGGATACGAATGGGTGCCCGACTGTCTTCAGGTATCGCCACGCCCATTACGATCGGCTCTCCTCTTCATATGATTGTGTACTGCGGGAATTTGGGCTCACGGTGGTAAGGTTCGCGCAGCGATTAAGCGGCGATAGGAACTTGTTGCTCGGTCGACTCAGGTGAAGGCTCTGGTGGCTCGGGTTTGTGCAGATTATCCTACAAAGGTTTGATGAGCATATCTCAACGAGCGGAAAAGGAAAAGCCATAGGGCTCGACGTACTTGATCAAAGATGACGCGAATCATCAAACTGCAGCTGGGACAAACGGCGATGTCGGTGGACTCGTCCTGCAAGTCTGCAAGGGCAATCTCGAATCTGTCACCGCATGGACATGGGTAGTGGTATATTTGCAGAGCATCGTCGTAGGTCATATCCTCGATTTCGACCTCGTCATAGACCGCGATTTCCTCTTCTTCTGCCATCTCGGGCGACGTCTGGGTAGTTGTTGTCAAGTTGAGTCGCTCCAAAAATGAGAAATATTTTCTGCACGCCACCAAGCGCGGGGGACTTCTACTGGCATGTAACAATATTACCCCGCCACCACCCGTCTATGCTTCATCAGCCACACGTACTTAGCCAGCCACATTTTGTCTGACGAGCCACCTTTCTCTTCTAGAATCACATGCAAGCAGAGCGGCACGTCACCAGCCAAGCACCGCTGCGCTGCCATTCAACGCCGAGGGTCTCATTCCTGGGGTGTTTGTTTAAGTTCTACTTCGCCCAAGGCTCTAGGTCCGAGGACGTAAGCAACACCTCATTTCGATATCGCGACTATGTAACGCCAGTATATACCCGTTTTCAATTCTTTAGCACTGCCGTCTGATACCACCGTTCCCAACTTGCTGGATGGGTTGAATTCTTGCGGTCGAGTTTGTTCCTAGTGTTTCCGTTGCGAACTCTCCACCAGCGAGGGACTCCCCCGCTGAGCTGAACGTGACTACGCCTATATCAATTGTCGCTCAATCCTCTGTCCACATTCGCGACCATGGCCGTGCTTTCCAAACTTGTCCTGCCCGACCGATCCCTTAAGAGTGTGGTCTCGCAGCTGACTGAGCTCTACGTTGCCAACCGAACCCGCATCTCCCGCGCCGTCTATCTTGCCCTATTCGTTGCGCTCGTGAACCGTGTGAGGAATGCTGTTTCGGAACAGAAGGCCGCCTCGGCTCGAGAAGCGGCCAAGCGCCGCTCAGGAACGACGACGAGCGATGGACAAGATGCGACAAAGAAGAAGAAGGTCGAGTTGAATCGCGAGTTCTTCCAGTCCTTACTGGGTCTCTTGCGCATTGTCATACCGGGTATACGGAGCCAGGAGACACGTCTCCTTGTCAGCCATAGCTTCTTCTTGGTCCTCAGAACTCTCATAAGCTTAAAGGTCGCAGAGATGGATGGCGCTATTGTCAAAGCACTTGTGAAAGGTAGTGGCAAGGAATTTCTCACGAGAATCGTATGGTGGATGTTGATCGCGGTTCCCGCGACCTTTACCAACTCGATGGTACGCTCTCTGGTAACATATTTCTGTCGCCAGCTGCTGATCAGACTGCAGTTGTCCTACCATCAAGCCGAGCTGTCCTTGAAATACCGAACACGGCTCACCCAACACATCCATGACAAGTACCTTTCGCAACTAACGTTCTACGGAATATCGGCTCTTGACGATCGAATAAAGAACCCGGATCAGCTTATCGCCGTCGATGTAGCCAAATTTTCAAATAGCCTGGCCGAGTTATATAGCAATCTTGCCAAACCAATCCTCGATATGGTAAGTACTAAAGCACCCGCCAACTTATCCTACATCATAGCTCTGACTGGTAATAGACGATATATACTTGGTCACTATCCAAGAGCGTCGGGGGCGAAGGCGTCGTGTTCATGTCGTTACTGGTGCAGCTCTCTGCTAGCGTCATGAGAGCTCTGACGCCACCGTTTGGGAAATACGTCGCCGATGAAGCACGCCTGGAGGGAGAGTTCAGATTCCAGCATTCGAGGTTGATTGACCATAGTGAGGAAGTTGCGCTTTATCACGGGCATGAGGCGGAGAAAGACACCCTCGACAAAGGCTACTTCACACTCATTAAGCATGTCAACTACATCCTCCGCCGGCGCTTCTACCACGGTGTCATGGAGGACTTCGTCATCAAGTACTTCTGGGGCGCGCTAGGTCTTCTCTTATGCAGTGTGCCGGTTTTCTTCAAGCTACCTGGCCAGTTATCTGGCACCGTGACAATGGGCGACCGAACAGAAACATTTGTCACCAACAGGAGGATGTTGCTAAGCGCCTCTGACGCGTTCGGGCGCATTATGTTTTCTTATCGCGAGATAATGGAGTTGGCAGGGTATACGTCGCGTGTCGCATCTCTTCTCGAAGTCATGAACGATATTCAGGCTGGCCATTTCGAGAAAAAGCTGGTGTCCAGCTCTGGTACTGCAGAGCACGAGGCGGTTCTGAAAGGTAGAGGGAAAGTTGTGAAGAGTAAGGACATCCAGTTCATCGACGTTCCCATCATTTCACCAAACGGCGACGTATTGGTAAGGGCATTGTCCTTCTCTTTGAAACAAGGCGATCATTTGCTTGTGGTAGGGCCGAACGGGTGCGGCAAGTCCAGTCTCTTCCGCATTCTGGGTGGATTATGGCCGGTTTACGGAGGTACTGTACACAAACCACCGTTCACCGATATTTTCTACATCCCGCAACGACCATACCTGTCCCGGGGAAGTCTGCGACAGCAAATCACATATCCGGATAGTCTAAGGACCGTGCGGGCGCGTGGTGTGACCGATGCACAGCTCCTCGAAATACTGAAAATCTTATCGCTCGAGCACCTGGTTGAGCTATATCCCGAGGGCTGGGACGCAGAAGCCGAGTGGCGTGATGTCCTTTCGGGTGGTCTACAGCAGCGGGTGGCGATGGCACGTTTATTCTATCATAAGCCGCGATACGCCATCTTGGACGAATGCACGAGCAGCGTGACGTTGGAAACGGAGAAGGTCATGTACGATAACGCGAAGGCCCTCGGCATTACACTTATGACCGTAAGTCACCGACGCAGCCTGTGGAAATACCACAGCAGGATCCTCCAATTCGACGGCCAGGGCCACTACGTGTTCACGAAGCTGGACGCGGACAAGAGGCTGAGGCTAGAGGACGAGAAAGAGGACCTGGATGTGTTGTTGAGACAAGTGCCGGAACTAGAGAGGAGAATCGGCGAATTGACCGCTGAGTAAATGGCCAACAAGACGCATCTCACACGCATCTCACACGCATCTCACACGCATACCACACGCATCTATCGGTGAGTGCGTCCAGGCGAGACACTATGGAAGAAGGGGGGGAAGGCGGGGGGAGTCTGGCCGGTATATATGTAATACAATTTCCCAATGCCTTTACATACGCATGCCGTAACATCTGGAACTAGCATCGCCGCGAACGATTCTGTTATCTATTGTCCTCCGCCCAAAGTGGATGCCGGTGGGCTCTGCAATCTCTGCAGGTGTAGGTTGCGATGCGGAGACGTCGCAGAAGCGCGAGACGGGGAGACGATCCAGGTCGCGATCCAGGTGGTCAAAGTCGAGAAGCGCATGCCACTAGCGACAAAACGTGCTAAAATAATACGCAGGAGTCAAACAAGATCTCAAATCCCAATACTCCGTACGATGGTGGGCTTCGCTGAAAATGATATGGATAAGGATGGAGCCGATTTCCAGCCTTTCTTTTTGCGCCATCGCATGCATGTATGCGACCAGCGACCGAGAACGGGCCAGCCAGTCGGTTCTATCGGCTTGCGAGCATGATTCATGGTTTATCCCCTCTAGAAACGTCGCGTGACGGCCGCGACTCACTGTTTCTTTATTAGTTTAGGGCTACCGTGGTACGCTCTGCGAGGAACCTGGACCGGCTATTATGGATGGCTGTGATGACCCCCCACGGAATCTGGATTGTGGGAGGCAGGGGAGGCATTCATCTTAGTCTCAGTGGGGCGACACAGCGAAACCGCCTCCCACTTCGCGACTCGTGAGCCTCAAAAAATGTCAACGGCCTTGGCTACCCCAAGCACGTTGCGTCGGTGCTCTTGGTGAAGCTTGTTGGGACGTATGCCACGCGCGCCAAGAGCATTCGCGCATAGCGATCAGCCAATGTCACACGTTATAGGCTTACCTTCAGTCACGACCGTTGGACATGAACTTGAGCCTCATCGTTGATTCATGGCGATCCCGGAGACGAGCAGACGATGCTAGCAGCAGGTCGCAGCAGGTCGCAGCAGATTATCCACGACCTTCGTTCCATTGGCGTCATAAGCCGTCGTTAAGCAGTATGGAGCCGCTCAGGGACCACAAGTACCCACTACCACCGAGAAAGGGCCGGAGGAACCAGGTGGTCCCCTCGAGGCAACCGTGTCTCTTGTAGCGGCCTTCGCGCTGCGAAATTTCTCACAGGCCGGATGGCTAGAGACGGTGAAAGGATCGGGTTTGAGGGGGCGACCCGCAGTTCTATTATCAATCTCGTAAACCTCAAGAGTCGCTCCCCAGAGAAGGGCGCGCAGATGCCGAACGGGGCCATATTTCGCCCACAACTTGTAACGACCGTGCCCAACAGAGCGAACACCGTTACCGCGTCTTGGGTGGCTCTTACCAACAATCAGGCACCAGGCCCCTGGCCATGGACAGGGTTGGCTTGGTCTTCTCCTCATTCTTGGCCTCGCGTTCCCACGGGGCTCCGGGTATTAACGTCATGAACACGGGACCGCGATTCGGTATCTTGGTGACCCGTTGATAAAGGGTCCATCCCCAGGTCCTTGCCCTATATCTCTCTTTCACAACGTCTGTCACCTTCTCTCTACATCCGCTTCTCTCCATCCACTCGAGCGCTACCTCTACCACTCCCTCCCTCACCTCCCTCTCGCCCTCTTCCCCAGCCGATCCGTTGTCTAGCAGGATACCCAGCCAGGTGGCCAGCAAGCAACAATGGCCAGACTCGGCCTGCAGGGCGAAACCCTGAGCAGGCTGCAAATCGCCCTCATCGTCTGCCCTTCCTTCATCCTGTTCGGCTACAACCAGGCCGGCATCGGCGGTCTGCTAACCGAGGATGACTGGGTCAAGACGTTCCCGGAGATTGACACGGTCAACTCGGAGGGCGCCGAGAAGAGCCACAAGTCGACCATCCAGGGCGTCGTGGTGGCCACCTTCGTCATCGGCGCCCTGTTCGGCGCCCTGTCCTGCTCTTACACCGGTGATATGTTCGGCCGGCGCCATGTCATCTTCGTCGCGGCCATCATGTCGCTCATCGGCGAGATCCTCGAGGCATCCTCGTTCGGGCTGGCGCAGTTCATCGTAGGCCGCCTCATCGTCGGGCTGGGCATCGGGCAGCTGAGCTCCATCGTGCCCGTGTGGCAGAGCGAGACGTCGGGCGCCAAGAACCGCGGCCGCCACGTCGTGCTCGACGGCCTGTTCATCTGCGTCGGCTACGTGCTCGAGTCCTGGATCGACCTGGGCTTCTACGAGTTCCACGAGGGCTCCGTGACCTGGCGCCCGCCCATCGCCATCGCCTGCGCCTTCTCGCTCGTCCTCATCGCCAGCATCTACTTCTTCCCCGAGTCGCCCCGCTGGCTGCTGATGAAGAGCCGCCGCGACCAGGCCTGCGCCAACCTCGCCCTCCTGCGCGGCTGCCCCGTCGACTCCATCGAGGTTCAGTCCGAGATCACCGGCATCGAACACTCGCTCGAGCTCACCAGCCAGACCGCCGCCAAGCTGTCCGACATGCTCAAGATGGGCGAGGACAAGCTCGCCTACCGCTTCGGCCTGTGCATCCTCCTCCAGTTCTACCAGCAGATGTCGTAAGTAACAAAATACTATTTCCGACCAATCCTTTTCTAAAAAAAAGGAAAAAAAAGAAAAAAAAAGGGGAACTAACGAGAAGTTTAGCGGGAGCAACCTGATCTCGGTCTACGCGCCCATCTTGTTCCAGCAGAACCTGGGCCTCAGCAGCGAGACGTCGCGGGCGCTGTCGGGCGGCGCGCTGACCTGGAAGTTCCTCTCGTCGTTCCTGGCCTTCTTCACCATCGACCGGCTCGGCCGCCGCGCCGTCTTCATCATCAGCGGCGTCGGCATGTCGTCATGCATGATAGCCCTGGCCATCGCCACCTCCTTCCCCTCGGACAACAAGGCCGCCCAGATCGCCGCCGGCTGCTTCATCTACCTCTACAACACCTTCGTCCCCATCGGCTTCCTCGGCGCCAACTTCCTCTACTGCACCGAGATCGCGCCCCTGCGCCTGCGCATGGCGATGAGCTCGATCAGCACGGCGAACCACTGGCTCTGGTAAGTTTAATTTTTTTCCTGGCTGAGTTTTCGACTCCTGCCTCCCTGTGATCACATTCTGCTTCGACGATAAGAGTTCAGTGGATTAACGATTTTTTGTTCTCGCAGGAACTTCGTCATCGCCATGGTGACGCCCGTGGCCATCAACACGATCGGGTGGCAGTACTACATCGTGTTCGCCGTCATCGCGGCCTGCATCCCCGTCTCCGTCTTCTTCCTGTACCCGGAGACCATGGGCCGCAACCTCGAGGAGATCGACCTCATGTTCAAGCAGTCGCCCTCGGTCTGGGGCACGGTCAAGTTCGCGCGCACGCGGCCCGTCGCCATGCCCCAGGAGTTCATCGACGACGACAACAAGAAGGACCTCGAGAGCAAGCACATGGAAAGCGACTAAAAAAAAAACAGAAAAGAGAAGAAAGGAAATTTTCAAACGGTTTCTTTCTTTTTTTTTTGGTTCTGCTGGAAATTCATGATATAGAATCATGATATGATAAAATGCTTCAATAGAGAGACGCGTATAGAAAGAAAAAGAAACTAGACGGTCAGACTACACTAGACTAGATTAGACTAGATGTCGGGTTTGATCATGATGACTGACACCTTGGATTTGCTTTGCGTTGCGTTGCGTTCAACGGCGTGGGTTAAGAAGCATGTTATATAGGCCGGCGTCAGGGAGTTCCCCAAGTTCCTACCTACCCTTTCGGGTTTCACGAATTGATATAAAGAATTTTGACCACTTAAACCAGCTTGCTTTTTCAAGGACTCAGGATTCCCACGCTTGAAATTGGTCCAGGGCACTTTCCCTCACTGTTTCCCTCTTGATATTTACAAGTCGATTGATTGCCCGAGGCCGGTGACCCGGTCGAGCGACTCACCACAGGCCGAACACATGAGGATATGGAGAGCGGTGGAGGGAGCGGAGGAGAGAAGTGGACGTTATGGGGGGGTTGTGACGGACGTGCCGCTCAAAAAGACGCCCAACCGTCCTCCGTGCACGTCGCCGTCCATCACCATTGTGCCGGGTAGCGCGCACGCCTCGCTCGACCTAGGGTCGGCTCCACGTCCCCAATCCGCATCCACATCCAGCTACTGCGTCGCCCGTCTGCCAGGAGCCAGCGTACGTGAGTCGAAATGCCTTCGGTGATCGTCACGGATTCGTGAGGAGGGGGAGCAGGAGGAGGAGGGATGTCTGTCTACCTAGTCAGCCTGCGCGAACGACTCCCTCTCATTGGCACTTCATATACATACATATATTTAAGTGCATCCCTTGCACCTTCTCGCAGTTCGAGGACTGCTAACCCTAAATCACATTGCCCTCCTTTCCCCCTTTCGAATGATCCTCCCAGGCTGAGTGAGGGAAGGATTATTCATCAACTCGCTGTCCGGGGCTGGCCGCGCTGCATAGGCATCGTGGCCCGCTGAGCCTTCGCCAAGGTACTTACCTAGGTACCTACCACCCGTCAACGTTATTGATAAACCCCCCCGCCCCAGGGTAATAAGACCTTTTTTTCGTGCCCGTGATACCTTTATGCAGTCAGTTAGACCTGACAGCTCCATGCAGGTCTGGGTCCTTCTCCCGCTTCGGGCAAGCAATGGTGGCGCTGGCTCTGCGGGTTGATCGTTTGGCAGGAAGAAGAGAGTCAACAGGCTGAACCGGGTAGCCCGGCTACCCCTTGAAAGGAGATGGCAATGGGAGCCATTTGAAAGGGGTCCTCATCGTTGAATCCCATAGGACTTTTTTTTCCCTTTGTTTCCAGCAGGGCCGATGAGGGGCGCGCGGCGTCCGCTTATCGTTGCCAGCTGCCTGGAGACCATCTCGACGATTGAGAATTCACGCTTGGGTGATGACATCGCGCGAGTATGCTTCCTTGTCGTACAGTAGTAAGTGCAGCGCGTTGGCTCGACGGCTCGTGTCTGCGCTCGGCCTGTTCGAGTAACTCTTCTGATATCTCAACTGGACGGGCGGGTGAGAGAAGCAGGGCCATAACACATCTTTTCCGTCGTTCTTAGCATGTCACAGAGCCGCAGAGTTGATTATAGTAGTCAGACCGTTCCGCAAGTCGTGTATCCATGGCGAAGGGCTGCCTCGACGATGTCACTTTGATGGGCGGGCGTCCGAGAATCTCTCGTCTTGCATCGACATTCGACAAGGGGTTAACCTACAGCGCATTCTCGAAAATTTGCTCTATGATCCTGGCTGCAACGCAAACAATTTCCTCTTAGCTATTCCATCTCGATTAGCCTTTATTACTTACCTCAGCCACGGACAAGCCCTCTCAGAATAATATCGAATATACCGAGCAGCACTCTTTCTCTACCGGCGAAGGAGGGCGCGGATCTTACTCCGGTGGGCGAGTAATTGGAAAAAATTCGAAGACTGGGGGACCACCCCTGACATATTCGGGCAGCTTTAAACAGTGGGACCACCTCGCACCTCGCTTGATCGGTCCGTGCCGAATAGCGCGACAAAATTTTCTTCCGTCTTCGTTTGATGGATGCTGGATGCTGGATGCTGGATGCTTGATGCTGCTCCAGGCATTGGCTCTCCTGTACAAACCATACTTATGCTGTCATTACAACGCAAAATTTCAACGAGCGCCTGGTTAGCTCAATCGGTAGAGCGTGAGACTCTTAATCTCAAGGCTGCGGGTTCGACCCCCGCATCGGGCTCAATTCCCGATGCCTCACTTCGAAAGTGAGAACGTTCGATCTTCCTTTTTTCTTTTTTCTCTCTCTTTTTTTGCTCCTCTCATTCTTCTTTTCCTCTCTCGTCTCCTTTTCACTTTCTTCACCCCCCGTGATTCACCTGAACCTCAGTAATTTCGTATAGTTTTATGTTAATGGCTTGCCTCAGGGCCGTTGAGCCCCAGGTACAAGAGGCCTTCGTTACTAACTAATCAAAGTGTTCATACATACGATGACCAGGCCTTCCGGATGGTGAGGATAACACTTGGAATCTGGGAATGGAGACGTTTACATGATTTCATGATTGGGTACCTGGTCAACGCAGCGTTTGGTGTAGGACGTTCTACAATTTCTACAGGTCGTACTACCGTACTATCCTTGGGTTATATGTTGTAGAGGTTAATTCCAATTGTATTCACGAGACACTTTCTCAATTCCTTTTCATCACTCACAGGTGACGTCCTCATTTATCCGTTTGCCTCACGTAATCACTATGATGTATCTGGCGAGTGAGACGGCAACGATGTTGGATATCAGTGCACGTCTCTCATATGTTGACCAATGCCTTAACAGTAGACCAACAGAACACGCTCGTGATACCGATCTCTCTTTCCCGGCTGGTCTGAAGGTGCCATACCTCGGGCAACGGCAGTATCAAGACGGCTAGGCCAAAACGCCCGCTGGGTATGGCACAGCCCAGGAATAAAAGGCCGGTACCTCCACAGCGCCCAGGAAGTGAATAGCCCAAGTTGTTCTGGATCGGATCACAGAAGAAAACTGTGCTGAAAACACATTGCTAAAGAACCAGGCGACGTTAAAGCCATGGGTGACCCTCAACGTGTAGTAAAAAGATTTGGGACTTGCACAGGCAGGTTCTCTTCCAGCAACTGCCAGACACAAAGCCCATAGGAGACTTTAGACATTTTGTAAGTGAAGGCCATTTGGGCTAGACAGACAATCTGCATCATTGAGTCGGCCTCTGACATCAATCTGATGATTCTGGCCATTTGAAAGTCCCAACCAAGCCCGGTTGTTATGCATGCCTCCATCCCGGCCGAGATTGCGTGACCAGATTCGTAAGGAGATAGACATAATGACGATGACGACCATGACAGACGTGAAGGCTCGGAACCCAGCCACACGGATCATGTCGGTGTCCGGTGATATTGGAGGAGGCCCAGTCATGGCTAGTGGGTTTTGATTCCTGAGTGATGTCTCTATTAATGCCTAGGAGTGAAAAGGCATGGAAAGATGAAGCATTGGTAGTTTTGGCTGGTGATGGTCATTAACCTGCTCTTAGACACCAGTTGTACACTCTCAGTGGCTTTTCAGGTGGACATCTGGATATAGTAGGTGCTAAGGGTAATGAAGGGAACGATAGCAGGCGGGAGGAATGCGAGGAGCAACGATGCTGCGCCTCTGCTTGGACCGACTACCACTAACATTCCAACGACTTCCATGGGCCGACCAACATCGGAGACCATCATTGTTGGTTCACGCTGCAAGAGTGGGTTGAGGTAGTATTTGCGCGCATGGGGGGATCAAAGAAAACTACGACTGAACTTCGCTGTACGATGGCGGTGGGCAGTTGGAGGAGGCGCAGCACATGTGGTTATGGTAGCACTTATTCACGACAAGAGGCAGAGGCAGGCGTTTTCTTTACAGCTAAGCCAGGTATCTGTGCCATGCCAGGTATCACGGCAGAGTCGTGCAGTTGGTGTGTCTGGACCAGCCGATCGCCGTTTTTATCCCCTGCGGAATGTACCAATTTCTAAGATCAACGTAGGGATGTTCGGGGGAATGGAGTGCAGATGCACTGATCCGAACCCAC
Organism: Xylariomycetidae sp. FL2044; assembly: GCA_022376275.1. Lineage (NCBI taxonomy): Eukaryota > Fungi > Ascomycota > Sordariomycetes > Xylariomycetidae sp. FL2044. The sequence goes on from JAJNOH010000022.1 coordinate 59,255, forward strand.
TCATCAGAACTCGCTGATGTCTACAGGGTGCTGTTGGTGCAAGTCGAATGCATGAGCAAGGTGATAACAGCGCGCAGTGGCCAATAGAAGCAGAATATTGTCAGGTGTGGATGGGATGCTGACGGACACAACGGAGTAAGGGATCACTGGTAAGGGGCTCGTGTTGAAATCAGATCTAAAATAGATCAACGGGTATTGGCTTAATGTAATAAACACTCGGTTACCAGCTTAAGCAGCATATCATTAATTGTAGCTAGTAAAACTGAGTGTTTTCCGGTTCGTCAGTGTGGCATGTCCTCATCCTCTCACTCTTTCTACCAAATCAATTGCTCACCGAGAGCATATCGAATTTCATGACCGGTTGATACAAAGTGATCATCCAGCCCCTTTACCGGCATATTTTGAAGTTATCATCCTCGAGATGCCATTATATAAGGAGCTTCCGGATGGCATCGACGCGGTGGATGTGATTGTCGCCGGTGGTATGCGCAAAGCTCTCCATATCTATTTCTGGATAGCAATCGCTAACTTACTCTTTTCTTCGTAGGCGGAACAGCAGGATGTATCATTGCCTCGAGACTATCGGATGCTGATCCAGGGATGTCCATTCTGGTGATCGAGTCGGGCTCGGACAATGTGGACAATCCACACGTAGCAGTCCCTGCATTATTTCTTCTGAACCTTATGCCTGGGAGCACGACTGTGAAGTTCTACGAGACGAGGAAGTCGCCTTTCATTTCGGACAGACAGCTCATCGTTCCCACTGCAGACGTCCTAGGCGGTGGCTCATCCGTGAACATGTTGACCTACAGCCGCGCCCAGCGGTGTGATCTTGATTCCTGGGATGTGCCCGGGTGGACCTCTGATGACCTGATTCCGTACATGAAGAAAGTAAATCAATTGACATTACCCCTACGGCTCCCTCAAACTGACAGTTACATAGCTAGAAACGTATCATGGACCAGGTTCCAAGGATCAGCATGGCTCAGATGGCCCCATTCAAGTATCCGGGGGAACCTTTCGGTCATCAGCAGCGGAGACATCCTTCATTAAGGCCATTCAGCTTCTGGGCTGGCCTGAAGTAGAGGATTTGAGCAACCTTGAAACGAACAATGGAGCGCAGCCAACCCAGCGGTACATATCACCCGATGGAAAGAGGCAAGACACAGCCTCCAGATATCTCCACCCACGTCTTCAAGACGGGAAGCATCCCAATCTCCATGTGGTCGTTGAATCCCGCGTGAAGAATGTCCTCCTGGACGGCATGCGAGCGACCGGAGTTGTCTACGAAACTGGACAGAAATCCGAGACCAAGAGTGCGAGACGCGTCATTGCCAACAAGATGGTCGTTCTATGTTGCGGTACCATTGGTAGTCCCGCGATCCTAGAGAGGTCCGGCATAGGTGATCCAGATGTACTAGCGAACGCTGGCATCAAAAACCCGTTGGTAAACCTCCAAGGTGTTGGAGCCGGATACGAAGATCACCATGAGGTATCATATGCATATTATTCAAGTCTCACGCCGAGAGAGACCTTGGATGGGCTCGCTAATGGGACATACAATATCGAGGAAATGGTTGGCCATAACGATCCTTTCCTCGGGTGGAACTGCACAGGTGTCACTTGCAAGCTTCGGCCGAGTGACAGCGACGTCTCCGCTCTGGGGCCAGACTTTGAGTCGATGTGGAAGAAGGAGTTCGAGGACAACCCAGACAAACCGTTGTCTATCATCACCCAAGTTCTCGCGTGAGTACATAATGAGGCCATCACGGAGAGCCGACTCACTAACATCCCATAGACACCCTACTAATGCCATGGGAGTCCCACTCGGACAATACATGGGCGCATCGACTATCACGCTCTATCCGTTCTCTCGTGGATATCTGCATATCACTGGTCCCGACTTAGACGATCCGATCGACTTTGACACGGGTTTCCTAGCGGACGCCGGTGATCTCGACATCAAGAAAAGTCGATGGGCGTACAAGCAGCAGCGCGAGATCATACGACGCATGGATTCTTTCCGCGGAGAGATGGCCGACTACCACCCACGCTTCCCAGACTCGTCGAGGGCCAGGTGTACGACCGTGGATATGCCACTACCAGAAGACGTGGCGAATATCGAGTACTCCGAAGAGGACGACGCCGTCATCGATCAGTGGATCCGTGAGCACGTTTCTACTACGTGGCACTCGCTCGGTACCTGCAAGATGGCACCTCGGGAGAAGCAGGGCGTGGTCGACGCCAGCCTCGGCGTCCACGGCGTGGAGGCGTTGAAGATAGCCGATATGAGTATCGTCCCGAAGAACGTGGGAGCCAACACCGCCAACACTGCGATGGTAAATGGAGAGAAGGCAGCGGATATTTTCATGCGCGAGCTTGGGCTGACTCGCTGAGACCTTTGCACTAAGTTCTGTACTTGAGTTTTCCAGTTAGCTTGGCCTGCCCGATATCGTCCGTTCATGGTTAATTGCACCTTTCATGATGTGAGTGCACTTGCACTGCTTGGACTAATGTTCCATCTCCTTGGCTAGTTCGTCAAACTAGGACCCTCGAAAGGTGGTGCCATCCACCAGCTATAGATGCGGTCTCAATAACACTCTATCATGGCCTAATGCAGTTCGTTGCAGGACCCATGAGCTGGCTGAAAGTGGCGAAGGAGTGGGCAATTGATGGGTGAAGTCACGTACTGTGATCATAGCTGATCACAGCTGACAAGGTATTCAATCTCGTTCTAGATGCGTATATGTATAGAAGGTAGAAATGAAAACAGAGGTAGGCCGAACCAAGATTGTGCGTAAGCGGCCTGTGTGGAGACCACGCCACGTCCCAGGGGTAACAGGATCCTGATAGTAATACAACCCAATGCAAAGGCTGGATGGAGGCGACATTACCTGCCTGCCGGCTTCCCGGATAACCACATGCCACTCTCAATAGGTAAACACAGCAGAACTGATAATGTGGCTATCCAAGAAGTCCGCCATAGTTAGGTAGAGAAGTTTGGAATTCTATATGATATTCTTTACTTAGGCAAATGTCACCAACGACTCCGAACGAGCAGGGTCAGACCTGAGGAGGGTTTTGCTTAATAACTACGGGACTGCCCACATAACATAGAGGCAATCACGAAACGCGATATGAAGTTACAACGAGCGAAAAGCTTTGTTAAAAGCCATATAATCATAACAAACTAAGGAATAGTGGGCGCAGACCACCCGAGGTCGGTTCGCTTCGGTCAGCGGTTTGGCGATCTTCTCAACAATACTGGTTGAAGTACATGTCATGGCAGCTGTAGATACCAAAGCGAAGATTGCCCTTCCAGCCCGGTGTCCCTCCGTACTCGCCAACCTCGCAGTGGAGTTTCCCCGAGACCCTGACCTTGGAATGGGTGTCCTTAGGATCGTACTTGGCCAGCACGTCCCTCATGATATCCACCATGTCTTCCACGCCGATGGAGAACATCTCAGCCGAGTCGAGGTCGGCCTGCGTGTCCGGGACGATGCCGAAGCGGCAGTGAGGATGCTTGGGCAGGCCACCGTTGAGGACAGAGACCATGAGCGTCGTGTTATCGAAGCCGACGGCTAACATGCGGCTGGTGATCTTATTCTCGGCCTGCTCAAGCAGGTCCCGACAGGCGGTGATGTTGGCGTGCTTGGGTAGCGCGAACTTGACATATTCTGGCTCGCCGCAGGTTTTGCCTGGCCAGTTTGGCCGGATGATGCCGTTCATGGGAAAGTTTAGCGGATTTCTCCCAAGGACAAGAAGTCCCTGAGAAGCGACGGCGAGGAGTAGCTGTGTAGCTTTCCACATGATGTTGCTGTACTATGGTAAAGTAGTTAGGCGACAAGATGGTTTCTTAACAAGAGAAGACACTCTCGGCTCCCAGTCTCGGGGAGGTTCCTCTTTATAGGTTCGGTATGATGTGAGTTCCTTTGTGGACCAGGTGAATGGGCTTTAGTTCGATCATTCTTTGTGTCTCAAAGCTGACATTAGTCAATGACGCCGAGGTCCACCTGAGCCCAATGAACACAGGTCTGCAATTGCAGTAAGTATTGACACTGACTTGGGTGGCTTTGTCGTCTTTGACGAAGTTGGATCTCTGATACGGCTTTTCTTTCACAGTCATATGCTAGCTTTCCTAAAAGCAAAAACATTTGCCGAGCCCTAATTTGGCCAGGCAATTGGGTGTATGACATTTGCTGCTCATCGACATAATTTGTTCCTGCTGCTCTTCGCAGAAATTCTGGACTAATTGGCGTGAGCCATGAACTTATTTCCATCTAGAACCAGATATTGGCTCGTAGGATTGTATGATGGTGGAGTTTCTAATCCATAACACGAACGTCAAAAAAAAAGAAAAAAAAAAAAAAAACCCAGGCCCATGTGACATGGGCCCACAGAGTGGTTGTGATATATTCTTGACGGGTATAGGAAGTCGATGAGATGGTTCAGTCTTCGCATAACTGTAAGTATATCTAGAGTCTCTTCGATTCAATTGGTAATATGCAAATCTGGTTACCAGCATGGGACGCTTCATTCACTTCCATCCTTCTCCCACGCGATGGTGAATTGTTGAAAACAGTGTTTATAATGTGAATAACTTTTGACACTCCACCTAGTCAATGCTCTCGTGAATGACACTTTCCTTTCTCGGGAGGCGAAATAAATCTTTTCAACAGGCGTTGGCTTGTCAAGTTTGCTTTCAAGAGCTTGATATTCTCCTATTCGGCTCACATTCTATGACGTGAGCGGTAAAATGTCCAGCGAGCATACGTTCTCCAGAACGAGGCCTTCGGCGCTCTTAGCCTTTAAAGTGTTATCGCTACCTCGTGCAACCACGAAAATGTCCTATGAAGATGTCTCCATAGACGAGAAGTTCTCGTTGCTATTCCCTGCACTCCATGAAAAACTCGAGACTATCACGACTTCTTCTACTGCTGTCCACGCTCCTCCTCCTGTCACCATTCCTTTCCCTGTCATTCCACCTATCACCGTCCCTCCCACCACTACCACCACTTCCACAAACAACCAGGATCCTGCCACCCAAACTAGCTGGTCCACGAGCTCGATAGTCGGTGACGATATACCGACATATACTAATCCACTCAGCGGAACTAGTATTTCAACCGTGCTGACAAGTACTCCAGTAGCCGTAGCCGATGTTGCCAGCGACGGTTTGTCGAGTGCGGATAAAGGCGCGATTGCGGGTTCAAGTCTCGCTGCAACTTTTCTTATTGCTACATGTGTTTTTTGGTTCCGAAAACTCCGTCGTAAGCGACAAGTCCGTCGACTTAAAAGAAGTGTTCGGCGGATCAGTTTACCTTCCGATCAAGCTTCCGCGGAGAGAGGTGGTGAGTCGTTCTAGTCTTGTCACTTTCCACTTTATTCATCGTTTCAACCCCGTCAGCATAAGCTGAGAATCTAATATGATCAGCTTCGATCGGCAAAGTCTCGTATTGATGATGAACTAGGGATTTTTCTTGTAACGTTTCATTGTATTCCAAGATACTGACATTATCGAATAGCAGCGATCTATGTCCAAATGCCAGCCCCTGTCAGCCAACGGCCTGTGGCACGACAATCTCAAGTAGATGTCAATCACGAGGCGTCTGGGTGGCTGAAATCCTGGACCGATGGCAGTGACAAGTGGAGGCAGGGTATACAGTATCTTCGAGAGGGCCTGACCATGCATAAGCTGACTGTCGAGACCGAGCCGGTTCTGGTGTCAGATCCGAGGAACAGCCTCATCCCAGCACCACTCAGAGTCATCAAGCGGACATCGGACAGAGCACAAACCTCCACCGTGAATACCCATGCTAGTGGTGAGATCGGCAGAGAAGGGTTTCAAGAATCTAAACATGACGCTTTGGGCATTATGAACCCGATAGTCGGCGCTGGGCACCAGATTCATTGTTCCAACATGCATGATGAAGGCCGTTTGCAATCTGGTAACTCTCTCCTATCCCTTTTTTTCGCACACTCTGGTGAGAATACCGCATTCTTACTGACCGCTCGTCTTAACGCCTTACCTTCACCAGCTGGTTCGCATCTTCACCATGACGAAGATCCTTCTCGGTTCTCGGCTAGAAAGCACCTGCGCAGTCAATCATTCAGTACTGCCGAATCGTCACCCAACTTCCCGGCCGATTTAGGGACCTCATCGTCACCTTCGCCCAAGAGCATAGCCTTAAATTCCAGATTATATCGCCATCAGCCCTTCTATAAGTCGGAGATGGAAATGCGGACAGTGCCGTCTAGCCGTAGCAGGTCTGCATCTAGCTGATTTGGTCTGTCACCCGGTGGATGAGGTGGACAGCACCGGCTTAGGTCGCTCCTCGTTCCATCTTTACCCTATTGATGAGAAGTTGTCCTTGCCCCAAAGATATATTACATTAATCCATCTCGGGCCTATCCGGCTATCATTTCCATTTAGAGACCCTCCCAAAGAAGTGCGTATGAGACCTGAAATGCTGCGTGTCCAGGTCTAAACAAACTTGTTTCGGAGAAAGTGTGACACGATGTTTGCTCTCAACATGTAGCCTGCCGGTGACCAAGATTCGGCACTTCGGGTTGCCGGACCAGATCCGCCGCGTAACGATTTGCGGGGGGGCTGTACTACCCCTGAACATAGACAGAAAGGGGCCTGATTGGATGCACGCTGGCGACCCCGCCCGTTGTGTCAGGGTAATACGAGAATTGCGGCTCGTATTTGTTTATGCCACCACGGATAGACCGTGATTGTCGCATCAATGCATCTGACAGCCATTCTCCGTTACCCCAGGGGCCAGGCGAGAGCAGACCTAAATGTAGGCCGCAAGCAACAGCTGGGAATGGAATAGAGAGAGAACAGCTCCCGTTGCCGCCAAGAATTCATGTCTGCAGTCAGTGCTGACATCCGGCCGCTTCTGTCGATAAATAATCACCGAGCTGGGTACCGACGCGATGTCTCAACCCGGAAGGTGTCTTTGAATCCTACTCGTATAACCCCTTCAGCCTGTAGCTCTCCGCTGCAGATTCTGGACCAAACATCTCCCAATATGCTGCGGCATCCCTGGCATATGTTTCCGGTGAGGCTTCATATATAAATTCGACTGAACGCCATTTTCGGGGTCTCAATCTCATTCGCCTCTCCATCATCCCCTTCAGCACCCACGAACGCCTGCCAAGTGTCGTCCACATCCGCTACCACAACCCAACCCCATTCAAACGCAGAGATGAAGTTCCTCTCCACCCTTATGGGCGTCGCCCTCATCGCCACCGGTGTCTCTGCCCAGCAGGCCGTCGTCACCAACAACTGCACGTCCACAGTCTACGTCCAGTCGTTCCCACAGGACGGCAGCGCTGCTGGCGCCCTGACCACTCTGGCGCCTGGCGGTAGATTTGCCGAGGACTTCGTTGTCGCCGGCTCGGTAAGTCTCACTTGACGGTTGTGGCAGCAGTAGTGTTGTACCCCCAGCTGACTATGAAAATGTGTAGACCGTCAAGGTTGCCCTCGACAAGCTCTTCACTGGGCCTCTGTTTTTTGGCTACTCCTTCTCAGTGGATTCGTCCATAGCTTACTGTGAGTGCTTCCATTTCCCTTATTATGCCATATGCTTGCAGCTGATCCGCGTTTCTCTACAGATGAACTTAGCACGTAAGTCGCCCTGTTCTCCACAGCGAAATCGTGTTGGTTTTTTACTAACCTTCTATCGTAGTGAGTGGGGCAACCCGTTTGCCGACTCCCACAACATCCTGACTCCAGGTGCAGGCTGTCAGGTCTTTGACTGCGCTCCTGATGATGCCGAGTGCTATAGTACGCCCGCCTCAAAGAAGGTTTACGAGTGCCCGCAGCCTGTCAACTTGGAAGCGGACTTGTGTGTGGCTTAGATAAGGGCACAGGAGCAGGACCAGCAGGTCGACCTTTGGGAATGATGACGGGTACAGCAGACGAAACGAACAGGGCTCGAAAAGAAAGATTATAATTGAGAATATGAATTAGTAATGTCTATAATTCAATTACAATACTTAATCCATCTATCATTCATAAGGGGCGCAGACTGTGTTATAAGCCTTTCCTCATATACTTCACCGGCCACCGCTGGCAGTTGTTCTTCTTCGATCTCAAAGTGTTCCAGGCAGTATCATAGTTATTTGATATATTTCTTGTTCCCTGTTTAAGTCAGTCTTCGTGCAAAGCTTAAGGCACACAAATGATCAATATAATTGTGATACATGTGAATTCTTAAATTCAGACACCCTTTGCCTCCTTAGCAGATGTGACAAAGGAAAACCTCTTGAGTAACTCTCGAGTCACTTAGCGTTAGGTCTGGGTAGGCAAGAAACGACAGTACCTGTGTCTCCAAGAAAAGAATACCCTTCGTAAGTGCTATAGTTGCCTCAACCCCCGGCTAGCCGGCGCTACACCCAACGCACTCACATGTACAACTCCTTAATCAGAATCGGAACAGTGAAGTTGGAACAACAACCAGGTTATCTGCAATGTACTTCGGGCGCCATTTGGTGCTTTTCTATGTACTTGAGTTCGTACCGAATCATTAGGTTTGCCAGCATGAGTTTGATAACATCCTGGGCAAAAAAGCGACCAGGATATGCGTGAAATCCGCTCCCAAAATTGAGAGAATGGTCCGATACCGAGGCAAAATGATACTTATTGGGGTCGAAATCACGCTTTCAGTAGAATCGCTCAGTGTCGAAGCTTGGACTATTCGATCAGGCAATGCTCATCATACCTTGAGGCAATGAATGCATGCGTAAGCTTTCCGTCATGAAGCTATCAAGTGGTTTCATGGAGCCTAGTCCTGTGTGCGTGAAGCCATGTTGCTCTCTCACCCGTCTGATCTTTGCCCTGATCCCATCGACGGAAGCCAGATGATCCATCAAATCATACAGCGTTGAAAGCACAGTTGCTGCCCGATTATGAATCGCCGCTGTATTTGCGTCTAGTTGGTTCTGAACGATATCCGCGGTATCAGGCTTCTTTCCCTGTCTCAGATATTCGTCTATCAGCCACTCCATTGCATCTTCATTCTTCTTAGTATGGCCTTCCCGTCTGGCCGCCAAGCGAGCCTGGTTAATAGGTTCAATAAGTCCCGCAGCTCTTCGGGAGTGCTTGTATACCGCCTTGATATCCGGTTCGAGATACTTGGCTAACCAGCGCATTGATGGATGGTACCTAGCTCTCACTTTGTTCGTTCACTGGAGAAGGCTGGTTACGTATTGTTGTGTCAAGTTGAGCCATTCCTGATTGTGCCCCAGCTCGGACCCGACTAGAACACGCGGCGCAACTTACCCGGGCATTGGAGGATTGACTCCTCGAAAACTGTTAGGCATTCCTCAAGCATAACTTGTATAATATTTACTGAGATATAGAACTGAGTTAATTAGGATTCTCTGAATACCGTGGATGTTGCGTTCAGACTCACGGAGTGCGCGACCAAGGGTCGTTGGTCGTCGACTACGTTGCGCATTGAAAAAGGCTTCCTATTCTTGAGATACTGCGAACATGTGAGTGAATTAAAATATGTATGCCAGTCGTCTTACATTAAGCCCGCCTTTGGCTATGATCTCTTCTAAATGGTTGGCATATCGTTACCGGGAATTGTCCGAGTCGAACTCGACGTATTGAATTGCGTGTTGGTTCGGGCGAAGGGATCGTATCCGCCAGATCAACAGCCAGTTCGCGATAACCGCAGTGCGGGACCGGAATGGGACTGATGTGAGGCTTTCAGTCCAGACAGACCTCAAAACAGCTTCATAGTGAATCATACCTAGAAAAAAAGGTATCTTTAGATACTGGTAGTTCATCAGGGCTTCTTACTGTCTATAAAGGCACAGCGTATTGTACGACCTCTGCTGCAAGACAAAATTTGTATCTACCAATCCCGGACAGCAGATTAACGACATCTCAGTCGATGTCACTTAGATAAGGGACCCGGTCCTTCCAACGTCGCTCGAATTTACTGGATTGCCGGGTTTCGTCCCTCCGTGGTCAATGGCATGATATAACTCCCATGTACATTCTTATTATTCCAATTTGGTCTTTGTCCATTCCACAGGACGGTGAACGCAGAAGCGATTTGTGTGTGACGAAACGAATGTTTGCTGTATTGCTACTAGCGTACGTGGAAAGCAGTCTTTACCAGCTACTAACTACCACCGTCGGGGCATTTCCCCAAGACAGAACCGTGCTTCCAATCTCAATCAAACAGGCAAGGTACAGAGAAGATAGTAATCAAGGCCATAATGGCTTCCCGAGGGATGGAAACCACTTCAGGTAAACTTCACCGAGTTCTGAGTCCCTTTCTCGACGCATTTTCCGGTATAGCGCTGAAGCTTATGAGGAGTGCCACCGCACCCTTTGTTATCGTATGCTGACAGACATCTTCATTAGCTGCTAAGACCTTTATAGTTGGCCAGAGACCACCTACAGTAAGACTGCGCGTATCCAGCGGTATTGTAAAAGAAGGCTCCGGTTGCCGCATCTAAATCGTAGCATTTCCCGGAAACGGGAGCAGCATGATAGAGAATATCTTTATCATTGTTGCTGAGATTCCCGGTCGTTAGACGAGATGCTGTACAGAAGTAAGGTAGTTCTTACCAATCTTCCATTGTTCGGTATTGGTTCAACTTGACTTTGTCTCTGGCAGCCAATGAGATTCCATTTGCAGCTGGTTCCGGGGCAGCAACAGCAGGAATGGCAAGGACGACCGCAAGCGCTAGGAACTTCATTTTGATGTGGTAATTGGAATAGATTTGTGAAAGTTGAATAGGACGAAAGTATAGTGAATTGGTTGTATAATATGGGTCTTGTTAGAGTGAAGATAAACAAGCAGGTGGGTGTTCGAAGGGGTAGCGAAGGTATTCTTATATACCACATTCAGAACCATACTATAATCACCAAGACACTTTAACAACACGTTCAACATTCCGAGGGCGAACTTTAGGTTCGGCAAGTCTGCCTTCCCCTCCACAGGCGTAAACCATATGACGTCCGTACTATTTTTGGAGACACATTTTCCCATATCTCATGATGTTGCCTAATAATAGTTAAACTGCGTCTTTGTCACACAGGCTATTATATAGGAATGACGTATTTTTTGCTTATGAACTGCTTCAATGTGTTACCCTCTGATGCGATGTTATCTTCAAAAGGCCCGCCAGGTAGTACACAGTACGTCGCCAAAGTAATGTGTGCCGTAATCCGCTACCGTCTGCTGTTTTCTATTTGCTCGATTTATACGAGAGATGCGTCAATGGGAGCTGACGAATAGCCTTGCATACCCGGAGCCGCTTACACTATGTGTACACTACCTGCAAGCGCTTCCCTCAGCCAATTGATTGTTCACTGCCCAAACCAACCTGTGTTCTCTTTCTATGTATATCTGCGGCACAAAAAATGAGACCTTCATTCACCCAAGGCAGAGGACCTGTTCACAGGATCGGCGCGCATCGCCCCATTACCGTATGGTGACACGTCTTCTAAATATACAACACTAGCCAAAGGCCCTGATGTCAATGTCTCACAGGAAGACAGCACGATAATGCCAACGAGATTCGTTCAACATAGACGGGCCAGTATGTGTTTTCATTCAAGACAATCAACAGAAAAAATATAAGAAGGGACGTCAGTATTTCTTGATGTGTTTTTATTTTCCTGCTCATCACCACACTCCCAGCATCAACGTACCCATCCAACCAGCATATCATACATCTTTTGTCAACCTCACTGTCTATCACCACGAAGTTCATCCTGATCACAGCGTCCTTCGTGCTCCCTCGTGCATTGGCAATGCCATCCGACACAAGCTCTGGGCAGAGCTTGCAAGCAAGAGCCAAGCCCAAGCTGAACCAGTACCGCAGCATGGAAGACTGGTAAGAGTAATGTTCGGTTTTGAGAAGAACCCGGCTATCTGACTGAATCAGCAAAAATGACAAGGACATTCTCTATCACGCGGCCCCTGTCATGGGAAACTGTTATGACCTCGACAGCAAGACGGGCGCTTTCTTCTATAATACCGGTGGTTTTCTGTTGAGTTATCGTAAGTAGATGTTCTTAGAACCATGTTCACTTTGGTGGGCGAAGCGTACTTATGATCGTATTGCGACAGTCTCTACGGATATTGGATGCAACGGTGCGGGTGAAAGAGCGATCAGGGGAGGCGAATGCTTGGAAAAGGGGTCGTGGAAGTCTGTTGTCATGAAATAAGCGCTAGGTTTACCGACCGCCACGGCTAGAGGTGGTAGCACTCGAGAAGCCGGATGGAGACGGGGAAACATCAAATGTACACTCTTTATTAACTTCTGATTTTCTGGCATGATGAGATACAGCCAGTCGCAATGCACACTCTTTTATCTACCATAGATGGCTGCCTTTTGTAATTTGCATCACATAAGGATAACAATAACCCAACCGGGCGAGAACTCTTTTATCTATTGTTAGAATGTTCCATTTCATAAATGTAATTTTCATGGCAGAACCTATCACTCCAATACCAACATCTCATCAATAGAATGGACTGATATCGTACTCACGTATGAGAGTCAAGCGTTAGAGCAAGACCGATTAACAGGGCAGAATGAGCAAACCCCCTTGGGACTCTTACCATACGAGATTTCGAACAGCCAGGCCCGTGAAGTATTTGATCCCCGTCGTTCCTAAGCAGATAGAGAGCAATGCCGTTGGAATCTCGACCATGCTCGCGGACGAAACACGCTCGGTTGGAATGGTTCTCATCCACAGTTCTGGCTGTCAGTGAACGAACTAATCTAGCATCAAGATTATTGGTGTTATGCTCATGACCATATCAATACCCAAGTTGGTTTTGAGTTGTATCAATCAAGCCCTACGGGTATAACATCTCCGATACCAAGATTGAGATGCCTGCACCACTCCACTATTTTCTCCGTCGTGTCCCATTCAGGAAACTCAGATGCGATGTTCTCCGGATGGTCGTTGAAGATGGGTGGGGGGTCCGGAAATTCAGGGGCAAAACCCACCAATGAAAACCCGGAGTGCCAAGACACGCTCCTGGGAACTCCCGCGTTTCTTGACGACAATGCCTATCTATCCAGCCAGACCGTTGGGGTTCGGCAAGTTCACTCAATGGCAATATAGGGCAATGCCATGGGAAATCTGCGGAGATGGCCGATAGGGCTCTCCCCTTCGAATATATAATGCCCATCTTCCTGCTTGTGCTGCCGATCTGGTCCAGATTGAGAGACACGTGGGTCATCCGTCAACTCTATTCCGCTACCCCTAGCCTAACAGGACCTCGAACAGATTAAGATGTTTTTCGTCAACCCGTTCCTTCTGCTTGGCTATGCTACCCTCATATTCTCCGCAGAGGCAGTGGGAGTGACTGGCGCTGCCGAAGGTTTTGCGAAGGGTGTCACAGGAGGTACGTCATCTTGGCACCTAAGCCCGATCCATATTCCCTCACACGACTGTGGTGTCGCTTGACGCATGAGCTCGCTCTGTAAGACCCGATGCCGTAGAAATGCTAAATCAAGCTATCGCACAGGCGGCTCCGCCACTCCTGTCTACCCGACCACGAACGCCGAGCTTGTGTCGTACCTTGGTGACAGCTCTGCGCGCGTGATCATTCTGACCAAGACATTCGACTTCACTGGCTCGGAAGGCACTGTCACCGAGACAGGTTGTGCGCCCTGGGGAACCGGCTCTGGTTGCCAGACCGCCATCAATGCCAACTCCTGGTGCGATTCCAGTTATCCTCTTGTCTCCGTTACCTACGACAAGGCCGGTACGTCGAGTATCACCGTCAAGTCCAACAAGTCTATTGTTGGACAAGGTACTGCTGGCATCATCAAGGTACGACTTGTTCCCAAGAAAGAGGACCCCATTCTGGCTGGCGCATACTGAGTCTTTCAACTTGTAACAGGGTAAAGGTCTGAGAGTCGTTGATGCTTCCAACGTGATCATTCAGAATATCAAGATCACTGGTTTGAACCCCCAATATGTCTGGGGCGGCGACGCCCTCACTTTGGTTGGTACAGACTTAGGTAAGAAACTTCCTATGCCCTTGATTGCTTTCCGCCCGATCGAGGGGACATTCACTCAGCCCGAGTTCACTGCCCCATTTCAACATACTCGCAAGCCCGCAGGACGTGTCATGTCACACCCCCTTATCTTGTACCCAGATCGACCTCATTGGTGGCTATAATGGTACTAACTCTTACATCTCAGTGTGGATTGACCATGTTACGACATCCCTTGTCGGCCGTCAGCACCTGGTATTGGGGTATGACCCGAGCTCTCGGGTGACCGTTTCCAACTGCGACTTTGATGGCACTACATCGTGGTCACCGAACTGCGACTCTTACCACTACTGGAACATCTTGTTTCTCGGCGAACAAGATCTGGTGACTTTCAAGAACAACTACGTACACCACTTCTCCGGCCGCGCCCCGAAGGTTGGCGGGAACACTCTTCTCCACGTCGTGAACAACTACTTCTACCAGACGGACAGCAACGGCCACGCCTTTGAGATCGACTCCGGCGGCATGGTGCTCGCTGAGGGCAACGTCTTCCAGAACGTGGCGAATGTGGTCACCAGTGATGTAGCAGGGCAAGCCTTCACCAGCCCTGACAGCGGCTCGAATGCGGCCTGTTCGACCTATCTGGGCCGCACGTGCCAAGTGAACGCATTCGGTAGCTCTGGCACATTCAACATCAAGAACACTGGCTTCCTCGCCAACTTCTCTGGAAAGAACATTGCGTCGGCTACCAGTGCTGATACTGCTAAGACGGTTATCTCGACAGCCGGGTACGGAAAGATCTGATCCAGGACGATTGCAGTGGGACTGGACAGGTATTGATGGGAAGGGGTCACCATCTGAGATGTTCACACTCGCTATGCCTGAGTCTAATACAAGCGGGCTAGTCAGCGCTTCTCAGGATTGAAATAGACAATATGAAGAGCCATGGGAAAACAATGGCTTTGTGTTTAGTTAATAGACATTCATTAGCTCATGATGACCCTGACCCAATGTGACTGATCGTCGCGGTTCCGATATGGACTGTTGTCCAACGTCTTTTTCATTATGAGCTGGCTATATTTCGATTATCCGTATTTGGCTACATGAAATAAGAATTGAGTCGATGGCTTTGATAACTATGTTTCACATGAGCATGCCACGCGGCACAGTGGCAGGAAACCGCTACTCCTGGGTCTCCCATCCCATAATGGGGCCGGAAACATGTGAATTGGTATATTTTGAGCCAACGGTCCAGTTTGGCCTAAAAGTGCCGCTTTTACTTATCCCTCAAGCTATCTGAATAGCTTTATCCTTTATATGTTTATTTGGGGTGTTGGAACTATATAATCCAAGACTCCTACGGAGGCCTCCCTCTTATTGTTTTCTTTTGTTCTTTTTGGTTACTGCTGTCAATGTGCAATGGAATTGCCCAACACCACTAGAATAATCCACGACTCCGAATTATGACAGTATCTGAGACTCGCGCTGATGGAACTTTCACTACGTTATTTATCTGGATGCAAATGAATCAACTTGTCCGAATTCAATTACGCACACCAAGTGATGTTCAAGTGCCACAAGCCTCGACAACTCACGGTCAACGCGTTTCAAAGTACAGACGAAGTGAATCTTTTCGCAGTTCGATGAATCATCCACAGTCCCATCAGCATAGAACAAAGGCTACGTGTAGAGGAAAAGTAGTATAAATTGAAAGCCTTATCCCTCGTATCTGCTTTATGTCAAACAGTCTACTACCTTCTCCCTTGCCTCTTGACGACATCGACAGATATCCCCTGGGCCTCATGCACATCCAAGGCAGTTGTAGATCTACGTCCATCATACACCTAACGTCACTGATCACCCTCGTCCGTTCGCCATGTGCAACCACATCATATACCAATACTTTTGCCACCATCTGGACCACCTGCGGACTCGCGACTCGACTACCATGTGCAACGGTCGACGCAAATATAACGCACGACACAGGCAGGAAGGGTTTCGTCCTTTCGAATCCAGATACGCCATTGACACCATCTGGGATAATCCTGAAAAGTGTCCGGAGTGCAAGTTAAAGGACGCCCTGGAAGAGCTCATGCTGAACGAGTTTAATAGAGTGGCTGTCCGGGCGGAGGCATGCGGAGCTACCAAGGAAGAGATCCACAGATTCAACTGCAAGCTCTACGAGGTTATTGCTTGGGACCACTGGGGGGAATGGAGGGCCCGGTGGACGGTTGTTTTAAGGGAAATGGAAGAGGAGTTGATTACTAAGAAAGGTTCCTCGTACGCAGAAGGGAAACCCTCGGGATCGAAGTCCGGCCGTGGATCGAAGTCCGGCCGTGGATCGAAGTCCGGCCGTCGTTGAGAGCCCATCACATCCCATGACCACCTCCATGCTATGACCCCTTATGAACCCTGCACTGGAGGCTTTATGACGCTGGAGAGCCTCTGAAAAAAAAAGGAAAAGGAAAATGATGGTACAGGCGAGGTTTTTCTTGGCAGCGGTTTTGGAGTTTTGACCATGTTCCGCCAGGCAACGCGGGTCAAGAGTAAGTAAGAAGAATCAATGAAGGAGAAAGCAGAATGGTTCTTACTGTGACAATCATGGCGGGTCTGGTACCTTACTGTTAGAGCAAGGTATGCCGGAAACAAAAAATTGCAAGACCGCACTTTTTTTATGGATGTCCAGGTGGCGACAAAATCGTGTGAAGGAACGAAGAAGGAGGAATGGTCACTTGTGAGTAAGACCAATGTGAATGAAAACCCTCAGTTGTTTCCTGAGTAAGCTGGGGGGTTCTTACGGAAGAAATATTTTGTAGTCATCCTCGCTTCACCGGATGACTGATATAGAAGGGGATTAGAGAGGTATATGTTATCTAACAGAAGCTTCTAGGTTAAGTGGTGGATATTGGCAATGGACCAAGACATGAGGTGCATCATCCTACATCCAAGCAACGCCATAACGATAACGTATACGGTTTGAAATGTGAATAGTCATGAGTTTCCGCCTTTAGTATCAGTCGCGGATATGAAACCGAGCCGTCTGGTAGAGCGCCAGGAAGTGGACTTGCATTGCTGATGATATTTTCGCATATTCCACGATGGCGTCGCCAACCTCAATAATGATTTGGAGTTGACTTATTAAATCCGACAGATTGGGCTGACCCAAGCTCAAACTACAATATTCAAGATGTCTAAGCATGAAGCTATCAAGCAACTTGTGTTTTATATTTCAACTTTTCTATTTCTTTCTTCCCTTTTGTTTTTTTAGCCTTGCATATAGGGGCAAGGGGCACACACCCCCGTGTGATTTGCCCGTTTAATAGCGAGTGGTCAAAGGCTGTCAGCACTTGAATCTTTCCAACTGCAAGTTGCATAATTAGGGAAAGTATTCGACGCGCATAATTAAGAAATTATTCATTTTGAGCAATAGATTCCGAGGTGATCAGTCTCTCACATACAGAGTCAACGGGCATCGAAGCGGTGTGTTGGACTCGATTAGCCGTTATCCTGCTTATTGCCATAAGATGTGGGGATTAATGTACTTAAGAGAGTGACCAGTCTAGGTAGGTTCCACGATGGGGCCCCGCACCTGCACTTGAGTTTTGCTGCATCGTCGTCATCGGCAGTGCCAAATAGCTTCCCAGGTTCCAAGGTTCTAAGCCAACGTTTGATAAACACAGCCTCAAATGCTGACGAGGATTGGGCTGCCATTCTCACTCATTTTCACCCATTCTCACCCATTATCATCCACGAACGAGGGATGATGCGAGCGCTGGAGTTACCGGTATTCTATGGTTGATTCCAAGTCTCTTTTTTTTTTTCTTCTTTCTTTCTTTTCTTCCACACTGACGTGGCCGTACCGCAGTCACGTCACGGGGCTTCTCCCTGTACTTGATGCCGGCGCATCCATTCATTTATTTATTACATGTACTGAGCTCCTGCAGCGTACCACCTTCCAGGGCCAATTGCCGGACTGTTCTCTACCTACCATTTACCAATCCCACCACTTTCGACTTCTTTTCTGTCAATCATTTTCGTCTACGTCAAGCGTCTCGAGCGCGCGACAGTCTTCGGTGAGGCAGGCTGTTGTGACTGACTCAGGCTTTGATGTACGTCGCTGCCCAAGCAATCAACTCGGGACTGTGATTATTAGCGCCGATTGCACGACACGAGCACTGCGGCTATCAAACAAGCAATCTTGGAACTCGCCAAATCGTGTTGCATCTTCGAACTCCGGTGTCTCCGGTGTTCCGAATTCTAGTCCTATAGGTCCGGTGTATTCGTCAAAACGCCAAACCAAACACAATCATGACGGACTATGTCGAGGCCCGATCTTTGGCATCATTGAATTATCTCGCCTCGAACCCGCCTCAGTACCCTAAGAAGCCGACCGAAGATAAGCAAGATCCGCTGACACTGTACATCTCGAGAGTACCCGGCGCAAGGGGTAGGCTTCGACGCATAACCGTTTGGACAGTTCCCGGATGAAATCTAACCTCAGCTTTCAGACATCATTCTTTCAACCCTCAGACCCCAGGTCAAGAACGTAACCGCCGAGGATGTCGCTAGTTCATTATATTATGTTCACCTCGATTCACCTGACGATGTGCCCCTCCTGGCCCCGGAGAGAATCTCTGGTTCTCCTAGATCCAGTGAGGAAAGCTTGAAAATCCAGAGGAAACCACTCCCTGGGGGAACAGCGACGCCGCCATCATCCCTAGCCCTCGAAGACGGCTCCATGTCAAAGCCCTTGGGCAAGGAGAACCAACCTCTATCACGCAGGGCGGCACATCCCCAAGAGGCGATATCTCTACCAACTGACCTGATTCCTCAGCCGCGCCCCATCACTGGTCCTATTCATAGGAAACCCCTTGGACCCAGGCCACCGGCCACGGACGCCTCTCATCCAGGACTACCTCCGCCCCCTGACTATGACCAGTCTCAGGGTCGGTTTTCCGGCGAGTACCCACCGCCAGCTCTGCCTCCACGCCCCACAGCACGGCCATCGTCAAGAGAGCGTACAGATCCATTCGTGGCTTCACCCTCGACGCGAACGGAGCAGAGTCGACACTCGTCGCCTTCCAAACTGCGCCCCTTTACGCCTTTCTCTTTGACTCTAATTAGGAGAGACCCGAGTTCAGGTCAGCAATGGAACGTTGGAAAGGTAGCATCCTTCCAGCTGGAATATCCAGAACTCATCAACCAAGAAAAATATCACCAGCCATCTCCTTCTATCAGCATTCACATAGAAACTTCCGGATATGCTAAATTCCGTGGTCTACCAATGCGGCCACCGGCTGACATAAGGTCAAGCCTTGACATTCGTCCATCGAGTGCGTCATCTAATAGGCTACACCCGAATGACGCCAATCATCCGGTCCGAAACTCTGGTACCTTTGAGCGCCAGGTGATGATGTCCTACACGCCTTCTTTCACGGCGAGCCTAAAGAAACGATTTCGCAGTCTCAGTCTACACGACGATGATGACCGTGCACAGCCTCCCTACGATACGAGGCCGCGTCATGGCCGACAAGAGAGTACAGCCTCGATAGGCTCCTTTGGTGGGGATTTCGAAGGAGGAGAGCCACCCGCAATCACGAGACCGGGGCCCGGATTGAAGCCGCGTGGCTATACCTTCTATAGCCCCTGGGATGGGCGATGCGAGTTCTTGACCGGCAACGCAGGGCGAAGTTTACGATTGCGACACATCCTCCCGAACAACGGCGGCAACGTTTTCAATCCTCTGGTTGATGGTAACGATGAAGATAATGGCGACGGACAGGCCAAGCGAGTACAGCCGATAAGCGAGCTGCGTTTCAATCTTCCCAGTAGCGAACTTTTCGCGGATAAGCGAAGCACGGAAGGGGGCGCCAGGGCACGAGATCAGATCCAGAGCCAGTTTCACAGGATGGTACAGAAAGCACAGGGTCACGATGCAGATTTTGACGACAGTGACGATGCGGATTACCCTCTCGACCTGAGTCTGGGCAGGGAGAAGGCGGGCGGAGGCAACAGGGGAAAGAGGGCCAAGATGGGAAAGCTGATCATCTTGGACGAGGGACTCAAGATGCTCGATCTCGTCGTCGCTGCTAATGTGGGTGTCTGGTGGGCCGCTTGGGAACGAACCTATGTCGAATGAGGAGGGAGTAAATGGTGATATCAGACAGATATGTCTGTCGCGGATGTAATGGGGTCTTTGCTGCGATGGGGGACAATGTGTGCATACAAGAAGACAAGGTACAAGCAGGATGTGCCTAGCGGGACCGATTTGCATGAGATACCACGGGCTGGCGTCTGGTGGCGGTAGGGAAGATTGATATTTACATAATACTAGACGATTGTCGTGTTGCAACTGGTGTGTCTCGATGAACTTCTCAGGGGCAGCTATCATGACATGGAAAATTGACTACTGTACACCCAAGGTTGGAGCCCTTGTCATTTCAACCTTGAGAGTCTATAGAATAGCCCACAACAGACAAATCGACCAAATAAACCTGAAGGCTTCGCTTGAACGAATACGATATGCCATTTCATTGCACGGTAGTCAACAGATTGCAGCAAGCAAGGGGCGTCTTTCCTTTCTCACCCCAAGCTTGTTTCTTCTTGGCTCTTGGCAAGCAAACATGCAATTCCGCGAAGTTATCACGCTAAGCCACATTAAGTAAATCCATTTCACACATCGGAAAAGCGCCGCGCGACCAGCATCATCATGATCTTCACCCCATACTATTCTCTCTCTCTGTCTTCACCCACAAACTTCCAACTCCGACGTGAATTCTTCCCCCAAGAAGAAAGGAACCGAGACCGAAACTCTTTCACACACAAACACACACAAATAACCATGGTCCTCCTCCCAACCCTAACGCGCCGAGCTACCGCATCCGCCACAACAGCCGCAACCGCCTCCTCCTCCCGATCAAGCTCCAACCTCAACTCCTCCTCCTCCTCATCCTTCGCTACGAAACTCCGTAACAACAACGCCAACACGACAAGAACGAAAACGCAAACGCCATCATCATCGCACCTACCGATCTCGGCGCTTCGGTACCGGCCGAAGAAGGTCTGGCCGCCCGACTTCGCCAAGCTCTCGCGGCGGGAGCAGTTCCGGTTCGAGCGGCGGTACAAGAGGCGGGTGAGGCTGGCGACGGCGCGGCCGCGCTGGGACCGGTGGGTCAGGCTGGCGCAGCTGGGGAGCGTTGCTTGTGAGTTTGAGCCGAGCCCAATTGCTTTGCTTGCTTTCGACTCTCTTTTTTTTTTTTTTCGTCTTAACCTGATGGTGTTTTGCTCTGGGAGGGCGATGGGAAGGGGGGGGTTAGGGGGCTTTTTGGGTGATTGATTGAAATGAAAGATGGGATGGGGGCTAACCGATTCTGTGCGTATTACGATACCTAGTCGTTTTGATATACTCGGTCTTGTTCATGGATTGGAATACGGAGAAGCAGCCTTTTGAATGGGTATGAGTTCCTTTTTCTTTTTCTTCTTTTTTTCCCTCCCTTTTCTTTCCAGCTGTCCAGCTGGGAGTATATCGTCAAGGGCTAACTAACTCATTATGTGCTTCGTCGGCGTATATATAGATCAGGAATCAGGTCTGGGGCGCTTTCGGATCTCAGCCGCCTGGCCAGCGACACGAGAGGAACAGTAGGGAGAACCCTTCGACGTCGACGGCGGCGGATCGGAAATAGAGAGTCGGACGGACGGACTGACGGACGGACTGACGGGTTCGTGTGTACCATACATGTTCCTTTTATTACCACTTGCATCGCATTGCCTTGGAAAGGAGTTTCGGTTTCTTGCCCGGCGGGAGGCTTCATGGGGACGATATAATCGATGATACCAATTGTACCCTAAAATAGGGATATTTAGCCCAAAAAAACCTATGGCGATGGTTCTCTCCTCCATATCGGCCTTGGATGTCTAGATCTTTTTGGCTAAGAATCTCATATGACCTACCGACGCCTCCCTCGGAACCACGACAGAGGGCAAGAGAAGTTGGAGAGAGGGATACCAATGACATCACGTCGAGTCACAGGATTCTCTGGCCGAAGGAACCTTAGCATTCGAGAGACAGGACGATTTGATTGGTCTTGCATGTGTCACCGACTTGGATATCTCAAGTTCTATTACTCCTGTTCCATCTCGAGAACCTGGAGGTATTCCCATTGTTTTTCTTGTATCGTCATACACCAGCCTTTTGTGACTGCCCATTTCTCGTTTGGTTCTCGCAGCTAGCCGACTTCCGTTGTATTATCAGAATGGCGCACCAAGAGAGAATTCCCTTGGGTTAACCCTCGCTAAACCCCCTTAGTCCGGTCAAGTCCCCAGATACTCATACCGTTGTATCCATGTCTCGCATAAGCCAGAAGACTGATATCTCTATATAGGGCGCATCGATTGCGCCAGGGGGAGTAACATGCAGTCCAGCAATAGCACAAGTGGATTTGTGTCAACTTCGCAAGTATACTGACTGACTGACTCTTCAAGCTAGATCAGTGGTTTCTACCAGTTGATTCCCAGCCCGAACGCAGAGGGGGGTGTATATCCCATGTTCTCTAGCGTGGCTGGATGGATTGCCCCGCATAGAAACGCGATAGTCCAGCCAATGTTAATTTCCTCAACAGGCAATGTGTACCGAACCAGCTTTCACCGACCAGGCCAGACGAAATTCCCGCCCATGCTGAGGCCGGCGCCGAGTCCCGAGCTCCTAGACTCGTTGACGGGGCGCTTGGCGACGGTGCCCTGGGCCTTGACGCCGGCGACGATGCGGTCGAGGCTGGTCTCGATGACGACGCCGCCGACGATCATCTCGCTGAGGGTGGCGTGCAGGGACTCGAAGTTGAAGATGAGGTCCAGCTCGCACACGTTCTCGAACAGCTTGTCGAGCGCCTCGACGTAGACCTGGATGAGGTCCAGCAGGGCCAGGGGGGACTCGGTCGCCGTCGAGATCACGATGAAGTACAGGGTCGCGTAGTTGCGGTAGGTCACGAGGGACGGCACGTCGTTGTGCTGCTGGTGGTCCGCGCCCCCGGATGCGGACGAGGACGACGACGAGGTCCCCGAGGCGGCGAGGAGCGGCGGCAGAGGTAGGAAGTTGCAGGCGCCCGAGGGCCGGTTCGACACGAGGGTGAAGATCTCAGAGATCAGGCGCTGCTGCATGCTCGTTTCCTAGAAAACGGAGAAAGCGTAAGTCTCCCCATGTCACCACCGCCTGTGGACTCGCGCAGATAGAGAGGACGGGACGGGACGGTGGGCGCGCATACAAGTTGGGTGTAGAACTTAGTCAGCCGGGGCTGGCCTTGGCCATTGAATACCAATACGGCGTTGATCATGGTAGTGTGAAATCTCTGAAAGACATCGGGTGCGGATCGATGATTTTTCTATACCGCCTTTCAGCCAGCGGGCATAGCCGACTCTGGAGCATCCGAAGTGGGAGAATTGGCGGTGTTGGGATGATGCGTGCTGCGGCTAAGTGCAGAGACAGTGCAACGTAGCGGGGGTTGTTCAAAGTGGTGAGTGGCTTAGAGAGAGCGCTGAACCTTATTAGACACACGAACAAATGACGAGAGAGGGGCTGAGGGGCTCAGGGGCTGTAGATTTAGTGAGTTTCAAGGCCCTTGGAATGGAAGCTACCAAGATCAGCTTAGCGCTGTCATTCCCTTTCTCACCCACGCGAGTATAGAAAACCCCTCCCCGCTCCCCCTCCCTTCAGCCTTTGATCTTCTTTTTCTTCCCTTCCTCAACCATCCCTTTGGGAATCATATCCGCCAACGCCGTTCGTGCGAAAGAGCGGCGCTCCATACAATTACTCTAGACTGTCTCGATAGTTCTCACCAGGCCTCAAGCGGAGGCCACTCAACTATATCAGAATGGCTTCGACTACAGCAACAGCAGCCTCGGTCGCACGCGACTTCGCCGTCTACTACTACCAGCCGTCTCAACGAAATATCGCCATCGAGCCATCCTGATCACTACAGTGGTTGGGACTGGGAGACCTCCGCAACGCTAGCGCCAGCGGACTTCTTCCAGCCGATTGGGGGCTCAGCAGTCGCTGCACCCCTCAATGACAACAGCGATTGGCTTTTGAATGGATTGAACGCGAATCAGGTCGGTAGTAGTGGCGGCGGCGGCGGCGGCGGAGATTTTGCTGTAGATGTCGGGAGTGGTAGCATGGATTGGTCTTTTCCTAATTTGGTTTCGTCGCATGACTCTATCAATGCTGGCAACCCGTTACAAACGCAACTATTAGATGGTAAGAGTCACTCAACCAACCCCCCTGGTCCTTCAAACCCTCTACTAACATATATCTGCAGGTGTCCTACCTTCATCCAACCTTGATCACAACTTTTCGTTCAACAACCCACCCGACCCGATTCTCTACCCTGATACCAGTCCATCAGATCAACTGGTCATGTCCCCCTCGATGCCCCTCAGTCCCGGCCGCCCTGGCGGGAAGTCCAGCTCAACCCCATCTTCTCGCCGCTCTCCTCCCGTGGACCCGCTCACGGCTCTCAAGCGTCAACGCAACAACGTCGCCGCGCGCAAGTACCGGCAGAAGCGTATCGACCGGATCACCGAGCTCGAGTCGGAGCTCAAGGGCGTCAAGCAGGAGCGCGACGATCTGCGGCTCCGTCTCGCGCGCCAGGAGGCCGAGGCGGCTGCGCTTCGGAGCATGCTTCAGATGAACTCTGGGGGTAATGCGAGGAAGGGTCAGTCCAAGTAGCTAGCGCTAGACGCGGCGGGCATGTAAAGGGGAGGGTATTGGGATTGTTCTTTTGATGGGTAGCGCTTCATGATAAATTGAATGAAATTTCCTTGTTGATTCAGACGATGTCGGCTCGTGATTGTTGTCTTTCAAACGATGTGAAGTACACCCCGGATTCGAGGCAAGCAGAATTTGGGTATCTCAGTGTAGGGAACGACTTGTCATCATCATCGGCCAGCTCATCGAGACTGGTGGCTGTTTGGTATTTGCTAGGGATTTCTTTGTCAACGCACCATAAAAATTCTCTTTCTCGCAGTGATTGTCAGGATGTCGATTGGTATCAAAGCAGGTGTATTCCTCTCTTCTTAGTCTATCAATCTACGATATTTGTCTTCTTCCTGAATTCCATATCTTTATATACTCCCCAAATCCAACATGATGCCATCACAAACCATCATATTGAGTAGCAGCTGAATAGTATGTGAGTAGCAAATGAGCCAGTATGAGTGAGTTCGCTGAATACGATACCATCCATACCCGCCGGCTCCTTCTCTCTCTGTTTCTCTTTCTTCATCACCACGTAGGATGGGGATTGCGAGATACCGTGACTGCCAGACTAGAGCAGTGAAACTGTACCCCGTACTCTCCGTATCTGCACCTTCATTATGATTCCTTATGATTCATCCTCCTCTCTTCCCGCATTCTGTCTCACTCTGAACCCGGGAGGGGGGGCTGTGTGGGTGTTAGGTCCTTCGGTATGTACCCTTATTGGCCCAATCAGAAGTTGAGCCATTATGATTCATACTTGGCTTGCATTAGCGGCGTTCTTCGGATACAACCGATCGTCCCCGGTGCCAACTTCTTTTTGGGCTTCACAGGCCAATTGAGATGGACGGACACAAGTCCAAAGCTGGCTGCCCAAAAAAAAAAAAAGGCAGTGGGAAAGAGACGACTGCACAGGTGGTCTTTGTTCGGCGTCCTACGGAGTTACGGACCACCGTGTGTCGGTAATATGGCCGAACTGTGCCTATAATGCTTGCTTACTTAAGTAGATCAGAGCTCTTGGCGTTGGTTGGTAAATAAGTCTAAGCCTTGATTTTATACAAGCTGATTTATTGCTCTAGTACTTTCTACACAAGGCCAACCTATCATCGGGGCTGCCGAACGCCCTAACTTGCTTTCCGCAACTCTCTTCCTGATATCATACAGACTTACCATTCGTAGTCACGCGCTATGTTTTGGACTTTACTCGTCGAATCTGCATGAGGGTCATGCCATTGTCTATTCCGCCTGCAAGCTTATTAACCTTCGTACGTATCACGAGGCGGCCGGGTCAGGACTTGGGGGATTAAGGGGCCTGCTCTCTATTCTCCTAGCATCTCTTGATAGAGATACCGATCGTGGGCCAACTATACTCGCTTTTGTAGGCCTCGACCGAGCAATAATTCATATCGATATTGGGCAGTATTATCGACAGGAAGGAAAGGCTAATACAACAAGCTAGTTACTTATGGCTTTCTCCCACCAAAAGGCAACCATCTATGATAAACTTTTAACCATGAGTCAATGTAGTATTGCTCAACTAGAAAATGCATGGGGCTAAGCTAACTTTTCCCACTTCCTCTCAGCTTTTTCTTTGACGCTTGCCAAGTTACCCAATCTCTTACTAACCCTGATCCCCATTATTCCATTCCTCTTTATTTATCTCGGCTTATAGTAGAGCAGTTTGGATAAAGGGAAACTGCGTACTTGCTAGACATTGTTTTCTTTGTTATTGCGATCTCTATGACATTGATCCAAAGTACAAAGAGTCTTGTTCTCGTAGCTGTTTTTTTCTAATGGGTTTCCATCTCCAGTATATATATACCTAGGTAGCTACGAGTTCATGTCAAATATTTCAACTCATCCCAACAAGATTTTTTACCAACAAACTAGTACCTCACACCTAGCATCCACGATACCATGTCCCACTCTTCGACCAAAATGGATTCCCCAATGCCCTTCGACATTCTGTTCATGATCTGCGAGAATTTGATTCAGGACAAGAACATTGAATCCGCAGTCGAGATGTCGTTGATCAATAGCGAATTGCACGGAGGTATCACGCGTCTGCTTTTACGAGAGACCAAGCCATCGCAAGACTACCCAGCAATGCTTAACGTCACGACGCCGAAGGAGAGGCCCGTCGAGAAGACTGCCGTGCAGATCTTCCTTGAGAATGACCGAGCGCACCTCGTAGAGGCTTGCTTCGACCTCCTGAGTCCCCAGGTGAACGGCCTTATCTTCTATCCGGACCCAACTCCCACTCACCGCACCACTCTCCTCCAAATTGCTGTAAGGCATGGGGCCGTCAACTCAATTGCCTTTCTCCTCAAAGCGGGCGCAGACCTCAATGCCTGGGTTATGCACGTCGCCGACCATCCTCTGTGGCAAGCCGTGTCGCAAGACCGTGCAGATATCGCAAGAGTCCTGATCGAGCACGGTGTGATGGCCGATCTACCTGTGTCCTTCGAGTCTCTCCTGAAGGGCGTGAAGAGCGATGAAATGCATCAAGTTCTTGTGGAAAGTCATCGTGAGTCAACAGACCCTACAAAGGCTCTCGGTGATGAGATGAAGCAGCTCGTGCTGTCAGATGATTTACCTGATTTTTAGGTGAGTTATTGAAGCCCCAAGCTTCACTGTAAGTCTTCTTTTGGTTCTAGTCTACTAGATAGCTATTATGGTCTGTCATTGAACCGACACTAATAGAGTTACTTCATTGAGCTTTCTTGATAAGTAAAGTGTGAGACAAATCATGATGATGTAAGATGTCGTTAACTGTTCTAGTTTCGTTTGATGTAATCCGGCTTCAACAAAATATGAACTATTCACTAGCCATGAGAAAGTCGGGAATATGATAACTAAGGCCTCATTTCACTTTCTCTGTGATCCCGTTTAGGTTATCATTACGGCGAACACAATCAGCACACGCATGTCTGTTACTCATTTAGCTGTTGTTGAGCCCATTAACCCTCCATGGTTTCTATTGCCTCCAAGTCTGCAAACTAACTCTTACTATGTAACCTTCTCATGCAACTTAATCCTCGATATAGAAGTCGAGACAACTCTCATACGTCTGACTGTTGCTTTGCGAGTACCAATACCATTGGATAGCGCACTGTCCGCCTTCACTGCACGATGAAGTTAGGGAGTCCGGAATGGTCACGTTGAAGTCAACTAGTTTCGTTCTTGTCAGCAACAGGACGGATTCATCGGTAGTGGGACACGAATGAAACAGAAAAAATCTCCATTTGTAATCGCGACGGTATTGCGTAGCGACAAGAGCAGATCAATGGGTTAAGACTGCTCAACAGGCTAGGTCAGGTTGCAGTATAGGAACCGCATCCGGTGTTTGATAAGGGAGGCAAAAAGGACTCAGTGAATATCCTTGTGCAATACAATTGCGCAAGACCATCATTCAGAAGGACAGAGTGAAAATAGAGATGGAGAAAGAGTAACGCACTATCATCACGAGGAGGGCCGGACGCCGAATCTGGCCAGTTATCCCATGAACGTAAGGGCTCTCCGATCGCGGTGTTCGCTGCAAGGTCGATAACCGATACATTCTGCGTAATTGTCAGAGACAGAAACCCTGACACTTCGGATAATGAGATGCGGGAGATGGTAGTAAAGAATAGTATTTTTCCAACACTTATGAGTTGCGCAATACCAGTCATCAAGAATGAAAGCGGTGGCTCACAGCATAGCCAGGCTTGTGACCGGCTACAAGATCGATGTGGAAATACATCACATCCCCCGCGTGTACGACCTGAACATTGTCGATGTTGTCCTCGTACTGGTACCCGCGGCACAAGTAGAGATTGCAATTGTAGTCAGCGTCTACGACCGCCACTGCGTTCTCGATAGGCCCGGCGAGGTCTGATTGGGTGTACTGGATTAGTAACTATCAACAGATCGGTAGCGTAACGAGAGAAGATACGAAATCTGGCAGAGATCGAGGTTCAAAAGACTGTGGGATAGAAAGAACTTGTAGACTCACCCCTATCCAAGATCTTGCTCACTGCGGCCCCACAGAGTGCCAATGATGAATCGCCAGCCTGTGAAAAGATGTTGATGTCAGCACCGCTTTTCAGTGATATTTATCATCTTTCTTCCATCCATACATGACCACGATCTCATGACACATCAATGAGTCGACATACGTACCACACGTGGAGCCGGATCCTGCATGACTGCATGACCCAAAGCTCTACCAACAGCAGCAGCTAAGACCGCGAGCTTCCTGGTAGTTGACGGCATCCTGAGGATGATTGAAGCAACTGCTTCACAGACCGAGCGAAAGACACGGAGCTGGGAAATTAGAGCCCACACAATCGGACTTGGGTCACGAGAAACTCGAGAAACAGACTCGCACACACACACACTTAAGCCGGACTGAGTTCTTCTGGTATCTGATTTCACCACAGGGGACGCGATTTATGTATCTATGTCCCTTCACCCATTGTATCTATGTCCCTTCGCCCATTGGGAGCCACGTTGAAAGGATACGGAATCTTCTCCATTTAGCAAGTCGTGTTCGACACATAATTTATCCACCAACAGATGTAGGCGTTCTGGTCCTATTGGACCCACTTCGATCACTACTTCGCCATTTGGGAGGGTAGCATATGCATCTGGATATCTCCAATAACCCTTCTATCACTTCTACCCCCAACAGTGGTGCTTAAGGATGATAGACAGACCTGCCGACATTGTATGTAGTAGGTGTGATCTTGGTGTGTACCATAGCCTATAATATTCGGAATGCGTCGAGATGCTGACAGGCAGGGTCAATACCAGCGACTCACACAGACCCGGGGCCTTTAATGTCTGCGTCCCATGGTTTTCTTTTCTTTGTATTGGTTCTTCTTCTTCACTCTGTCAGATGTTCTCTTAGTCTATACTCTGGTCAGTGCAGTTTAATGCCGGTGACCTTTCGTTCAACGCAGAGTTCCCATGCGACGTCAACTGAGACCACCAGCACCAACACCACTTTAGATATCTTCGATTTCTCGTAGCCTATCCATTCGGAGATGGGCTATGAGAAAGTATTCTAGTATGATCCA
This sequence comes from Xylariomycetidae sp. FL2044, assembly GCA_022376275.1. Lineage (NCBI taxonomy): Eukaryota > Fungi > Ascomycota > Sordariomycetes > Xylariomycetidae sp. FL2044. The sequence continues at coordinate 89,057 of JAJNOH010000022.1, forward strand.
GACTTATGCGAGAACAGTAGCATGGGTAGTGTTGTCACCATGCAACTGGCTTCAACACGAGAGGCACGAGTAGCGAGAGATTCTAGGAGGCAAGTTTAACAAGCAGGCCACTGCAGCAAGGGAGGAAAGTTCAACAATTCATGCCGGCTACTGGGTGATACGGAAGGGTACATAAGGGCCAAGAAGTTTGAAACCCGAAACCAGAGGGTGGCTCGTAAAGAATATAGCACAACAATAAATTACCTTGTATGAATTCGAGGGCACTATTCACCGATCAGGCAAGAGTCCTGGTCTACCGACTACTTTGGGGTTCTCGCCTGCGGAAGTTCACAATTCATGTTACTTTCTCCGCCGAAATGCGGTTCGTTCCGTAACACGTCGAGCAAAGATGTGGGTTCCACTTATCCCGGCTCAGAAAATATGTACTCCGTAGCGCCGGACCCGTGGAGTTCCAAGGTTGGATACCGCTGATCCGATTAGGTCTACGGAGTACCTCGCTTATGCAATTCCCGTATAGCAAGCACACTTACTCCCATTAGTGATCCTAGCTAGGAAGCTTTTTCTGTTGCTTGCAGCAGTGGAATGGGATAGCAGTCTTCCATGGGCGCGTTTACTTCCCATGATGAATACCAATCACCCCCGATGAATCTTTCTGGCGCGTTTATTACCGTGGACCATGGTGTTTCGTCAGATGACGATCTCCGATAGCGCCATCGCTAATCTCGGCGCGAAGCAATTCCCGGTACCTCGCGGCCTGGATATGGAGCAAAAGCGGAGGGATCGAGCGGCTGAGGCGCTTGGCGAGGAAGAGATGGGCCAAGATCCCTCAGCCCCCGATCTACCATTCAGCTGATCGGGTCCTGGAAAATGTCTGCCTGATCGTATTACTTCTTCTCATCCTCCAAGAAACAATTCGGACCGATCCAGAATCTTCGCGGCTCCATGTATACACCAGCTCAATCACCATGCGATCCCCTTCTTACACGATAGTGAGCGTTGAGCAAACCCCCGGCGGCGCGCAAGATGATGGTCCGGAGAAACCAGCAGCATCACGGTCGCCCCAGTCCCAGCCAACGGCGTGGACCGCGTGGCTGCAGCAGGGCTGGCTAGCCGAGATAGCCAGTCTGCTTCTGGGCATCGTGCTCATCATCGCGCTCGCCGCCGTCCTGCGCGCGTACGACGGTAAGGTAGCGCCGCGATTCGGGGCCGTCTTCAATAGTTCGCTCACCCTCAACACCATCGTCGCTATCCTCTCCACGGGCTCGAAAGCCGCTCTGCTGTACCCGGTCGCCGAGTGCATCAGTCAGCTGAAGTGGATATGGTTCTCCAAGGACTATCGCAAGCTGAGCCACATGTCGACCTTCGACAGTGCCAGCCGAGGCATCGTTGGGGGATTTGAACTGGCTTGGGAAACGAGATTGAAGTGCGCATCGTGAAACTTAGATTCGTGGATAATGTTGCTGACCATAGTGTGCAGGTCGATAGCGTCTGTAGGATCGTTGCTCATGCTCTTCTCCCTTGCTGTTGATCCCATGTCGCAACAGCTGGTCTCCCTCGTGTCGCGAGAGGTGCCCACCCCGGTCAATGCCACGATCCCCGTTGCCACCACTTTCATTCTTGGACAGGGAATGATCATTGATAACACTGGTCAGTTCCTGAAGAACCAACCATGAAGGTCTATGTCGAGTGTGAACTTGCTGATGACTACGTAGTATCGGGCGGCTACGGAGACAGCGGTATATCCAGTGGCATCAAGGGTGTTATTCAAACTGGGCTGTATAGCGCCAACGAGACTGTCCCAGATCTGACACCCTCGTGCATGAGTGGTAACTGCACGTTCCCACCTTACTGGTCTCTAGCCGTGTGCTCGTCTTTCGCGGATGTATCCTCTCATCTCGAGCAGGTCATAGTTCCAACCGACGGCAACGCTGGCTTTGACGAATACTACTACCAACTCACGAACGGCTCGTACATAACCTCAGGCTGGGGGCTCTTCAACTCCAGTTCTGCTGTCCTGCCTGGAGCGAAGCAGCCAAAGGATCGGACTGGGTCGAAGCCGTTCAACTTTACCGAGTCCATAGCATTCCGCGACGTCACTCATCCCCTGGCCGACCTTTTCGTCATCCACGACAACGGTACTGAAGGAGAGATAGACTATCACAACGGCACGATCGAGGCTGGTCACCGCGTTTATGGCGCAGTGGAGGTCCTCCTGGAATGGTGCGCGCAAGAGTTCACGACTGAAGTGCTGAATGGCGTACCGAAGACGGTTCGGCGAGACGCGAAGCGCAACTTCACCGGGGAATTCCGTCCAGTCCTCAATGAGCCAGGCACATGGAACGAGATATATAGCGTCGACGGCTACGCACATTCTGGCATCGTGAGATTTTTGAATAGAACGCTGGCCGGATCGGTGCAACAAAGTAAATCACGGATCTCACAGGCAGAGCTAGCTGGTTACCATTCTGACTCACTGTTCATTAGGCACCGACGGGCTTTTCTACGCCAGCTCCGACGCTGCGCAGGCTCTGTTCGAGCCCTACAACACGGCCCAGGTCCATTCCACCGAAACTGTGTTTGACCTGAGCAATGGAATCGTAGGCACGAACCAGACCGGCTTGGAACACATTGTCAACAACATAGCCACGAGCATCACGAACTACGTAAGATCGCAAAGTCGCTCAGTGGCAACCGGGACCACATTGTCCCAGGAGATCGTAGTCGAGATTCGGTGGCCGTGGATCGCGGCTCATGTTGTTTTTGTCGGTCTCAGCCTGCTTCTCCTTGTCTGCGCAATGGTTCAGCAACATCTCAATGGCCTCCGGGGCGCCGCGTGGAAATCTTCGAGTCTCGCTGTGCTGCATGCCTTGGAGCCGTCTCTGAAGCAGAGCTCTATGGGGGGCATTACGACGGAGGCTGAGATGAGTGCGTCGGCCAAGGAGCAACTGGTACGACTGCGGGCTACTGACCAGGATGGTTGGCACCTTCGGGGCGCTGAGCGGTAGTTAGCATTGAAATGAACATAAAGATATTGAAAGATCATGGAAAACTTCATGCACAAATGTTCCTCTCAATTTACTTACGCTGAGATTTTGAATGGTCCTCGGCAGCATTACCGGTTGTCGTTCAAATAAGCGTTCTAGCGAATCCACCCCATTCCCCTCCTTTTCCTTCCTCTTACCCCTTTTTGAATTTCCGACTTTTCTCTAGTCTAAAGTTAAAGCTTCTTAATATTTGACATCTAGCTCTCATCTCGGGAGTCGGAGGCCTTTTGTGCACATCTGTCATTCTAAGTTACAGGGCACCCGAGAAACGCAGCTCCTGGATAACCAACCCATAACCTCCCCCACCCCCGCTTGCGCGCGCACCGAGGCCAGGGCTTTGAAATATCGTAAAGAATTCTCCACGAGCACCCTGAGACGCGATGCGTATGATATTGAGTTTCGATGTTTTCCAGGCTGTCGTGGAGCCTGCGTGATGTGTTATGTTGTGCTTATAGGTCGCTGTTCCCGTGGTGCAATTGCTCCGAATCGCGACAGACGTCAGTACTTCACATCCATGGCTTAGTGTGACACATATCCAATACCTATATTGAGTTCAATCGTTTTGCAAGCTTGCGCGCGCCCTCGATGTGTGCTCTTGCCCCTTCTGGCCTACTATTTGAGTTATGTAATGCAGTTGGGCAACGCCACTGCTTATTAGTATTCTCTTTACGTATCGTAAAGGAGTGGTTTACAAGAGCGACTAGATGGGGTTCCATTGACAAGTAAGCAGAATACATGAACATCACTATTAATCACGTGGGGGTTTCTCTGAAGCTTTATTTCGCGGTTGATCCACGTGGTTGGCAACAACGCTAGTTTATACGCATAACACCAACCATTACATTAACAAGTCAACGTCGCTGTCATGAGGGAGAACTATGAAACCGTGTAAAAATCCGATTGGCTGCTTCAACTCAGGGCGATTCTAAATCGTCTAAGTCGTCCCCAGAGTATACCATACTTATACAGCACGAAAACACGTAAACCCGAATAAGAAATCGCGGGCGGTCTAGCTACATACGCAAACACACCCATGCCCACTTTTAATATTCATTGAGTAGGAAGGGGTTTGCATTACATGAGCTTGGTGCAGCTGGTTCTCACTCCATTCAAGCCAGCCTTCTACTATTTACTAAAGAGAGAAGTATGTTTGTAGTGGGCAGTCAGGGGGGAGTTCTCAGTTATATATAAGTACTCATAAAGCTATATAACTTCGGCAAAGTGGCATTGCTGGGCTGGGAATCGAATTTCGAGGTAAGGTCGCACTTAGGAATGAGCAGGGTGTCAGTGAGGGAACATATCACCTACCAAGTGTATGTGCGCTTCTTCTGGTCTCGGGTGTAGTACATGCTGTCTGTACCGCCGGAGCGTGCCTGCTCCCATCCATTACCTCGTCGAAGCGTGTAGTTAGTGGAGGGATCAGCGCCCCTGGTGGTGCCCGCCGAAGCGACATATCTGACAGTCTCTTGGCGAGTTGTGGCCTCGGAAGGGTGTCTCTGGTCGCGAGAGCGGACATGGGTGTTGGTATCTTGCATGTTCCAGCTTCTAGGAACTTGGCTTCTGTTGTTGCTCATGGTTGGGAAGTGGTGATAGGTTATCTTCTATATATCGTTGGGCTCCTTGGTTTGGTTGGTGGTTTGCATTAATTGGTATGGGGTAGGAAACTTGAAGGTAGCGCGGCAAGAGCTTTATATACTCGCAGGAAAAGAATGATGACAGGGACAATGATAAAAAACTACCCATCAGGTTCACTTCCAAATGTTTCTTGACATGCCTGACACAATCAGAGTACCACGCTTCACCACCCATGCTTTATAACTAGGTATTTAGACTTTGCTTGTCCCTCTTTATCATCGTGGGCAATTCTGAATGAAAACAATATGTACTTAATCGACTTAGACACAATAAAGTTTCCCAGCGTCCCCCAACTATTCATACCAGTCATGCCACTTGAATATAGTGCGACTTGCTATATATACTTGCCTATGGAGGCAAATAACTTGCAGCGTGTACATCGATCAGGCATATCACCCGGGGGGCTTAAGGCCGCTTGAATAGGGGCAACGGCCGGTTCGTTTTACACACCAAACTCGCGCTTTGCGACACAAACACCAAAATACGAAAGGTCATTTCGCATTTTCTGGATTGTCAAGTTCATTGCAATGTTCATTCTCTTGTAGGCGAGAGTGTACAAGTCAAATAAATATATGTCACTACACAAGTAAGCTGGTAAGTACTTAAGTGGCTTGGTACGAAGTACATTGCCCCTTCTATATAATGATGTGGGGTTCAGTCAGAGGAGCTTGGGCCACTCTTGTGGATTTTGGCGGGGTCTCACGGCAAGGACATCCCATGGATAGCTGCCGGCAATACGAAATAGAAAGCTTAAAGCTTCCAGGCTCTTCATTTCCTTCCTAGCAGTACTAAGCATGAAGCTCTCCCCACGTTTTCCACTCTGCAGCTCAACAATACATTTCATCAAATACCAGACTTTCTCGACGCCTTGAACTGTTATGTGCTGATTAGGTCACTTGAGAGAGTCAAAGACTCGCTGTCAAAACGAAATCGACACCACCCGAAGCCCTAGAACCTCCCGAACCAGGTTCGCGCCTCATCATTCGTCATGAACCGCACCAACATCGCGAATCTCGGCCGATTGGCTTGTCGCCGTCTCGCGACACGCAACCTGGCCATCTCGAGCCGTCGCCGTTTTCAGATTCGCCAAATCCAGAGTCCTGCCATCAAGACTCCTTTCTCCACGAGCGCTCGCCTTGCGAGTCCGCTAACGCCCGAGCTACTGAAGTCTGCAGTTCCACTGAAGATGACCGATGAGGAATACCACGCTCACGCCGACGCCTATCTCGAGACATTGCTCGAAAAGTATGAGGCGATGGCTGATTCCCGAAACGACGTCGACGTCGAATTCAGTGTGAGTCTTTCCGCAGCTTGTCAATACAGTCACACCAACCCGCTCTCTCCTTCCTGCCCGTGGGACAATTACCCAAGCAGATGGGACACGGACTGACAGCTCTTGACCCCCAATAGGCCGGCGTCATGAACGTCACTGTCCCCAACGGAGAGTACGTGCTCAACAAGCAGCCGCCCAACAAGCAGATCTGGCTGTCGTCCCCCATATCCGGTCCGAAGCGATACGATTACGTGGTCATTAGCGAGGGCCAAGATCAGAAGCAGGACACGGCCGTGTACGCCTGGGTGTACCTCAGAGATGGGACCACCCTCAGCGAGCTGCTGCGTAAAGAGACGGGCGTTGGCATCCATGACGACGAGGCCGAAGATCCGGCCGCTGAAAGTTTGGCCTAGTGCCCCCCGGCTGACAGGGTGGTTGATGATGATGAGGATGGTGGTGGTGACCCACTCCTGGATGGTTCGGTCTACGTGTGCCACCGCGACATGCAGATCAAGACTGGGAGTCACGGATTCATGGACGGAGATGATTACCCTAACCCCATGGTGCAAGAACTCAAGGACTGAGAGGAATCTGTACGTGTATTTTAATTTTTGGTCGTGGCACAAAGGTGCAAGCACCTGGAGTTCTGTTATTGCCCATTTGCCCGATATTACCTTATAGGAAGGGCATTTCTACTTGGCCGGTATGAACTGTACGAGGACGAAAGCCTCGACATCCGCCCCGGATATGGGAGAAAGTGGATGGATGGAAGAATGAAAGGGAAGAAGAATTGTATCGTACCTAGGTATGATACGACTGCCTGACCGATGCCGCCTCTTGGCCTATAGGATTAGCCTATTGGCTCTAGTTATTTGCGGAATACGAACCATTGAGTTGGCCAAGATGGGAATTGTCTCCCTGAACACGACAGCCCGCCTGCATTCGCATTTTTTTTTTTGAAGGTCATCTGGGTCCTTCGACGAGGCTTCAGGTCTTGACCGAAACTCCTCCGTGATACTTGCTCACAGGTTTCTCGGCTGGACTTGACGGTCTCGGTGAGACCCCATCAGAAAGAAATCAAGGGCACTAGATCGTCATACCCGAAGTTGCTTTCATTGCTGCCGGTTAAAATCAGAATCGGGGAAGCATGGCTGGCTGGACCTGCGTGCAGCATGGCCAAGATGTACGTACGCCCGACGCTCGCTTGTGTAGAAGTCGTATCTTTATCTTTCGAGCAGCAGAAGGGTAGAGGGTATGCCAGCACATCCGTCCCTTCTGCACTGCCATCCATCCATCCATCCATCCATTCATATATGCACTCGTCTCGCCCGCAGGGACAAACTTGCTGCAATACTACATTACAGTATATATAACTCTTTCATCTGTCTATCTATCTAATCTGTCCACAGACAGCCGGGGAAGTTGTTTGCGAGCAGGGTTCATGGGAACTCCCGTGTGAACAAACAGGGGAAGGGAGAAACGCACTCTGCTGCTGCGGTCGCGGTAGAGGCGAGTGTGGTATCCAGTTATACATACATACACCGAGTCAAAAAGCACATATGTGATAGGCAGCAAGACGGGCCATATGATTGGATTATTAGATTCGAGATGGGTGTTCAAAGGCGTCCAAAGCGACCAGGGGTTGGTTGGAAAAAGGGAAGGGGAGGGGGTGGGAGAGTGGGTAGTAGATAAGACCTTGACAGGCAAGATCCGGTACCCAATTTCATGCATGCATATGGGCCTGAACAGATAAATTAGGTAGACTAGAGCCTGCCTCGAACGCATGCATGCGGGGAAGGGCTTCCGGACGGCTCACAGCCTCCTTGTGAGAGGAACCGCATTCCGCATTCCGGGTTCTTGGAGTTCTCTGCATACCTCAGGAAGCACGGAAGTGGCTTCCTACATACATACCTAAGCCTACTTGATAGCCTGCCTGCCTTAACTAACCTACATAGCATATATATGACATGCATACAAACAAACGTTTCTGTAGCTCAGCATACCTATATGTATGTTGAATGTAAGGCAAGCCCCCCTTCCGCCCCCCCATCCCACCCCCATGCCCTCACTCGCGAGCTTCCCTCGACCGGGTTTGTGGATTCGGATTCGTGCAGGGCCTGCGTGTGTGTGTGTTCGTTCATGCAGTCAACAAAGGCTTGACAGGCAGGCAAACAGCTCATTCGCATACGCCGAGAGTACATACACACATACATATAGATATATTACTGATCAGAGGCAGAGCACGTGCACAGCGGGGGGATGGGTGTCTCGACGACAAGGCATACTCTGCTCTAGATAAGGGGGCATGGCCGCCTTGGAGCTTTCGCCTCAGTTGGAAATCTTATGTAGTCTACTTACCTGAGTAAGTAGTTATATGCGCTCATCCGCTTTCAGGAAACCTACCTAGGTATGAATCTATCTAAGTAGTTAGACTATACGCCTTCTGGCTCTGGGGAAAATGAAAGCCGGGCTAGCCCCCCTCCCCCAGCCCCCCCAATCCCTTTCCACCACCCCAGCTTTATTACCGGCCTATTATCTATACTCTTCCAACGGGGCAGCCAAGAGAAATCTATGCTGCCGTATGTCGTGCATGCTCACAGTCATCAGGAATGCGGCCAGCGTGGCTTGCGCCATTTCTGCATGGATAGTAGAAGAATGATGAAGTTCTATGCATGTATGTGCGTGTAGAGGCGAGCTTGCCCGTCTGGTCCGGGATTCGAGGTCGCAGTGAGAAGGATACACGGGAGCAGAGGTCTCTGCTCCTGCTGCTCTTGTTGGTGGGTGTCTGGTGGGTGTGGCTGTATGTAGGTAAGTACCGAGATGGGCTGAGTGACGTGGTCGTTTTTTCTTGACGTTGTCATTTTCTACACTTGAGATCCATGTATGGATCGATGCATTTTGATCAGTCCCGCGGTGAATGAAAAAGGAACGAATTAGTCTAGATGGGTTTTGTCGAAGTACGAGCCCAAGCTTGCCTCAACTGGTATTTCCAATTAGTTTACGAAGTCTACGGGCCGGTGATTTTGTGTTTTGTGGAGACTAGTCGGAGGCCGGGGTTATGTGTCGGGTGTGGAGGGGCGTAGGGGGACGACATGTCGGGCGGTGCGGTGCGGGACGGGAAAGCACTTGCATGCAGTACGTGGGTTAGGCAAACGCATCCATCAATGTCAAGAACCCCCTTTGATCAACAGACATAACGCAACTGGAGCGCGGACTGTTATTTATTCAAGAATAATGGTAATAATAAGCAAAATAGACCCAAGTGCTTCCCTTTCTCGCCTGGTGAAATCCCGTCTAAGGCTACAGTGGTAAAATACAAAATTCGTGCTCCTGTGTACAGCAGAGAGCCGAAGCGTAGGACTGCCGGTGGGTACCTTCGGTACCAGTCGATCAGGCAGTCCTACCTGTTAGCGGCGCGAGGCGTTGGTCCACTGCTGATCCCACGCGCTCAAGTTTCGAGCCATCGTCGCGTTCGACCTCCCACTGGCCTGGCCGGTGACGAAAAACCTAGACATGCTGTCGCTTTGGCCGGTGTAGGTCGAAGTCCTGGCGGAGCTCCCGTAGGACCTGCCCGATGAGCTGGACTGGTGGTGGCCGGTGTTTCGGGATGAAGACCTGATATTATTAGTATCATGACCACCCGGACGTGAGTGTGGTAGAGACTAACGCGGAGCCATGGTTGGCAACGTTAGAGTTCGAATAGGAGTTTGACTGGGGCATTGCGGCTGTAGGTGTCGAGTTAGGTTGAGATGGAAGGTGTAGATAAGTAGGCTTGAGGTGGCTTGAGGTTTGATGTTGTAGTATATGATATCAAGGTAGGAGGATAACAGTGAATCGGTGATATACTATTCGCGTGACATGCTCAATAGAGGCGTCGAGGAGTATGTCTCGCCAGTAGCGCTATGTTCGAGTGTGTTGGAGGGACTGGTGATGAAAAGCAGACAGAAGCTTCACGTTGAGACGATGCATGGCACAGAGCGACCTTCAGCTTTTTATATGATTTCTCCGGGTAATAGTCCCTTCGTGACAGCTACTTACAAGTAGACAGGTACCCGAGTTGGCCATGAAGGGAAATAGAAAAAACCTACGCGTCAGGGTCGGTGACCTACCAAAAGAGTCAAGCCGGCATGATACTGCGCATGGCAAAGGACAAGCTGGGGTACGGGGGGATGGTATACAATTTGGGAATCGTGAGCATTGCGTGGTGGTGTGGCGAAAGACGAAGTGCTCTTTGCCAATCAATGCTAGCAGTGAATGCTTTGGAAAACTCCGACATGCTGGGATCTGATTTGATTCCTTAACAGTTCAGTCGGTCCAGCAAAGTGTATAATGGGCAACCTAGTCTCGAGTGTCCTTGAGACTGTGACCAACTGAGCGCCTGCTCTAGACATGTTTCAAGTATAGGTAGGGACAGATACACGGTGGAAACGTCTCTTCAATTGGAGAATGCGACCCAAAGATTTGATGAAGAAGCGACAGCAAATCACAAGGACGGAATACGAAACAAGAAGAATGGCGAATCGAAAGACAGCTAGTTGTTTCGCTAACATAGGCAATGTGACGTTGAAATATGTATGTATGAATGAATCCGAGCCAATTCTTGGGGCGGAACAGATTCCGGGTAGATAGGGTAGGCAGGCAAGCAGGCTGGCGCAGGTGATATGAATTGAATCAGATGAACGCTCAGGGGCAGTAGCTTGGAAAGGACGAAGAGAATGAAGGTGGTGAAAAAGAAAAATCCGAACAAGTCGAGAAACCAGAGGCGGTAGCAAGCGACTGCGAGCCCGAAACTTCGGCATACCTTACCCAGGCTGCCAGGTAGACAGCAAACAGGCAATCGCACCTCGAAGACTCTCGCGCTGCCAGTAAGAATCCCGGTATACTCCGAAATAAATAATTGGCCAATGATGACGGTGTCTGAAAAACAAGAGACGGAGGCTAAGTAATCGGACCACGCCAAGTTCACTTCCCCTTGGGGTCGTCACAGTATGATGGATGACATGTAACTGCAGTGACGATAGGAGACAAGCATCATCGAACAAGAAAGGAACATTGGGCGCGATGGCTTGGCCTCGAACAACTTGGGACGATCCTCAAAAGCTCTTGGCGTCAAGTTGGGATGATGGCAGCATGGTTCGCATCCAAGGCGACGGGCAACGGCCATGTCGCGTGGGGTCGCGCATGCAGATGCGTCGGCAATTGAAGAAAGGGTTGAGCCGTACTTCTTCTTGGGCAAGCCCTCTAATGCAAGCAGCAGGTCAAAGTGGAAAAAGTGTATTCAAGGACTCCGCGAAGGACTCTCTCATATGAGTGGATATGACTTATGACTTGGCCAGTCGCCTTGTTTGCCTATTCGTATTTGGTTGTATTAGTTCGCGTCCGCAGTCGATGATGGTGAAGGAGAGGGGTGAGGGATGAGGGGACCATTTTCCATTTCACAAAGTGGGATGCACGGTTAAGGCACAGCCCCCACCAGCCCTGTTAGTAGGCCAGGTTCCAACGTGAATTCGCACACAGCCACACTACATTCTACTACACAGCCCCCCCTGTTGCAACCACGGCACTTCCACCGAGGACTACTCCGGAAAACACATGCGAACCCGACTCATGTACTCCGCATACCCAAGTACGAGGCAAAGACAATTCTACGAGATATAATCGAAGGTCTTAAGGTGCAACAGCTCAATGTGCTAGGAAGTTTATTATCTCTCAACTACCTAGGTACATACAGTATCCTTCTTCGAAGCACACTAGGGACCTAACTAGGTACTTATCCTAGACCTCTACTTGCTTCTGCACTTACCGATCGAGTACTTCGCTGTGGACTGCTGCGATAATCGACCTACATACATCGTTGGTGTATTATCAAAGGTCTAGACTTCAGAGCTTATCCAGGTAAGAAAACATGAGATGACGTGACCTTCCAAGCGGAGATTGGAAGGGAATGAGTTTGGAAAGCTTCATCAGATCCATTGCTGTTGAGATGCTTCAGCCGCATCCAATACTTATTGCACTAACATTCCTCCCGTTTCTAGAACGCCTACGTGTATGACTAACCAATCAGACAGCGTCGTCTAGAGCTGGGGCATGGCTCCCACAGTTGACATCCTTGCTGTGCTCCCTCACCTTACAGTACCCAGCCCGCCAGCCCGCCAGCCTGCCTTCACCCCTCAATTCATTTGTTCTCGGCTACCCTGTCATGACACAATCCCATTGCTTTGCCATGTTGTTCCTCATCCCGAAATCCGTAGCTACGCGCCGTGTTGGCCGTGTTGGCTGGCAGATTGTACAAGCCGTGTGTTCTGCCTGCATCACCTTGTGAAGCACGATTACACCCCTTTTTAAACCAGTACGTCCCCGTGTCGGATCGGCTACTTAGTTCTGTCCACTCTTTCGAAATGCCAATCCAGACGAACTGTCTTGGGCATTTGAATTCCACCAAGCACTTGACCTGATATTCACTTAAACCCGGATTCGACCGGGTCTCGCCCGTTGTACTATCAATTAGCATGGACTCGGCTTCACCTACCACCACGGCCACCTCAACCAATCGAGGTGGTCGCCCAAAGGACTGGACAGACAACCGATCCCGGCGATTGGTTCGACTCTACGTCTACACAGATCTCAAGCTCGAGCAGATTCTAAAGCTCCTTGAAGACAGCACTTGGAAGCCGGGGTAGGTCGAGGCGATGCCCAGCACCTTATTATCCCGTATGCTGACAAGCTGTCTCACAGCCGGGACGCTGCGAATAAGGTCAAAAATGGCCTGCTCGGTAACGACGCCCGATGGATGAGGCCGAAAAACGATGAAGACGTCGTGAAACGCTTCACCAGCCTGAGACATAGTCGACTCAGAAGCCAAAGCTCCGCCTCTAAGACTTCACGTCCGGCAGATGAACAGGCCGACGCTTATGACGCTTATGCTGCTCCTTATCATGGTGCTGCTCGGCTAGATGGCGATACTCTCAATCAACCATACCAACGATTACCCGAAAACGTAAACGACGCAGGCTTCATACAGCCCAAACTCGAGCCACTCGACAAAGAAACCAGCCCCGACCTTAGCTTCATACCCTATCACATCAATGAAGAGGCCAATGTACCCCGGCGATTTGTTCCATCGTTCTTGAGTCGCCATGCAGATTCCCGCCAGGGCACTGGGATGACTGATTGTACAGATGTTAGCGTAACCAGTACGTTGCGGGAGAGGCTCTCATCACTCAAACTCGAACCGAAGAGAGCCAAGATCGTTCTGAATGTGTTGAAACGTTATACCATTCCCAAAAACGTCGGTTCCCGAGGGGCCACTCCGTTATCTCGGGACCTCTCGCCAACTTCCCCCTCCATTGTCGGTCAGACGCCCTTCGTAAAACTAGACGCGGCAGTCATCACCGACCCACATGACGCGAGTTATGCTGTTCCCGGTGATTTCTTGAAACCCAAGCTATTCGACAGACTTGAGCAATGCGCTACCGCTCATTCAGAATCACACAAGAAAGGGACGTGTTGGTGTAGAATCGCAGAGGAGATGTCACCCCTACCATCAACTCTTTGGCCACCATCCTCTGTCTTCTCCACGCAAGATCCAATGCGCGCCGATGCTTTCGGCAATACAATCTTCCACTACTATGCCGCTGTAGGACACCCCCAACTGTCCATGCTGAATCTAGTTCAATGGGGCGTGAACCAACTTGGAGGCCATGTTGGCCATACAAATACGGCAGGTCAGACGTTGCTTCACGTCCTTAACCCCTCGTGGTTCGATGAAGGGTCCCGTCTAGGCGAGCTTCTCACCATCCTTAAGAATGGCGGTTGTGATATCCTCGCCACAGACGTTTACGGCCGTAACGTCTTTCATATCTTCCACAGCATAAAAAAAGGCGAAACTCGCATTCCCATCCAATCGCTGGACTGGAAATTGGTAAATCGTCGTGATGCTTTCGGGTTGAAGCCCATGGTTCGCCCAAATCGGTCACCGGCAGAGCATGATATCAATCAACTGGGCCAGCGCGTCGAGTCTACTTACCTGGACTCCGAAGGCCACAGCCCACCTAGACTCGAAATTCCATCCGATCTTAGCGAAGGCGCTTGTATCGGCCCCCACACTGAGCTGCTGAAGGTCATTAACACTGCCATGAATGTGGACCAGCCCGAACCCTTGTTCGAAGATTCCCAAGGTCGAAATGCGTTGCACTGTCTCGCCGAGGTTACCCTAGACTGGAAATATACTGAGGGCGCCTCTCGCAAAGAGAGAAAGCGTAAACACTCCGAAGCAAGCGCGGAGCAGGATGCTCCCACCGACCAGAGCACTCCTCGGCTCAACTACCTAGACGGATTACTTCTTGCTCACGTCGATGCGAATCATTATGATCTGACTGGGCACACACCGCTGATGATGTTCGTCATGAAGAGCCGGGACGACTCCAGGGCCGACAAGTTCGAAACAATCAGCGCCATCCGCAAGCTGGCCGCGGCGGGGGCCAAGATCGAAGCCCGCAACCGCGTGGGCGAGACGGCCCTACACATCGCGGCACGCATGGGAAAGACCAACGCCCTCAAACAGCTGCTGGAGCTCAAGGCGAATCCCAACGTGCGGAACATCCACGGCGACGGGATCCTAGATGTCATCGATAACATCTATGTCCACACCGAGAAGGACGGCGCCTTCAACGCCCGGCTCGAGGCGTGTCGGGTCATCCTGACGGGGGAGCTGCACGCTACCGCTGTCGATGACCCTACCGTGCTTCATGAGTGGGGACGGTCATACCCATAACCACACCACCGTATCTTCCCCCTTTTTACACGTCGACCCCTCAAATGACGCGCGTGGGTCGCATCATCAACACATTAGCGAGTTATGCGAGTCCCCTCTCGTCGAAAAGGGATTCGGCGTACCCCTCATACCGCACGCGTACATGATTTCAGGGATTGATTGACCTCTACGTGCGCTACCCTGCTCTGGCATGTAGATTGTTTGTGAGCCAGCTGATGTCCGATATCATCTTACCATGATTTTTTTTCTCCTTCTTCTCTGCGGCGCATTGGCTTTTCTTTCCCTCAATTGTATACGTGGGAACATGTAGTTAGTCGGATACCACTTGTATTTCAGCCTTGGAGTTTCTGGTTTGTTTCCAAAGGGGGAGATGCGGCTGCTGGTTGGGAGACGCGGCTGCTGGTTGCTGGTTATGAGACTTATGTACTACTTTGGATAGGCACCCCTTTTTTACACTTGGCTATGAATAATCGATTAGGTTAGTCCAAGGCATACTATCTTCCCATCGACTCTAAAAAATCTTTGAATGTGAAATCATTTGGATGACGTTAAGCAATAGTTACTTTCTGACTATTTGTAAGCACGAAGCTAGGCAATGTGATCGTCGTTAGATTTCAACCTTACCACTGATTATAGTGTGCGACGTGCCATATGCGGAAAAGCGGGTGGTTTAACGAAACTGATCAAGCTGATCCGGTTAGCCGCTGACTATCAAGACCTGCGCTGCCGTGAAGTTGAGCGGCGTAAGTACTGCCAAACATGAGGTCGAGCATATGAAACGGCCGACACTCTCCCAGATGCTTTCTTCTCTGCGCTGGTCCTTAAGTTCCGCCCAGATTTGTAATTTCGCATCCCATGGTACGGCACATGATATGGTACCCGACGTCGACACTGGTGGCAACGTCAGATCCTGCCAAATGTTGAGGGGTCAAGGACCACCATGTGCGGATGCCGGAACTGCCCTGGTGGTGCACGGATTGGTCGCAGAGAATCGGTTCTCGGGGTATGGTCGATCAAAGCAGCAGTATCACCGGATCCTAAACGGCAACAGCTTTGTTGCCGCCAGGAACACCGAGCCCGTCGTTCGCTTCCTCACGGTAAAGCCGCTTCGCGCTGCGGGGGTGTACGTCGATACCATCACACACGTCGGCATGCTCAGCGCCACGGCTCTGGGCCCGGGGTAGCAAAAGGAGACCCTGGTACAATGGTATTCAGTGGTGGCCGGCTTTCACAGTCCCGTGGCTGGTACCACCAACACGACCCCCCATCGAAAAACCCCCGGGAGAAGTCGTTATTCCTCAACAAAATAAAGGGCCCCCTTTCATCCTCCAGCATAGAAGCCGAAGCAGCAGATAACCGCTGGAAATTCCATTGGAAACCACAAATACCCGCGGCGTCTGGAAAACCCTCAACAGCCAACACGCCTGTCGCCGACTACCTGCGCACCCTCCGCGACAACAACGCCGACACGACGCCAACCATGACCGACGAGGATATATTCTGCGATTTCTGGCGCGCAACGAGGTCAAGCAGCGCAACCCGCATTTCATGTCCGCCGCCATCACCACCACTACCGGTGGTTGGACGCACGACCAGGTGATCGACGTCTTCAGCGCGTCGACGGCGCCGGACCACATGGCGGTGGTGGCGCTGATCCTGATCCTTCAAACGATGTCATATCAGGCTTTGACAATATAGTCTCTCAGGTATATGTATGATAAGGGGGGGGCTCATCCTTTCTACTTGTCTATCTAGCTGTTCGGTCCATCTGAGCCTGTACACTCAGTACTACGCACCAACTGTCCATTTGCAAACACACGATCTCCATCCCTAAGCTTGTTTTGCGCAGGACGTTCCCAATTCAACACTGCAATGCCATTCCCTCGCTCGATATGGCGTGTCTTCGACCACTGGACTAGTTTATTAGTCTGACGATTCCCAAGCAAATCTACAAATGTGCGTTCCCTTGCGGGCGGCGCTGGGAGAAGTGGCCAGTCAATGTACTCAGGTGCTTCTGTATAGATAGCAAGCTGTTTCCCTCCTTGTCTCTTTCTCACCCAATCGTTCAATACCGAGCGGTATTCCGAAATAGGATGGTCAAGCTTGACATCCCGATGCTGTGGCCACTCCTTTAGCTCTTGTACATCGGCTGGATTCTGTTGATCGTGAGGCACACGCCGGAAGTGCATGTCGCGGGTGATGATTTCGTACAGAGTAAACACAACACCTTTCACGTCATCCCGGTTCTTTGCGTATCCAATGCCACCGATCTGGCCACTGAAATTGAAATCGAACAACATGAGAGCGTCGGTCTCGGAGTTGATAAGAAGATTCCGAGCAGCGACATCCTGGTGGGCGATACCGTACTTGAGATTCAGGTCGTCGATAACGCATGTCAACTGTTGAAGCCACTTCAGCTTAAACGTACGTGACGTGTTCTCCTCTATCGTGCCGCCCGGGATGAAGAGGCTCGTGAAGCCGACGACACGGCCACATAGTTCGTCTATTACCAGCCGGTCCAGCGGTATGATGTTAGGGTGCGGGGGAAGGCGTATCCACAGGTTCACCTCGTGCCACAGCCTTTGCATGAACTGAAAGAGGAAGTAGTACTTGAAGACTGCCTTTGTCTCTGTTGCGTTGGCATCTGACGTATAGGAAACGAGATCGACATTTGGACCGAGTCGATCCACTTCGAGCAGATCAGAGCGGAGCGCAGTCTTCACCCAGTCGGGTCGCGGGATCGTCTGTAGTGAGGGATAATACACACAGCGGGTTGCGTCGTCTTCGGGCTTTGTCGAGACTGAGATCAATTCTCCATCCTGCGATAGTTTGACGGCGTATACATCAGGTCCGAGAGCATCAATATGCCTCTTGAGGTGTCCTATGGCAATATCTTCGCTCTCTTGTTCCTCGTCCATAGTAACAGCAATAATACGTCGCTGGTCCCAATCCAGGATATGCCATGTGCTTGGTCCCCCGGGAATAATGTCGCCGGTGGGAGAGAAATACCTATACTTCCACGTCTGGTCGACCATGTTCCATGTGTTAATTGGCTTTCCTAAATGACGAGTTGAAGATGTGGGTGAAGGTGTGCTTTGTTGCCTTGTATTTCTTGTTGGGAACCAGGGAGGGGATGAAATATGAAAGAAATGGAAGGAAAGAAGCAGGACGGAGAGCAACGAGAAGTGACCCATGTCGGTTGCAGGCCACGCTAGTCCTAAAAGGCCCTAGACCACGTATTACATAATCTCGATTGGTTAACAAACCAACCAGTCCGCAACCTTGAATAATGGCCCCCTTCATGTTGGCCAGCATTGAATGACAGTAGGATTCTCGAAACCCCTCGCCCAATTAAACCCAGAATCCACGTCAGCGCGTATTGCCTCACAAGGCCAACCTCACAAAAAAACGCGGTCATTGGCGTACAAGCTAATGGGTCAACACTCGGGCGTACACTACGTTTGCCCGGGCTCGCTAGGCGTTCCTCGAAACAAATGTTGGTATCAACAGTTCGGAAATAAATGGCAAAGCTGCCTTGTCCCTCTTGACCCCGGGTTGAAGCCCATGAGCAGGGGGTCTGTACCAATACTGTATTTCTGGCCAGCGGCTGTCTCTCTTCGCCATGCAGTTACTTTGTGCCTTCTCTCGGTATGCCTTTATTAAATGTTGGCGGTCGATTCCATAGAGTATATATTCCTGGTTAAACTCTGCTGATTCCAGGGCCAGCAAATTCCTCTCTACCACTCTGCCCAGGCTTCGAACGAAGATTCTACCCTTTATCTATCACCCGCATATTTCCAACCTTCCCCCCTCCCTCCTCTCAAATTTCCAACCAGAAAGATGGAAGAGGAACAGCCCCAGCTGATCGAAGCAAACGAAATTGCAGAAGCGACTGAATATTCTCTTGTGTATCACCCTAAAAACCCAGACTATTGCGCATGCGGATGGTACTACTTCTACAGTAACATCTGCCATCACATGTGTCGTCAACAACCATATAAATGCGGCCGAACACATACGGCTTCCTTGTCAACCGGTTTTTGCAAGATTCCCGCCCCAAGAAATGTTGTTCAAGGCTATGTCGTCAACGCCAGATGTGCCAGCTGCCAAGAAGGTCAAGACGACCGCTAGGTTAGTGTATCTAACTTGCATGGCGAATCAGGAAGACGTGCTTACAGTACACATCTCGTAGTCCAGGACATGTTGTTTGGTCCAGCTTTGTCGCTTCTCTGTAACAGAACAGATAGAACACCAGCTCAACATCACTGCCGACGCTTTCTCATACCTACAGTCAACCTCGTTTTTCAGTCGTTCAGCCGCTCATTCACACAAATGCCTCAGTCGTTTACTTGCTCATTCATTCAATGGGCTCAGTCATTCCTCCGGACTCGATCAGCACCCATTATTGAAGTTTCCTAAAGTCGGCACTAGTGTCAACTTTGGAATGGAATTTGCTTTTAGTCACTCATTATAATTGTATCTATCTATCTACTTATAACGGCAAATGCATTCTCTATTTCCCGTGACATGTACTTACCCGGGGAGAAGTTCTGCAATGTTCGTGATGCTAGAGCCTCAGCTAAGAGGTGATGAGGGTACCTCCTTGAACCTGTACGCAGCCTTGACTTCTCTCAAAGCGCAGCCAACACAACAAGCCTGCCTCGATGTAGATTTGGAGCACCTAAACCGTGTGACTGATAGCAGCGTGCCTTAGGCAGAAATACCCTGACCAATAGATCCAAATGTTGTTTATTAAATAACTCTACGCTGGTATGGTCAGCTGGGAGGCATGTTGCAGAGCAATGCGATCAAGTCGGGCAGAGGTCTTGCCGCCTAGTTTTCCTTTCCATATATTTCCACGACGCGGTGTTCGCTGCCTGGGATTGAGCAGTTACCAACAAGGCGGTCGCATGTCTGCGACCAGACTCCCAGTGAATATCGCTCTCGGCCCGAGGTCTTGTGACCATCTTGTCTCGCTGTGGACATTAGCGCAGGCAGCCATCCAACACGCAGCATCAATGACTGGTCCAAAAGAAGTTGTATCCTACCTTCGCCAGGTTAGCCCCCTCTCAGCGGCTCCAACACAACGCAGGGAGAGCGTGTTGTTCGGTACGCTGTTACAGTGAGTCATTGAAGGCGGGTCGGTGTGAGAGAGCTCATCAGGGGCGAACCAGTGGTTACCGGCGAATGGCAGTATCGGCTTGTGCAGCTCATGAAAGGGACGTCGCCCGACAGCAATACTTGGCCAATCATTTGCCGCAGAGCCCCACATGTGATGCCTGAGCACGATAGTGACGTTGGAACAGGGAATAGGTGCAGACCTGATTGGGTGGTCGTGCTTGGAAGATATTGCCGCACCGCGATGAGGTGCCGCGTGGACAATATACCAGCTTTGTGACAACCCCGCACGCAGGTTGGAGCAGGAGTGCGGCTCAGGAGTGCGGCTCAAGGGTGCGAAGCCGACGAAGATGGATTAATTCAGTTTCGCTTTTGAGTATTAAACAGGATGGGAGAAAGGGGCTCTTGGGCTCGCGCAGCGAGGGTGCCCAAAAGTTAGTTACTTACTCTTTAACCTAGTCACGTCACCCACATCAGCCACACCAGCTAGAACCAGCCCCAGCCCCAGCGAGCCAGTAAGCCACCCCCCTTACCGCTAATCCCATTGCCAATCTTAGCCACGACTCTCACAATCCCTAACTCAAGGTCCAGTCAGAACAACCAAAATGACTGGTTCGATAAACGGCTCCTCGTAGCCATAAGCCTAAGACAACTCTGGAGTTATCTAACCCCCCATAAAAGAGTAGCCTCTTGAGTGCCCCAGATCCATCCATCATCAACTACTTACCGGTAATTAACTACCCAGGTAGACACGAAAAGCTGCACCCTCAAACCCCCTCCCCCCCTCCTCCTCAACAAGCCCGTGCACATACGATTCTCAACCCAGGCTCCCGAAGCATATCGTCTCCCCGGCCGTGGGCGGGTCCGCCACATCCCGGTTCTTCCGGAGCACGAACGTACGACAGGTCATCGCCATGGAGCACGCAGATCAGGTCCATCCGTCTGGTATAGCTTCGCGTAGCCGACCCCCCCATTTAACTCCCCTTTTCGGTGGTGAAGAACTTCTTGCTCTACAGTACGAAGTAGACACCTAATACCACTCGTACTGAGAGTGAGGCTTGCCGTTCCATTCTTCATCCTGCCAGTTGCCATTTGTCATTATCTTCTCTGACGCAGGCTCGGCCGCCCATATCGTGAAGCCACTGCCCACTTAGGATCCCTTTCCCCAATGGTCTATCTATCCCAGGGCTGATGACAACACATCACAGGATCGTGAGCCCGAAAATTCCCAACACCCGGGAAGCGACACTAGCTTTTTTTCTATGACGACTATAATTATCGAAAACTGTCCCACTGAAATAGTATACCGAGTGTCCCTTTTCCCTTTTGTCGATAGCGATGTTTATAGCGCAGGTCTCGGGCCCCATGATTTGACGGTGTGGTTGAAAATTGGGCCGAACTGGAGGCACATCTCATATTTGAGTTGGTTTCCTTCTCGGATTACCAGATTGGAAGGTTTTCTACTGCCGTCTTTCTTTCTAGCGTCTTCGGCGCCGAATATTAGGCTAGACTCGACTATCGGTGGGAAAATGGCATCCATGATCTAGTGGCTTCGAGTCATGGAAGGGAGGATGAGGGTGCAAGTGGAAGGCAAGCATTTTATGACGGGATTTGGATCGTCATGGGCTAAAGGAAGGAATCGTTCTTCACATGGGAGATTCGACCGAACCCTTGAAGGCATGTCGTTGGATAAGTAGAGGTAGTGGCGGATGATAGGGCCGTTGTGAATGATGAAGAGAGGGAAAGAACGGCCAAGGAAAATGGGAAAGATCTCAAAGGAGAGTGAGGCGGTCCATTATACGTAGTCATCAAGAATTGTTGCACATTGAAAAGGGGTAAGATAATAGATAATTGAGAGTTTCGCGAAGCAGAGGATTTTTTGTCTCAAGGGCTGGAAGGCACACACACTGGGCCACACTCAGGTATCAACAGCTCTCAAATTATCGAACCCCGACTACCTAACTACCAACCTAACCTACGAGTCTTTAGCCGTCTCGCCCGAAGCCGTGAACCTCGACCGCTTGACCGCCGTCGCCGCCAGCTGGCTGATGCTCCCCTTGCCCGTCATCTCGAAGACCGACAGGTCGGCGCCGATCTCCTTGTTGGTCCACGACCGCAGCTCCACCGCCACCAGGGAGTCGATGCCGTAGGCATTGAGCGGCTTCGCCGCGTCCAGCTCCGCCGTGTCGATGCTCAGCACGCGCGACAGCTTCGCCAGCAGCGCCTCCACCACGATACCCTGCGCCTCCTCGGGCGACTTGGCCGCTGACAGCAGGTCGGCCGTCGCCGCCGCCTTGGCGTTGCTCTGGCTCGCGTTGCCGTGGCTTCCCTGGCTGCCGTCCCGCAGTGTCAGATGGCTGAACCGGTTCTCTTCTTGCCACTGGGGCACCGACAGTCCGGGCGCCGCGGTGTACTGCGGGAGCCATAGGCGAGGCACTACTTGAGCTCGCGCGGCCGAAATGGTCTCTTCTTCGCCACTGGGACGGCAGTGGTAGTCTAGCACGGCGAGGAGCTCCTCGCAGGTGATGTGAGTCCAGCCTATCGACCGCAGTTGCTCCATCAGTTCCGGTTTGTCAAAGACAAAGCCTGCATCGGTCAGCATGGGCACGTTGAGGGAGATGGCGCGGTGGCCCTGGGATGCGAGCTGCCGGGCCAGAGCATCCTGGTAAGCATTGCCGGCGGAGTAGCTCGACTGTGACGGGTTGCCAATGACCGATGTGGTAGACGAGAGCATGATGAAGAAATCAAGCTTGGCGTCGAGACCGCGGTTCCCCAGAACGTCCCACAAGTTCCTAGTTCCATCCACTTTGACTCGAACGGGATTCTGCCATTGTTCGAGGGTCATGTTTTCGAATTCCGTATCCTGGTGGTAATCATGTTCAGTATAATTCTTCGCGACTCACTTGGTCATTCGGGGAGGTAACTTACGTGGAGTACCATCGATGCCTGGATGCAGCCTCTCACCGGTGGCATAGAAGACAATGCGTCAGCCATAACCCTGGACAAGGCATCACTATCCGTAATGTCGCACTTCGGAGTGACCACCCGGTCGCAATTGGATTCGATCTCTGCGATGAAGTTCCTGGTTGCATCATTCTGGGGACCATTCCGTGAGAGCAAGACCAGGTGTTTGGCACCTTGATCAACCATCCAGCGTACGATGACTTGTCCCAGTCCCCCAAGTCCGCCGGCGACCACATAAGTCGCGTCAGACTGGAAATTGGCAGCGCCTTTGGTTCTCGGGGCCAGCATGTGCACCACATCATCTACGTGCGGCTCCATTACCAGTTTGCCTAGGTGTTTGCCGGTCTGCATAAGACGCATGATATCTTGAATCTTCGAGAAAGGTGAGGCCGTAATGGGTGTAGAGCGCTTGAGAACGTCATCCTCACGGAACACGCTCTTGATGGTCCGCTGGAAGAGGCGGCTCATTCTCTTGGGGTCGTTCTCCTGCATGTAGCACAGTTCAACAGCCTCGAATCTCGCGGATCGTGAGAAAATGCCCATCGAGATCCGCGCCTTCGAGTCGATATCCGTGCGACCTATCTCTGCAAAGCGGCCAAGCGGCGCGACTGTAAGGAGACAGTTAGTAAATCGAGATGCGAGAATCAAGTGTGCATAAATATAAGATGACTGGAAACTTTGTATCCACGGATGATGGGCTTCGATCCGGGAAAGGGGGCTGAAATGCCAAGGAAGAGAAAAGGGGGGCCCCGGCTATGAACTTACCGCAATCCCATGTTGCTCGCAGCGCATCACCCGCCAAGCTGTTCAAAATAATGTCCACGCCCCGTCCTTTGGTCATGCGCATGATACCTAGAGTAATTTCAGTGTCAGCTAGTTCATCACTTCGCGAGAAGTGCTTTCCATACCAGATTTGAATGAGAGATCCCTGCTAGAGAAGATGTGGTCGCGAGGAATACCATAGGTCGACTCAATGAAGTCGCGCTTCTCCAGACTGCCGACCGTAGCAAAGACTTCCGCCCCGTCCCGCTGGGCGAGCTGGATCGCAGCTTGACCCACACCACCCGCGGCCGCATGGATCAGGACGGTAGTCTTGTCCCCGTCCTCGTCGCGTTGCAGATTTCCGACGTCGTAAAGGCAAGCATAGGCCGTGGTGTACACGATGGGGATAGCGGCCGCCTCGGCGAACGACAGTGCGTCCGGGATCTTCGCTAGCAAGCCTTCGCTCGAGCGCACATGGGTCTGGAAAGACCCGTCGAAGGTGAAGCCGAAGACTCTGTCGCCGACTTGAAAGCGCGTCACGCCGGCTCCTACCCGTGATACTACGCCTGCGCCTTCAAGTCCCAGGGCAGTCTCTTCGACCTGGCCTAGCATGACGGCTAGGTCGTGGAAATTGACGCCACTGGCTTTGGTTTCGAACTCCACCTCCAGCTCGCCCAGAGGGGCTTCGTGCACCGGGTTGTCCTCGAACCGGATGGTATCCAGGAGTCCAATCGTTTCAACCTGAAGGCGGAGCGATCGAGCCGGATCTTTTCCGAACTCCTCCTCGATGACCTCGATGGGTTGGGTCTGTTCGTCGATATGACTCGTCATGTATTCAGCTTCGACGAGCCTAGGTATGTTGATCACTCCGCCAGCGATGCGGAATGATGTCTCGGCACCCGCTGCCGCCGACTCCAAAATCCGTGGCAGTAGGGTCGCGATTTGATTACCGTCCTGAATAGTGTCTACCATAACGGTGACGAAATTGACAGCCGGGTACTCAAGTCGAATGGTGCTAGCGAATCCAGTGACCAGCTGGGCTTCGGGGGTCCCGTCTTGTGTTAACCAAATAAGAGTCTTACAAGACATCAATCGCTTCAGGGACTTCATGGCTTCTTCCGTCATGTTCAGGAGCGTGGGACTTTCGAGTTCTGTTAAGATGATGTATGTGCTGTTGCTCGTGTCTTGGCTGTCTGGCACATCTTCGAGCGATGTTCTCGTCACATTGAGGACCGTCTGGTCTTGCACTTCCGCCTCTCCTTTGAAAAGGGTGGATAGGGTATCAGCAACCTGATTTTGCAAGGCCGAGCTAGGGTCAGCGATGATGGAGTAGGTCTGGGCTGGTCCAGCGGGCGGCGATGTCGTGTCGACGTTGGGCGTACCGGAAACGATCACAGAAGTGAACTGGTATTCCGGGTTAGGATGGTCAGGGAAAACAGCATCAAGTCCAGTGAATCCGCAGCCGGTCAAATGTTTGTTCCAATCCTCAACCGTGGTTAGAGCACCATTGAGTCGATCCGCGTCTTGGGATAGCCACCAGCCGGGGAGTAGACCAAAGATGAAGTTCAGGAAAAGCCATCCGGGGTCAGTGCTCTCTGAAAGCAAGAGCCTTCCGCCCGGCTTCAGTAAAGACTTGACGTTGGTCAGGGTCGTGTCCAGATTCTTTGTCGCGTGTAGCACGTTGGTGGCAACGACCACGTCGTAGGCTGCTGCGTCGAAGCCTTGATCAGCTGGACTCCTCTCGATATCGAGCACACGGAAGTTCATGCGCTCATTCGGAAACCTCTTTCTGGCCTGCTCGAAGAAAAACGGCGAGATATCCGTGAAGTCGTAGCTTTGGTATCGGTCGCCAAGCACATCAAACGTTCCCCTCGTCGTGCCGCCCGTTCCGGCGCCCACCTCAAGAATCTTCATGCCGGGGTTGACATGCGCCAGACTGTCGAGATATCTCCGCAACTGGGCGTAGCAGCGGTTTGCACCGAATCCGTGCAGGTAGAAGTCATCAGCGAGACTGCCCGAAAAAATGACACTGAGAGGGTTGATGGCGCCGCTGAGTATGCCAGGCAACGCTCGACCGACGGCCAGGGTTAGTCCTCCCTCAGGGGTATTTCTCTTTTCCAGCTGCGCTTCAAGCTCGCCAATTCTGTCGAGATCCACCCTCTCATGGGAGCTGTAGTAATGATCGGCTTGATTCTTCAGAAGCGAAACGTAGCTCGCGAGATGACTCGGAAGCTCAGCTGTCGTGGTTGGGTCCACCGCGAATTTCTCGATCTCCCGTCTGGTGTATAAAGCACAGAGGGCATGACCGTCGTCCATGGCGTCATAAACTTCTCTGGGAACCTCGTCTTCGACACCGAAGATCTTCTGAGCTTGATCGGAGTCGATCAGTACAGGGCTTGGTTTCCATTCGATATTCCAAGCCTTATGGAGTGAATTGGACTCTGATTGGGATGAGCCGGCATCCCCGTTGACAGTCTTGAAAATGAGCCCCGTGCCTGAAACCGCCGGTGCATTCGTGGAGGGCTCGAGAGCCTCGAAAGATGCCTTCGACTCCTGTCGCCCATGTCGATAGGTCCTCGCACTAGTCACATACCCCTCACCAGGGCTTGTCGCACTGGATATCCAGAGCTCATCGAGATAGATGGGCACCGAGGCGCGCTTCGAGGCACCAGCGACAGGAGCTAAGAGGGGCACCAGACACGTCTGGAATATGCCGTCGAGCGTCGTAGGATGAATGAGATGCTCCTGGACGTATGCGTGTGCCATCGATGACTTGACCACTGATAGTGTGTTATTGACCCTGGCCAGGGCGATCCCAGGTGTGGTCGGATCGATGCGAAGGTCTGTCAAAGTCTGGAAACTGGGGCCAAACTCCAGGCCGGCATCCCTGAAAGCACCGTACATCCTCCTAGATAATATGGCTTGCGCGCATCGCGCTTGCGCGTCGCTGATCCGCTGCTGACAAAATTGCTGGTGCTCTTGCTTCTCTAGGCCGCCGTCGACAGGCGAGATCTTATCCTCATATTCGATTTGGACCTGGCCTCGGCAATGCTCGCGCCAATCATCATCGTCTTGAGACGTGAACAGCTGAAATTCGCGCCACGATGAAGTTCTCTTCTCCAGTGCTGCTTCTCTCACAGGCCGCAGATAGAAGCGTGATTCGACGCCTTTGTCGTCTGGCATTTGCAGCGCTGAGTGGAATGACACCTCCCTGAACTTGAATCCTTTGACTGGCTTGGCTGCGTCCGCATCTACTGTTTGTCGGCAAGCCTCAATGGCCATAACCAGCATGCCAGCCGCGGGATAGAGGATGTCCCCTGAGACCTGGTGGTCCTCGATCCAGGGGTTCTCCGAGAGGCGTATCCAATTGCGCCAAACGGCGTTATCGGTCTTGTTCCACCCCAAAATAGGGGCACCGAGAAGCTCATGACGACCATGCTTCCGATTGCGGAAGCTCTTGTTCGCTTGGCTTTCAGACCAATATTCCTTGGAGAGGTTGAAAGGGTATCCGGGAAGGTCTGTCAACATTGACGGAGAATGCTCCTTGTATTGATTGACTGTCGAAAGATCAATACTGATTCCACGGCAGAACAGAGATCCTGCTGCTTCAAGAGCCGATTGGAGGTCTGAGTGACCACGACGCAATAGCCCATGGTACTGTATGATGCCTTTCTTGCCTAGCTCTTCGGTGATATTGCGTAGCGGTCCCTCTAAGCCCCTATGAGGTCCCACCTCGAGTATATCTGTGATTAAGCTCGATTGCGATTCGTTCGATGGCGATTCCAAAGTTGCTTTCAGCATTTCCGATATGGACTGATGGAACAGGACTGGCGACACCAAGTTTTTCGTCCAATACGATGGCTCCCGGAGCTTCTCAGGTGTAATACGTTCACCGAAGGTGGACGAGAAGAAGAGTGGTTCTTTCACCGCTGGAGCACTGGAGGAAGGTGGGAGAATCTCTCCAATAGCCGCAATATACTCATCCGAGATGGCCTGCATGTAATGCGAATGATATCCCATGTCGACTTTCAGTTTTCTTGCAAACGTTTTCTCATTGTTGAGCATGTCGACCAATGCACCAACCTGCTCCGCGTCGCCGCTTACGGTATGGCTAGTCAAACTGTTCCTACAGGCAACTCCCAGACTTCTTGTCTCATCACTATTAGGGATGGGGACCCGCTGAATAGCAGCCAGGGTCTCCTCGTAAGTGAGGCCAACGGCTGCCATCGTCGTGCGCGGTTGATCAGGTGAGCTGGCTAATTTGGCGGATAGCTTCCCTGCATGGCGTGTCAGTAGTGCAATCAGTCGCACATTCAGGGGTAAGGCAACACCCGTGCATACCTCTATAATAGGATAGTTTCCACGCGGTCTGCGCCGAGAAAGCCCCAATAGCATAGGCAGCTCCGATTTCCCCTGACGAGTGGCCTGCGACTGCGGAATAAGAGATTCCCCAGTGCCTCAAGAGATCGACTAAAGCTACTTGCAGAGCTGTACACAGGGGCTGGGAGAATTCCGGTCTATCGACTTGAGACTCTAATGCGACTTTTGACATCTCCGCTGGGGGGTTATTGTGTCAGTCAACAAGGATCAGATCTATGATCGTGATTCATCAGACATACCTATTAGAGACCACTGGCATCCGAGACTTTCCAAGTAACTATCAGCTGCCTCGATACTCTGACGAAACGTTGGCAACGCCATGAGCTTCATCCCCATAGTCGCCCACTGAGCGCCTTGGCCGGTGAAGACCAAAGCCAGCCTGCGCTCAGCCCCTGTCCGGATGGGAGTCGATTTCGCTTTTTCGCGAAGACCTTCTGCGAGAGAAGTCAGCGAGTCTGCGATAATCGCAGTTCGCCAAGTGAATCGTGTTCTCTTCTCCCCAAGGGTGAAGCAAAGGTCGCGTAAGGCTTTCTCTCGTGCCATGGTAAAGGGCTCCGTGAGTTTGGACGCTACGTATTCTTCATATGATTGACACACCCGAGACACACCCTCTTGGTCATGTGCTGAAAGAACGAACAGTTGGGTCATGGCTGTAGAAGGACCATGGTCGCCATCTACACTATCTTGCTTCGGAGTTATGGGCGAAGTGACGGAATTCTGAGACTCTGAATCGTTCGATCTCTCATTTGAAGATTCGGTGCCTGCTTTTCGGTCAGCATGACAGTTTCGATTTCTTTTTAGAAATTTCTACTGGGTGGTTCGTTGAACATACTGTTCGTACTCGAGGTTTCATGCTCATCTGATGTCGAAGGCGCTGGTTCCTGGTCTTTAGTCGCGACAAGGTCGAGGGCATCTTCCAGGCGTACTGATCTCATACTGTTAACATCATTCGCTTCTTGAGCCGACCCTGAAAGAGAGTTCACTCACAGCTGCTGTCGTCCTGATTCACGATTGCCAAACTCGAAAGTTTAGGAATAAGGGTAGTCTGATGGTTACCATCCAGGCTTCGCTCCTGGAGGAAGTGGAAGGCGTCGTCAAGAACCATGTGCGCATTTGTACCGCCGACGCCGAACGAGTTTATAGACATCCTACGGAGTCCAGTATCTGTCTTAGGCCACGGAAGGGCCTTAGTCGGGAAAGACAGACGCCATGACGCGTCGATTTTTGTGTTGGGGTTTTCGAACCACGCATTAGCCGGTATGACTCCATGCTCGAGTGTCATTACGGCTTTGATGATTGCGGCGATACCTGCAGCTCCTTCCAGGTGTCCGACGTTACTCTTCATCGCCCCGACATACAGAGGCTCATCATCCGACCGATGCTTGGTAAAGATCTCACTAATGGCGCTGGCCTCGATCGGATCTCCCACCGGAGTGCCCGTCCCATGGGCCTCAACGTACCGCGTCAACGAGGGATCTAACCCGGCGTATGTCTGACGCATCAACTGGACCTGCGCATCTTTCGTAGGCTGCGTGAGGCCAGGAGAGTGTCCGTCATGGTTGGAACAGGTATTTCTGATAACAGCGCGGATAGCTGCGACAGCTTAGCGGCCCAAGTTCCAGGAAGGAGATAGGGAGTACACTTACTGTCACCGTCACGAACTGCATCTGAGAGCCGTTTCAGAACGATAGCGCCAAAACCTTCGCCTCGCGAGTATCCGTTGGCTCTCTTATCAAAACTGTAAGAGATACCATCTGGACTCAGAACACCTAATGCATCCAGCTCCAAGCTCAATTCGGGCGAGAGTATGAGGTTGGTACCACCAACCACGGCCTGACATATAATTAGTCTCCTTGATTGCACCGCCAGAAAGGGGTAATCATTATCAAAGTACCATAGAAACATCGCCCGCTCGCAAAGCGACACAGGCCTGATGAGCTGCCACCAGACTACTACTACACGCAGTGTCTATGGTCAAGCTGGGGCCTTGGAAGTCATAAAACCAAGACACCCTGTTACTCAGCATACTCACGATGGTGCCAGTCCCTGCGTATCTCAACGGGGCGTCAACATCTTTGACCACATTGACGTCCCTATAATCAGATGAGAAGCAACCGACATAGACACCGGTGTTGGACCCGCTTGCCGCTTCCACTACAACATGATGAATTAGCCCACCATCTCACGCTGAACAACAGGCTTATACTTGAAAATGCCCAAAGGTACCGTCTCAGGTAGCTCTGCTTCCGTGCTGGACTTACGAGTGATTCCCGAGTTTTCAAGCGCTCTGTACACGCATTGGAGAATTCCACGTTGTTGTGGATCCATGTTAGCGGCTTCCGCCGGGGTAATGGAGAAAAAGGGGGCGTCAAACGCTGCGACACTGCCCTTAAGGAAGTGCGCATGGGTCGCGGTAATCTAGACGATGACTTGATGAGTGCTTGAATGTCGCCACGTAAGATCAGTGATTACATACGCTGCCATCTCTTTGAGAGTCCGGGTGCCAGAAGGCTTCTGCGTTATAGCGGCTCGTTGGTACAGTCGTTCTGGCCGAGCGGCCAGCCAGGAGGAACTCGTAAAACTTCTCTGGGGTGTCTCCGTCGCCCGGCAGTCGAGCGTCAAAGCCGATAATGGCGATGGGATCTTCCATCTTGATCTGAGAGATGGCACCCGTCAAAAGCTCAGGAGATATAATCAGAATGGTAGTGAAAAATGCAGTTGCAGTTACACAAAACCGAGCTCCCACGGAGACACAGCAGCAAGATCTGGGGAAAACGCTGGTATGATTATGTACGATACGACCAACATACATATGTACATGCATCCGCCGGTGCTGGAACTAAGGGGTCAAATATGTGTGGCCAGAATCTATTCCGAAGTGGAATACTGGCCCATCGAGGCCCCTCGGAGTGATAGGTACTGATGTTGCATACATCATGGTCGAATGACATATGTAATGCTACACATCCTTATCAGTTGTTGCGCTGCTGTAACTTCATCTGCATTCGTGCTGGGGAGTGACTGTAGCAACAACGTGTTGAGATCCCCTGGCGAGGGGTTGCAGAATACTGATGCCGAAGAATCCTCTTGGAGGCAGGAGAGACGATACCCTGGGCAGTGCATCATGTACAAACACGAATTAGTGAGTAGCTGCAGAGTATTGCAGGCAATAGCTCTGAGTGATGTCAACCTGACTTACCGTTGGCACATTCGGAACGTACAACGGCATGGTGTTCCCATCTTGAATGTCACAGTTCTTCGATAACATACCCATGATATACCATTATTCTCTTGAGCGTATACTATCATGAATGGTATGAATTCGTAGATATTTTGCTACTATTCTGCTTATAATAGCAAGTTCTATACCAAAATGCCGTTACCTTCACGGGTAGAGGAACACTGCGAAGGTGAGATACCATGAAGCCAAATTTATCACGCGAACGGTTTTCTTTTCCGTGGGTGGGGAGGGGAGAGGGGGGGAGGGGGGGAGGAGAATGGGGCGCATGGCATGATGAATGGTCCATGGAAATAGTAAGGAGAGTTTCCACAAGTAATCGACAAGGAATGATAGTACTGATGTCAGTCGCGTTTAGCGCCGATGAACTGGAGGAATCCAGATGGAGATTATTCATATCGTTCCCCCTCCAGAAGATCGTGACCAGGCAATACCAGATGGCTGACGTCTTGACATCTCGCACGCCCCTTGCTGCGCCGCTTGCTGCGGTAATCCGTGAGCCGTTATTTCTCGGTATACCTGCTGGCCCCCCACGTTTCCTCAGCGACCCGACAGTCTGTAACCGAGACTATCGGGCCGTCGCCAAGATCGGACATGGTATCCTATTACGGAGTTTGAGCCGAGATAACCAGACCAGGGGTCGAGGTCGCCAGGAACCTAGAAGTGACAAAGCTGACAAGTCAGTGTCCAATACGGGGGAAGCTTCCGGCATTAGCTTGATGTGAATACAAGGAATGTAAGACTCTTCTCCTTGTCATTTTCGAGGAACGTCTGGGTCACGACTGAAGCAGGATCTGCGTCAGTGCGTTTACCGAGCCAAGCCCAATTTCATAGGTCGCGGCGCTCGGATTCTGAGTAAAAAAAGATGGTGATCATATGACAGCTCAGGAGAAAACGTGAAACAAAGTGTAGAGACCAAATGCCGAACAGCGTCGGGCGGCTAAAGAGAATCCATTAGTTATTAGCTTCATGCATACACTCAACCAACTCTTAACGATCATCTCTGGTACTTGGTCGGGGATTCGATGTCACAGGAGAATATAGCCCGAAAGTCCCAGGGGACGGCAGGAGATTCCACACGATCGCTCACCGCCCAATCTAGAGACACCAGCTCCAGCACGTCAAGCCGCGTTCAGTTTGCCGTACGCTAACCCCGTGTCGCGCCTCTTCGAGAGGATCAATTCATGAGATCACCGGCCCAACTGACCAAAAGCTGACTACGGGTAGAACGCGGAAATCTCCAGACTTACGTCAGTATCGAGTGCGAGAGGTCACTGGCCGCCCGAAGACAGCGACGATGAAGACGAGTCATCCGACGAGACTTCAGGAACCGCGCGCGGCGCGAAGAGGTATAGACACATGGGCAGATGAGGAGGGCATTCACGTCTTACTAATATCCAATTGAAGAACGAAAAGCCGGGCGGGCAAGCTTTTCCGCAATGCCCTGAGCAGCTTTAATCGATCGCGACCGAAGAATCGAACGTTTCAAGGATACTACAAGGAAGGCATCTTCTTGAATAACCCAGTAAGAGCATAAAACAAACATCTCGTTTCACTCCCAAGGTATGTGCTAAGAACGGGTTGGCTGGATAGAAAGAAAAGGATCGGATAGGTAAGGCGGCATTCCGTCCGTCTGGGCGCTCCGACTACACCGGCGTGCGTATGCCCAGAGCTGATCTTCCTCAGAGATGCAACACAGATCTATCGTCGAGATATGGGAGGGCCTCTTGTATCTCTGTCCCTTGGAGGTACCGGCCACTGTGCTCGACGTAGGCACAGGAAGCGGCATCTGGGCCTTGGTGAGTGAGCCGTCGCTCCAGTGGCCCCGTGGCAGGGTCCGTCGATAGATGGGAAGATGTTAACGCTATATAGGACTTCGGCAAGTTGGTTTCTGGTTTGGCTGACGTACTAAGAGGAGGAGGCACTGGCAGACCATGAAGTTGCTAACCTCCCACGTGGATAGCCTCGAAGAATCCCCAGTCGAAGGTTCTTGGTGTAGATATCGAGCCCATCAGGCCGGCTAAGAAGCTCCCCAACTGTACCTTC
Source organism: Xylariomycetidae sp. FL2044 (assembly GCA_022376275.1). NCBI lineage: Eukaryota > Fungi > Ascomycota > Sordariomycetes > Xylariomycetidae sp. FL2044. Next base: position 122,290 of record JAJNOH010000022.1, read on the forward strand.
AAGTCTATGGATATCACGCTTCCGTGGACGCTAGGCGCCAGCCGCTTCGATCTCATTCACGTCCGCATGCTCGGTGATCTCGCCGCACCGGTAAGGGAGGAGGCTTTCAGGTCGATGTACGCGCATTTAAATCCGGGGGGCTGGATCGAATGCACCGAATGGGTCATGCGACTCCGCTCGGGGAACAACTCCACGAGGGGCACGCGCCTCGACGAATGGTTTCGCGGTGTTGAGAAGGGCATGTCGACTCGAATCCTACTACTACCCCAAGTCCTCTGGAACCAGCTCGACTGATCGTACCACAGGTTTGCGGATCTACGGTGGCTCGGTCGACTACGTGCGGGAGTGGGGGAAGCTGATGAAGGCGCAGGGCTTTCAGGGGGTCACGGAGTGGAAGATACCCGTCCCGCTCAACACATGGCCGCCGAGCAAGCGCCTGAAGAAGATAGGGGCCATGATGACGTTCAACGCCCAGGCTTTCTTGGATACCGTAAGCGAGCCTATTCTGGGCCAGGGTTTGAGCTGGTCGCAGGAGGATATAGACCAATTGATCAGCGAGTCTGCGAAAGAGATCCCCGACCCGAGTTATCACGGTTACTTCGACCTGTACGTGGGACTCACCCCTGCACTGGTATCCGTGGTTGCTGATACGAACAGGTTCACCATTTATGGCCAGAAGCCCTTCGGCACGTCGTTCTAGGAATCAGCCGAGGCGATGGGTCTCACAGAGATGGGTATGGGCTCTCACGATCAAGGTTGGGGGAGAAGGGGGCGGGCGGGGGGAATGGATTAAAGACTGGAGTTGGTTCGGTCAGCGGGACGGCTTATCTTGCCTGAAAAAAAATAGACTATACGGTAAAGGGAACTTGGCAGAGACGAAAGATAGACAGAAATGGAAACGTTCCCTCAAAGTCGATCTTGATGCCCGCTGTTGTACCACTCACTCGGAATCCTGGCGCGAAATTTTCTCGTCAAGCAGCGTTGGCAGCATCAAGAACTCCGTATCCGGGTTTGGGAACGTAATCCTGCAGGATAAAAGCAGACATAAGGCCCGTTAATTCCCCCTGTATGTATTTCTTTGTACCGACAGAATACTGCATAGTATTGAAGCCTTTTTCTGGGGCGAAACCCAGGCTGTATGTACCTACGGTTGCATCCGTCACGCCCATCCATGTGCAAACCCCCTGTCGGCTTTGTCAACAGATAGAAGATTAACTTACAGATACGACGCAATGGAGGGGTGATGGGCTGACTTTCAGACAGCTACGACCCCCAAAGGCATCTAGTTACATCCTCACTTTGCAAACCCATCATGCGGCCCGTCTCCGCTTCGAGGCCCGGTGTTCGAGGAGCGATGCCAGCCACCTCTCTGCCGCGATGGGAGGATGTACCAGGACGAATAAGAGCATGCTCGTAGTCTCCTCCCCCAGGCTTCGCCGTCAGAGCCAGGGAAGGACACCGTCCGCACTTCATTAGTTACTCTAGCCATCTCTCTATCTCTCTCTCTCTCACGCTATCAGCAAGTCAGAAGCATCGACACAGCCCGCCAATCCCTGTTTTAAGGCATCATGGAGAGCCCCGAGGGATCCAAGCAGTCGCCGCAGTACCACGGCATCCTCTTCAAACTCTACGACTGGATCGTCTACGGCTTCAACCTGCGGTGCTGGCAGTGCCCCTTGGAGACCCAGCTCTCCTTCTTCCGCACCTACTTCACCCGCAACCACCTCGACATCGGCGTCGCCACGGGCTACTACCCGGCGGCGGCGCTGAAGCTCGGCGGCGCCGGCTCGGGCGCCGCGCACCGCCTGACCCTGGTCGACATCGAACAGACCACCCTGGACACCGCGCGGGGCCGGGTCCTGAGCCAGGCGCCCGACACGCAGATCCAGTGCGTGCTGGCCGACGCGACGGCGCCGCTGCCCGAGCTCCTGAAGGGCCAGACGTTCGACTCGGTCGCCATGTTCAACCTGCTGCACTGCATACCGGGCAAGGAGAAGGTGCGCGCGTTCGACGTCTACAAGGACGTGCTGGCGCCCGGCGGCGTGCTCGTCGGCTGCACGCTGCTCGGCGAGAAGTACGCGAAGACCTGGTTCGCGAGGTGGTGGGCCGGGGTATGGGAGAAGAGGGGCACGTTCAACTGCAAGGATGACACCAAGGAGATGTTCGACGCCGCGCTCGAGGAGGCCTTCGAGGAGGTCGAGACCTGGATCGTGGGCCAGATGTTACTGTTCAAGGCCATGAAGCCTCGCCACTAACTTGGTTAGTTAGTAGTACAGTACCTTTGCAGGTAGTTGTGACTAATAATAATCCCACGACGTTTCTGTTCAACGCGGATTAGCACGGCATATCATTTCCGTATTAGCTCAACTAGAACCCATTGTGGTTCAACTTCACCATGGGAAGATACTACTCCACGACGGCCATCTCCATAAAGTCTTGAGCAGGCAGGCATCTGGAAGAGCGGCTAGGTATGTCTCTGTGTCCTGTCGACCGGTTGATGTGAGTAAGAACCACACGAGTTTCCGAATTCGGAGCAGGGGTTCATTCAAAATGCGTTTTTCTTGCGTGAATCTCCCGAATAATGGCATGATCTGCTCACGATAGCCAGATGAACAGTTGTCCTGCGGGGAAGCTGGTTCCCGCCTGTCATTTTTTTTTTTTTGACAGTCTCTCCCGATGCCATGATCCCAGAGAGATAAGCCACCGTCTCCGCCCCCTGCGAACACCCCCTGCGAACCCCTGCGAATACCCCTGCATACTGAAGAAAAAAATATTTGTGAGGGGGATGTTCCGAATCCCAGGATGGTCTGTCGCCAAGACAGAGTATTGATGCAAGAGGATGGGGGGTCTCATCACTGCCGTACTGATGCATCATGCAACGAAACGACAAATCCATCAGGTGACCTATCACAAACGACTTCCATCCTACACCGCCAGTTCACAACTCTATCCGGACGGCGGGTTCGGCTTCTCAATACAGGCAACCGATCGCCCGCTTTATCTAGCTCATTTGTGGCCCATCCATGGGTGAATGAATGGAAAGTTCCACGCCTGGCAGCATGGTTCCTGGCCTTTTTTTTTTTTTGCCTTGATCCCCGCAAGAGTTCGTCCAAGCTTGACCCGTCGTTCCCGCTTGAACGCGATGTCTTTCCACCCCTGGTCGGTGACGTTAGGCGAGCATCCTTGATCACCACACACCCGCGCGGGGCCTTGAGGAAGTTCGAGAGGGCCTCGAGAGACAGACAGGTCTACCCCCCAACCCTTGTCCTTGATGTTCCGCTGGTCCGCCGCCGTGAGGAAGACGAAGCCGACCACCAAGGATAGCTTGCTCTCGTCCGGCACGAACTTCAGGAGCTCCGCGCCCACGCTGGAGCCATCCCGCTGAATTTCCACATAGCTACAGCCATATTTTGTGTGGCTATGTGGAAATTCAGCGGGATGGGGCCAGCCACGATTCTCGGGAACCCTTCCTTCATCTCGCGCGGCAGACCCCAGCAGGTGATGGGCATGGTGAAGTAGTCGAACTTGAGATCGGGCGCCTCGGCGTGGATGTCCATAGCCAGTCTGCGGATAAGGCCGGTGGGGGACAAGTTGATTTCGTCAGGCAGTATCGCCATCAGTTCTGATCGTCGTACAGCTTTATCGTGGAGTGAAATGGCCTTCCCCGCTGTGCCGTGTCTTTCATCCCCAGACGGACGTTTCCCTTGCCGTCCCGGACTCTGTGTCGGCGGTCGGCATCCAGGATCCCCTCGACGGCGAGTGGCGAGAGCGGTGCTCGTGCGCCGGTCGGCTCGATGCGGGTTCACATATTCAATGTTGCCCATCCGTTGAATTTCGTGTTGCGCCGGTTCGCGTCGTTCAACGCAATGTTCTTATCTCTTCTATTGGATGCGCAGTTGGTGCTGGACGAGCCTGTACTCAGACAGTAATTCTTGAACCACCATCGTAGTTGGTGGGCGGGTCGCCAACGGAGAACGGTCCGTCGCCCTGCATCTTCCACACCGTCTCGAAACCATCCCACACCATGTCGTCCCTTGGCGACCTCTTATGACGGAGCGCATGGTACCGTGAAGTTGTGCACATGATATCGCCCGGGGTGACGGCGCAATGCACGCCTTGGAAGGCCGTTCGCATAGCGTGTATCCAAAGGCCGAGATAAGAGCAAACGCCACGTGCCGGCTACGGGAGTCGAACCCGTGTTGCGACTTATGTGTTCGGCCACCCTCCAGGCCGTAATGCATCGAGCAACGGCGTAGAGACTAGGAAGCAAGGAATTTCTTGCCACATGGAGCAGCGCATCATGAAGTTGCTGCATCTCTTTATGGGCTCCGTGTCCCAACGCGAAGCCTCCCACAACACGTTGTTGCGCTCCGAGGATGCAGCCGACACATTGCCCATTGCCTTCCTAAATTTCCAAAGCTCCTGCTGCATCTCGCGACATCCCTTATCGGAGTCTTTCCCCAGATTTTGTTTGGGGGGGGGGGGGGGGGGGGGGGGGGGGGTTGTCGAGATAGACCTGCGCGACCCAGCCGAACCATAGAGGTGCTGTGCCCGGGGGTCGCTCATCGAAGCGGCCATGCCTCGGACCATCCCGTCATCCACGACCAGCCCTCGCCTAAGATAAGAGGGCAGGAATTGTAGACTCAGTAGCACCTCAATGGCTACTGTGTGGTTCTGCCCGGTCCTCCGGCAATTTGTCTTCCTAGACGAACCTGAGACATCAATATACTCCTTAGCGCAATACTATTGCGTAATACCACCATGATCCTTCCTGGCCAAAAGCGTCGCTGTAGTTGGTAAATACCTTGTCAGGTCGACAGGCAGCTCGAAAGCCATTGAGTAATGGGAGAGTGTTCGTCAGCCATATCTGGGTAACATCGTACGCTTGTAGGTCGTACGGATCCCGCGGATGCTGCCGAACCTAGCCTTTGATTCCGTGTGAGGAACAGAGCCATGGAGTAATTGGGAATGATGGAGTCTTTGCCGTTGTCGCGGTCCAGGATCGGCTTGAAGCGGCCCCCCCCCCCCCCCCCCTTTTGGTCACGAGCTAATTCGAAGGCGGTGTTCGTTGAAACCCAGATAACGGTCAGGTTCAGCTCACCGGCGGCGTACTTGGCCGATAGTAACTTGATCTCGGCGCGCATACTCATAGTCCTCGAGAAGAGCAGTCAGGGCAAGCACGGTTTCTGCGAGTGAATCGTCGGGCCCTGTGGCGTAACTGGGGCTCGGGCCTCTTTGGCACAGTGACAACGGGTGCATTCAGGAAAGCCTCTGAAAGCTCATAAACCAGACGCGGAGAGTATCGAACATGTTTCTGATCGGGTCCTTCGACCTGTCGGGTAGTTCCCGCTTTCTTCAACTAGTCTGCATGAAAGACACCGGCATCCATGACTGACTTCAGCAGGCCTCGCACGTCCTCGAGCACGGTCAGGGAAAGGGATCGGGATTTATTCGATGCTGCATTCGCATGTGTCCTGGTGGCAGCCAGTTTCGCGGGAAAGCTCTTTTGAAATGGTCATGGCTAGGGCTAGCCTCTTGTCGGCAATGAAAGAAGCCATGATCACCCGACCCTAAATTACGGGCACAATGACGACAGAGACGTCCTTGGATAGAGGGGCTGCCACGAGCGTGAAAGAAATCCTTGATGGCGATAACCCGGTTGGCAGTACTCGTATTCTTTGGTTTCCCCTACTTGCGGTCAGCGTTTCCTTCGCTGACGCGCCGGATTCGACGCTGCTATAGACGTGGTCATGAGTGGTTTATTTCAAATCATAGGGGTTTAAATTATTAAAGCTTTCAAGTATTAATGCTATTTTCTCTTTTTTCTTTCTGTTATTTTCAAGTTAAACCTTGCTTATTCTTAATATTATTACTTACCATCCAAACTTAGCAAACTTGCCTTCGTCGTCGATAATCTTGAAGAACATGTCCTTGTTGTCACCCTAGACAGCAGCATGCGCAATGACGGCGCCACCCTGATCGGCTTCCTTATGGCCCTCAAACCCTCCAAACGCGGTGCGGCAGTAGCCCGGCTCCACAAGTTCGGTAAGGATGTTCTCGGCCTCGAGTTTGATGCAGTCTCGGGCCGCGGGCATGTTGGTGGCCGACTTGCTGCTCCCGTACGTGGGCACGGGGTAGTCCCAGCCATTGTAGGGCGAGGTGCGCGTCAGGGCGACGCCGAAGGAACCCAGGCCGCTCGTGAGGGTGACTATGCGGCGCTGTGGATATTTAGAGGCGCGCAGCAGCGGCAGGAAGGCAGCGTTGGTCACGGCCACGCCGAAGACGTTGGTGTCGTAGACGGCGCGCATGTCCTTGCGCAGCGTGGCGTTGGGGTCCGGCGAGCGGTTGATACCTGCGTTGTTGACGAGCACGTCGAGGCGGCCAAAGCGGGCGCGCACGAGCTCGGCGGCGGCATCGATGGTCTCGTCGCTCGTCAAATCCAAGACAACGGGGGTGAAGTCGGCGGGGTCGGAGCCCGTGTCGGACGCGATGGTGCGGACCGCGCTTTCTGCCTTGTCCTGGGAGCGGGCGGCGACGCCAAGATGGCACCTGTTGTTGTAATCGTTGCTCTTGCTCTTGCGGGCCACCGCCTTCAGAGCTTCGTGGCCGAGACCCTGGTTGCCGCCGGTGCGAGAATGACAACTTTAGGAGGGGCCGACATGATGGATATCTCTTCGTCTTCTAAGCTCGATTACGTCTATGCTGTATTGAGGTACGCTGTTATCTCGAAAAAGAACAGGCGGTTACAACATGATGTTTTCTTGGTTTGGTGATCCCTAGGCTGCCTACATAGGGTAGGGATAAGACTTATAGGGGGCACCCTTGCTTCTGTATTTCCGGGGTAAGAGGGTAACAGTGGGCTGGTGGAGATAAGCTCCATCTCCGTCGCGACTCACGGATATTACCCTGTCAAACTCCGAGTCCTGGTGAAGCATCTTTCCTCCCTTCTTTGTCTCCGACACCGCCGCTCATCTTGCTTGCACATTTCTCCTGCAAGTCTTGGGCACGTAAAACTGGCAGAAATCTCTTGTTGACCGTGTTGACTTCCTTACCATCTACCAGTTCTTCCGCTGGTACCCAGACCAAAAGACTGGCAAGGACGGGAGGGCTAAGTATGAGGAAGGTGACGAAGAAGGCCTCCCTTACGACATTGAGGTGCTGCCTCCTCCCCGCCATCGAGCGCCTGACCTGCCTGAGTCTCGACGACGAGGTGAAGAGAAGGGTGATGCATAACGTCAAGACCTGTCAAGCTCGCCGGACCTCTCGACGGGCCCATCTGACTCACCCGTGCAGGCCCTCGTCGAACTCAAGGGGAAGTTCAACTTGACCCTTAGTTTAAATAGTAGTCCATGCCGGGTTATCATATTGCTTGACTACGCGGCCATAGCGATGTGTCTAGAGAGCTCGTAGACCGAGTCCTTAATGCCCCGAATGCAGTGTTAACCACGTCACTGAACCATGTGCATCTTGATGAGCCCTTAGACGACCGTCCCGGCGTTGCTCCGCGGACACCAAGCACCGACGGCATATGCAGCCCCTAAGTAAGGGGTCTTTTACTTCGTACGCCGGACTTAACCGGGAGACGGGAATGGCCTGGGACCTGGTTCCACTCTTTACCAATTTCATCGCTGTCGTACAGGCTCGGCACGAATGCCGACAATGGTCCGGTGGCTGGCGGTGAAACCCTCCCGAAATGACCAGTTCTCTCTTCCCTGTACGATGAAAATTCACGCCAGTGTTGATATCTTGTTCATCTGGCGTCCGAGACTACCCCTGATTGACGGATAAATCCTTGTGTCCCTTACGGACTTCTGCTCAAGTATTGCTGTCGTATAACCGAGGCCGGCTCTGTTCTGCTTCCCCACCCACTTCGGCCATTTTTCGGGCTGCTATCACCGCATAGGATCGGCCTACTCACGTGGGAGATTGTGCTGCGAAACTTGAACTTCACAACCAAGACACCATCATCATTTTCTTCCGAATTTCTTCGAAAGCGAGCGACTGCCCGCTGTCACGTTTCGCAATGTTGATCCTGGGAGATGACGAGGTCAAGGCCGTCCTGAACGGGCTCACCCCTGAAGAATGTCAAAGGGTCCTCGACGAGCTTGCCAGATCGCTGGCCGATTACTCGGACAGTCACGCTTCGTCGGAGAAAAAAGTGCACCAGCCACTCCGGCAGGTCTTCACGACCACAGCTGGCCATACAAGTCTCTTCATGCCCGCCTCGAATACAGTGACTACCGGGGCCAAGATCGTCACGCTGCCAGGCAATGGGGGACCGCCTCAGGGAGCCATCAACATTTTCGCGCCCGAGGGCAACCTCGTCGGTCTGGTGAATGCCGAAGAGATCACCGCGTTCCGGACAGCGCTTGCTTCCATGGTCATATTCGCCAAGAGTCCGACTCCGAAAGCCCGCATCGTGGTCTTCGGCGCCGGGAAGCAGGCGGAGTGGCATATCAAACTGGCACTGCTGCTTTTCGGAGACGAAATCAAGAACATAGTGGTCGTCAACAGAAGCCTGCGCTCTATCGAGAAGCTATCTAAGAACGCGGCTGATTTGCGGGCCAAATACCCAGATATTGATCTCGAGACACTTTCTCGGGACGGACCAGTTGAGGAGTACGAGTCTGCACGTAAACGATTTCTTCAGGGGAGCGATGCGATCATGTGCTGCACACCTTCGACGGAGCCTTTATTCCCATTTTCAGACCTGGCATCCGACGACGGATCACTTCCCAAGGCAAGATTTATCTCGCTCATCGGCTCCTATAAGCCAAACATGCACGAGATCGACGAGGAAACATTACTGTCGGGCCACGAGATCTTCGTCGACTCGAGGCAGGCCTGCCTGGAGGAAGCCGGGGAGATCATCAAGGCCCAGGTTCCCGGAGACCGTCTCACGGAGATCGGAGAGGTTGCCACTAAGCGAGAAGTTGTATCGTCTACTGGCAGTGTGATATTTAAGTGCGTGGGTATGGGCATTATGGATGTCGTTGTCACGGCGGCACTGTTGAAGATTGCAAAGGAGAAGAACATCGGGAAAAAGGTGGATGGATTTTAACCTCGGTCAACAGTGTACGATACCAAGATCCCGTAAAGGGGGGCAACTAAGAATAACACCACTCAATTGACTGGACCTTGACCGCATCTCCACCACCATGCGTCCTCTCTCGTCCCTCCTTCTCTCGTGCCTATCCTCATTTAGGAACGATCATGGTGAACGTCCTTCCGGAAGTGACCAAACAGCAGAGCTGCTACGTTCGCCCCCTTGAGGGCCATCAAGCTCGTTGTGGTTAATGGAAATTTGGGAAGAGAAGCCGCGACGCTCAAGGCGAGACTGGCCTCTCACAGCGGTCGTCTCTCGTAAGCACATCGGTTCCCTGATGCGTCGGGACCGACAGCTCTGCGACCTTGGTACCGATCACCCAGCAGTGCTGCAGCGATTCGTTCCCGTCCTTGGTGACGAAGATTCCCGGCGCGGTCGGCGATCGCGCCCGGAACGCGCTGACCGGCGACACCAGTGGCGGCGTGGAGGAGTGAAGCTTCTGCGTCGCGCTGACTTGCGTAGAGATGTAAGGAACATGTGTTCTCCCCTTAGGCACCGGTCGGCTCTGAACTGGCGGTTCGCAGGGCCCTAAGCGGGTGTCGTTGGTCTTCGACGTCTCGCGAAGTCGAAGGGGTATGTCTGGCTCCGACGTGGATCTTTGGGTAAGGGGAGGTCGGCGGCTCGAAGCAAACGCCAATGGCAGTGGCATTGCTCGGTTCACACCGCCAGACGATCTTGACCGGAGAGAAGTGTGTAATGTAACCGAACGAGCGTCAGGGTGAGGTAGCTAAGCGCGCGTCGTGTCAATCGACGATGCAGGTTTGGTGGCCCTCCTTTTTTTCCTACTGGTGACAGAGAGTTCCGGACGTATGATGTGAAAGCAATTAGATTACGCGGTCCAAACTTGAAGCCATTCTTTCAACTCCTGACCCCGGACAGATATAGTATCGACTTGAAGATGTGTGACACAGGAAAACTGAAGGGATGATCTCTAGACTGGACATGGCTGCATCGACTCCCGTGTGCATGGCCGGAAAAGGGACCCCGGACTAAGCGACGACATGCTGATTGATGCAACTTGAAGATACACGGTAGGGTGTTCGATCAGACGTATACTTAACATGCCAGAATATATCGCACGACATCCAAGTACCTTTCCAATTTCCAAAGGAAGGATTCCACTGCTTCTGCAGGTTGGGGAGGGAAACAAACATCTAGGGAGAGGGGAAGGAGGCCTCCCGACTAATGTGGTGAAGCACGCGGTATTTCGTACCCTCCCTGGGCTCACACCGAGCTAAAAAAAAAAAAAAAAAGTCAAGCCTTTAACCAATTAAAAGGCCTGTATTCCCATTCTCTTTCCGTATTGGGAATTCCGCTCAAACAGCTGGTTGTTCGGGGGAAATGTACACGCTTGTCTTGGGATATCAGAAGTGGGTACGGTGCTCTCAACACCAAATATGAGCGAATTTTCACCGCCTGTTATGTATTTACATCCCCCCAAGTTCTCAGCTGAATCGCGGTGGACGTGACAGTGGCTGCTGCTTCCGGGGTCACCAGCAGCAACTGCAGCTCCTGGTTAACGGGGTTTAGCATCGATGCACGAGACCTGCAAATCAGGATTTGGGAGGACTGGCCTGGATTCTTTCTCCCGGTGACCATGATGGTGGTGTTGCGTAATTGCATTGCACATGGACAACACTGACCCAAGAACGACGAGAGAGGCTCCCAGTGACCATGTCCTCTGAGATCTCGTGTCCGAAATTGACATATGATCGGACTGATTGGCAAGAGGAGAAGACCCGTCACCGGACGCTCAAAAGACCGTTGAAGCTGTCCTTCCTGTCCTTCGAAGAAAGTGGTAATATCACGCGCTCTTAACTCTGATATCCGCATTTTTTCTTAAACTCTACAGTGTCTCTCACTGATTCAACCGTCTTCAACTCTCCTTCGTGTATCACGTAAAGTCTTTGCTGGCATCCCAACTCAGATGTCATCCTACGGAAGCGATCCCTCGGTCCAAAACGACCGCAAGACTGGGGTGAACCGCAACCCCAACAGTGAGAATTGTCCCCCTGGGCTACTACACTTGATCAGGAAGCTGACAATATAAAGTCTGCGACGTTGAAGACAACCTAGGGGCTATGCTCGCCGTTCGTACCAATCCTACCCCTGCGCGGAGTTCCGATGTCTCTCGACCCTATCCCCTCTCAACCCATGCCACACTGCCGAGTCAGACCGGCATACCGGAGGCAGCGACGTGCGCTATGAGCGCCATGTCGCGATGGCCGAGGCAACCGTCGAGAAGCTGACGTCTTGCACCTATTGTGGGTTATGACGGAGGACGCACGACACTGGAACGGGGTTTCACATGCTCATCACCCCTTGAAGAGGACTTCTGTATGGAAAGAGTACGCTGCTGGAATGCCACATCTTGCAATTTCATCTCTGTACGAAGACGGCATGCCGGCGGGTTGAATCAAGGTTTTTCTCGGGACATATCTATTGGGAACTGGAACTAGATCCAAGCGTTTGGCGTCCCAGCAGCCACGTACACAGTTCAGGGGTATTAAAAGTCAGTCACCATGCTGGGGGGCTGTGATATGCATCGTATATCCAGATTCGCATAAGAAGTTTTTCTTATGCGGAATAAGCCGTAGCACGCAACTTGTCCGATTACCCCTATCCTGCTTATACTGCCGCGCCATGCTTACCATGGGCGTCCCGCTACTTATGAACATCCATAGATCACCGAGGGGCTGTTCTTCAGTGCCGTGGATGAAGATCGAACTGGACTGCCTTACGAAAAACGTCTTTCATGTATCATGAAAGTTCATTCTGATTCTTAACATGATACCCCTACAAGTCCTGTTGATCTGTTGTTGCGAGCTCGGCCAGTAGGTCTAGTATGTACGCAAGTCATTAAAGGGGCTACTGAAGAAGTGGAAACGCCCAGCCACCTGCTATATTGGGCTAGGCATTCTACTCTGTTTCGGCGAATTGCCAACGGCTTTCGTAGGTGTTGTTCCCACGTGGTAAGGCTCATGGTGGTGGTAGAGAGGTCCCCTTTGGACGCGCGTTTGGGATCATGGTTCACAGCAATGACGTAGGTTAAGTAACTTTAGGCATCTCAACAACATGTGGCTGGTTAACCTGGGCACACAGTACGAAGTAAGTATCGTCGCAATTGACCTGGAGCGGATTTATTTGCACCACCGGCCTTCCACCTCATGTCGGAACTTTCAATAGTGATATATCATCTCCTTCAGTAGCGCCTCCATCATTTATTTACTCATTCAAGACGTATCGATTTCGCAGAATTGCTCTGTTTCCGGACCTGAGCGCAGCAAAGTCCAACGTCACGCCGGCGCTCTCCGGCCTCACTACACAACCCCGCAGCAGTCGTCAATCCACTCCCCTCACCTGCTGTCAGTACCGCTACCTCAGAACCTCGACGACACACCGCAGATTCTACAATACGTTGCGCATCATGTCTGCCGACGCCAAGGATATCATCGCGGGCTATCTGGAAAAAGGCACCTCTGCCACGGCCCCCGAGGCGGCCAGCGCGTTTGCCCAGTTGGGACCCCGCGCCACCGGTGATTCCAAGGATGTGGGAGACAAGGAGCTATGGGGACTCTGGGACGAGGTCCTCCGCGCTGCTGAGAGCGTCGCGCCCGACGATCCGGCGCAGGAGAAGCTGGTGCGGTTTGTTCGCGCCGTAATGCTTCTGCCGGACACGGGATACAGGGTATGGGATGTAAGTCAACCTTCTCTCGACCAGCTCTCATTCGGACCCTGCCTACTACGTCCTCGATTAGAAGAACATCAAATCTGACTATGGATGTTATGCGTAACCAGACAACATTATGGTCCGGTCTCCCTGTCCTGGGCGCCGTCATCAGGGAACGGCTGAACGGGTCAGCCAAATCAGACGAGAGCTGGGTGAGCCTGCATGCGTTCATCGCCCGGCTTCTCGGCGCCGCCGTACAGTCCGAGGCCACCGTGACCATCTGGATGCTGCGGGACGCGCTCGAGACCAAGAAGGAGCCCAAGACAACGACGCTAGACCGGGATCTCATGGTAGCGGCGGTGCACATCGAATATGCCGGCGCCGTATTAGTAGAGAGGCTCGTGGCTAGCCCGAACCCGCAGCTTGAAGGTCCGGAGGCGAGATCGCTCCGTGGTGGTGAGCTGTGGCAGGGCGGACCGGGTTTGAGGCAGGACAGGTGGACTTTCTGGGCGCGGCGGTTCAAGGAAGAGGCTGAGAATACGACGAGCGAAGAAGCTAAGCAGATGACCCTGCGGGCGGCCGGTCTGATGGACGTTTGGAATAAGACGCGGCTGAACACCGCGGGGGCCTGAGTGGAGGAAGTGAATCACAGTGCATCCTTGGACTCAGACACCAAGACGATCTTTCGATGAGTCAGTGAAGTGAAAGGGTCCCGACATATTTGATTAGACAAGTCGTGGTATGCGGGTTTCACAAGAAGCAGTCAGGCAATCGAAGCAAAATCTTTTTTAAGGAAGCGAGAGCACATTGATATTTATACATCATCTCCATGGCCATGGTGGTCATCTCTAGATCGGCCATGTCGCATCTCCAGCTCGAGAGCGTCCTGTTCACTGACAGACAGCCACCCATACCCGAAAAACCCGGGCAGTCGGGAAGAAATAAAAATCTACAGAGATCAGCAGCTTATCAATCAGTAAGCAACAAGTCTCAGGGCGAAAACCTACGAGATCACCTCAAGCATCATCTCGTCGTTCAATTCATGCAGTAAGCTCCTCACTATCCGTCAATTCGCATTGTTCGGAATTGAAGGTGGCATCGCCGCCGCGGCGAGTATTGCCGCCATGCGCTCGCGCGACTGCTCCTCCGTGAGCGGGGTGCGATGCTCGGGGGAGGACGGCCTGAGATCGCGGTCTTCGGCGTGACTCGACGGGTTCAGGAAGCGCTGCACGCTGTAGCCGATGTCGATGGGGACGTCGATCGAGGGCCTCTTCACTTCAGGGAGAATGTCGGAAGGGCTGAAAAATGATATATTATCAGTTGGTTAAGCAGGTCTTGTCGCATTACTACCGACGTAGTACATAACTTCGTAAAAAGCGTGTAATACTAATCGTAGGGCTGCAGAATCTATGCTGGTAATAAACAGACTCACTTCAGGTATTGGTTAGCGCGCGTCGAGTCAGTAGGACCCTTATTTTCCGCCATTGTCAGTGCCTGGCGGGTTTACAGCTGGACGGTGTGTGTGCCCCGGATCTCTGGGTCGTTTAGCGGCCGGCTCGCCTGGCTGCATCCGCTGACTAGCAGGGAACGTGGAAGGGTGCAACAGAAGAAAAGTAGCCCCTGGATAGAGTGGGGGAGCTGAAAAGGGACCCCTAAAGTCGTACACCAAAACAAGACAATAACGATACAGTATCTAGGTAGCACGAGGCTGGTAGACTGGAAACGCAATGTGACTGTGGCTTCAGTTGGAAGTATAGAATCTGTCGATCGATGAACAGATCAGGTAGATGGCTCAAGGATCGGACGAACCAAGAGGACTCGGTTAGGTTTTTATGCTTGGATATCAAGGTTGGTAATGGGCGTGGTACTATCCACGGATCGTCCGTCCTTTTCGCCTTGCAAGTAGTGCAGCAGCTGTTTCCGCGTGCCTCGACATACCTATTCGGGCGTCAATAAATCAAGATAGTAAGAGTCCTAATGACGTATGAACAACCTCAATATCGACGTCACCAGCAAAAGCCGATATTATTACGGCTGTGGAAGGACGAAGAGAAGAAGCTAAGAAACCGCCGTGAGCGAGCGCTCGTCGTGTGTTTCGAGAGGCCCAGGCGCAGGACGAGGGCTGCTGCTGTCGATCAGCTACTTCTTTGAGGCGTACGCGGCTCGAATTACCGGCCTTATTCAAAGAGATATGGGCTGATCTTCTGTGAAGATTGGCCGAATTCTCATGGAGAAGATGGGACTTTGGCATATAATCCCATCACCAAACACCAACACATCTACCCCCCACACACACTCGCACGCACAAAAGAACTAGCTCGTCCCCACGAGCCCGACCTCGTGACCCGACACTTGGACGATCATGTCTCTCATCTGAAGTTCGGCCGGATTAGAGTCCCGTAGCCCGTGTTATCCGGTGGTAATATATGGTGAAGAGGCGCTTTCACGGCCCTTGCCCGTGGCGCATGGAGTTGGTCTTACACACTGCCGAGAATCCTAATCGACGTGAACATCGCGGTTGACCAAACCGAACTGCGCTCACCGAAAATTTATGACGTACGAAGGCTTGCTTCGACGTCACGATGCATTTGAGATTTGCATCCCGGCCCAGTTTGACATGCTGAGGAAGGCCATGTTCGATTGACGAGATCGGAAACCTTGGTGTTGAGTGCTCTCCCGTGGCAGGAAACGGTGTCTCAAAGCAAAGCCACAATCGGCGTACCCTCATCCGGGTCTTCCAATACACGAATGTGTAAGCAACCATGGACCAGTGGCTTTCTACATTTCAACAATATCCAAGTTTCATCTGATGTACTCTGCTGGATACGTCATTGTAAAGACTATGGGATCAATCATCTCATAATGGCGGAAGGACTGCCGCGTTGGACGAGCACGCAAGTGAGTGAGATCTAGGTGGGGGGCACAGCCCCTGGACCCTGAGGCTGTCAGCTGAGTACAAGATAGGGAAGTGGGAGGAAAGGGGACCGGACCCCTAGATTTGGCGGTAATAATACGGGATGGGCATCTGAAAAAGCGCGTGTACGGCATGGCTATGCGAAGGGGAAAAGGGATGTCCCGCACCTCGTATTCCTCCTCGAATCTTCAATGGTGGCACATGATCAGATGCAAGGGAGACAGCGAACAACAGACATACCGACAGTCTCCGATTGGATTCATAATTGATGATGCGATAAATCATGCCATTCTTGGGGACCCTGAGTGCAGATGCATGGATGGATGGGTAATAAAAATTAGGCATCCAACTCCTCCAGGCGACCAGGACGGGATTATTCTGCTTTCCCATGTGGAATGGACGCCTTTCGCGATTTCGGATGACTGGTTCGCCTACCACTACAGTACGTCACTGGCCTTTGACTGGGGGGGCTCAGCACATGGCAGGGCGGAAACATCCACCACTAGAACCTTGGAAATGTTCTAGAACACCACCTGCATCGACTCCTACCCCAGAGACACCATTACGTCACACGATGAGCTGCTGTTGGCATGTACGAAAAGCGCGGGTGTGAAAGAATTCCGTCTCATTGTTTGCTGAGTGGCCCATTCCGAGCTGCGAAATCCCAGTCAAATAACTCCTATTGCACGAAGACAGCCCGAAGATCAGCACGACTTGCTGGCAATATCTCTCCCCAATGAATTCCTTCTCGCCCTATGTATCGCCGGAGCATATCGAGTTTTTCCCCGGGTCCGGACGCGGTCCAATAAATTACCCAAAAAATGAGTACATTCTGATAATTGTCTTGTGCAATTAATGAGTACACTCAGCCGTGATACAATCAGACGAGCCCAAACGTCCAGGAGCTTTCCCAGGAGTACGTATCACCGGGACCCGTGATCTGCGCATCGACTCGTTCCCACTCAGGGCTAATAAGAAAGCAAGACCCTTATAATTAGCCTTCTTCAAAACCACGATACCCCCCTTTTACGGGGAGCAAAGAAAAACCCAAAAGAAACACAAAGTGCTTACTGATTGATCCCGTCCACATAGTCCTGGGCCTCTATAGCCACGCACGAGCTGCGCACCACGTTCTTGTCGTCCTCGGTGCCCTGGGTACTCTTCAGCACGGCGGTGCCGTCCATCCAGTTGCACGTGTAGACCACCACCCCGGGCTGGTCGGTCCGCAGGTCGGCGCGGACCCCGGAGAAGTCGCTGGCGAGCGAGACCACGACGGGCGCGGGCTCCTCCTCTTCCGCCGCGGGCGTCTCGATCAGCCAGTACCCGTTGTAGCCCTCGCAGGCGCCGCCGCCGCCGTCGCAGTTCCCGGGAAAGGCCGGGTCCGCCTGCGCGTGGCCCAGGAACAGGCCCGGCGCGCTCGCGAAGTCGTTGACGCTGCCGGGGGCCGCCGAGGCGATCTCCCCCGTCGGCAGCGCCCCGGCGTCGGCGACTAGGTACCGCGACGAGTACGGCATGTGCAGCGTGTGGTTCCAGATCTTGGGGCCCGAGGGGTTCTTGTAGGCGTCGAGGTTGAAGTAGGTGTGCTGCGTGAGCATGAGGGCTGTTTACGCGCGGTTGAGTCAGTTGAATGAGGGTTATGGGCTCGTCGTGGTGGTAAATAAGGGGACCAATGGAATAGAGGAATAGGGGAAGTACTCACGTGTCCTGGAGTCGGGAGCCGTGGCTTCCATCTTGATGTTCCACGTGCTGTTGCTGACGCTGTAGGTCACCTTCGCGTCGACCGCGCCGGGCATTCCCTGCGAAGACTCGGCGGCGTCGTGGATTGCGAAGGTCACCGAGTTCTCGGTGGCCTCGGTCACGTTCCAGACCCTGTACGACCAGTTGTTCGTCCCCGAATGCAGAGTGTTGGTTCCATCGTTCAGTTCGGTGGTGTAGGTCTTGTTGTCCAACGTGTACGTGCCCTTGCCTATCCTGTTCACATATCGTCCCGGAATGGAGTTATACACAGGGTGTCCCGGGTCCTCGGCTTCATCCAGGCGTCAGTGCTATGCATGTTGGCGGCTGGGAGTGATGAGATACTCACGGTAATATGCGATGTCGTCGTAGCCTAAGACTACGTCTATGTCTTCGCCGTTCTTGTCTTTGACGAAGAGATTCGTCAGTGTAGCACCGTATGGGATGAACTGCACTTTTGATCAGTATCGCAGGAAACCTACATCGCTCAAGCATTATTCCAAAACTGACTTGTGCTTTGATCCCATCTGAGCTGATGGTATATTTCCCATCCTCTCCCGGAGCGGGATCCTGAGCCTGAGCGGACGATACGACCGTCGTCGCCAAGACCCCCAGAGCTGTCGAATACCGCATTATGATGAGCGAGGTCTAATAAGTAGTGTTACAGACGCAGGAAAGTGCCGACAGAAGACGAGAGCTTGTGCCAACTTCCCCCAATCTTCTCAAAGGGGGCTCCGTGGCTGTCTTATGACTACCAACGACCAGTGCCGCGGTCTCCCTCATGGACCTCCGCACATCTGCTGAGCTGATACCACGACCCGGGAGTTTATATTAACGATGCTGACCGGGCTTATTGGGTCTTTTTGTTTCTAGTTAGTGTCGGCTCACGCGCGCATATTGTAATGCGGAGGCAAACGAGCCGCGCTGGGGTGCATAGGCGCGAGGGGTCAATAGCCTATTTGGCAGTGCTCCATTCACCAAGAATCAATGCACGTATTATCCGACTTCCCAATTGGGAGTATGGGGAAGGTGAGAGATCTGGGTAAAGCCGGACGAGGTCGATGTGACTGTACCGCGTGTCACGCCTCACCATTGCAACCAGAAAATTCACGACGGAAGTCTTGGCAGTATTGGGAGGCGAGACACATGGAAGGCAATATTGGAGAATTGAGTTCTTGTTCTTATCCAGCCATGTTCTGTCATCACCTTGAAATTCCTTTCTGATCGTGACTGGTGAGAAGTACTCAAGTCGATGCTCTTCTCCTAGGTATGCTGAGACCCCGGTATTTAACATCAATAGCTATCAGACCATCAAGAAAGATTCTCCTTAATCTGAATGACTGCCTGAAGTAGACCCTTTTTCACCATATGCGTGCTGTTACGCTCTGCAAACATGGCTCTGTGCAAAAAGTAAAGATTCTGAACAAATATCTTCATGGTGACACTCAGTATGCTGATTAACTATACCCAAAATTTCCCTCGGAAAATGGCAATAGCTTCCACTAATCACCAGGTGACGGGTTCGAGATAGATACTTTCGTCGATTACTTTCACCGGATTCAGCAAACTCCGCGAGTCCTCCATTCCTTTATTCTACAATAAGTAGACTAAAATCTAGTCATATCCACCCATTTCACACCAAAACTCATCAACTTCAAATAAAAATAACTTATCCAGATAAAGCCATAAAAATATAATTCCAAAAAAAATATAAAATCAAAGGCTAATTAATTATAATAATATTTCACTCAATTTTTATATATTTTGTTTTAAAAGCAGCGGGTTAATAAAGTTAAATAACCTTTTTTCGCCTAAAAAATTCTTGGAATTTTATAGGGGAAAATATTTCTTCCCCTTTATTAAGCCACCATTCCTAAGATAAAATCTAGAAAAAGAAAACGGAAGCTCTTTTAAGTTAATCTACTTGTTGATTTTATATTTCCCTTGGAATTCTATTTTTATGACTTTATTTGGACAAGTTATCTTTATTTGAAGTTGGTAAGACTTTTGTCCACTTAGTGTACGCTAAAACCATAATCGAAAGACGGATGAGAACTAGCAGAATATCCGCATCCGGCATCTTAAAAGGTGTGTCTTTGTTCATAATCCCCAACTGATTTAACAACCAAAATGAATATATCCCGCGTCTCCCAAGCTCTCTATCTGGCTGAGTGAGCTTATCATCATTCTACCTTTGCTCGAAGACCAGCAAGTCTGCGCAATCGATAAATCATTTCGAAATCGTGCCTCTACCCAAGTCCTTGATAACCACGTGGGCTTTACAGAACCCAACAGCGAGATTTACGGTTCTGTCTGATCGATCGCGAACAACAGCATATTCTAGGCCGTTTAGCCTGGGAACTCATAGTCCAGGATTACATCTCTTAATTGAGCTCATAGGAAACTTCCACTGGTATTATTTTGCCAGATAGCCAACAAAATGGCTCTATTGAGCTTGATCAGGCAGGAATACCTTCCCATGGATGCAAGTCATCCCATTCCCCTCATGTTTGCACAGTTCTGACCGCTGAAGTAGGATTGGAACAAACTCAATGCCAACATATTTGAGTGGGTAGCGCAAAACGTTGAGCCAGTCATGCTAGATCATGACCTTGGCAGTCCAACCACGGCTGGGATTGCTATTCTGGAGGCCGTCCAGAAGGATAACAGGGCAGCACAGGGCTTTGTCAAGATAGTGCAAAAGTCGGGTGATCTTCAGAGGCTTCTCATGTTTCCGACAATAGACGATGAGTTTATTGGGGCTATGATAATGTACTGGCGTAGGTATTCCCAAAGCTCCTTTGTCTCTTTTCTAGTTGCGAGCGGTTGTATCATTGCAGAAATCTACATCGTTATTCATTTTGAGAGGACGTAATACTAATCCCTTCTTAATAGTGGTCAAGAACCTCTTCCATACCACTTTGTATATGGAGATGCAGGACACCATTGACCACCTGGACTATCTACGCTACTCAATGAATCGCTATAACACCCGTACGGACGGTTCGGCGTCTGAGGTTCAAATCCGAATTTGGGAATCACAGTTCAGTAAGTGTAGCATCGTCCTGTCATTCTCTGCGTACCATCTACTTTCGTTGCCTTTAGGATACTTGGTCGTCATGAATTACGCCCGTCGGACAGATGCGAACTAACAATCTCACGAATGCAGTAACGAATGCGTTATTACATCCGGCATTTGTAGAAGCCAGGGACGAAATAAAATCCAATATAGCAAGAGACATGGCCCAAGAGCTCTTCGGTTGGATGCCTCAGTCTAAGTCAGCCAATTTCAGGAAATCCATGGCAGACGAAATTGTGGAGACAGCGATGTTGATCCACGAAGGACGTGAGTACTTTTTTGTTCATCATTTTACTATCCACGTTGGTTGCCTCTACCAATCTCAGCTATCTTAGCTGTGTCTCCCTGCACTTCTATCTCCTCGCCCGTGTCCACAAATTGAGAGCAGTGCGTACCTATAGAGCTGTGATCATTTCACCGTTAACACTCAGTGCTACGCAGTCTCCCAAATGACTGACTACTATAACATCCATTATGACTCTTTCTCTATTGACCCAAATATGGGAGAAAGAGAGAAAGCGAGTCGCCTTTGGGACTTACGCGACGAACGTGTCAATTCAACAGTACCCATGTCCGTTCTCGATGTCCTAAAAAACATAAAGCGTATACCATTGGCAAACATAAACCAAAGTGAGGCGGAAACCAAATTGCACTACATCGGCACCGTTTTCCCCACTCTGACGAAGTTGCCAATTTTGTACCCTTCGGAAGATCCTTCGAACGATCTTTTCGGAAAGCCTTTGGACAAGCCTAAGCCGATATTGGCGGTAAGACAAGCCCATCCCAGAATATTGGTGGCGTTGGGTGAGCAACAAGCCGCGCGGAAAGAGATTATGCGCAACAAGTCTTTTTGTGAGTAGACAGTCGCTCTTAAGATATGTCTAAGTAGGCACTCAGGATGATGTGATCTTGCTAACATCACCTCTATAGCGCTACGGCTTTACGAAGCAGCAATCGCTAGTGCTGGGAGCAGTACGTGATTGACGCAAGCCTGGGATACCAAATGGCCTCTGGAAGGAATGTTGGAATATGGGGAGCACGTGATGCTACCCCTGTCGGTGTCACATGTGGACCCAGTTTGTACGATTAGTTGATCTTAGGCTTGTTTAAGCCCCTTTCCTGTTCTTCTTCTTCACCATTATGCATTATCAATAGACCAGAGAATTCTTTCAATTCATTTACGTACCTACATATAAAGTCCGCTAAAGAGGAGCAATATCCGCAGAGTGATAGCTATCTTTTACTATGTTTTATACCGATATTTCAAGTAGATAAGGTATAAAATCTATACTATCTTTCTTTCAGCCGCTCTTTCCCAGAGAACAGTTTCCCAGAGAACACGTAACTTGACGAGATGCAAATGGAATGGTATAAATCTGGTAAGAGCTGAAATAGTAGCATGTATCTTGCTCAACTAGCATTCGAATATTCTCAATCAAACGTGGCCTCACACCATCACGCCCCACGAATGGAGAAATGCTCACTTGATATGCCTCCTTAGCGCTAGAGACTCAATCTTGAACAGTTGAAAGCCTGAGGAATGCAACGTGCACAACGAAGACCAGCGCAAGAGGCTGGATGCTGAGGTAATATCAAAAATACACAGCTCTGTAGCGGTAAATCTTGTTAACCACATGTCCTATGATCCACAAACACTTCAACATGGGCTCGCTTACATACCTCTTGAT
This sequence comes from Xylariomycetidae sp. FL2044, assembly GCA_022376275.1. Classification (NCBI taxonomy): domain Eukaryota; kingdom Fungi; phylum Ascomycota; class Sordariomycetes; species Xylariomycetidae sp. FL2044. The sequence goes on from JAJNOH010000022.1 coordinate 144,481, forward strand.
TGAAAAGAGAAAATTTGTCCTTGGAAAAGGCGTTCCACAACCTGCCCATTTTCCAGCTTGCTTCGGAAAATATAAAGTACAGTCCATCTCCGTAAGGGCATAAAATGGATACCTCCCATCCTCTACTCTAATTCTCCTCCAGTCTTTCTTCTCCACACATAAGCCGACAACTCGAAATTAGTCGCCGTCACTCTGCTAGCCCCTAAACTTAGCCAACACATTCAGATCTACGCAGATACTCCTGTGTGTACGTTGTTATTAGCAAATTACCGCATAGCGGATAGGAGATATAACAGCGAACACGGCAAACTGCGGTAACGAAGCATATGATGGCTTCAGGCCATATACTGAAAACGACACGGATGAGGCAACCACTTCTCCAAAAATAAGAGGGAAAAAACGACAATTATATCACGGGAAATCAGCAAAAGGCGTGGATTAAACAAGGAACATCGGGTAATGAACCCGCTATTAAGCGCGTATATGAGGCTGGGTACTGGCAAAGGGGAAAAAATCCAACCAAAAAAGCACAAACAGGCAATAATAGGTCAGGTGGATTAGGTACAGCTCTATGGTTCTGGTGGTAATCCAGGCGACTGCATCGCACAACGAAGTCAGTTACCCACGAGGGCGGGAGAAAACAAACATCGAACAGGCTCCCCACATACCTTAAGAACAACTAAACCCCAATTTCCACGTGCATATAGGAAAACTATTCCTTTTCTAGCTGATGGTTTTTTTTTTTTTTTTTTTTTTTTTTTTTTTTTTTTTTTTGGTTTTCGATCTGCTGGGGTGCTACGCAGAGGGGCTAGTATGCACTCACTACATACGCATTGAGCAACGGGAAACAAATATGTCCGACTGATCGGGCAGCTCCATACTCGCTCCGTTCGTTCGTTTAGTGATATCCTCGATCAAGAAATCCTAATCATAGAGTGGCGGCATCATGGAAAGGCTGGTATAGCATTTCATCATAAGGAACCTGCTTGGAATCGAAAAGCCTCAGAAAACATCCCCGTGGCAGTGAGCATCCAGATTTTCTAGTTGGCTAGAATAGTGTTGAAGTAATAATACATTGCACATTTCATCAAGTAGTCGCAAGCAGATGATGAGATATCACCGGTCATAAGCCTCGCAAAGCCACCCCCCTTTTATCGGATCCTTTGACCAAGTTGGCCACTTTCCGGAACCACCCCCTTAACCGAGAACTTCTTCCTCTATATAGCTGACCTCCTGAAGATGATTTCTTTTTTTTTTTCCAATCGGATAATATCAGGCCCTTACGGTCTTGGTGTCAAAGTCAAGCGGGATCTCAGCCGGCGGTCCCCCTCCCCCTCCCCCCCTCTTTCATTGCCGTAACACCCCAGGGTTACGACCCCCTTTTCATCTAATTAAGCTCTATGATAACTTCGACGTTGAGCAGAACGGCCAAGACCAACAATGCGGTTCGCCAACCCCGTCAGTGCGACCGCCTTACCCGTCTCGCAGTAGTAGTTCGGCGCGTCGATCCCGCTGGCACCTATCCATCCCGGGTTCTACAAGAGGTCGCGCGGCGTTGCAGACGATCGTTAATTCCGTCATGTGCGGGAGTCGGCGAGGCATGGGGGTTCGACGGGACTCTATCTCGAAGTGGTGGTCCACCGGGAAATCGGACTTCGTGAATGGTAAACGACCCGCTTGCTTGTGGTGGCGGAAGTAAGGGGCTGGGGAGGGGGGGGGGGGGGGGGGGGGGGGGGGGGGGGGTTTCTGGGTAGTTAGACGTCTCGCCGAGTGGACGTGTCGTAACAACAACACTATCACGCACGCGGGGGGCTTCTGGCGAAGAAGTCTGGGAGAACTACTTACTACCCAGCGAGTTGAAGCTAAGTAAGTAGTCAGGACCTTCTGAGGCGGGTAGCGGATGATGGGCTCGGTTCACAAGTAATCACACTGTTATGGGCGGACGGTGGTTAAAAATATCATCTGGGCGTGACGTATTAGCCCCCGTCCTCACACCAGACACATGTAGATTATCTCCGGAATCAGGATACATGGGAGCAGAACAGAACGCATCATTTCATCGAGACACGGTAAAGCAAAAATGGAATTCGTCGATATTAAGTCGTAAAAATAAGGATGGCATTCTAATCCAGAAGTTGGGTCGTTCATCGTACATGTATAGAATACATCACGCATACACAAGAGACGACCTGCGCCAAATGTACCGCGTATCTTGCCCTGGACTCTTACCAGAGCGCGACATCAACAAAGGCCCTCACCGTCATGATGAGTCTTCTCATGCTTCCACGCTGGCGACCTCCTTCCCAGGTGTCTCCGACTGTGTCGCGGGCTTCTCGATCTTCGATTCCTCGAGAGGAACCTCCATATCTGTCTGCAGCTGAGACTCGACCTTCGCTGCTTCAGTCGTCACCGGCTCGGCCCCACTGGTAGGGGTTGTCTGGTCGGGCGAAAGGGCTTTTGGCGTTTCTTCTGGCTTCTCTGGTTCACTCTCCGCGGCCGGGGTAGAGTTGTCAGGCTGGGGAGATTCCAAGTCCTTCTCTGTTTGGACTGGCTCATCACCTACCAACGAAGCTGGGTGTTCAGGCAGGTCGGCCTCCTTGCTCGCACCCGAGTTCGTTGGCTCGGTTTCCCCCGAGGAGTGAGTCTCCTGAGGTTCAGATTTCTTCTCTTCCTCAATCGAATCCACAGACTGAGGCTGAGGAATTGAGTCAGGCTCCGTGGTTTGGGTCTCCGCCCTGTCGTTTGGCTTAGGGTCTTCCTGATTAGTCTGAAGAGGCTGACTTGGCTGATTTTCCTGCGTTTGCTGCTCCGGTTTTACGACCTCGACCTCTGGGCTGATTGCCGGTAGAACCTCCATCTCTCCCTTCTCCACACTTGCACGCTTCGTGTCGACGCTGCTACGTGGGGATTTCATATCGACACTATTGCGAGGTGACTTCGGATCTGTGCTCGTACGCGGGGTGCCAGATCGGCGCTTCTTCTTGTCTTTCGACGGCTCCACCGAGACGAATTGGGTCGTGACCCGTTGGCGCTTCGGCTCATCGGGATCCGGTTGGCTGTTGGCGATACCTTCCATCTTTTCGCGGAACGAGTCGTCGTAGTTGTCCATGACGGAGGATGTGCGATGGCTGCGGGCCGTGTCTATCGAGGTACGAGAACTGGCCGGTACGTTGCCGTTAGCGGAAGAGCCAGACTCGAGACCAACCGATGAGAGGCGGCTGGCCGTCGAATTTGTCCTAGTGAGCGGTGAAAAGCGCTGTGAAACTTGCTCGTGCCTCTCAAACATGGCTAACTTGTTTAACACGCTGCCCTGTTGTTTCTTGAGCACGTCAAGATCACGGTTCACGCCCTTGGATTTCTTCTCTTCGAGCTCCTTGATCCACGCGAGACGATCGCCTGCTGATCGTGTCGATACCCTTCTCACTGGAAGGGCGGCTTGTGACGAGGGCGTTTGATTGACATTCTTCTGCCAAGACTGGATTCGGTCACGCGGCACAGCCGATACGGCAGCTGTCCGGTTTTGAGCCGAAGGGACCTGGGCATACATGGAATGACGGTTAATATTGTTCGATTCCTCGGGTATTCGAAGCTTGGAGGCTGCACTCTGCCTTGGCGGAACCGAGCTGCTACCACCCATCGATCGAGGTTGACCCATGGGACGATCACGTGCAGTAGAAGTATTTGAGACATGGGCGACAGTGGCTGGTGGAATGGCCTCGGACACGGTGGCAGTTATGCTGGGTGTAGGATCAGTTGTGACGCGCCTAGATTCAAGAGGCCGTCCACGGTCCAGAATACTCGTAGTCGTCTGGGTGCTGTAGATGGAAACGCGATCTGCTGGCGCGTGAATTTGCTTGAAGTTCTGCAGCTCGAACATCGACTGCGGCCGGACGCCGTTCGCCGCGCTATCTAGTGAAGCCCGAGCAGGTGCTTCTGGTTCCTGTGTCTTCACGGGGGGCTTCACCGGGGGCTTAGATGCAAACAGATCGGCGATTGGCGTCGTAGAAGGTGGTTGTGGTGGTGGTGGAGGCGGCGTCAACTGCTGCTCCGGTTCGGGGCGTCTCGGGCTCTCGAGCCAACCCTCCGCAATGCGAAGCTTTTCCAGGTCTTTCAAATCGACTTCGAGGGGCTTGAAGTCAAGAGTGCTTTGCGAAAACTCGTCCTGCTTCTGCCTTCTTAGCTTGAATGCAGAGGCTCCCTTCTCGGTCGGGACCTCTGGGGCTTTCTTGGTTTTGGTCGAACCATGCCTTCCGATGAAGCCTGACAGTTTCTGCCAGCGCGATGTGGGTTGCGCTTCATTCTTCCATGCCATTATGACGATTGATAATGTTGTTGAATACCAAGTAGGCTACGGAGATATTCACATGATCTTCTGTTTTGTTTTGACAAGTGGACAATAATTGACTGCAGGGCTTTTCCTTCCTTTTGCTGTTGAGTGGGATTCATTCACGTGATTCTGATGCATACAAGTCGACCCCTGAGTTTCATGTTTAGGAGATTACCGACCCCAGGGCGGATCCCCTAGTCCTGTAAGGGGCACACCGGCGAATCAACCCTCCCCCATAAAACAAAATGAAACAAGAGCTGAACTAGGCGTCTGTCAATTGGCACTCAGTTCCTCGCCAGCTGCCTTCTAGCTTGGCACACCCGTTAACCCATCATGGTCAATTTCACCTCGTCGTGGACCACGTCATCCTCTGTTCCTAGGTTGCGAGTACACCTCCAGGGCTTAGATGCGATTTCTAGCCCCAGATTCTCACTGGTTTCTGTAAAGTCCAACTGCGACCCCCTAAACAAGAGCGTAGAGGTGAGATCAATACGTTACTTTGGCGCAAGAGTTCCACAGCTTCCCCAGATCTCACTGTTCGCGGCCCGGTCGCGGATCAGACGCTCGTGTGCCGCGCTTCTGACGATCGGTCTCATGGGGAATGGTTCGCCCGGGCAGAAAGCGTTTAGTACATTGTCATCGAAGGCGCCGTTGGGCCGCAGATCGAAGCAGAATAGCAACCGCGCGATCGCTACGAACAGTTCCTTTTGAGCGAGCTTATATCCAACGCACGAGCGCCGGCCGCCGCTGAATGCCCACTGCCACAGATCCTGCTCGACACCGCTGCCTCCTCTGCGTCTCCTTTCCCCAGCCTTGGCAGACTCGCCATCAGCACCGCCCAGCCAGCGCTCGGGGAGGAATTCATGAGGGCGCGTGTGTCCTCGAGTGCATACGGGGATTGAGTTGATGAGAAAATGCGTCCCCGCTGGGAAGATGTAGCCCTCGAAGGTGAGGTCCTTAACCAGCACACGCTGCGGCATGAGCGGCACCGTCGGCCGCCATCGCAGTACTTCCTTGACCACGGCTGCCGTGTATGGTGCCGCGTGTAAGTCTTCAAGGCTAGGAAGGCGCATTATTCCGCCTGAATAACACAAGGCATCGAGCTCGGCGCGTGCGCGCGCCACTGTGACGTTGAAGTCAGAAGCAGTCCTTTCACAAGTACTTATAATTATAGGAGGCAGCGGGAGGACTCCCGGGGCGTATTGAGGGTACGTCATCATCCAACAGTCCTCGATATACGATGGACAGCCGCCGAAATCACTTACTTGCGTCGGGGTGGGACAAGGCAGCCATAGCCCAGGCGTTAAGAGTCATGCGGGGGTTATCGGACCCCGCTACCAGCGTGAGCATCGTCAGATACATGGCTTCCTCATCGGTGCCTGGGTACAACTTGTGTACTAGGTCCTGGACGAAGGAGGACTGCGCATTGATGTTTTTTACCGGAGCCATGCCTGTCCACCAGTGCTTGAATACACCTGCAACCCTCAGAGTTAGCTATACATACGCTTTTGGGATATGTTCCGTGAGGGAAAACAAGGGCTTTACACATCGTACAGACATGTCTTGCTGTGGCATGTCTAGCGTGAGGCCCCATACACTGGTGTACAATCTGGAACCATGCAAGACTGTTCAGGGTCTGCTTACGATAATGGAAATCGCCCATCTTCTCCCATTTCGGACGCCAGACCTGCAAAAACCGGGGGAGATGCCTCAGCGCGGGGAAGAAGTCGACGGCGCTGCTATTAATGGACGACAGAAAGGTCGACGTGACTAGTTGCAATTCATCGAGCTCAGCTCTCGACTTGGATAGAGGCACATTGAGAACGATCTTATGCATGATGCATGCGGCGTACCGGTAATGATGCGCGTACCAGGCTTCAGACTCATCCAGATAGGCGGTTAGAAGACCGAGGCTGGCCTCCTCCACAAGTTTCCCGTGAACTTTGGATGTTGAGCCCATGATCAGGTTGTGCAGTAGACGCCGCTCACCCCGCCATTTGTCCGTCTTTTTGAGGAAAGTACGCTTGTTCCGACTCACGAGCCCGCCGGCGACGGGGAAGTAGGGCCTCTCGTGTGTGATGGCGGCACGCTTCGTAATTATCTCGTCGACGACGCGGCTACTGTTGAGAAGTACCCAGGTCTGGGTGCCCATACTGAGAGTTGTCATCTCCCCGTAGCGAGCCTGGTCTACCAGCCAAGAAATCTGAAAAGAAACCCAGTGTCAGTATGATTCTCGGCACGTCTTAGACCTCCCGATGAACTGTACCATGGTGCTGCCATTACGAGCTATCAGCCACTCAGACAAGCTGCCAACGACCGGCTGCCCCGGGGGTCCCGGCGGCATAGTGTACCTCCTCCTGAGAATTGACCATTTTCTATGGGGCGGGAGGACGACGTTGTAGATGAGCACGAGAATAACCAGTGGCAGAACCAGGAGGAGATAAGGCATGATAACTGGGTGATATGCAGCGATGTAGACTGTGAATAGCGAAGGTCGACGGTCTCATCAATTCATGCTAGAAACTTTGGCCACTAAGTACGCACTCTCACAGTGGCGGATCACTATCTACCGAGAGCGCTGCCGCTCGGGGTGGACAACATGTTGTTGTTACACAGACCTTGCTGCATAGTAAGTCCTAGGTACACATCTCGGTTAACACCAAATTCCCGATGTACTGTCTTGTATTTCGGGCACTCTGGATCTAGATTGCTGTCTGGTCTCTGGGAGCGACGTTGCCATGTAAGCACGTAGTTGCATTGCGTCCTGACCGCTGGTCGAGATGTCAGCCACTCGGGTTCCTTCACTCGGTCACTGTTATTGTAAGGGCCGGAATCATGTGTAATAGTCTTCGTGTGAGCCTTCAAAAGCGATGACTGGACGATATACGCTTAATAGCTGTTGTTCCACGCTCTACCCCTAGGGATATCTTCTTTTGATCCCCGAAGTATTTCACAGTCATTAGTGTGTAACTCTTCATTCAATCGAATAGCCCTATATCCATTCATAGGGCCATCGTTTTTGACTTTTGGGAGTATTAAATTACTGCTGTTACTCTCGGCTACTTCTGGGCCTACCATATCCCCGACTTTGTCTTTCAACAAGATGGAGACCTACGCCGCTCACTCCGATCCTCAACTCACCCCTATGGATGACCGTGACACCAATTTCTTTCCGCACCTGCAACCGTACTCTCATCCCACGACTGGTGTACTGTCCAAGCTGCCCGCCTCCTGGGTCCCGTATGCGCAGCTGATGCGCATTGACAAGCCTGGGGGCCTCTACGCCTTCTACTTCCCCTATCTCATTGGCCTGTCATACGCGGCCAGCGTGGGGCCGCGGCTCATAGACCCGCGGAAGCTCATAGGCCTAGCGGTCGGTCTGTTGCCATTCAGTGTCGTCTTGCGTGGCGTCGCGTGCACATGGAACGACACAGTGGACCAGGATTTTGACCGGCGGGTGGAAAGGTGCCGGCACCGGCCGGTCGCGCGACGCGCCGTATCGACCTCACAGGCACTCCTGTTTACGGCGGCGCAGTTAATTGCCTGCTATATTATCCTGTCAGCCTACGACCTACCCCCCGCCTGCGTGACCCATTCAGCCATCTCCATTGCTATGTTTTTCGTGTATGCTCTGATGAAGCGGGTCACGTACTACCCCCAGGTCGTTCTCGGATTCCCGTTTGCGTGGGCTATTCCCTTCTGTGTCGCAGCTCTGGGCATGGAACCCTTTGGGTTCCCGGCTTTTACTTCTGCCACTGCTACAACGGCGACCAGTGCTACTGGTATCAGTGCTGGCAACAACGTGGACCTCGGGCCACTGACGTTAATGCTCTTCTTCGCCAACGTGTCCTGGACTATCACCTACGATACTATTTACGCGCATCAAGATGTGGCAGACGACGAGAAGGCGGGAGTTAAGGGGATGGCCATGCGGTTTCGGCACAGTACCAAGCTGCTGGCGGGTGTGCTGACGGTGGCACAATGTGGCCTGCTGGCCGCGTGCGGCCTGTGGTTGGAATTTGGGCCTCTTTACTTCCTTTGCACTGTCGTTGGGGTTGCCGCGGGAATGGCCTACTTCATCTACGACGTCGACCTTTCCAGACCCGAGAGTTGCGGAGCCTGGTTCCATGACCAGTTCTGGATCGTGGGCCCTTGTTTCATGATGGGATTTGCCGGGGAGTACCTCATGAGGCTACTTGGACAGTAGCGCAAAGTGATACTGAGTAATGTCGACGTTGATACTACATGAGATGGAGAGTTCCAGTTGCAAGACTCAGGGGTAACCTAAAATCTCAGGGGAATCCCAAGTGGTCAATGCATAGGGTGGGTACCTTCAGGGGTACCAAACCTCAGGAGCAGAACAGGTACTAAACCTTCCTGATTCTCACAATCATTTCCAAAGAATTTATTCTAGTTGTTCCTTAGTCATCTAAATAGCCACGATCTATGAATTCACAGGAGAGATTCGGCCACTCAGGCGCTAAATAAGACACGTCGTTACTGCATTTCTAGCCCTCTGCTAGATCCATAGCTTTACTTTTTTCCTAGATAGTCCAAACATGAATAGACCTAAAACGCTTTCAAGCTCTCTACTTTGGCCCTGTGCTATGTTCCACAGCTGTCCACGTAAACTCGGTAGCCACATGGATACCGCCCGCAGCAGCCCTACCTCCGTCGTTGTTGGACGTGTCCCCCTGGTCGTTCTGCCCCGAACGGTCCTCAATGTCGCGCAAGGGAATGAAATCATTGTCCGTAGAAACGGGAATGCGGGAATGACGACGACTATCCCAAAAGCCCCCATCCTGGGGCCTGGTAGAACTTCTCGTTCTTGAAGACTTTTGACGATACGTGGCTATGACCTTTCTGAAAGCGGGCACAACACGTATGATGATGGGCCATAATGAGGGCATACAGGCGCATATATATATTATACCGGGCTCAGCCAGTGTCCATGACATCAACTGGATGGAGGCCCAAGTCCTGTCGGTGAACGCGTTTATCTCCCAAAACAAGTAGAAGCGGATAAACCCAGCGAGGCAGCCACTTCAAATGAAACGGTTAGAAGACAGAACACAGAACCAAAACTAAACAAAAGCAAGGATGAATTATAGCCCCATAGATTGAACACTCACATCGAGCCGATGAGGAACACGCTACTCAAGGCTATCTTTTGACGAACAGTAATTTGTAGTTTCCAAACCACAGGCGCTGGTACAATCAACATGACGACGTCATGTATGATATTGGGAATTGCATGCCAATGAAAGTACGCGAGCTGGTCGAAACAGTGGCCCTCGATCTGCCTATTCCACTGATATTCGATCGGAGTGCACTGGAAAGTGCCCACGAGCGCCTCGCAAATCCCCCATATCCATATGTAGGCCATCATACCGAACGTGACGAATCGGAACCAGCGGTGGATGTAGAAGAGTCGAAGGTATAGTAGCAGAATAGAGGTCTTCTCCATCGGGATGAGGATGCCATACAAGATCTCGGTGATGAAAAGGGCTTTGGCCCACGAGATCAGCGCGCGTGGCTCGTACTGCAATACGTAGGCTTCATGTCTGCCGACAGCACCTGATTTCACACCTGTGAGTTTGGACATTAGCGAGACTCCGTGAGCAAGAATACTACCAGTAGTGGAAGTTCGTTCTCAGCAACATACTGAAGATGACGTTGGCGATAAGTCCCATCATGAGCACCCAGGCGGGTATCATGATGAGGTCCTCGGGATTGACGGGTCTGTGCCCTATGCGAAGTGATGCAAACCGCAAGATCAGCACCGTAGTGCACATCACAGCGAAGACGACGCAGCTCGCGATAACTTCGCCCCCGCGGTTAGCAAAGAGTTCACCCGCGGGGCCTGTGGGCTCAGGAGCAGACATTATGCCGACAAGGGCAAAAGTACTGGGCGAATATTTAGACGTCGACTAGCTGGCACTTCCTGCTAGCGTGCAATGAAGGCAGCGCTGATCAGCTTTGAAGCGTATTCGTCGTCCACATATCACCAAGGATAGTTTCTGATACAGGACGACATACCAAGTCTTCCAAGCAACTAGCTGCGTGATTGGTATCGTTCTGCGAATGAGAGTGGCTCCAATGCAGGACGCGGGAAGGACTTAGAGGCATCTCCGGAATGAACAAGCAGTTCCTACCTAGGTAAGTTTTCCTATTCTGATGAGTAGTCATTCTGACGGTGTAACCGTAAGCAGCTTTGCACTCGATGTTGAGAGGCAGCCAAGAACCTACAGAAACGACGAGCTGCATACCTAATCCATTCCTGTAGCACGCTGTAGGTCTTGTTTTTGTTTGAGTCAGCCATGTTGTGCCCTCGCTTGCGAATGACTTCCCTTCTCAGGATGCAACTTATCGAGTCCTGAGGACCATCCGATGGCGAGGAACATCCAATGCTGTGACACCAACCCATTCTGCAACAGTCTGGGTACCTTTTATGTACCTAGGTGGGTAGAGTATTGGTATATAGAGATACATATCAGCGTGCATCTGTGTGACACACTGTGTAACATAATCGGGTATTGACCTCGGATTTCATCGCCGTCACGTCCTTGACCGGTCAGCCACTGCGCCGTTTGCAAGCTTGACAATGCGGACTGCTACAACAAACTTGAAGCAGGACTGTTTGTGACTGTTGATATTCCAATTACCAGCGGTATCGATCGGATGCAGGCAATCATGTACTACCTGCTGATGTAAGTATTGAAAGCACACTTTTTATATATGTCGTGATCATTGTCGGTCATCGGAAGGCCGAGTTGAACCTTGCTTCCTGGGTGGTACAAAGTTCCAACGTTGTGTTACGTGACGAGGATCGAGCGGAGGAGTTTAGACCATCCCTTTATTCCCGCCACTTGTGCCAGCTTCCCAACCTCTCAAGACCCCACGAAATCATCCAATACCTCTCTGCTCTCCGCCGCCACCGAAGGCTATCCACTCTTCATCTCACATTCAGGTAGACTTACTTCGTTTGAGCTCGCCAATCATGGCCCAAGCTGCTGCAGACAAGGCTGGCGACCGTTTGCTGCCATACCTTGTCGATGATATCGCATCAACAGATCCCCAGCGCGTTCTCTACTCCGTGCCCAAGACGAAGAACCTGGCCGATGGTTTCCAGGATATCACCGCTAAGAGCTTTGCTCAAGCTGTGAATCGGTGTGCATGGCACATCGAGAGGATTGGTCAGCAATTTCTAGAGTCATTCATTCATTCCCCTTTCGAGTCATGATTCTGTGTACCAGCGCCCGATTCAGGAGGATTGAGGAGTCTTACTCCCGCACACATTCTTGGATCTCCTTCTCTAATATGGTTTAGTCTTACAATTTACCAGCTTAGAATCATTACTAACTCCAGATGTTGCAGTGGGCCGAGGCCAGAACTTCCCAACCCTCACATACATGGGCCCTCAGGATGTCGTCTACTCCGTCCTGATCTTGGCTTGTATCAAGACGGGCTACAAGCTTCTCTTGAACTCGCCACGTAACTCACTAGAAGCACACCTATCCCTATTCGAGAAGATGGGCTGTGATACATTTCTGATGCCCCCGAGCTTTCCCCTGCCGGTGGTGAAACAGATTCTGGCCGCAAGAAAGATGCGAGTTCTAGAGATACCTGGTATCCAGCACTGGACTCAAGATGGCCCGGACACGCCATATCCTTATACTAAAACTTTTAAAGAAGCCAAATACGAGCCGTTCGTGGTCCTGCACACGTCGGGGTCGACAGGCCTACCCAAGCCCATCATCCAAACACATGCGACCTGGACTCCCCAGGCTGCATATGCAGCCTTGCCGCAACCAGTCTACCCGGCTATGTGTGCGGGAAAGCGGGTGTACAATACATTCCCCTTGTTTCACTGTGCCGGGATAGCCATGCTTCTTCCCGGTGCCATCTACGCCGGGTTCACCAGCGTCCTCGGCCCGTTCCCGCCCTCTGCCGATACCGTCAACTCTGTTCTTACTTATGGCAATGTCCAGCACTGCTGCGCAGCCCCGATGACTTTAATCGAGCTTGCCAAGGACCCCATATACCTACAGAACCTTAGTCGTCTGGAGCAACTCACGTTCGGAGGCGGGGCCTGCCCCCAGGGCGTGGGAGATCTCATCAGTACTAAAACCCGACTGTTGAACTGCTTGGGGACAACCGAGTGCGGTGTGCTCCCCATCGAACTATCCGATCCTGCCGATTGGGCTTATATGAAAGTGAACCCTGTTCTGGGGCACGAATACCGTCACGTTACTAAAGACTTGTACGAACAAGTCATCGTGCGTAAGCCTGAGCTCGAACAGTACCAGGGCATATTCGGCACATTTCCGGAACTCGACGAATGGCCCATGAAAGACCTGTACTCCAAACATCCGAACAAAGAGAACACTTGGTTGTATAGGGGCCGATCTGATGATATCATCGTCTATTCAACCGGCGAGAAACTCAACCCCCTTGACATGGAAGACACAATCAGTTCGGATCCAGCTGTCAGCGCAGTACTTCTCACAGGACACGGGCGCTTTCAGTCAAGCTTATTGATAGAGGCTGTCAAACCCCCAATGAACGATGAGGGGCGGGATAATCTACTAACCAAGATCTGGCCCTCCATCGAAGCAGCCAACAGCCGAAGCCCGACACACGGACGGATACATCGCAACATGATCCTGTTCACATCCCCGGAAAAGCCCATGCTAAGAGCTGGAAAAGGCACAGTACAGCGCAAGGTCACCCTGGATTCTTACAGTGCCGAAATCGATGCTCTGTACGCAGCAAGCGACGTGCCTACTAATGGTTCCTCACACAGCAACTTGACTATTGAAGAGGCCGTCAAGTCTTGGATCTCGGATGCGAGCGATATTGAGGTCCGCGATGTTCCACACGAAGCCAACTTATTTGATCTGGGACTCGATTCCCTGCAGGTCACCGCGATATGCCGATCGATCAACCAGTTTCTCTCGGCCCGTGGCTTACCGCAGGTAGCGCAACCCAGGACGGTGTATTCGAACCCAAGCATCGCCGCCCTTGCTAAAGTAGTGTCTACGCTGGCCGAAGGCAAGGCCCTGCCAAGCGCAGAGAGTGCGCAGGCCAAAATGCAAAGGCTCTACGAGACTTTCACAGCGTCCCTACCCATCTCGGGACGAAGCCCAGAGCCGACGACCGGGGACATCGTAGTCATGCTGACGGGATCGACGGGCTCGCTGGGATCCTACACGCTCGACGTGCTGCTCCACGAGCCCAGTGTATCCAAGATATACTGTCTTGGCAGGGGCCCGGACCTCCCATCGCGGCAAAAGTCGTCGCAGGAGACCAAGGGCTTGCGGCCTCTGCCTCCAGGAGACGACAAGGTAGTGTTCCTCGAGGCGGACCTAGCAAAGCCGTATTTCGGCTTGCCGGCACAGTCCTACAAGGCGCTCATCCTCGACGTCACCGTCGTCGTGCACCTCGCTTGGAAGGTCAACTTCAACCTATCGCTCGACTCGTTCGCCGACCACGTGGCCACCGTACGCCGTCTTGTAGACCTGTCGGCGCATTCACGCCGCGGCACGCGCCTCTTCTTTGCTTCGAGCCCCGGCGCCATCAAGAACTATAGGTTGCAGCTGCAGCCGCCTTCGGGCTCTGTTGTCGATGGTAGCGGTCTACGAGGTTCTGACGGCACGGCCGCCCCGGAACGCATCTACGAGGACTGGAGAACGCCGCAAGCGACGGGGTACGCCCAGTCCAAGTTCGTCGCTGAGCGGATCCTCGATGCGGCGGCGCGCGAGAGCGGTGTCCCCGCCGTCGTGTGTCGCATCGGCCAGATCGCCGGGCCTACAACTCCGCAGGCCGGCGTGTGGCCCAGCCACGAATGGGTCCCTAGTTTGGTAGCCAGCGCCCGTTCCCTGCGCCGGCTGCCAGATAGCCTGGGTATCAAGGATACCATCGAGTGGTTGCCAGTCGACGTGGTGGCGCGGTGCCTCGTAGAGCTTGTGGTGAGTAGCAGCCGTGGAAGTATAGGTGATACTGATGGTGCGGGCGATTCTGCTATGAGCGGAGCGACAGAAACGGATGAGGAAGAGGCGGGCGTCAACGGCGCCACCGTCTTTCATATAGAGAACCCTCAGCGCACGACTTGGGCGCGTCTCCTACCCACGATAGCGCGGCGCCTCCAGGAGACGTCTGAGGCAGAAGGGCCCCTCGAGATCGTACCCCTGTACGACTGGGTCCGTGGATTGCGCGAGGCCTCGTCGTCCGTGCCCGGATCCGGGGAGGAGGAAGAAGCATTGAAAATGAACCCGGCTATCAAGCTCCTGGACTTCTTTGAGGAGCTGGCCGAGAAGGGCGGGCAACAGGTCCTGATGGACACGGCGGGTGCGGTGGCCGGCTCGCCTACGCTAGCGGCGGCGGCGGCGGTGGGGGATGAATGGTTGGGGATATGGATGAGGCAATGGGGGTATTGATTTCCAGCTTACCACTCACTTAACCTAGGTACTGGTCTATGTATTAACATGTATTCAAGGATGTGGTGCGCATGAATTGGTATGTTCGTGATTTCAGGTCAAGATTTGCTCATGATATCCGGCCCGAGATATCCGTCGAGCCTCCGACTCCTGTCGCTAGAAACACGGGTTCTATTCCGGCGCAGCGCCCAACCCATCAGCACAATGCTCATGCGCCTGAAGGGGGAAAGAAATTGATATCCTCCACGCTCTGGTAACGCCCTGTGCGCCGGACGAACCTCTTGAACTCTCACTCGTTCTCCTCGCGCCGTGCCCTGGTCCTAGTCTACGACGGGTACTGTACCAAATGCCCCCCCCGCCTTCGCTGCGATAATGTCTGCTCGTCTGCGTCGCGACGTCCCAGAGATTGGATGAAGCCGGCGAAGATTGGACTAGTGCTCGGCGTCGACGCGCAAGTAGCCTTCGTCAGACACAGGGGCACGGACTCCACCGAGGCCGAAAATCATGGCCGTGTCGATATAATATGTAAGTCCGAACGTAGATAGATAGGAGAGCGCCGCGATCCAATCCAATCCACTCTGTGCTCGGCAACGAGGTGGCCGAGGAAAGGGGCACCTGCCTGGGCGTCATCTCGCGTAACATGTAATTCCTTATGTATGATTGACGTATTTACGTCTTGCTCGCTCGTTCGTTCGTTCATCATTGTCGTTCATCTACCTACTCTCTCCCCCCAGCCCCAGCCCCAGCCCTCTCATCCATATATCTCTCGTTCGTGCCTATCTCGACCGGCTCCATGTTTTGTTGTATGGCCACGGGCTCATTGACGGGTTTCTCGACGGGAACGGCGGGCGCGTCCATCTCGTGGCGATGGTCCGCGTGCAGTTCGTGACCGTACCACGTCGTGTCCGCCGCTAGCTCGGGCTTCTCGAATTGCGCGTTCCCGTTGCTTTCGTCGTCGTGGCGGTGATGCCGCTTCTCCATCTTTCGCAGCCGCCACAACAGGTACCCGATAACCCCGAATATCAGAATACCGCCCAGAGCGGCGCCCACGCCGATCCCGGCCTTCGCGCCCGTGCTCAGCCCGCTGCTGTCGGATGTGCTTGAAGCACCTGCTTGGCCCGCATCGTCGTTGCTGCCGCCTTCGTTGGGGCCAGCAAGACCAGGTGTTATGGTCGCAGCGGTGCTAGTAGTCCCCGTCGTCGACGATGCCGTGTGCGTCGTCGTCGTTGCTGCCGGCGCTGAAGTCGATGTTGATGAGTCTGCGGTGGTCGTCGTGCCATGGTTCTGCAGCACGTCCTCGGCCGCCTTGGTCGGACACTGCGAGCCGATATCCTCCTCGCATTGTGTCTGCGCGGCGGCATCTCCCGACGCACTCGCGACGCAGTTACTGTAGGATTGTTCGCACATGAAATAGGGGATCGTCTGCTTGAACTGCGTCATGTCCGGCTCGCCGCCGTTTGCGCATTTGCATTGGTATTCGAGCGTGGACTAAGACCAAAAAAAAATAGATCCCGCGTGGTCAGCAAGCGCAACGTTCAATTATTTGGCCCTGCCTGGTAACTGTCCAGGCCGACGCCAGTCTGGTAAGTAAGTAGGGAATTTTGTTCTGGACTCACGGCATCACACGAATTACCGTCGATAATAATCTGGCCACAGAGCGTGTTGCATGTGCTGAGCTCGGTCGTGCACCACGAACCTGATGAGTGAAAAGGTCGTCGGTCAGTCTAAACACGCACCACATAAACGTCGAGTGTTGCGCAGAAAAATACCTACTTCTGGTGGTAAGATCCACGGTGTCTGGATCAACGGTGAGAGTATCGTTCCCTTGCGCCCACGAGGCGCGGATGCCCGCCGCGGCGAGGAGTATCTGTAACCTCATTTCGCGTCGCGGTGAGATGATAAATGGCAGCGCGTTCCTTGATGCGCCTTCCTCACGATAATGATGAAAGTGTTGAGTTGGCAACACCTCTCTTCTCGCTCCCTCTTTTTCCTTTTTGTCTCCCTTGTGTGTTTCATCATTCTGTCTACTAGTGATTGGTATACGGGAAGAGCCAAGACACGATCCTTCGTGAACCTTACCCTGTCAGCTCTAACACCGCCCAGCTGATTGAGCCACGGTGCAAAAGATCTACGATTACCTACGAAGTACCCCATGCCCCATGGCGGTCCATAGGATGTACGGAGCATTGCTTACGAAGTAGAGTTCTTACGTCCACCCCTTCTCATGAAATAGTTCTTCGTAATTCGCACGAGACCGTGTTACCCGAAGATCAACATGAAGACATAGGCAGTTCCGTACTCTAGATGGCGATAAGACGCACCTACCTAGGTCAGCGATATTGATGCACAAAGAGAGACACTATGAGACACGGCTAGCCCGCTGTGCTTTTCTTTTTCTTCGTCCTGGATTCATTCCCATAGTGATAGATGAGATCCTTGACGAGTAAGCAGTACGATGTATTATTAGATTCGCCCATGACCACAGCCGCGCCGCAAATAAACTTGGGCTGGGAAGGGTTAAGCTTACGGAGGTGCGGGGGAACAGGGGGCTAGATAGTTAGCCATCCAGGAATGCGGCAGTGTGGTGGGCCATCAGGCGATATGGTACCTACTTAGGTAAGTATGTAGACATGCAAATTCACAGCCTTTCACTCCCCGTGGCAAGCAGATAATAAGAATGCAAAAGAAGGGCGTAATAGCGAGCCGGCCCAATGCCTGTCATTCGTGTCGAGAAAGATGCTCGAGAGCCGAGCAGGCCGTGGAGCGCCGCCGGCCTGACCCGACTATTCGGAACACCAATGATGTCACGGGGTAGACTATCATTAACAACATCTGATTATTCACTTGGGAGGAGGCCCAATGTGTCTTGTTTTTTTAGTGTTGCGAGTACCAATTCCCTGATACTCTTCAAAGGTCTACTGTAATGCCATGTATACAGTACGCCGCCCCCTTTCGTTACTGGTCAGGGCTCCGACACGAAAATACGGTTATAATCGTCGCTTAAATTCAAGTCGGTTCTCCCTAATTAAACAACGAAGCATCTTCTTACGTATGCAGTAGTTCGCCATGATCGAAATCACCGACCCCTACTCGGACTTTTCTCCCAATGGTGCTTTCCTAGCCACCACCCACAAGAACTTGACCCCGTAATCCGGGTCATCCTCGCGCAGCTGCCCGTCGTCCCCGGCCTCCCGCGTGCTCGCCTCGACGACATCCAGCCCGGCGTCCCGCACCATGGCCAGGCTCTCGTCGACGCCGTAGCTGCTCCAGAACATGCCGTGGCCGAGGAACTCGCCGTGGATCTCGGCCTCGTCGACCGTCGCCAGGTTGAAGGCCGCCGCGGCCCCCGGGCGGAGCCACCCCTGCACCCGGCGCAGCATCGCCCGCTGCTCGGCGCGCGGCAGGTGGAAGAGGGCGAAGAAGCTGACGGCGCCGTCGAGGCTGGCCGCGTCGAACGACAGCGCCGCCGCCGAGCTCATGTCGCCCTCGACGAACGTCGCCTCCGGACACCGGGCCCGCGCGAGGCCGAGCTGCGCCGCCGAGATGTCGTTCCCGACCACGCGCGCCCCGCGGTCCAGCAGCATGCGCGTCACCGGCACGCCCGGCCCGCAGCCGAGCTCCAGGATGAGCGGGGAGGAGGAGGAGGCCGCCGGGACGTGGTCGAGGACCTTGGCCGTGTACTGCTCGCGGGGGGACCGCTGGCCTTCGACCCAGCTCAGGTACCATGACGCGATGTGGTCGTAGGTCCGTTGGACTAGGTTCTTCGGATCCTCTTCCATCGCTGGTTCATCGGGAGGTTTTTCTCTTTTTCTTGTACGGCTGTCTCTTTTTTTTTTCCAAAGACGAGGGGGGGAAATATTTTCGCCACAATTTTAAGTTATACGGAATCCCGTCGTTTGGGTCGAGTTTATTTCGACTGTCTTTCACCTGTATTTTGTAGTCAGTCAGTCAACGGGATCAGACTCATTTGAATGAACACATTCGTTTTGGAAGACGATGGCATAAATCTTACCGTGTCCATCCAATGAAGCAGCGGTAGCTCCAGGCGTTTAATGTTTCTGGAACAAATCGAGGTCCTCGTGGTGTAGGCTGGCTGTTGCCTGGCAAGCACTTTTCTGTGCACGCCGTGCTGCGTATGCCTCAGTATAGTTCACGCCTGCTTACGGTGAGTCACAGGGTGAGCGGACGTCGCAGTGGAATGCCGCAGTGCAATACAGTCACTGCGTTCAAGGGGTCAACGTACTTGCTTGCGAGTGAATTCATTAGGAGGGAGACACCTGGCAACCTTCTGCTTACATGGTCCTACCTATATGTGTAGGCGCTACTTGGTTCATTGCTTTCCTCCTGGGCAGACAGAAAATAGAGATTTATAATTGGATTATGCCTAGGCCTTACTGTGCGTCACGTCCTTGCCGCGTTGAATACTAGGACCTGACGACACGCAAATATGCATTCTGCGACATGGATCTGCAAACTTCTGGCATGAATTTGCAGGTGGAAGCCTGGTGGAGACGTTCGTGAAGCGGAGTCCTCTCTTCCAGCTTGCGTGATGGTGTTCTCACCGCCTTTAGGATCTATTTCTCACTTATACCAAAGAACCACTGGGTTTTCTCCGATAAGGAAGCGATTTGACCTCTGGGGAGACTTTTTGGATCAGGCCTCACCCCATCAACGCGATATCATGAACTGTAGGGATCAAGACCGTAGACCCTTCTTTTCCCCTTTTCCTGTCGTGGTTATGACTCTAGGCATCATGCCCCCCCTTACGCCAGAGCAAGAAGCGTACCGAGTGAAAAACGACGGCCGTATATGGTTTGGTGTAGGGTTCACAGTAATTTACAGGGATAAGTTCGTTATGGTTTCACCCAACACCTTCCACCCCAAAACACATAGTCTAAGGGATACACTACCTGACCGTGACTAACTAAGTATCTCACAAAAGTACCACAGGCCATCATACATCAGTACTGGCCGGATCCCGACCGGTAAATATCTTGTAGATCCTCTTGCTGACAGCCTGGCCGACGGTCCGATCCGTGAACGCGCCGTCCTTATTGGCGCTCTTGCGGCAGTCCTCGAGGGCCAGGGGCCCCTCGCGCTCGAGGCCGCGCACGAGCTGGCCGACCGTGTCGTACTTGGCAGCGACGCCGTAGGCGATGGGCGCCGTGACCCGGGTAATCTCCTGCAGCATGCGAACGTAGGTGTCGCGGGGCCCGTCGCCGGTGCGCACCTGGCCCGCGTCCATGCAGAAGCCGGCGTCGGCGGCGGTGTCGCGGACCCGGCGGTACGGAATCGTGCTGATGTGCTGCGTGAAGACGGCGATCCACTGCGCCGTCTCGACCGGCGCCGCCGTGTGGTGAATCAGCGCCCCGTGCAGCACCTGCAGCGCGAGCAAGCCGTCCTCGATCCGGTCCTCGTCGACGTACTCCTGGTGTTGCGCATTTTTCCGCCGGCGGGGCTGGCTGGACGCGGGCGCTGCTGCGTCGTTGTTGCCGCCGGCGGGGTTCAAGTTACGTACTGCCGAGGCAAACTGGCGGTTGCGTACATTCCGGTTCTTGCGCATCCAGGGGTCGAGACCCTCGAGGAGGTAGATGAGAGTCTTCCCAGGGAAATTGACCTTCATATTGAGAACGTGGGAGTCGATGTCATTGCCCTCTTCTCCCAGCACGAGACTCACAAACTCG
The DNA here is from genome assembly GCA_022376275.1 of Xylariomycetidae sp. FL2044. Taxonomy (NCBI): domain Eukaryota; kingdom Fungi; phylum Ascomycota; class Sordariomycetes; species Xylariomycetidae sp. FL2044. Next base: position 164,931 of record JAJNOH010000022.1, read on the forward strand.
GGAGCTTGAAGTATGACCATGATATGATCCTCGAGCTTGACCTGTGAGGGGCAGGGCTCCCAATGAACCATCTCGTCGTTATACTTGGCAGTGATCTTTCGCCGCCACCTCACCACGTCGCCAACACGACACTGCCAATTCTCATATTGAACATCTAAATCTTTCAGGAGCGTCGTTACCTGGACACTGAAACCTGGGTTGAGACCATTAGGAAGATCAACGATCATTTCAGGCGTAGATACTTTCTTGTCGGTCCGCAACTTGTTGACTTCGGCAAGTGCTTTCTCCCTTTCCTTCTCGAGGGCTCGTTGTTCCTTAGCGCGCTCCTTCTCAATCCGCTTTCGTTCGGCGTCGGCCTCACGAGCCTCGGCCTTCCGTTTCCTGTCGCGCTCCTTTTCTTCGGCACTTTTCTTGACGGTCTTGGGCTGCTTGGAGGCGGTTGACTTCTTGGTGTTCTTGGATTTACCCTTTGGAGAAAGACTGTACGAACGTTTCGAACGTTTGAGCTTGGAAAAATCAATATCATCCAAGTCGGGCAAGTCTTCCGAATCAGACTTGTCCGTACTGCTCAGGTCAATCGTCTTAAGATCATGGCGCCGGGCCCGTTTGTCAGGAACGACGTCATCAGACATGCCTATTTCTGGCATTGAACTAGATATGGGATCCCAGGATGCCTTCTGCTTGGAGCTCTTGACCTGTGGGCGGGGTGGTAAGTCATCATCGGATGGGTCACTCGCTAGGTCGATGACTGCTGCTCCCTCTGGCGGCTGGTTCTCCTTCTGGGCTGTTATCGCAGGCTTTGGTGCGTCGTTGGAGAGGTCCGCAGGCCAGCTCCAGCTAGAATGCATATTATAATCATTACTACCTCTAGATGGACTAGCAGGCAGTTTTGCGGCAGTGCGTTTCCGAGAAGCGTTGTCGGTCGTCGCGTCTTTGGGCGGACTTGCAAAGGGGTCCGATGAAAATTCGTCTAACGGTCTTCTAGTTGACTTTCCGAATGCATTGTTGGGTGAACTGCTGTGTTCGATAGGATCTGTGGTGGAATTCCATCGTTTCATTGCAGAGGGTTGAAGCGGCTCTCGTGTCTTTGTTTCTACAATAGCAGACTTTGTTCTACTCAAAGATGACGACGAGATATTTCTCCTACGTAAACTTGATGGTGATACTCTCGGTTTCTTCGCGACACCGCCATCGAGATCTCCAGTGGTGTCGAAATCGTCCGAGAGGAACAAGAAATCGTTGTCCTGGCGAAATGCGCCATCATTTGTCCGTTTAAACCCGCTAGTTGGACGACTATTTGCATGTGCGTTGGCAGTTTTGCGGCGATAGGATTCTCGAGGTTGACCGTCGGCTTCGAAGGGTGTATAATCGAGTATTGCAGCAGGTCGGGAAGTGTTTACCGCACGCGTTGGTAACTCGGGAGATCTTGACGCGGAGGGCGGCGGCGCGACAGGACTCGACGACAAGAGACTAATGATTTCGGCGGGCATTTTCAAGAAACTTCGCATAGAACTTGGAATTGAGGTTATCGCAAGAAGTACAGATCCACCGGAATGCAGTGCCCCAAGCTTTGTAAAGAGAATTGATTTAGTGGCGATGACGAGGTTTAGTTGGTCTTAGGTAAGAATTTGTCTGATTGTTTGGCTGTTTGTAAGTGAATATTGCCCAGCAACGCGCTAAAATTGCAAGCGCGACACGAACGCGAACGCGCAGCACGTGATACCTTGACTCTCTCTCGAACCGCTCCAGCGAAGCGTTGTTTCTGTTTCGGGACAAATGGGTCTTTATCCACTACAAACCCCATCTGCCCATTCACACCAACGTTCAAGGTCAATACCCAGTTCAAAGCAAAGCTAAAACAAGGAATCAACACTGGGAGAGAGGCGTGGCGTTGTGGCTGTTGCATGAAACCTTGATGAACCATAAACTTTGGAGTTGTGGAAATCCCGCGGCATTTCACCGTCACGATGTCACTTTGAGTGCCGAAAGTCGCATGCAGTTGGGTCAAGCCCCCATGACCGGCCGGCCCAGATGAAGCTTCGTCACCAGCAATCAGGTTCCCTGTGAGCTGCTCCGGCATCAGATCGTGCGATCATGTAACGCATCAAGGTCTCTGCTGCTTCTGGAGACCTTGTATGACAGCCTCATCCAGCAGGATCGATGCGAAGCATCCTGGGACCTCTGACCCTCAACTCAAACCCCCTCCATGACCCGGCCTGTGTCGGCCGAATAGGCTTCAAGCTCCTATTCGGCACATGGTCGACTGGTTGGTCGGCGCTGGCTTGGTTTTGTGACATCCCGGGTCTTGGGTACAGCAACAAGTCTCTGTTGTTATGTGCCATACTGCCGAATCTACTGGAGGATTTGGCGGATCAATAAAGTGGTGTGCTGCATAGTAAACCCTCATGTCGAGAGTCGGGACTATGCACTATCGCAGGCTCATTGTTATCACGAGCTGTACCCAGGCCTGTGCCATTACTTCGAAGGCTAGGTACCAGATTTCAATCGAGGCACTTGAGGGGGATGAGTTGTCGGGGTTGGTAGCCCTACTCGGTTGTCGTCGCTCTTCCACTCGGTAGATAGGGTGCAGTATGCCATGATATTCGACAACCTACCTAGAAGTTGATCTTGGTCCAGACATGCACGCTCGGGTACTGAATAGATAGGTGATTCCTTGTAGTGGCCGGCTCTGGTACGGAAAGTGACAGGGCTGTGATGTTCCAGATGCATTGCAACGCGAAACAATGGGCGAATCAGATGGTCAGCTTCGTCGAAACAAATCGACAACACCTTGCAGCAGGGCGGCTTGCTGCTTGCAGTTCCTTTAGAACTTGATCACCGTCAGATCATGATCCTCTCGGTGAGTACTTGGACCACATCGCGAGCGAACAGTCGGAGTTTTCTTTCACTACCCGGGCTGCATATGCACGCACGGTGCCAGTACGACTTGACTTGCTTGCTTTCCTCGCGCATCGGGATGCAAATGCAAAGTACATCCAACGCCTACTAGTCTATCATTATCGGGTGAGTCTATCGTGGGTGAAGGAATAACCCGTACCTAGTAAGCTCCCACCATGTTGTGACTATTGCATTGAGTGAGGCTCCTGCGACTCTTGCCACGAGCACAATGGCCGAATTGAATTTACGGCATTTCGCCTCTCGCCATGCCTCGCCTTGACTGCCAGATGGGAATGTGTGCACGATTTAATATTGGAGGACAGTCTTTTCTTGGCATTGTGTTGCAGGTTCTAACCGAGAGTCAGTCTGACCAAATTCGCATGTCCCTACTGGCCGCAGATTCGATTCCCTACGTGGGCAATGTGATTGCAAAAGTTGGAAGAGGGGAAGCCCAGACCTGTTATGCGGTGATTTCTTCGTTTCGAAACAACTCAGACAAGGCTGGCGCGGCGGGGATTCATGGATGCATTTCCGCTGCCAAACAATTCCCATGGATGGATTCCGATTTGGGGCCTTGTAAAGATAGTGCAGTGTGTACTACCAAGGCACCTACCTAGCCCTGGCAGGGTACGAAGTAAGGTACCAAAGCGTGCTATCATCACAAAGCACTTTGTCGCGATATGAGATATTCGGGATCTTGTGACGAACCTGCTGAGCCCATGGACTGGTTCTGCACTTCTTCTGAGATCAAATAACAGGTTGGCGATTCTTATTCCATCAACTGGCGGTGTATGATCGATCCCCGTACGAAATGTTTCCGTCATATGCAGTACCCAGCGCAATTCAGGACCAATATTTACCAGCTGGTCGGTAAGTCAAGGCGGTGTCCGGGTGTTGGGGGCAAGAAGAGACAGCCATCCCCTTTCTTATCAGAAGCATAGACCATACCCAGGTCGAGAACGTGAAGACTTCCGAATCGGCAAAGGTGCATAGAAGGAAGAGGCACGGATGGGACACCAATGTGAGGGAATGTACACAGTAGATGAGCAATGGTCCGGAGCACGGAGTGACTGACAGATTCGAATACCAAAGTGATGGCGAATTTGGTTCAGGTCAAAGAGCCCCGCCACTCACTCAACTTCAACTTGAACTTCCCCGCCATCGCGACATGTGACGGCTGGAGAGCTATCATTGGCGATCCAATCGAACGCCCATCATGTAGGAGGGGAGGTATGTACATGTATCTGTTGAATGCGATTGTGCTTTTCCTCCCCGACCGCACCTTCTGCTGTCTACCTAGGCAATACTGATTGCGAAGTGACCTGTCACGGCGGGAATCGTGCACCTCGCGCCTGTTATCTATCAGCTTACCGGCTCACTTTTGCGAACGATCCAGCAGTTTCTTCGGGACAACACATTTATTGCATGAAGTCAAATTCCCAGAGCCACCCATAATATTATAAGGTTCGCGTGCCGGAGCTGACCTCTCCCTCAAGTCATGCGGCCGGGACGCCCGAGTTGATAAAGCTTTAACTCGGAGAATTCATGAGACGATGCTCATCAGCGGCCGGGGCAGATCTCGCCGATCCTCGTCCCCAGCTAGAAAGTTCAAAAGAGAGGAAGGGGCATATTGTGATACGAGATGGAATGGGGGATTACTTCGTCAAGTCGATAAAAATAGTGACAGCTACGTAGATAAACAGACATAGAGAACCGCCTCTCGGCTGGCATGTTTTTTGCTGGACGATCCGAATATCCATATCATCCAGATGCGCCGGTGGCGCATCGATCGCTTTAATATAGACTGGGTAACACTTGGTAGACTGTGGCTGGACATGAAGGCCCATGAAGCTTACCAATTCTACGACTCGGAAGATCTGTATCTTTATATAGCACAGATGGTAATATTCATTTCACATGTAACACCACTCCATCAGAAAGCCTCATATCATCCTCTGCGTCGTATGAAGCTGTCCGTGAGGCCTCAGCGGTCATCAGTGTCTTCAGTCTATTTATTCTAGAAGTAGATGGGAGCTCATCTCCGGGGGAAACGTGTAACAACAGCGGGGACTACCCGGAGGATGAACCGAGCTCAAACGTGACGGGTAACCCTTCTAGAAGACCCTTTGCTCTCGTCGAGTGAGCGCGCGCTGTGCTTGATTATGCGGGCTCGCATAAGGTGATTTGACGATGCTGGGCGTCAACTACCAACAATCAAGTCCCCTGAAGTGCACACATCTGGCTGTGACAGGACAGGTGACAGGGACTATCAAAACGCCGTCGTGAACTTAATCAGCCAGTCCGAACCCCCCATACCGCGAACTGCTGCCACCTTAAGGTGCGGGATATCCTAACTTGGACTGGTTGGTCTGTCATGCTCGGCTTGCGTGGCACTAGGAATCCAACTTGGTGATGCCAAGAGGTCACCGTTTCCTTCAACGGACAAACTACTGGAAATCATCTTAGAATAAGCTCACGAGATGCAACCTACGGTGGGAACAGATGGTACTATCTACTCATGTATGTGATTATTCGAACACGCATGTCAGACTCCGAGATGAGTCTGACGAGTCTACCCTAGGAGCAGTGATGATCACCTACCTTTTACCTGCTAAGTAGCCAGAGTAGCAGTGGTAGGATTTGGGGGTTCTGCAGCAGGTGGCAAGTGTGTGTGGGCGAAGGTAGAAATATCTCGAAGTGAGGTCTGAGCCAAATACCCCCCTGGCAGAACGTGGGCCGATTGAGAAAAATCTGGGTGTTCCCCCTATTCTGCACGTCGCCCTGCGAATCGCCGACCCTTCATCGTGATTGGCCAATGCTACAGAATACCGCCATGCGTCAGGGTCGTCTCAAGATGTGAAGCACCCCGGGAGTATTCATTTCGTTCCTCCCCGAAGAAACCGAAACACCCGCGGGAGTCGGGCATCTTATCAAAAATGAGGCGCGACCAACTACAGCAAACATGACCTCCACTGCATTCTTGAGTTTAAGAGGCGATCAATACATATGTATTCAGATACTCACAGTCCTGTGGAAAGCTAAATACTCGTTACTACTTCGTACTCTGAATACCATATTTACAGGTTAACCTTAAGATCTACCAAGCTTTATCTAGGTTGGCATTGGCTTTACTCAGTACCTACATTAGGTACTTTGGAACGTCTCTTGGATCATCACATGGGGAAAGGTATGGGAATTCTGCTTGCTACACCTACTTCTTCCATTCCTACCAGCCTGTTTTTTTTAGCCACGTCTTTTTTTTTAGAAGAACTACTTCGTAAGCGTCTCTGAATTGAACAGGACATAATCTCGGAACACAGCATCAAATCTTGGTCACGGCATCGGGAAGAGGCATATATAGTAGATGCTGTTGTCTTACTTGCCACTGCTGATGTGGTGCTTGTGTACTTCTTTTCCCCCGGGAATCTGGCACGTCGCGTCCATGCAATCTGAGTATAAATCTGATGAACCAACCAGTAGGGACGTCAATCAAATCCCAGGTGCTCAACTCACGGGTGAATGGGCCTACTACTTCGTACTCCGTAGGCACAGTCGATAACAGCACTCCAGTAAGACTTGGTGAGCGATGCTCCTGCTCCAATCACGCCTTATCCTACTGCGCTACGATGAAAGCGAATGCGTGTTTAATTTGAGCTTGACCCTTTTTTGTTCCTGGTCCCTTGCACATCTCCCTGAGCGTGGCCCTGTACCCTCTGAAGGCTGGGCCCTGTTCTTTTATCAGTTAAAGCCATTAGACACGTATCTGTGGGCGCTCATTGGTCACGGTTCGCCTTCAACCCCCACCTGTCCACCAAGACTCCCTGCATGCCTTGCGCCGTCCACACGCTACGTCCCAAAAGGCACAAGCGGTGCACGTTCCTGGACCTGCATGGCCTTCCTGGCTTCCCAAATAATAAACAACCTGCGCTACCCCAAATTTTCAATTTCCCCCCCCCCCTAATTTTTGAATCTGCCCAGGAATCACCGATACCTGAACCACAAACCGAACCGACCCAATTGATTCTCTTCTCGACCTTCGTGAATCAATCCAGCCGCGCGCGACAATGGTATAGTCGGCTGTGCTTCACTCTTCATCATTCCTCCTTTCTTTCTGACGATCCTTGGGAATTCATGCCACTGTGCATCCTGTCAACCTCAACCTTCTCTGGGTTGGAAGGCTTCGTTACTTCCCTAGACCTACTTTTCCCCCATAATCATCTCTTGATTTCATTTCTAGTCACACCTCTTCCCGCCTGTCGTTCGGGTCGCGTGTTTTGCATTCCTTAGCCGACCCAGACCTGTGCCAATCACCTACTCTCGTTCCCGTGACGATACAGTCAGTTCCGCTTCTGATACAACATTCAAACCCGCCCGGTAATCAATCACACAAGCAACGACATCGAGTATTTACGGTCGTCGCGCCTCCCGAGCACTGCCATCATGGCATCTTCACCCCCCGGGTCTCCAGGCAATCTACCGCCACGACCTCTGAGCGCGATGGTCAAGTCGACACCCAGGAGCAATAGTCGGTTGAGTATGACCAGTAAGGCCGGTGGTGGAAGTAGAGCATCAGATGAAGATGCAGGCCGAACTTCTGTCCGTGTTGGTATGTTTGTCCCCCTATCGCCGATTCAAATACTACATGTCTATCGCCGATTCTCATGTTATATACATATCACCGGTTCTCATCCGATAGGAAATTCCATTCCATGCTAACATGAGTGCTCTGCTACAGCTGTTCGAGTGCGCCCACCGCTGCAGCCGACCGACCCAGGCTATGAGCTCATTCCCCAACGATTTCAGAGGTCTATGGTACAAACAACATCGAATACTGGCATAGCCATCGACTCCCCCCAGGGAAAGAAACTGTTCGTCTTTGATCGAGTCTTCGGCCCTGAAATCAATCAAGAAGGTCTATGGGAGTATCTACAAGAGAGTGTGAATGCTTTCATACAGGGTTACAATGTCTCCCTTCTTGCCTATGGGCAGTCTGGAGCTGGCAAGTCATATACCATGGGTACCTCCGGTCCAGCAGAACAAGGCGACTTGGAAGTCATGGGTAAGTGACAAATAACCTGACCTGGTGTGATCTAGCTCCCGCACTCAGTTGATTGTTGTTTGTGAACCATGCCACTCACTTATTTCCTCCGTAGGTGTTATTCCTCGCGCTGCAACCGCCTTGTTTGAGAAGCTCGAAGGTCCTCCTCGGAATTCCAACCGGAACTCGATGTCCCAGCTCAGAGCCCCCTCCAGATATTCCATGCAATCCCCTACTCCTAAAGGTGACAAGCAATGGCAGTTGAAGGCTACCTATGTGGAGATCTACAACGAGCAGCTTCGCGACTTGTTGTTACCTGATAACATCCCACAGCATGAGCGAAGCAACGTAACAATCCGCGAAGACCAGAAAGGTAACATCATTCTTACCGGCCTACGGCAAGTTGACATCCGCTCGGTGGATGATCTCCTCAACGCGCTCAATTTCGGCTCAACCATTCGTCAGACAGATGCGACAGCCATCAATGCGAAATCATCCCGCTCGCATGCCGTGTTCAGTCTGAATCTTGTACAGAAGAAGAACAAGCTTCAGCAGGCCCAAGGAGCCGAGAAACGCTTCTCTGTACCGCTAGAGGCCATGACGGGTAGTGGTGGTGACACCTGGGTAACAACGGATAGCAAATTGCATTTCGTTGATTTAGCCGGCAGCGAACGCCTGAAAAACACGGGTGCACAGGGTGAACGCGCCAAGGAGGGTATCTCCATCAACGCTGGCCTTGCCGCTTTAGGCAAAGTCATCTCCCAACTGTCATCGCGTCAGCACGGTGCTCATGTCTCCTACCGAGATTCGAGATTAACCCGTCTTCTCCAGGACTCTCTCGGTGGGAATGCTATCACGTACATGATTGCCTGTGTGACTCCAGCGGAATTCCACTTGAGCGAAACCCTCAACACAGTGCAGTATGCGCAAAGGGCCCGAGCCATTCAGAGCAAGCCCAGGATTCAACAAATTGAAGAGGGTGACAAGCAAGCCATCATTGAACGCTTGAAAGCCGAGGTCGCCTTCCTGCGCGAACAGATTCGGAGCACGGAACGTGGTGGGGGTGAGCGTCGGAATGTCGCAGCTGGTGAGAGGTCCGAGCGACATAATGAGCGGGAGAGCGAGCTACAGAACCAATTACTGGATGCCCAAGAGAACTACACCGCCCTAAGCCAACGTCATGCTAAGCTCATTGCAGAGATGGCTAGGGCACGGGACAACGAAGCGACCGAGAACCAGTCATTAGACGAAGCCATGGGTGACAGCGCGACAGAGCGATTAAATCGATCCAACTCATTTGCTCAGGCCGTGGAGCAGGTTGTGTTGGAGTATGAAAAGACGATCCAGTCGCTAGAGCAGTCGCTCGGGAGTACGCGGGCTACCCTCTCCAGTACCGAGACAACTTTACTGGAGAAGGAAACTAAATGTGTATACGTCGAAACACTCAACACCCAACTGCAGACTCGTATTGCGAAACTCATGGATCGCGAGGCCAACACTGAGAACTACCTACACGACCTCGAGACCAAACTTGATGGCCACACCTCCGGCGAAGAGAAGAACACTACTATCGTCATGGAATTGAGAAAGGAGATCGCTCGAATTAGGGAAAACGAGGCGGCCTGTGAGGACTACATCTCAACCCTGGAGGAAAGACTCGCGGAATCCGATCAGGACCAGGAGTTGATGCAGCGTGAAATTGACCGCCTTGAACAAGTTGTTGAGCGCCAGCGGAGTCTCGGTAAGCTCGATAATCTGCTCTACGAACTCGACAACTACCACCAGGATGGTAAGCCTTCCGAGGCCGGCCCTGACGCGATGAGCAACGGTGTGGGGCACCGACGCACCTTCTCCGAGCGTTCCATCAAGAGCCACGGAAGCCGTCCCAGCATTGGGCTGAGAGGACCTCTTCCCGAGGTGGCCGAGGGTACCGAAGAAGAGAACTACGAGGTTGAAGCTGCCCAGGAGTCTGCGAATCTATCTCAGGAGCCTAAGGTAACCAGCGAGGTTTCCGGGGATGAAACTTCCAAGAAAGAATATATTCCGCAAAGCCCAGCGCAGAACCAGTTCGTGAACGACAAGCTGGAGAATGTGAACCAGGAACTTGTGGCCCTCCGAGTTGAGCACGAATCTACTCTCAATGAGTACGACAATCTCCATGCCAAATATGAAGAAGCATTGCGAACACTAGCAGAGCTCCGGGATCAGGTTCACGAAGCCAGGCACCCAGACAAACCCCAGCGAGACTCTTTCCTGTCAGCTACTTCTCCAACGGAGACGAGACCACCCTCTTTTTTATCCGACGGCAAGTCGACCGACGCCAAGGATGGGATGCGTTTCTCATCGCGATCGCTCTCCTCGGAATTGTCCTCTGCTATCGACTCCCCAGTCACTACGGATACGGTCGATCTTGAGCCGGTCAAGCCTTCTGAGTCTAGTGAAACACTTACCACCGACCACGTTAGCCACGAAGCTGCGAACCAGGTAGTAAATGAGGAGCTGACGGCCGAGATTGCCAAATGGAAGGCGCTTGCTGGTGAAAAAGAGGCTACCGAGAAGGAGCTTACCGACAGATATGCCGAACTCGAGCAGAAGCATCACGAGACAATGGATATGGTTGAGGAGCTCAAGACCGAAATCGCTAAGGCTAAATATGCTGAACCGCCTTCTCCCAGGACAGCAACCCCTGTCCTCCGGAGGAAGTCAAGCCAGCAGATCATGAACATCGACAGGGCCCACCGTTCCTTTGCATCCCTTCGAAATATCGCGTCGGACCATTTCGAGGACCAACCCGATGTTATGCAAAATTTCGAGCTCAACCTTAATTCTGCCATGCATGAGCTGCACGCCAGGTCGGAACGGATTCAGGAATTGGAGGCTGACGTGGCTAATGCCAAGAAGGAAATGGAGACCAAGATGACCATCATCTCAGGTCTTACTCGTGAGCGATCTAGCTTGAAACAGAGCCCGATGGATATCTCCATGGTCGCAACGATGCGCGACCAACTGGAGAGGAACGAGCAACAGCTGAAAGAGATGCAACAGACGCATTCCACTCGCGAGAAGGAGCTTATGGCCGAGCTCGAGGCTTTGCGCGTCTCTATCAGTGAAGCTGCGGATGTTAAATCGATGACCAGTGGGCCATCTCGAGAAGTCACAGATGCACAAGCGGATCTGAGTGACGTCCACGAGAAGAAGATCGCTGATCTCGAGTCCGAACTCTCAAGCTGGGAAAGCAAACACCAATCCGCTCTCTCAGCCATGCACGCTACCGAAGGGCAGATGAAGCAAACCATTACCGAGCTCGAGGCCCAAGTCGCTGCTGTCAATGCTCGATATGAGGAAGCTCAGGGCAAGGCGTCGAGCGAAGATGAGATCAAAGAAGCAGAAACCAAACATGAGATCCTAGTCTCGTCTCTCCGTAACGAGATCGCTGAATACAAGGCTGTTATCGATCAGAACGCTACGAAGGTTGCCGAGCTCGAGCAAGCCCACGCAGCCACCAAGGAGCAGCTAGAAGAGGCATCGCGCGCTCGAGACCTCGCTGCCGCCGAATCCCAGAAGCACACGGATCTCGTGAGCCGACTCGAGATGCAGATAGGAGAGCACGAGAAGGCCCTCAGGAATCACGAACAAGGCTTGAAGGATCTACACGCAACCCATGCACACGAGATCCAAAACATCCAAGCTAACTCCAAGGAAGACTATGATTCTCAGCTCAACCAGCTCATGGCCGAACATGCTGAGAACATCAAACTCCTAGAAAGCGATGCTGCCGACGCTCGTGATGATCTGACGAGGGTAGCAACGCAAGTAGCTGCAGCATTGGGTATCGAGGTCAGTGTTGACAAGATCAGCGAACACATTGACGAGCTGTCGGCTAGTCAGAAGGCTTTCGACGCAGAAGAGCAAAAGCGGCTTGAGCTCGAGAATTATGTCGAAGAGATATCTTCCATCAACAATACCATCATGCGCGATCTGGAGTCCGTCAAGTCAACGCTAAATGATATGCTTCGGCTCGATGGCGACAATGCGAAGAGTCCCTACCCCTCTGTCATAGAACAAATGGCTATGGTCAAGAAGAGGATGACGGATCTAGAGAACAAGAACAAGAAGCATTCTCGGCTGGTCGAAGAGCTAGAAGATCAGCTCCAAACCAATTATGACGAAGCCCAGCGCACCAATAACCGGCTCTCTACACTCCAGACTGAGCGCAATGCCCAGTTGGAAGACGCGAATCAGGCTAAGGCCAGGGCGCAAGCAGAACTGGATGCCATCCGAGAAGAAATGGCTACCCTTCAGGTAGGAATCCTGCACTTTACCTTGCGAAAGCCTTTTGACTAACTTATTTGTAGGCGCGCATTGAAGAAGCCAATGAGCTGCCCAAGCGCACTAACTCGTCTAGCTCACAAGTTCGCAAGACTGCTTCAGTGGCCTCGCTGCCTTCACCTCCACCAGCTATCCCGCTTCCACCTCTTCCTGCTGGCGGAACTACTTCACCTACTCACGGTGTCCCGGCAACACCCACAGGCGGTCGTCCACAGAGCGATCTTGCACTAGCTCAGATTCGCGAGGACCAAGAAGCTCGTATTGGCAGTATCGAGAGGCATCTTAACGCAGAGCGACAGCTGACCGCAACCCTCGAGGAAGCTCTTACGGATCTTGAAAACCAGTCCAAGAAGGTTAAGGCCGACTGCGACGCATGGAGGAGGCGGGCGCAGGAGCTCGAGACGGAAGTCAAAGAGCTCAAGAGCAAACCACAGGATTCACGATGGCGAGACAGTCTCCACCAGATCGAGGAGGAGCGTAAGAAACGCCAGGAATCGGAGAGGGCCCATCAGCAGCTCCAGGAACGAATGAACGCTATTAACAGTAAGAAAAAGAAGAAGGGAAGCCTCAACTGCTTCTAGTCGCAGGGTTGGAGCATGATCCTCTCCGCGACCCTCCTTCTTTCTTCATTCTGGCTGGTTTACCTGCTGCGTCCATCATCCCCTTTCGTTTTGGTCTGCTTGGGAGTCTGTTTTGTGGTGCATCTGAAGCATCTGTTACATTTCTGGCAAGGAGTTTGAGGAGCGTCGCGTTTGCCTAATTCGCCTTTTCCCTTCATCTCGCATGATACGGTCCGCTGGTCATCGACCCAGCATGTTCTGCTTGGGGTGAATACGTACATACCCTCCTGCCTTCACCCAGTATGCGTACTCGTGGTGGTCAGGACACCCATGAGGTGTCTCTTCCCTTTCAAGTCTTCGCATTTACGGCCTTCAAAAACGATGAGTCTGCACGGGATACGATGTTTCGAGGGCAAGATACAGCCGGCACTATGCTTATGTTGGAAACGAAACATGTCCAACTCGACCAATGACGGTCCGGTCGGTCCCTCGGGACCTTCCAATTACTTCTACAATACTTTTCCCTTCCTTCTAATTTTCGCCCATGAAGGCAAGAACTTTGATTTGATTCATGAAGGGGGCGGCAGGTGAAGGTTTTCGATCACATTTGAGGAGAGCTGAGAGCTGAGTTAGGCCCAAAGCTGAGATGATGTTGTGTTTTTACTCTTGAGATACCACTTTTGTTGTTGTTGTTCTCATTGTGTCTGATTTTCTTGTTTCGATGTTTTCCCCCTTTCCAAATCCGACCTTCGTTCAGTTCACGCGTGTATGCATGGCATGCTTTTTTTGACGTGGATCAAATGGAAGGAGGACTGATGGATGGATGGATGGGTTTCCCATGTTGTATGTAATGTGGTCCGGGCAGGGAGGGATTTGACTTTTTTTCTTCCCTTTATACTGACTCACTCTGATGGGCGAAAGGAGAAAGATAGAGAAAAAGTACTAGGTATTACTGTCGTGTACTTAGGAAACAATCCCGAATCTCGAGCCGTGTTGGTTTTTCTTCCTTCTGTTGAAGCTGTACTCGTTGCCTACTCCGTGCCCGTGGTCCCTCTAATGGATACCTGTCTGACGGTCGGTTGGCCGGGCCTATATAGATCCCATGAATGTAGAGTGTCTCGATTCCGTTCTCGCAAGACTGTGCCCTGTGCCCCTGTGCCCCCGTGCCCTGTGTTCTCACTATAACCGAGACAATACGTGGTGGTTCCTTATATAGGCACCACGTGAGTCCACGTGATCTCTAGACACTTGGCTAACTTATGGCACATTATATATTATGAAGTGCCTCTTAAATAGAGGTACATCTGCAAAACAACACAAATTCTCAACCTATCTAGTGTGCTATCAACGAGAAGGATTATTTCTAGATTCCGTTCCACATCCTTAACTGATTTTGACAGTCATTCTCTTTATGGGTAATTGCGACACGACTTCTACAGCGAGAAAATCATTCGATTCGTGTGTTAAGTTGGTACATATCGGTGCCAGCTAGGCCTCATTCGACATATCTCCTTTCGAGGTCTGGTCCAGCAGGGATCTCCATCATCATGGCACGGCGTGCATCTGAAGCGTGGTGGTCAATATACCATTGGAAGATTCGGATATGGAGACAGGCAAGAAACGGTTCTCATTCTGGGTAGGGTGATCTTGGGCGGGACATCAATACACATTGGCTCATTCGCGCCCCGGAGGACACTGGTATGCATTTACTTTATACAACACTTGGAACCTTCCTCGACACGCCAGCATCCGGAGTTCCTCATCTTGATCCAGCTGATCTCTTCAGTTCTTTATCGCCTTGATTCGGCACCATACAAGTCCATCTTTCAGCCATGCTTTCGCTTTCTGTAACTATCTACCTGGGCCTGGGCCTCGTTCTTCCTAGACCTTGCCGCCTTCATACGCTAAAACCCCGCCTGCAATGCTTGACAGACAGCCATTCGGATTCCACTCTCTCGTGGTACTTCCGATATTTCTTGACCTAGTAACGCAACATTGGTATCAGTGATTCATTGTCGTTTCCCAACGAGACCATGGCAGAAATCAACACCCACCGCATTATCCCACAAGCTCGTCACTTTAGTCTCGTGAGCTACTCCCGTACGGCCATAAACACGTCTATAGCCCGGATACTTAGCGGCGGGTTTATGTTCTTTTGCCTGCTTCTCGGCTCACCCACGTCGTTGATCTCATCGTGGTGATGTTGCGCACTTGTATTGCACAAGGACATAAAAATAGCCCGACAGGGCGAGATAGAAATAACCCGACAGGGCGAGAGATCCACGTTGTTGATTATGCAAATAGAGTATGACTGACAGTCCCGCTCTCATCTTGCATCATATCTTGAAGAGTGCCGTATATCAATGCTGCAAGCAAGTGAAAAGAGCTTCTTAATTATGGTCACAGTTCGTTTCGCGATGCTGGGGATTAATACTCTGAGCCTAATCGAAGGCTAGTTCAGAGTACAACCAACCATAATGGTCTCTATCCCGTATCATTATCCAAAGGTATGATGTTCATGGGCTTAGGCGGTATGAAAGATGTCCTTGTCTCCATGATAACTCTATCTACTGAAATGAATACGTTGACCAGGGGCCCATCGGGCTTCTGGAGATTTCGAATACCTCTGAGACTTATTCTCCTTGTCTTGGTCTCTCCTGCCGGTGTTTCTTCTGACACCTGATCTGTATCTTGACCACGGCGTAACGGGAATAGACTGTCGTCAATCATTGCAGCTTAAAGACCAAGCCTATTTCGCCTGTCCTAGGGGCGAGGGGTGTTGTCAAATAATCACGACGCTATTAAGCATTGGAGTCAGGTAGAGTAAAATGGTTCTTGTGGTCTTACACATCCATCTGGATGTTAGTTAGTCCCCATCAACTCAGTTAGCACCAAGCCAAACCTGTCCCGAGATGTCCACTACAAAATCAAGCAGGGCATTCTTTCGATTCGTGATTTACTCTCTGATCAACGCTTCTCGGAATAACGAGTGCATTCAATTCTTGGAGATAGGTAAGCATAACTAGTCAAGTTAGTCAGGAAGAGAAGGAGTCCCGAAATGGTGCCATTGAGATTGTCATTCATGTGCATATAACTCTGTCAAGTTTTACCAAGCACTGGTAAGTTATATTTGACAATAGACCCTGTAAACAAGCCTACTGATCCTGTGGCTACAAGACTGTGTGGTAACTCTGGTTGAGTAACTTGAGTTTGGTCCCAGTGACAAAAATAGATATGTCATCTTATAACATCTGGTGTTATCGATAAGCATACTCGCCGAGCCTGCTAGGTATCCAACCCGCCTTCTGATCTTCCACATCAAACAACTGCATTCTTTCGTCCTACCACGCAGACTAACGTCGTGCTTCATTCGAGTCTTGATATGCGGTATTTCGCAGGCATCCCGTTTAGTTGCAATCCCGATTTCTAGGGATATAATTGTGTACATCTCGGTAAAACGATGCCAAGGTCCGACGAAGCGGCCGCGTTTTTCTTCGCGGTCTACCGCGCCGTGCAAGAGATCCCCCACGGCAAGGTGACAACATACGGGCATATCGCAAAACTCATAGGAACACGTACGCTCTTTATACCTGTCCTTTCTGGAGAGCGGCTCGTAGCTAGACTAATTCATATCTAGCACAGCGACCGCGTCAGGTTGGCGTCTGCCTCAAACATCTATCCGATGACACCGAGCAGACTTACAATTCTACCAATGTGCCGTGGCAGAGAGTGATCAACTCCAAAGGCGTTATATCACCAAGGTATGGTGCACTTTTTCATCGGCAAGGACATCATTCAAAGACTGACGGGAGACTAGGTCCCAGCCAAGCGGAGCTCGCACCCAAGGAGCTGCACTGCAAGCAGAAGGTGTTACAGTCTCTACCGGTTCCCTTGGGGAGTTGATGGTTGATTTCGCCGAGTTTGGATGGTTTCCTAACGCACTCCCCTCGGGAGAGGGTGATGACATCTCGGAAGATGCTTAGAATTGAATTAGTAGGCAGGTATTACACAGCAGCATGATACCACTCTAGAACAGCGATTCAAGCGGACATGTACTTGAGCGGCCCGAAAAAGGGGCCTTCGGACCGTATATTTGGTCTCTGGATGAAGAACGGTTGAAACATTTCATCGGTGAAGCCAGAGCCTATTAATAACTCATGCTAGATGACGCGAATGACATGAAGACCGTCATCGCATTGCCGACATGGCATTGCGAAGTCTCCCAAGGGCGGTGATCGCAGAAAATTAATTTCCTCTTCGGCCCTCGTGACCGCCAAGCCGATCCGCTTGTAGGTCCCTTGGCCAGGATCGACCAGTTGGAAGAGGAGGAATGAAGAAAAGGTGCTGGGTCCCGTTCCGTCCTGCGCGGGCATGTAGAATAGAGCACCCGCGTCATTCTCGGCGTCGAAGTTGTTCTGCCCGATATCCAGATGAATCAAGGGGCCGAGTTCCCACTCCTTCTTCTTGCTGTCTTTGACCCGTGCTCCGTCGACCTCCATGTACAGCTTGCGCAGGGTCAAGATGAACTCCACGATCATCTTGAACGGCCGGAGGACACCCTTCAGATCCGCATAGCCTCCGGTGATTATACCGGTCGGGTCGGCGGTGGCATACTCCAAGTGAACACCAATCACTTCGAACAGAACGCCAGCCACCGACGGCGTCCCCATGCTGGTCTTGCCGTCGACGGAAGCCCACGAGAATGAAGGAGCGCGGTACTCGGTGGGACGCACCGATGGGCTCCCGTCCATCTGCTGGCAATCTCCCACGTGCCAGAGAAGCTCGCCTTCCAAGTATCGCCGCCACATGCCCGCTACATACTCGTCCCCCGTGAACCCAGCGAACCGCTTAGCGATCCCGGACAAGGCGATCATCTTGTCGCCCGACTGGGTCAGCCGCGTGTTGGCGTACGACTGCACGATATCGTGCCACTTGTCGTAGTGCACAGGGCGCGGCTTATCTTCCCCCGCCCGCCTCCGGGCCTTCAACTTCTCGTGCAGGGCCTCCGGGTCGAAGCTCTTGAAGTTCGCGTACACCGTCGTCCGGCACATGCCGGGAAGCCCGTCCGGGTACATCTCGGCCGCGTCGTGCTCGCGGCACTCCCAGAACAACTGGCGCCGGCCGTAGTGCAGGACGCGCGGCGAGAGCAGGCGCTCCTGCAGGACCCAGGCCCGCGAGTTGATGTGACAGTCCGACACGTTGCGCTGCCAGAAGCCGAAGTCGACCACGTCGTACTCGGCGAACTCTTGCTGCTCGTCTAGGCCGGCCAGCCACACTTTCACGGGGGTGTACTCGGATATCACGGGATCCCGGCTGCAGAACAGGCCCTGCGAGCTGTCGCTCGCGGCGGACGCAGATATGTTGCAGTATGAATTCGTGTACACCTTGTCCATCAGCGAGGCTTCCACGAGCCAGTCCGACAGGTCGTCTCTGTCCTGGAGGATGCAGAGCGAGTCTATCCAGAGGTAGCGAATCCCCATGCGTCGAGTCACTTGGATGGCGTCGCGGAAGGTCTTCGGCAGCTGGTTTGTCAGTATCCCCTGTCGATATATCGTCAGCGTGGCTTTGAGGAGCTGGATGAAATGCGCCGAGCCCCAGCAATGGCTCAGGGTGGCATATCGTCCGGCTGGGTTGTCTTCGGCGCCGATGATGACCCGGATCGCGTCTGGCTCACTGCCGCTTTCTCCCCCCAGGTCTAACAGTCGCGTCGGGTACCAGTTCTTGTCTCCCGAGTCGCACGCGGTGTGATTTTTCATGCATTCGTTCATCCACTTAGAGACCTTAGACCAGGATTCTTCCGACGATGTGATATCGGATCGAAACTGTAAAGGAGCCTCGTCGAAGGTCGAACCTGAGATCTCTTATCAGCAAAGGAGCACTTATAGGAAGAGGGCTCATGAGCACAACCTGGAGTAGCCCGTCGCTTGAGCAGATGAATATCATGCAGGCTCCCAGCGCGCCTGTGCAGGCTACAGTCCTCTAAAAAGTCCTCCACGACGCCGAGATAGACCGTGTATTCGACAGCCGGGTCCAGCAGGTCGCCCAGCACGGCCTTCGCGGACATGATCATCATGAGCGTGACACACCCGTCGAAGTCGTCGAACGTCTCTCCCCGCGCGAAGTCCTTCCAGACCGCCGCCGGTTTCTCGCGCGACGCAAACGCGATCCCGTGCTCCTTGACCACGAGCTTCTCGGCCTCGGAGAACTTCTCCCACAGCGCGAAGCAGAACTGGCAGCCCTGCAGCGCGGAGCCCTCGAGGCTCCCCACGCTCTGGTGGTGCACCAGCATGAGACAGGGGCCATCGTCGTCGGTCTCGGTGCGGATCACGCCTTTCTGGTGCTCGATGGCGCCGACGCACACTTGGCAGATCATCTTGGGGCGATGATGTTTCGTTCAAGTGATGAGATGGGCTGGTTTCAGCTGAGAGCTGGCGCTTTTCTGGGCTGCAGGGACGGGTTACTTGTAAGAGGGCTGAGCATCTCGTGGCGCTCATGTAGGCTGCACGTCTTAACCCGTTTTGGACCGTTGTCTTTCAGCTGCCATTTCCCCTCCTGCCGCGACATTTGCTGTCAACGCCAGCTTAGGAGCATGAAAGCTAAACGTCGCGGAGTATAATGTCGGGGCTCTTTGGTGTGTAGCAATTGAGATCAATCCCCGAGAAGGTCATCGAGAACAGAGCGGGGCTGTAAAAACATCCTGGTTGGGCATACTTTAGATACACAATACTCCTCCCCCGGGCTTCGGGGTCGAGCACGGTGAGGCCTCAGTTGTGAGAGTGGCTTGACCAAACCAAGAAACCAGCTAAGTACCTAGGTAGTCAGCAGCCCACGCCATGCATTGTCACATTCATGCCAAATGACCGATGAGATATCTTATACGGTTATACTCATCTCGCCCTGTTGGATTTTTATTATCCTCGTGCAATACAATTGCGCAAGACCACCGTGAAGATACGGTTATACTCGTCTCCTGTCATAGGAATTCGAAATGGTCGATTCTCGCAGAGCAAGTGCGGCATGATACCTCGCATTCTACGAACAGCACTTGTCTAGAGACGCCATCTAGTTACAGCGCAAAAAAAAAAAAAAAATGCCACAAAAAGACCCGGCCAGAGGACCATAGACATGAGCCCCAGGTTCCTGGTACGAACACAGATCTGCAACTTCGTAGGTATTATGTACTTGAACTTCATCCATGTTATCATGTGAACTGCAAACCTCACGACGTCAGATGACCTGCCGGGCAGGAAGTAACCAATGACCAAGCCACCATGCAAAGTCTGATCTGGTAGAGCTTATAACGTAGTCGGCATGACAAGGCAAGCGGAAGATTCTTGATAGATCCGCCATACCAGGGATGACGATTTGGAGGGTTGGATACCGACAGGATGGTAGCGCGCTTCTTCCAAATTGCCCCAGCCACGACCAATCGGCACATCCCTCATGAACTCACATTACTCCTAGCTGGTAGCCGCCTGGTATCACATCACCGAGCGGTTTGCTTATGGTCATGACAAATTTCCAACACTGGATTCCCTGCCGGGGGAGGACTCGAAGCACCAGCCAGCACACCCATGGGTCGAGCACCTTATCGCCAGCATCCTGTTGATGCCCCCCACACCCTGATCGATGTATGAAGGAAGGGAGGTATGAATAGGGGCCAGGGCAGCTTACGATGGGGATCAGAATGCCTATAAAAGGGTCTCGAAATCCACCTACGGCTCTTGTTCGTGGGCTGCTCGACAACAACCATCAAGTCTCATCCCGTGTCCTGCTATATTTCCCCTTATAGACCATCTTCACTTCAAGCCATCTCGAACAAGTCCAGCAACTCCTCCTTGATACCTACCGCCCGCAACCTCAACATGCGTTCTTCAACCGTCATCACCCTCGCTCTGGCCCTAGTCGGCACGAAGGCGGCAGATATACTAGTGGTTGTCAGCGTCTTCGATGGCTCCATCTTCTACTTCTTCGATGTAGACCCCAACGTACAGTGCGCAGGAAAAGAAAAAGGGACGACCATCTGCGGTAGTCTCTTTTACACCCTTGAATATATGGACCAGGTATTCACGTGCACCGGGGGCGAGGAATGGGTCTTCACAAGCCAGTGCGAGCTTGGGAAGACTTGCTCAAATGATAGCGGTGTATGCGTTTGAGGGGAGCATAGTGATATGGGAGCTACAGGTCTAGGGCTGTGTGGTCAAAGAAAGCTGCAACCTTTACAACATACGACGGATGTGTTTATGTTCAGGGTCGTTTACTTCATACTTCATATCGATGACAAGGGATGAGGGCAGAAGTGACAGGCAACACTTCATAGGATAAACGAGCCCCGTGCATTGCCGAGAAGCGATTCATGATGTTAAAGTGAACATGGCTTACTCAGAATGATTTATAATGATCACCGGCTATGATGCACTATTCTCGTTGTCCATTTGTATTCTGGCGGTATAGCTTTTTTTTTCCAAACTCAGCCCTCGCTATGTGAAGTGACATTAGTCATTGTATGGTATAGGGACTAAAGTCAATAGACTCGAAAGATGGATTACTCAGGTCAACGCTTGAAGAACGCCTTTACAAATCAAAAAAAATATCATTGCGGCTTTTGCATGTGGACAACCCATTGGTTGTCTGTGAGCATGACCTGACCTTCAAGATCCGGATGATTTCAGCTGCTTGGATTAGCAAATCCCGGAACCCCGACTAAGTAACCCCCCCAACGTGTGATCCATACGACGTCGGTAAGATCAGCTCGCTGGGGACTCTGTATCACCTCAAGAGATATTAACCGACACATTCTCACTAAGCCTCTGGCGAATTTTCTCCGCGGGTGACCTGGATGACAACGTGTATGGTACGCGACAAAATGGTCCTCGCAGTGCGAGGAAATATACCCCTAACCAGGAGGTCATGGTGGTATTAGGGGCGACTGGAAAAGAGAGAGGTGAGGGTGAATCTGGCATTCATGTAACGGCTGAGAAAATGAGACAGGAGAATAAATAGCACTTCTGGTCCGCATGTATCATACATCCAGTTTTCCCTTTCAGACCCTTCATTCTCCCTAAGCTTTTATGTTCTCCTGGTCCCTGAGACCCCATGTCCTTCGAGATGAGAGCCAAACCTGTGGCCAGGTTAGCTGTTCTCGTAATAGCTACCACACTGGCGGAAGCTGTTATCACTCGAAGCCAGTTCATCAATGACAGGGACGCTCTAGCTGATTCCGCGCCAATTCCCAGCGCAGACGGTTCATGTGCCGTCTATACCGTGGCGGCCGGTGACCTCTGTGAAGCAATCGAAGACAAATACAATCTGGGAGCAACCGACCTTGACAAGTTCAATGTTGGGAAAACCTGGGGTTGGGCGGGCTGCCGTAGGATCCAGCCGGGCCAGAGGATCTGTGTCAGCGACGGAGATCCCCCTATGCCCAGCTACGACACGGGCGCCATATGCGGACCTCAAGTGCCCGGCACCGAGCGGCCAGAGAATGGCACGAAGATCTCCGAGCTCAACAAGTGCCCCTTGAATGTGTGCTGCAATATCTGGGGCCAGTGCGGCATCGACGAGGACTTCTGCATCGACACCAGCATCGACAACACGCCCGGTACGGCAGAAATCGGCACGTACGGCTGCATTTCGAACTGCGGCATGGACATCGTGAACAATAAGGAGCCGCCTTCCGAGTTCAGCCGCGTCGCCTACTTCGAAGCCTGGAATCGCGAGCGGCCCTGCTTACATATGGACGTGACCGACATCGGGACACCACATACGCACATTCATTTCGCCTTCGGGTACATCACCGATGACTACGTGCCCAGCGCCAAGGGGTCCGAGTCTCAGTTCCAGCGCTTCGTCAAGATACGGGACCTGAAACGCGTCATCTCTTTTGGGGGCTGGGCTTTTTCCAACGACCCGGCGACGAGTCACATCATCCGCGATGGCGTCAAGCCGGCGAATCGGCAGAAATTTGCTGACAATATCGTCCAGTTCGTCGAGGATAACAACCTGGACGGTGTTGACTTCGACTGGGAGTATCCAGGCGCAGACGACATCCCCGGTGCGGACCCCGGCACGCCGGAGGACGGCCCGAACTATCTCGAGTTCCTGAAGCTGGTCAGGAAAGGGCTGGGCGATGACAAGGTCCTCGCCATTGCCGCGCCGGCATCGTACTGGTACCTGAAGAACTTCCCCATCGCGGAGATCAGCGAGGTCGTGAGCTACATCGTGTACATGACGTACGACCTGCACGGCCAGTGGGACGTCAACAACAAGTTCATCAGTCCCGGCTGCCCCGAGGGCAACTGTCTCCGCTCCCACGTCAACTCGACCATCACCCACAACGCCCTGTCCATGATCACCAAGGCCGGCGTCAAGGCCAACAAGGTCATGGTCGGCATCGTGAGCTACGGGCGCAGCTTCAAGATGGCGGAGGTGGGCTGTGAGGGTCCCTCGTGCCACTATCTCGGCGGGAGGAACCAGTCCCCGGCCATGCCGGGCGAGTGCACCGAGACGGCTGGCTACATCGCCGACGCCGAGATCAGGAAGATCAAGGCGGACGGCAAGTATCCGGTCGAGCAGTACTGGGACTCGGCGTCGGACTCCGACATCTTCATCTACAACGACGTCGAGTGGATCGGGTGGATGGCCCCTGAGACGAAACGCCGGCGCGTGAGTCGGTACGCGGAGTTGAACTTTGCCGGCGCCAGCGACTGGGCGGTCGATCTCCAGGGAGACATCGATCCGGATGACGGGGAGACGGTTTACATCGGGAGCGAGGTCTACGAGGACCCCGAGATGCACTGCGAGGCATCCTGCACGATCGTACTGGCCCCTAGCCCGCTCTCCGAGACGACCACCATCACCATCCCGCCGTACACGACCTCCCTGCAGGTAGGGACCACGACCGTGACAGTGACCGTGACGCCGTCGCCCATAACGACGGACGAGGTGGAGTTCTACAACATTCCCATCCCGACCATGAGCGGGGGCACCACGGTCATCCAGCCCTATCCCAGTATCCCGGTTCCGGATGCCGAGGTCCCCGTCACCTTCGAGAGCGACGGGGAGGTTGTCACGACGACGAGGACCATCGCCATGCCCCCGTGGCCTGCGATCACCAACGGCCCCGCCGAAGACTGGAACGGCACGGCGATCCCGAGCAATACGGGTAGGCCAACGTATACCGTGGCCCCCGGGCCTCCGCCGTCGCCGCTGCCGACGATCACATGGACGGACTGGAATGAGATACCGGCTGTCGTGACACCGGTACCAGGTAAGTATTTAAACCTTGGAATTCCCGAATTCTGGTCTATCAAGGAAGTTACTTTGCTGGGTTCATGGGGAGACAGGGTGTAGAGCCCAACACCATTCGGCCTACCTAGTCGTCTCAAATCGCTGACTTCGGAACCCGTCGCAGACAAAATCTCAAAGCCAACGCCGGTGAACCAAGACGACGACGAAGACGATATAGGCCCGCCGGCGGTCTTAGTCCCTTGTGATTTGTGGTTCTTCGACGTAAGCCAGCAAGCCGTCTTATTGACACGAGATGAAACGGAATAAAGCTGATCTGACCTTTCTAATGATATAGTCATGTAACTCAGACATAGACATTGGAGGATGGAAATGGATACTACCTCCCGGAATCCTGCCGCCGTACGTTGTTTACAATTTTGTTTCTCTCTTCCCGGCGTTAGTATCCAAATTGCTGATATAATCTGAAAAAAAAGGGGACCACCTCCACCGGGCATCATCAAGCCCGGAAAGGATTGGCAGATTGACGGGCCCCTACCCCCTTGGCCGCCCATCAGGTAAGACTTTGCATCGTCGTACTCTGTGTTCACCCGTACAAACATACTAATACAAAACAACACCTCGACAGTGTCGGCTCCGACGGCGTTCCGACGGATATACCAGACAAACCGTCCGCGTGCGAAACGGAATCAGCGTCCATGTGCGGGACGACGATGTCTTACGGCGTCGGTGCCGGGGGCAGTACGACGACGACAGCTGTAGTATCGACCTGCCACACCATCTACGGCTGTCATCTGACCGACTGGGAAGAGACCAGCACCACCACCGGCGCGACATGTTATCCGACCAACGTGGTCGCAGCCAGGACTCTACCCGCTACGAATCAGGCCGCAGCCACAGTTACTGCGTCCACCTCGGACACGGGGTCCGAAGAGCGGGCGCCGCCGACTGGGATCCCACGTGCGCATCTCCTCGTCTCCCGCGCCGACGAAGATGACAAAGCCAGCTGGGCTGATGACAAGGCTATTGCGCGGGACTGGGATTGCCAGCGAAGCGACGTGGTTATATACTGCGAGAATCCCTGGAGCTGTGACACGTTGAGCGAGCGCATGGAAGGCATCGCGTCGGAGATCAAGGTCACCAGAATAGCCACGGCGAGCAGCGATTTCACGGCGTTCTTCCACGTCGAGGGGCTGCCATCGGTCCTGTTTGAGCGCATTAGGGAGATGTCTGAGGTATCTATCTATTTCCCTCTTTCCTTGATCTGACCCAGGAGCCTGGGGTCCTGGATGGAGGCCCACGAGGCTCGCCATGAGAAGTGGAACGGAAACGGGTGACACAATGGCTGACATAATCTCGTTAGTGCGGCCACATCTACGACCCTATTGCATTCGGGAGACGCTTCGAAACTGAGGATAGCAATGAGCCTGAGGACACCACCAATCAGCCCCGCGCCGTCTTTGGGGGGAAGACCGAGGTAGAGGATTCTCGTAATAATAGTACCCTTAGAAGACGCCAGGACGGCGACGACCAGGAGTTTTACCAACTGTCCGATGACTGGGCCAACTCGCAAATCTCCACGCCGCCCACGGTCAGCGACTGGGCCACGAGCGACCTCTTCACCGAGAACGGGCAGCACAAGTATTGGCGTTATCAGGACGCCGGCGACGGTGGAATGGTTGGCAGTGACCAGTTTGTTTATCTTGTGGAAAACTGTATCGACTTCGATCATCCGGTACCTCGGCCCTTTCGCCCCCCTCTCTCTCTATCTTTGTTGCGTTTTAGGGGAGAAATTGGTAGACTGACACGGCCACTTGTATTGTTTCATCGTAGGAGTTCTCCGAGATTAGCAAGATCCAGCTGAACCCGCCGGACCCGCAAGCCTACGGGCCAGCAGGATCAGATAATTGCCTGCACGGCCGGCAGATGGCCGCGTCTATCGTGGGCAAAACGCTCGGGATCGTGCCGGGGGCGAATCTGATCCCGGTCGAGACTCGCATCGGACCCCCGGGCTCACAGATTCGGGAGCGCTACCTTGAGGCTCTGGTCCGGATCATCGACGACGCGCGGGCCCATCCCGAGACACAAGGGAGAGCGGTCATCAACATGTCGTTTGCAGTCGAATCCGCCAGGGTGGCGGGTTATTTCGGAAAAGTAATGGGTAAGTCGACTAACCAAGCATATCATCATCATCTCGATTCTGTCGTCACTCAACCTAGACTAATCATGTGTTCTCTTGAACCAGCCTACCTCCTATTCATCCTCAAGGACCTCAACATAGCGGCGGTCACAGGATCCGGGAACAACGGCGACCTGGGGTCGTACACGGATCTGCACTACCCCGCGCAATTCATCAAAATCAGCACGCTCAGCGACTACCTGATCGTGGTCGGCGCCAGTAACCCAGAAGGCCGGCGGCCCGAGTGGAGCGAGTACATCGAGACCGACGTGAACATGCGCAAGCTGAGCCACGCGCCGGGAGAGCTGGTCACGGTGCCCGACGGCGGCGGCGCGTATCAGGAGGTCGACGGCACCTCGGTGTCAGCCGCCAAGGTCAGCGGTTTGGTCGCGTATCTGCGCGCGCTGCCGAGCCCCTGGCAGGAGCAGCTCCAGGAACCCGCGCGGATAAAGACGCTCATCCGCCTGTTCGAGCGGCCGCTTCCGCTGGACGGGACCCCCGAGGCCGAGCGAGTCCCTTTCGTGTGGAATGGGCACGTTCTGGAGAACCACTGTCTCTTTGACACCAACCTGGCTTTGTGCCCCGAAATTCCTGAAGATCTCGTCCCGGGATCATGCGGGTTATTTTCCTCGTCCCCCTCTTCAATCCTGGCTAGAGATTGTCTCCCGGGTGGAGGTGGTACCGCAGGCGGGGGCGGCGAGCTTGGAGGTCTACCCGTGCCTCGACCTATTACTTGGGAGGACGGTGAGGCGGGACCTCTCTGTACCGAGAACTGCGGAACGGCATGCGATGGCTACTTCTGTGACCCGGAGCCTACCGGAACCCCACCAGATCACGACGACCCGAATCCGCCCGGTGATGGGGATGGGGGCGGAGATGGTGGTGGTGATGATGGGGGCGAGCCGTCGCCATTCAACTACGAAATTGTTTGGAGCAACCAGGTAAGCAAATCACGCCACGATCCGCACCTAGGAGCAAGCTGACGAAGACCTCCAGGACTGCACCGTCGACGATACCAGCGAAGCCGGAATGGAGGCCAGTAACTGTCGACTCCCCCAGTTGTCAGGTACAGGGGCCGTTGCAGCTAGTGTTCGGGGATTCACAAAGGGAGACTTGAGAGCATGCTTTTACAGCAGTGGTGACTGCACAGCGGCGAGCTCATCCGACTTTGTCATGATCCAGGGCGGAGATCGGCTCGAAGGCACAGATTGCGTGTCCATTCCAGGCCAAGCGATTTACTCGTTCGAGATATCGGAGCAGCCCTGCGCCGGAGATGACAGCACGATTAATGGGGCAAGAGGTCGCGGACGACGCCGGATTGGTCGCGGCGGAGTCCTGTAATAACATCCATCATTCCTTTACATCGACTTGGGCTCATACTTTCCACGATGCAATCGGGTATTATGTACAGCGAGTTTGGGTGATTTAGCTGTTGAAGCCAGGCTCGCTAAGTATCAAAGAGCTGGCGCGTGATTGAGATAGTAACCAGAATTGAAGCATCCTATTCAGGAAAAATGTCATCAGCCCATCGAATGGACACCAATGAGCGTGTGAATATTCAGCTATCACAATTTATCTCCTCCACCGATTGAAGCGCGGAGCTGGGCTCGAGAAGTCCACGGGATACGCGTGTAGCGGCGAATCAGGTAGCAGGGACGACCATGACGAATACGATTACGAGTCGTTCTAAAATGTATATCTAGATTACCAGAGATCAATGCAATCTTGTACTTTTCGAAGGGAGCTTCGAGCATTAACATGTCGTGGAAATTCTCGCAGCTGACAGCATTGAGCTTATTCCGAGGTCAAGACTCCCGTCGTGTGGACTCTGAAGAGAGGCTACCTGATATCCGATGATTCCCCAATTCTCGAGATTATTACTCGATTTCGGACATGCTGAATGGAAGATTGGCCGTCTTGAGTGCATGGCAATTTCAGAGGGAGAGAAACACGGGACTGGGCCAGCTTTTTCTAGTCGGTGATCATCTAAGATTTGAGCAACTACGTCTCCCTTGAGAAAGTATTGCACTTCAGCGAGGCATGATCGGAAGCCTTGTTAGCGGACCCGAGAGAAAGATCGCAACTAGCTGTAAGCCAATAATCGTTAGCGAAGGTACGGACGAAATGAGGCAGAAACGAGGGAGGCGAAGTAATCTCATCAGATAGCGGTTGGACATAACGATTCCACACGAAATTTCAGAACAGGTCTGTGAATTATGCGTTCTCATCACATAAGATTCGAAAGAAATAGGAGGATATGACTTACATAGTCAGATGAAGCGTCGTGGGCGTATCTGTTCGATGAAGTAATATGGCTCAAGGAGAGGCCTACGTGTGATCAGTGGCTACTGAGTCGTCTCGTCCAGCTTGCGTTTCTTCGCGGCCGCACCAAAGAACGAGTCCATAGTCCTCTGCTTGGAATCGAACTTCGCACTCCCGATGCCACCTCGAGTCTTCTTCAAGCCCTGAAGGTGGTCCACGTTGTTGGTAGATTCAATAGACAGATAGAGCTGAGAGAAAAGATCCTTTCCTGCAGGAGGAGTATCGGCCGGTGAAGCAGTCTTAGTCTTATTCCCTTGAAGGACAAACTTTGCCTGTAGCACACCTGTATTGCTCCATGCTGCGATGTACTCGGAAGGGTTATTCCTACTGCTTCCCGGGCTTGGTAGAACGTTCTCTTTCGTAGGAAAGCGAGCAAGGAGGGATCTCAAGAGGACGTTGAGTATGATGCCATGTGCTACAATGACCACAGCAACATTCTCAGCTGCATGTTCATGAAGCACAGGGACCAAGTGGGAATCGAAAAATCGATCGATGCGCACGCGCATAGACTCACGGCTTTCCGAGTCGGACCGGACGTCTTCGTTGACTTCGTTTGATTTCGAACCAAATTTCTTCCCTTCCGAAGTACCAAAGTCCTTCTCGCGCAATTCAGCAAGTTGCTCGACTTGCAGGATACGTGAAGGGTCGGGTGTTTTGTCGAGAGCAGACAGTTGGGCAGTAACAATCGCTTCGGCGGTCTGGGCGGCGCGTTGCAGGTTGGAGGTGAAAACACGCTCGGTAGGTCCTATGACATGACGACGTTTGACGAGATGGGCAGCGAGCCGTTTCGTCTGAAGCACCCCATGGTTTGTCAAGGGCGAGTCTCTGGATCCAGCACTTGAGAGAGGTTAGATGCAACTGGCTTCAGTAAAGCAACGGAATTTGCTTGCTCACTAAAGTCCAGCAACATTGTCAACCGTCTCGCCATGTCTGATGAGCAGTAAGTGCATCCTGACGCGTCATCTTCGGGAAAGACGACGAATGAGGCGCTTCAGGTGAAAAGATGGTGATGAAAAAGAGAGAAAAGCTCGTGGACAAAAAAAATTGCAGAACCAGAATTTGAAATGGAGAATGCTCCCCACTTTTAGGTCTGTGGGTCTTCTGTCACCTGTTCGGCAGCTGGCGACTGTCGCGTTCGCGTTGCCTGGCCTCCCTTGCCCCCTTTTCCCTTTTCCTTTTTCCCTTTTCCAACATTAGTCTATGTCAAGAGTTCCCATTGACGGGTGTCTCGAAATTGGTGCTTTGATTTTATTCTTGCTTTTTGATACAAAAGATTTAAGCCTCGTCTATTGATTCCAGGTGGCTATATTGTGAATAATTCCGATCCAATGACCAGATACAGAGTACGTTTGCTTCTCAACAGCCCAATCCCCCCAATAACACCAAATATTGTGTTTGATGTTCACATCCTCAAGAGCCTAAAAGCATTGATTCATTCATGAGGAAGGTGGAAGAGACCGTCAATACATCTCCAACGACACTGGCCACTTGCTTAGATGGGAAGACAGACTTGGTATGAATTCCTGAAGCAAGAGACAAATTCCCCATTAATCGGAAGTCATTGGTAGGTCGCCGCCCAGAGTGAAACAACCAAGTACGCCAAACTAAGCATTGGTCGTGTTAGATTCATATCAAGCTTGAAAGGCTTCGTTGAAGAAGATCACATGGGGCCTCCAGTTCAACAGGTAACAGGGCGAAAAGTTTGGTTGCCTGTTGGCGGAGCTGTCGGTGTAAATGATGATCTCCGCACTTATTCTACAGCGTACTTGCTGCTTGCTGCTCCAGGTGGAAAACGGCGACGCAGATGAGGTACGACAATGTCATCATAGTACGGCACAGGCATAGGCACAGCCGCAAGTTGAAATGTGGCATGTGGTAATAATAAGACCTTCAGCTGTGTGTCAAGCTACACATATGACAGTC
Organism: Xylariomycetidae sp. FL2044; assembly: GCA_022376275.1. NCBI lineage: Eukaryota > Fungi > Ascomycota > Sordariomycetes > Xylariomycetidae sp. FL2044. Next base: position 195,427 of record JAJNOH010000022.1, read on the forward strand.
CCTGCATCCATCGAAATGACCCCCATTCATCTAATTCTCTGGTGTCTGGTACCAGGGCTTTATATACATCGTCATCAGGTAAGTAAGATAGAAGTTGTGAATTTCACTTGACCAGGATTACCTAGTCGTCGGCTGTCGTATTCATTTGACTGAGGACCCCAGATCTTTCAAAACCCTGACAGGCTGACAGGGTCTCTTCCTGAGGTCCTTTTTGCCTTGAGGCCAAGACTCATGCCAAATCCTACAGGATGACGTTGAAACCACCTCGCGCCCAGAAGCGGGAATGACGAAGTCCCCTCATTCTCGCGACTGTGCCTCCGTGTTGGTCACAAATTCACCAATTGATTGGCAGACTGCTGCTAAGGATGGCTCATCCTTTTTTTAGTGGACTCGAATCTGGAAAATGGTAAGGCTGATCGCCGAGCCAAGGACACGAACAGCCCCAAGTGCCAAGTGTCCGAGGCGCAGCTGTGAAGCTGAAAGGTCGCGCAGTAAGTTGAAGGATCTCGACATAAAGAGGCGAAGAATTTCCTCCCGAGTTCTCTCAATGGCACACAGTCTTCTCTCACACGAGCTGAACATCTTTCAAGAGTGTCTTGATACCTCCTCTCAAGCTGCGTTCATACCAACCCCTACTCGACATAAGTTCTACTGTACCACAATCATCCTCCCCATTGTACACCGTCCATACCACTACAAAATGACCATCATATCTGCACGGGACGACAGTTTCGACGATGACTTCAACAACCATCGCGATGGCGTCGACAGGGCAGCTACCGCTATCTCCATCGGCTGGATCGTCGGCATAGTGATTATCATCCTCTCCGCCATTGGCTTCGGCGTCGCCGCCATCATCGTATACCGACGCAGCCAGAGGAGGAGGCGGGAGAGGAGCCACGCGCAGCCGCCCTACAACGGCGACCAGACATATCAGTACGGCAATCAGACCGAGATGGGCGGCTGGAAACCGCTTGCTACGTACGGCGCACCACAGCCGAGCAGCCCGCCCCAATATGGAGCCCAGTACAACGCCGTGGACCCGCACACGAGCCCGTCCTACAACTCCTCCGCCCCTCCCGTGCCGGGCAAATGATGACGGGGGTGAATAGCGAAGAGTGTCCGGCCGGATCTTCGTAATTGGGTCAATGGGTCTGGCGTTTTCAGGCGTTTGCGAGAGAGAGAGGTTGTCATAAGTTATTGAAATACCTAAAGCCACCCTGTCTAGATATCATGTTTTTCTTTTCTAAACTCTCTGCTTGAAAAGCAAGATAGAAATAAGCGAGAGATTACTGTCAATGGCATAAAGCCTCTATGTCTTTTCTACTTTTCAATGTCGCGCTCTTCGTTGCGCAATGAAATTTACTCAGCATCACCATAACCTTGATAGCTACCTAGGTAGGTAAGCACATGAACATGATGACTGAGAGAGAGCGCATCAAAGAGCCACTGCCAAACAATCAGCGGCATCGCGACTGCTCCGACAGGACTATGGTACGTCATGCCGGCGTCGCTCCACCCCCGATGCTACATTCCTTATCCAGACATGATAAGTTCTACGATAGGTACCTTAGTTATCGACTTTCCCGGAGCGACGCCAGTCTCCCTACAACCCGTGAGAAAGTCAAGAGTCAAGCTTCATCCAAGGCCAAGTCGAAAAACGAAATGGCCAGCACTCTTCAGAAACCGGGCTACGGCCCGTGCCTACCGCTGCTGCTGCTGCTCCTCCTCCTCCTTCTACCCCCCTTCGCCTCATGCGCCCTCGACGTCTTCCAAGCCGCGACCCCGCCGCGCCGGGACCTCTCCTCGCCCGCCTGCCGCACGACCCTCTTCACGCACTCCTTCGGCAACAGCTACGGCGCACCGTACGTGGGCCTCTATCCTCCGCCGCCGCCTTCCTCTTCCTGTCCGCCGCGCACGACGACGACCATCTTCAACCTCAGCATCGTGTCCAGCGGGCGCCAGTACGACCGGCTCGCGACCCTGTGGCTCGGCGACGTCGAGGTCTGGCGCACGTCGACGGCGATGCCGCGGCCGGGCCCGGGCATCGCCTGGTCCTACCAGAAGGACGTCAGCGCGTTCGACGCGCTGCTGCGCCGCCGCCCCCTTCCCGAGGGCGGCCGGGAGCAAGAGCAGACGAAGCTCATATTCGACCTGGGGAATGTCGTCGATGGCGACCTGTACACGGGCTATTTTAACGTCACGCTCGAGGCGCTGTACTTCGACGACGAGTACACCGGGGAGGGCGGGTTCCACCCGGCCGACGCCATCTACGCGCTGTCGTCGCGGTCCTCGGCGCAGAACACGACCTCGCTCTTCTCGCTGCCGTCCGACGACGCCTCGGTCGCGCTCGCGCTGCCCCGCAACGCCCGGACCGCCGTGGTCTCGCTCGCGGCGTCGGGCAGCGGCGCCGAGGAGTTCTGGTTCACCAACGTGCCGAGCCCGTACGTGGCCACGTTCCCGGCCAACGCCGGCTGGCTGTACGGGCACGGCGCCTTCCGCGAGGTGCAGCTCTCGATCGACGGCCAGCTGGCCGGCGTCAGCTGGCCGTTCCCGGTCCTGTTCACGGGCGGCGTGGACCCGGGCGCCTGGCGGCCCATCGCCGGCATCGACGCCTTCGAGCTCCCAACGTTCGAGATCGACGTCACGCCCTGGCTGGGCCTGCTGGCGGACGGCCGGGAGCACAGCTTCGCGCTGCGGGTCGTCGGGTTCGATAGCGCCGCCGAGGGCGGCGTCGGCACCGTGGGGGAGAACTGGTGGGTCTCCGGGTCGGTGTTCGTCTGGCTCGACGACGACGACGCCGACGCCGTCGACCACCAGACCACCGCCGAGGGCTTCTCGAGCCAGATCTCCGGGCCCGCGTTTGACTTTCGCTCGGTCATTGGTACCACCGTCGCCGAGAACGGGACGGTGACGAACTCGTCGCTGTACCTGGCTCTGACGGCGAACCGCAGCGTGACCGTATCGTCGACCATCCGCTCGGGGGACGGAGGACCGCCGCGACACGTCTCGTGGGTCCAGGAGCTGTCCTACTCCAACATCCAGAACATGAGCGATCTGGCCTTCAACCAGTCGCTCGCCCTGGTCTCCTCCGGGCGCTACGCGGGCTCGTTCTCCGACGTCGTCTCGCGGTACACCTACCCGCTGAACCTCTACAGCGACTACGACGTCGAGTCCGAGGGGGCGACCACGAGCCCCGGCGCCGTGTTTTGTATGGTCGACCGGAGCAAGGTGACCGAGGGGATACCCACCCTGCCTTTCCTCACGGGAATCTCGACGGGCCCCGAGACTTTCCGGACTCGCCAGAATGTGACGTCGGATTACAAGTGGAACGAGACGATCGTGGAGGGGTCCGAGGGAAGAGATACTATGGATGGGGCGGTATGGTTGTCCTATTCAGGGACGCCGGGGCGTACTGCTGGAGTTGTGCAGTACCACCGATACGCTCGGGAAAAGAACGATACGGTGATAGAGGACCAGACGGGATGGTCCGTCATCGATGTACCTAGCACGATGCCGCTACCTTACCTTGAGGGTGTGCCTCCGGTATAGACGGTCTGATACATCACATTTGAGCTTTCATGCACAGATGATGGGAATTAAGAAATATCAATGGCATCTGAAAGAGTGTTATGTGTTTCGCTACCTGGATGTACAAGGTGGCAGCTATGTGTTTAATAGCTAAATGAGCGATTCATCGTCGAGATGTACATATCGTGTGTTCCGTTCGGCATTCAGTAGCAAGCCTGTGAGGACTCGCCCTAGATGGCGTTCTCCTTCTGACGCTTCTCGAACACACGCATGACCTCCTCCGCCGCCTTGACACCAGACAGAGCCATAGCACTACATGATCACATTAGCATTCGTGGGTGTCGTCGATTTACTACATGTCAGACTTACCCAAAGGTTGGGCCCATGCGGTTCGCACCATCGACTTCTGACAGTTCCATTCCACCAACGATCAATCCTGGAACGATCTCGCGGGTACCCTTGACAATGGCATCTTCGGCGGTGTTCATGTCGAGACCGCGCATGCCTCCAAGCTTCTCGATAGCCTGCATGCTCACGAGTCTCTTGACAGAGAAAGCGCCGAAGGGTCCATCGTGTCCGGTGGTGCTGATGATGACGGGGGCATTGATAGTGCTGGGATCCATGCAGGACTGGTCGTCATGGTGCATGGCCACCAAGGTCCAGTTCGTGACCACACCGGCGATCCGTAGACCGCCAGACTCGTCGCGTCGGGTAATGAGATCCTCGACGGACGTGGCGTTGAACAGCTTCACGTTGGGGAAAGCTAGCACCTTGGAGAGCAGCGTCGACGTGAAGAGGGCGGCGTGCTTCACCACGACATATGGTCCCTCGTCCTCGTACGGCACACCAATCTCGGTCAGGAAAGCATCGGCGGGCTTACGCATGACCATGGCGCTAAACAGCTGGCCACCAAGCCAAGCACCACCGCCTGCGACACGAGTTAATATGGGAAGGCTCCGGATATCCGATACTCTATGTAAACTCACCCGGCGAGACGCTAGCCTCGATGATGGCAATCTTCAAGTCGGGGCGGGCCTTGGCGAGCGTGTAGGCGCTACTAAGACCACACGAGCCAGCGCCAATGATGACGACGTCGGATTCGGCGTAGGTGTCCAAATCCTTGAAGTAACGGCGAGCCATAGCCCGGGCCACTTGAGATTCGCGGATCGTCTGGAACGAGAACTCGTCCCACTTATGGTCAAGCTGAACATCGTCGGTGGCGGTGAATTTGGTGCCGCCTACCGGGCCCCCCTTCGGGACGCCGCCCTTGTGGGGGAGTGTGGTAGGCTCCATGATGGTGGTAACAGCGGGCGCCATCTTGATCGTTGATTTATTTTGTTATTCTGATGTCGTGTCAGTAGTGGCCTCATTGAAACAGGGGGAGTAACATCGAGAGCATGATCCTTTCGCTGGTATTATCCAGATCAAGTTGAACGCCGTATAATCTCAGAACGAGCTCGGTCTAGCCCAGCTGCCTGTGATCGCCGTAGACCTAGCGGGCTCACACAAAGCAGAGGACATAGATCCGAGACTCGAACACCGGCTCATGGCTCGCCTCAAGATATTTTACCTGATGAGGAAGTATGATCAAGTATTCATGGTGGCTCAGATCTGGATAACCCGTTCAAGGCCATGGCCCCGGCTCGCGGAAAACGTCACATGGACGCGTACCGTGGTGGTGTTCCTGGGAAGTGATATTGGTCAGTATCATAGGAACAAGCTCAATGCAGGATAAAGGGAGAGCTCTGATTATATGAATATTTCGCGTACGCAAGTTTTTTTTATCCAATTGGAGCCCGTTGATTCTACCTAGGTAGTAAGAAGAGATAGTAGTTTAACGGAAGATGTATTGAGGGAGGTAGGATGAATTTGAAAGGCAGACACCGTCGAGCATTTTATGCTACTCTCGAGCGGGGTAAGTGTCGTCATACGAATAGCTGCACTATCAATCCATGGATCGCATGTGATGATGTGAGGGTCAATCTTGGAACTTCCCTCACGATAATTAGCTTTTACGCAGCATCCGTAGCCGACTTGTTGGTTGTACAGTAGCGCACGTATCGGCCTGTGACGGGTTAAGCTAATACCCCCCCTCTCTCTCATCAAGTTCTGTGGACCGCGCCCCTATTCCGGCCTCTCCTGCATCACAGAGGGCATGGGAACCTCTCGCAGTCTTCGTCACATAGGAGTAGATTTACGTATTATTTATTAGGAGAGGTACAAGGGAAAGTCCTGATGCCGGTGTCCAATGTTCCGATCGGTTGATCGGCATAGTGAGTGAAAGTCTTTCAACTAAAGCCCACACCTTACGCCGACGTCGGATCCCCAATCTTTTCCAAACCTCCCAATGCCACCTTTCAGCACTGTTCTTCTCTAAACCTTGCTCACGATGAAGTCAACAGCATCATCAACGCTGCCGGTGTAATCCAAGTGAGCCGAAGTGATTTGCAAAGTGCCCTCACAAACCTGAGACGTATCAAATCAGTCATGATGGTGTTCACCGAGCCCACTGGAGCACGCCACGACTTACCTTGTCGCCGCTGTTGCAGAGAATGAGAGTCTTGCTAGCATCGAAGTTGGGAATCTTGGAACCGTCCTGCTTCTTCTGCGTGTCGCCGAAAGTCACGGCGGCCGCGACCTTGGCCTTGACCGAGGTGCTCAGCTGCTCGACGGACCGGTGGACCATCGCCGCACCCTGGCTGTATCCCGAGACGGCGATCTTGGACGAGGGGCACTTGGTCGCCGCTTGCGTGATCAGGGCTGTCATGTCGGCCGCCTCGGACGCGCTGCATCCTCCGCTGAGAATGTTGGTGAGAAGCGCGGCATCGTAGTCCACGCCTTGGGCCGCCACGCTGCTGCTACCGAGCGCGGCCTTTAGCGCATCGACCGTCTGGGGGCCCGGCATCTCTCCCTGGTGTCACCATCAGCATACGAGGGCATCAGTTTCCGTCAATAGGAGATCGATCACTCACGATGTTGCCGGCCTGGTTTGTGCCCCGGGCGTAGATGAAGATCACGCTCTTGCATCCGCTTTGGAGGAACTCGTTCGCCGTGGTTCCAGCCGCAGCAGCAGTCAGCTGGCTGTTGGCAAGTACCTCGTCCTCGCTGACATCAATTATCATGGGGCCGGCTGCCGCGCAGGCGACTAAGCACGCCGAAAGGAGGGACGCCGAGAACTTCATCTTGACAAGGTAGCCAACAGGTGAGGATTGGGAATAGAAGTGAAGATAGAAATGTGCCGCCGACGACCAAACACCAGATTCTTGGTCCCCTTTTCACCGAGTACATTGTGCCTATATATACTCACAACATCATGCTGGGCCCGTCAAGTCGTCCCTATTGCCTTCGATGCTTGGTTGCCTACACGTGGATGGAGTTTCCTCTAAGGTTCCCCAGCCCCGGGGGGAATGTGACTTGGCTTTTGTTGGCCAAACGACTCCAAGATCGTGGAAGCATGCTCAAGACGGTCCTCTGGCTGAAGACAGAAGGTGAACGACCGCTCGAGAGCATGTTGACTAATGCGTGGCTGAATCTGGAACCCCAGCTCCGGAGCCGTGAAAGTCTAGAAACCGCAGCCCCGTTTCCCCTCATCAAAGCTTAATGCCTTCGCCAATCTCTCACCACTGATCCAAGCCCGTGGATGGGGTTTAGTCTGGAGGCCGCGGCTTATTTCGGAATGTCAGAATCTCTAGGCTTCTTGATACCTCCTACCTAGATAGGAAGCTCCGTTTGACGATCCACCGGAATCATCTCGAAATCTGCTATCTGGCTTGCCACGGCCCAAAACTGGGTAGTATAGATGCGGGGAGATGAGACCTATTCAAAACACGCTGTATCCATTTCGGGGCTGTGCCCCGGGATTGCGGCCCCGGCAATACCACTATGGTGATGGTGTGCATTCGGGGTCGCATCTAGACTTCCCGGACTACTTACAGAGTACTCTAGCGTGTTCAGCTGCGCGATGCTAGGTCACCGTAGTGGTTCTCGCATCACAGTTCAGATGACCGCTAGCTATTCCAGGATGACTTATATTGTTGCACGAGGATTGAAGAGAGTCGGGTCTGCATAGTATGGCCGAAACGGCCTCTATTTATAGATGTAGTGCATAGACCACCCAGTGCCGTGACAATTGGCGAGAGTCTGATATGGTAAGCCAGGCGAGCAGGACGCTCACTCGGAAGGAATGAACCAGGCTGCCAGGTTAGTGATCCCCTGAAAGGACCTGTATGGAAGGGGAATGTTGACCGAGCCTAAGGCAATGGGAGGATTCTTGAGTAATCCACAAGACTGACCTCCGAACTGCATATATATCGAATCCTAAAACCAGAAGTATGCTGCCTAATGCCTAACCCTATAGCATGTGCTGATTAATTCGATGGTTGCTTTCTTAGTAGTAGCAAAATGTTTTCTTGGTAAGGTCACCGCTTGTCCTTAAACAAGGTCGAGGGCTCCCTTCGGCACCTTCAGGAAGGAAACGGTGGAGTTTGAGAATATCCTCTCCTGCTTTTACTTTGTGGGGAGTTTGTACCTAAATGAAGTTGAACGCCCTCGTTGGAACATCATACACAAGAGAACTCCGGAGAACAGGATAACTCAGCGGCAACCATCTGAGAAGATTTCCTGTTTATAACCGACTGGGCTGCGGCTGGGATAGCTCATTACACTATGATAATGATGTGAAATGATAGGCTTTCATGAGTCTAAGGCAAACTACAATACTATTAACAAGAGAAAAAAAAAGAAGAGTCTCAGAGGAAACTATGATTTCTATAATGTAAAATACGAACAGGACCATTGTAACAGATACTTGATGATCTGCCCTTGTTCCCGGACAAAGGTCATAAAGCTATCCTCCAGTCCCTTGACAATTCCTACTTTGACCTTAAAATTTGGGAGCTATCATTCTGGTAGAGAAATTTCGATCATTAGAGCTCCAGCTCATGACTCTTTAAGAAGGTCAATGGGACGGCTTCTGATGCCTTCAAGGTCTTTATTATATAAAACTTGATTATGGGGATGTACCTCGCGAGTCTCCCCCTTTTCTTTTGGTCAAGCCCCCTATCCATTAAGCACATCCGTGATTGTTACCTTTGTGATGCTCTTGCGCAATTGTATTGCATAAGGATCCATGATCGTTACAGCGACTTTACTATTATGTTGACATAGTCAAGCATTCTCATGGACATATAGTTCACTCTTCACGCAAGAAAAGATGAGGGGGGTAAGGAATAATATTTATTCTACCTTTACTTAACGATACTAATATATGCAACCCATTTGTAATCTTCCTTACAACTCTCTTTTACCCTGAGAATAAACACCTAGATTTTGGATACAGCCGCCCTGAGAACCCTGGGGGAAACAGGTAAAGGGGGCCCAATACGCTTTTCTTTCCTAATAATATATAGCAGCAAATATTATAGTTAGAGACGAGGTCCCCCAATATCACAAGGAGCCAAGCAAGTTGGAGCCAATGACAGAAGTAGTAGAATTAGTCACGTTCGCTCGATGTCCTGTATTGCCTTGAATCATTCTGCTCAAGGACACATGTTCTAGTGGGAGAAAATCATCACGTATTCAACCTGGTTCATCTCAAGGGACTGCTGCTCTGTTTGTGCCGGTTTAGATATTATTTGTATTACAACTATGGGTGGGTAGAGATGTACGAACATCTAAACTCTCAATGAGTAGATGAAGACTTGGGTACTTACCTATACGTTTGTCAAGTCCGTAACTGAGTAGGAACAGCAGTCAAACTTACTAGAACTCAAAAAGGACTAGCGAAATTGAACTGATCATCATCAAGAACCTTTTCGACTGCGATGGCCTTCAGCCGCACGCGCTCGTTCTGGCTCATCTTGGCGAAGTTCGGTAGGGTCTTACCACCATCACCCGCCGTGTTCGGCTTACCTTCGACCTCGACCTCGACGAGCGCGGCCTCGTTGTCCGAGCCCTCGAGGTCGACGAACTGGTAGCTCTTCGTGCCACCGGGGCGCCAGGAGAAGGGGACGATACGTGTCAGGCCCGCGAAGTCCTGGGTCAGGAAGTGCACGAAGTACCGGTGGGTTATGACCACAATATGCGCGTCATCATCGAGGCAGGCGCGCGCCAGATCACGGATGTAGCCCCGGGCGCAGGCGGCCCGACTCTCGACCTTGTGCGGCAGCGGCGCATACCTGGTCTCGGGAGACTTGTCGTTCCAACCGGGGTGCATCATGGCCATGGAGAAGTCATCACCATACATCTCCCTGATGGACTCGTAGTTGCCGCCCGTGTCGGAAGGTTGGGTGCTGATCTCCTGTAATTCTGGTAGGAGAACGACTTTGTTATTGATGGCATGAGGGGCCCGTCCAAATGTGGCCTGTCGTCCATCGTAGAAGCAGTTGCTAATGGCATCGAGTAGCGGAGAGCAGATGACGTGGGTGATACGATCATGGTAGTCGCACTCGGCTCGAATACGGGATATGATTTCGGAGTTAACCATGTTGTTAGTACGGGACGCCTCATCGAACATCCGTGGGGCAGCTACAAAAATGTTGATTGTAGGTGCCATCTCCAGTGTCTTGTTTCGTTGTTCTATGTTTTTCTGATGTTGTTTCTTGAGGATATTTTGTGTCTGGAGCGAGCGAGTTGTTGGTGGTTCTGGCATTCCAATTTGCGGCGCTTTTTGCCCATATATATATCCATGAATTCCTGTTGTTGTTGTTCGTAACGATGCGGTTATTGCGAACTCTGTAAACGCCGCATTGTTCACTGTTTTAACAAGCTCATTATTTCTGCTGCGAAACTACTCACGAATGGGTGTTGTGTTTATAGACAATGAGCATTCGTTACAAGACTGACGTGTTTCCAGACAAAGAGGGGTCACGGCGAGCGTGGTTGAAGGCAAAGGTTGATGACTGTAGAAGTTAAGTTCATGAAAAACAGGGTATAGGCAAACTCGATGTTCAGGGGCTTGTCGGGTCCGGAGAACGACCGATTTTTGAGTGCGCAGGACGAAAAATCTTCTTTTCGTAGGTATCCAGTTCACTTAGAATGGTGAGATACCCTGGCGGGAACAACGACGAGGATCTGGCATCACGTGAGCTTATAAAACTCGATGATCACATAGTGGTAGTGGAGTAGTAGGAGCCAGAGTATTTACCCATCTAGATTGTTAACAAGTCGCCATTTGTAACTGAACCAGGTCATGGTGGCGTTGCGCAATTGCATTGCACATGGACAACGGTGACGCAAAACCGAACCAGGCCAGTACGGACGCTCCTCTTTTCTGGACACTTATGCAGTGTCGTCGTACTGTGTATATTGATATGCAGCGAGGACAAGTCGTGAGTAGGCGGGGTCCACTCAGGCTACGGTAGGTAATCTTGCCAGACGATGCCATGGACACGAAAGCTGTTACTGATTGAAACAGTGTCTGTAAAAGACAGTCAGCATACTTGATATTAATGTATGGATGATAGGGATACCGGTAAGCGCTTGACAATGGGAGCTACCCACTCATGAACAGCAATGCCTCTCGTAACTTCACAGAGCCTCCATACGAGGCCACTGACCTGATCTGTTCCTGGGTTGAAGCGATCTGGCCGATACTGCTGAAAGGATTACCCACACGAGACGTACCACCAGATGCGCATCTGCGCCATCTCAAAGGCCCTCGACACACCATTGAGCGTGTGGGTCGGAATGACTGGAGACCCTTCGGTGGCGAGATGTGCGAGAGCCCATCTAACCTTAGATGGCTAACCAGCTTGAACGGATGGTCGCTTTTCAGTAAAGTAAGTCTCAAGATGTGCCTCTTCCGCAAATGATCGACAAACATGAGAAAGGAAAATTAGCCCAGTGAACCGCAGTGAGATACTGTCCACTGAGACTCTCTTTGGTGCCTGTGAATGCCTGGGCCTGTATTCGGCAGATAGGTAGGTAGCCATGATAATGAGATATATGTATGGGGCAGCCGATCTTACGATGATGGCCTTACCATTCCCACTTGGAGACGCAGGTTCCGCGGCCAGGAACGTCTGGGCGCCACCATGCCACCGTGCCAACGGTGTCTCTTATTGATCCTGCTTTCGCACGATGTGGGTTGAAGTATGATGGACAACGACCACAGAACACATATCATGGCATCCTTCTGCTTCAAATGAGAGATATCACGTTGTTATCATCGAATCGATCGCGTGCTTCCAAAGTTTGTCGTCGTTGGAAGAGGGAGAGAAATGGTCGTCCAGTGGGGGCGAGTGGGAACTGACGGCAAGTCGGTCAGTGGGGACGCGTGCTAGCGCTACTGCAACGAATAGTGGCTTCAGTGGATCAAAGACGCCAAAGGCCCTGATCGGTCCCACAAGGGTTTGTCTGGGGAAGCGGGGTTAGCGCGAAGCCAACCGGCCCAGCCCCTGAGAGTCGAGACGACGATTTGGGAATTGGGAATTCTTCAGACAGATTGAAAGTTATATTCGTGAGGATAATGGAGAAACTGAGCAGTAAACGTTTCGAGTATATGAATGCGAGCCCATGGTAAATAAAGGATCATGTACAAGCAGAGCCTCAATTCTTTACGTTTCAATGATAGGTCGCGGAAACTGGATCGAAAGCTGCTGAAGGGTGTGTGGTAATGGTGGTGGTGGTGGTGGTGTGGTGCTCCTGCAGTCAGTCAGCAGTGTCATCCATGCTGGCGAACCTTCATGTGTTGGATCATTGCAACGCCATCCAAACCCAATTTCACATTTTAGAGAGGCCCTCATCTACAGTACAGCTAGTCATCTCGCATACCACAACCACCATCATCACAGACTATTACGAGATGAACAAGCTGGGGTACTAGTAGACACTCACTCTGGAGGTCTGAGGGCCGCGGACACACGACGCTCGCTCGCATGATGCGGGCTTGATAATTTGGAGCGATGAAGATGCCACTGGATTGGAGGCCATTGATCAGCAAGCCATAGGCCTGTTGGTCTGGTCTGTTTACCCTACTGGGCCAAGGGTCGTCATCATTCATGGTTCTGATATCGTGTGATTGGAGGGTCTTGGAGATGATACAACACCATCTTCGCTGCCATTGGCTTACCCCGCTTCCTTTTACTGTACTGCCTCCCTCCCTCATGTCATGCCTTCAGGCAGGTGACCACCAGAGATCCGATTAGCTGAATGTTGGATGCCCTGCTCCTTTAAATACCCTTCCTACCCATCCCCCTCAATCTGGCTTTCCGGTTGCTGTTACACACACACTTCATCATATCCTGCTACTGTGAACCTCTCTTCAACGTCGAACGGGATCCCAATAATAGAGGAATATATCGTCACCTCGGAAGCAAGCTCATACTCGACCCCAACTCTTGTAAGATATTCATATACTATTGTCAGCTTCCCCGCTCCTATCCCATCACTGACAAAAACGGCAATTGAAGAAAACACCACCTTCATCCCACCCTACCCCCTTTCCACTCATCATAATCATCCACCATGCCCGTCCGCCTCCCCAAGCCCCGCCGCGGCGAGATCGCCACCTACGGCCTGGCCGGCGTCGGCGCCTTCGCGCCCTTCTACTTCATGATGCCCGGGGCCGAGGAGCGGCTGGCCAGCAACACGGCCAAGTGGGCGCCGCGCTGGGAGCGCAACATCTCCTACTTCGCCCCGCCGGCCCAGAACCTGACGGAACGCGTGCACCCGCACCTGGGCCGCACCGTCAACAACCTCCACGGCAAGCTGCCCCTCGAGAGGGCGGCGGTGAGCGTGGACGGCCGGATCAAGCGGGGCATCGACCGGGCGGATCGGTACGTCAAGAAATAGACAGGGCTTGTGCTGTCTGTTATACGTGTGATGGTGTGACGAAGGCTGGATGGATGGATATGGCCGATGTGTATATGTATGGCGAAATATCTGCTGCACAAGATTGGGTAAGACGATTCTGTCATCGTCGCTATGAGAACATGTACTATCCTGATAACGGATGAAGTACGAGCGCCATGTCGCTCTGGACTGAAGTCGGCTTACGACTCGTCCTTCATAAGTAGCTGTTTGAATACAAGCTACCAAGTTAAATGAACTAATATATGTGCACCCGTTAACTCGTAGTGACTCGCCTCTCTCGGAAACTCATCTCAATCGTTATGCTCTCACTCTCCTTTCGAAAGGGTGTAGTAAGGTAAGAGCATTCGGTCCTGGCCCGGTGCTCTATTCGTAGATTGAAGATAGTAATACAACATACATACCCTTCTTAAACAAGTGTACTGACAACGACAAGTAATTGATTCACTGTGCAAGAACGCGGTGGCCGCAGTCCCGAACTCAAGACCTCGGACAATAGAGGGGGTGTCACAATTGAGGACTATCTGACCATGGTATGACGTGTTGCTCTTCGTGTCCTTCCCAGCCCAATAGAGAATCTAGACGAAGTATGAGATCACATCAATGTCACACTCGAAATATTTTGACCGTGCGACAGTAGATTCACCTGATATCCCTTATTCCTCCTGAGGCTTTGCGATCATGAGAGTGTCTTCTCGACGCCGCTTACTTGCATTTTATCTCGTTCGCTCTTATACCACCACCACGGAGACGTAAAGTAGTCAGTGGTTGAGCTAACACCCGATGAAGCCCCCTAAGTGAATGCGGGAGAACCGGGACAGGCCCCTTCAGACTTCATCAACATATGTCGAATCTCAGGGATGGCTCGGTCCTGACTGACGACGAGAGCCTTCCGCGACGATGAGGAAGCTAAGGATACTGGGCGGCGGACGCTTTGCTCCGAGGTTCTGTATTGTCACGTCCAAATAGGGGCAGCTGGCGAAAGCTCGACTACATCAGCTTAGCAAATGCTCGAACGTACTTGATGGGCCTCCTACTACCCAATTAAGGACGGAATAAGATATCTCTGCGAGGCTCCTGATAATGAAATATGGTCGGCTATCATCATCCCACCCCACGATGGTCGTTCCGCTGGAATGACAACATTGCCGGTCTTTACGCGCTCCTATCCATAGCTGGAACATCCGCTCAGGGGAAGAGAGCAAATACTCGTATATACCTCACCCTTAGATCAGATCGTCTTCTATCCTCCTCATTGATTCTAGAGTCCCCTGCGGTTCAATGATGCAGGATTTCCCAATACCCTCAAGGGCTTGAAAAAGCTTGGGTTCACACTCACCCAGCTTTTTCTTCTCCAATCGGTCTGGAAGTGTCGTCACCCATCAGCGTCTTTATCGAGAGTTTCATCAGGAGCTGCATGCTCTGTTACAGTTGAGTCTCCTGATATGCCAGGGAAGGCTGGGTAGCAAGAGTATTTCAATTGCTGCTTTATGTTTCTTTTGCGACTTATAGTAACACGCTCGCCATATGGGGATATGGAATACCGGACCACCACAGATGAGGCCGCAGCCACGGACCACAGATGAGTGAGGGTGGCCCCTCACGAAGGTAATATCAGAGAGATATTGATTTTGACCTTGAACAACTCTGGGTATCCAGGCCGAATCAGACATTAAAGACCTCAATGTCGCCACGGTACGAGTGATTGTCTTCGCCGGATAGATATGCAAATGTATGACCAGCTTATCGTCAAAGCCTGTCTGTCCGATACCTCATGACATGACACCAGACATCACAGGCATTCTGGTGCAAACAGCCAGCCTGGATACCAGCCTGTCACGCCATAATCCAGACAGCCACCGTGGTTGGCCATGAACCAGACCCGGACTGCGAAAGACCGGAATGGACGATCCAGCCATGGTAGCTAAGTAACGGACCTTGAGATACCATTAGGCTACTAATGCAAGGTGTTGGGTGCGGGCGGGGGGAGGGGGGGAGCAGTGCCAATTCTAAGTCTCATGAACCAAACAACTGGATGTTCAAAAGACCATGGGAGCAGGAGGTGGCGTTGGCTCACCATACACTGCCCCCGGCAATGTTCCTGGTTCAATAGAATGGTGAGAACTTCCGGTGCCAAGCTGCTGTCGTGATAAAGTCGTAAGTGTTGGATGGATGAAGCCATGTGGTATCAGTGTTGCGTCTCGTCTATCAGCTTAAGCTGTCAGCCAATTGAAGATTCAGCCTTTCCAATTGAGAGGTCGGGCTATTCGCCAAGCCAAGGGGTGTTTGGGGTGAAGCCTCGTGCGTGGGGCCCTCTCCAGGCCAGAGGGTCAATGACCTCTTCAGGCAAGGTCAACGAAAGGCGACGGCGGATCTGTATCGTATCTCCCATCAGCCGGAGCGACGAAAGACGAAAGCTTATTTAGCTTCTCAAATATACACAAATAGAACACTAATAAGTAAGCTCAGACAACAAACCGGCCCATAGTATTAGGCCAGAAGTTTCAATTTCCCATCATCAACGACGGGATTTGACTTGGTGGAGGCTCTGCGGGTGTCAAGCATAAGCGTCCCGAAAACAATAGCAGTTTGGCGGGTGGACCTGGAGAGGGCTGCAGGTGGAGTGAGCTTCCTAGGTTAGAGCCAACATGCAGCCCTGGAGCTGGTGGCTGGAGCTGGAGCTGAGCTGATTTTCGGGGGTTTCGGGGGGTTTGGTTTCGGGCGATTCGGGGGTCTCTCCAACGCTGAACAAAATTTATTCCTGATGGTCTGCGCCAATGTCCATCCTCAGGAGACATACAATGCAAACAGGACCTCGCGATGCTCAAATTCAAACCGAAATGTGCCACTGTAAGAGGCGAAGCCCCATGGATTACTCCTCGAGCCTACTTTTATCGAGGATTGAAGAGGCGCCTCGGGGTTTGGCCGCGAGAGCCTTTTCTGAAGGAGGCCGTGTTTCAAGCCGAGCTTCATGACAGTCTTGGCAACCCGCAGTTACAAGCTGATGGACCATGAAGATCCTCCAAGAGATGCCAACCGAGCAAGTCCTTGGGCTTTCCCATGCCTAATAAGAAATGCGATCTGGTCTTGTCGGGGCTATGGCTTTGGACAGTTCTTCTTCGTGGTTGACGGCGGTGCTGCGGCTACTTGGATATTTTTTTTCCCTCTCTCGGACGAGAGTTAGCCTTTCAGGATGCAGCAAGGAATTGGGTCTGGGATAGTTGATCTATCCCTCCCAAAGTCGTTGGCGCGACTGACAGTGTGGTGCTGCTGTCTCTTCGTCATTCTGCTGGCCAAGGATGCATCGGCAGTGCCGGCACATCAGTATCATAGACGACAGAATCAGACGACACCAACGACCGGCGCGAACCCCTCGGCCTGCGCCGAGGTAGCTTCAGCTTCGGCTGCCTTCGCATCTGCGAGTCCTGAAGGTATGTCTATGGGCCCGATGACTTTTTCCATCCCATAGGCACTCGGGGATGCTGACCTTTGCCTTTGCTAGCCGCCGTAACCATCCCGGCGACTCTCGCATTCGAATGTCTGCAGACCGTCCCGAACAAGCCCGAGCAAGCCGCGCAGCTCATCACGAGCATCAAGGCGTATGCTCAGTGGCAGAGTACTCTTGCTTACCTGAAAGCCCCTCCTGCGTCGTATACGCTGCCCGCGGTAGACGTCCAAGGCCAATTAGACAACATCTCTACCACAGCGACAGCTGGAGGCTTTGCTAGCGAATACGAGTTTCAACTGGCGATATATGAGACATTCTTGGCCGCTCACGATGGTCACTTTTCCTATATCCCAGACTCATTCATGCCATTTGCGTTTAGGAGTAAGATCTTGTCGGATATCGTGTCCGTATCTTCTGGTATGTCGTATATCGTTCCCGGTTCAGATCCCAGTCCCCCGCGAGCACCCTACAAAATCGGTATAAGGGGTCAGAACACTTACATCTACTCGTCTAGACGGAAAAGCGGTGCCAAAACTCTATCACCTCTCGTCGCTTGCGTCCAACGCCACCACGGAGCCGGTCGCAATTGCCCAGATCAACGGCCAAGATGCAGCCGCCATGATTTTGGAATCGAGCTTGAAATTCAGCGCATTCCAGGACCCAGATAGTCAGTGGAACTCCCAGTTCCCTCAGTATGCGAGCCCGTCCTCGACCCTCGGCTTGGCGGCGTCGTTCGCATTCAACGGCGCCAGCATGACTGTAACGTACGAAAACGGGAAAGAGGAGACGGAGGACACGATAGCCACCATCCGATCGGGCGTGGACCTCACTGGTATTGGCACCGGTGAGGATTTCTACGAGGCGTTCTGCAATCCGGATTCCCAGGCCGCGGCCGCCAGAAGGGTAAAGCGAGAGGTGGCGGAACCTCCGCCGAAGCGAGCGATAGGACCGGAAATCGCCGAGCAAAGAATAGCTGGGTATCCGGCTCCAGTGGCGCGGGATAATGGAGGCAACACGACCGCGGGGTACTTCCTCAAGGGCGACGGCTACGACGATGTCGCGGTCCTCGCCGTGTCCTCATTCTCGCCCGCAATCGACATCGACGCGAACGAGTACTTCACCGACTTCCAGAACACCGTCGATTCGTTCCTGAGCCAGAGTCGAGACAGCGGAAAGAAGCGACTGGTCGTGGACCTAACGTCCAACGGAGGCGGCTTCGTCCTGGCGGGGTTCGAGCTCTTCGCGCAGCTCTTCCCGGACGCCGACCAGTTCGGCGCGAACAACATGCGGCTGTCCGAGAGCCTGGGAGACATCGCGGAGATCATCAACGCGATCCCGGGGGACTTCCAGCCCAGCTCGAACGATGAGCAGCAGGCCCTCCAGATCGTCTCGCAGAGCGCCATCAGCTCGAACCTGTTCCCTGGCAGTGTCGAGACGCCGGACGGCGACGAGTTTAACAGCATCGACGAGATCGTCGCGCCGGTAACCATCATGGGCGACGTCTTCACGGCGTACCAGAACCTCGAGTCGCCGACGGAGAGCCTCGAGCGGACCGGCCGGGGCAACCGGTCGAACGCCGGGCAAGCGGCCGTCTTCGACCCGGCGAACGTGGTGATCCTGACGGACGGGACGTGCGGGTCGACGTGCACCATCTTCTCGTACATGATGCTGTTCCAGCTCAACATCAAGACGATCGCGGTGGGCGGGCGGCCGCAGACGGGCGTGATGCAGGCGATCGGCGGCGTCGAGGGCGCGCAGGTGTTCTCGATGGCGGAGCTGGCGAGCCTCGCGGGCGCGGCGCTGCTGCTGGCGCCCGCGGCGGGCCGGCAGGAGCCCGAGCTGCAGACGGGGGAGCTGGGGGTGCTGGCCCAGGGGTACGCCGTGCTGCGGTCCCTCGACCCGTCCAGCGGCGGCTCCGTCAACGGCAAGAACGCCTTCTCGCCCGCCGACTCCCAGACCCCGCTCCAGTTCACCATGGAGCCGGCCAACTGCCGCTTCTTCTACACGGCCGCCATGCTGTCGGACCCCGAGCTCGTCTGGCAGCGCGCCGTCGACGGCACCTGGACCGACCCCGAGACCTTCTGCGTCGACGGGAGTATCGTGTCCAACGACGCTACGGAGGTCAAGACCGTCGACCCCTTGTTCCGGCAGACGTCTTCGGGCTCTGGCGATGACGAGAAGGAGTCGGCGGGTGCGGCAGGGTGGGGTGGCGCTGGGAGGGTGGGGTGGTCGTTGGTGGGGGTTGCGGCTTTGATGGCGTTCATGTAGAAGGGGGGGGGGGGGGGGGGGGGGGGAGGATCTGGAAATAGGTTATAGAGGGGTTGGATTGGAAGGATAGGTGGGAGAATACCTAACCTAGATAAGACTACAAATAGAAATGATATGTAATCGCAATTGAATTTTAGGAATGGAAGTCTTTGCTGTCTTTCCGTCTCTCTGCCCTTCAATCCCCCTGCGTATTCTTCCCGGCCCCCAACAGAGTCATCTAATATCATTTTACCAATACTCACCTGAGTGAGTTTGTGGAGCCCTCAAGCGTGTTGACGATTTTGAGATTCACCGGCTGGGGTTTCCCATGACAAGCAAGATCAGACCGTTGACGAAGGAATGCTAAGTCTCTTGAGACTAGGTATCTTGTTTCAATGTACAGAAAAAATGAGAGTCACCACACTCGAGTAGACGACGAACCAATAATTCATATTGAGTTCGATATCGAAACAAGTATCTCGTCCTGCTCGCAAGCATATGTTCTCAGTCACGGAGCACCATAAAGCGAGCCAGTGACAGCACATCTTTACCCAATCCCATCCAGCCACCCATTGATGTCCCCCTCCATCCCCCCATTTCCACAGTAGAATCCTACCCTCGACGATAAAGCCACCCTCCCGCACAAAGCACCTCCTTTCCCATAACCTACTCAGAAAAACCCAACTTCCCCCCCAATTGTTACCATACACCCACTCGCCCATTCCCTCAAGGCACTAACCCTCCTCCTCTCCATCTACGCCGCGATAGCCCCCGCCAGCCTCCGATCCGCGTCCCGCATAGCCGCCATGTGAAACTTGCGATGTTCCACCATACTATCGTCCGCCGCCGCCAGCCTCTTCTCCGCCTCCTTCATGGCCGCGGCGTGGAACTTGCGATGCTCGACCATGCTATCGTCCGCCGCCGCCAGGCGCTCGTCCGCCTCGCGCATCGCCTCGGCGTGGTACCGCCGGTGCTCCTCGATGGCGCCCTGGGCGGCCGCCAGCCGCTCGTCGGCCTCCCTCATCGCCGCCGCGTGGAACTTGCGGTGCTCGACCATGCTGTCGTCGGCGGCGTTCAGCCGCTCGTCCGCCTCCCTCATGGCCGCGGCGTGGAACTTGCGGTGCTCCTCGATGGCGCCCTGCGCCGCCGCCAGCCGCTCGTCCGCCTCGCGCATCGCCGCCGCGTGGAACTTGCGGTGCTCGACCATGCTGCGGTCGGCTTCGGAGATCATGGCGTCGTGGTCCTGGTTCAGAAGCGTGCTGGCGCACCGCTGGACCACGCGCCGGTGCTCGTCCCGGAGCCGCGATAATTGCGCGTCGTTGCCCGAGGAGGAGGATGAGGGGTACTTGTTGATGGATTCCCGGGCTTGCGCGAGTTGGGATTGGAGCTGGGCTACCTGGCTTTCGAGCCGGGCGAGTTCGGCTGCTGCGTCTGACATGGTTTTGCTATTGGGGGTCTCAACTGAAGTTTTGGGAGTTGGTGGTTGTGATCGTGTTGGGAGTGGTGGATGATGATGATGATGATGACGATGATGATGCAGCGGTGCTTGTGGACGGACGTTGCCGTTGTAGGTTGGGTGTGATTGAATCAAGTGCTCAAACCTGCAATATACAACAACCTCTAGCTACACTGTCCACGAGTCTAATCTCTAACAGCGGTCTCTGTCAAAGTAATAAGCTAAGATGGTAAGTTAGTGAATTGTGTTGTATCGAGGCACGCGAGCGAGCGCTGGTGTCGAATCCTGGATGGAGTGCGGGTTTGAGGCATGACGTCACTCCACCCATCCCACTTAACCTTGCGGGCTGCGGGTTGACAGCTGATCATCTCCGGGGCTGCAAGGCCAAAAACCTGATTGACTGATTCTATGTTCATCGACGATTTTTTTTTCCCCAGAATTCGAAAACATTGCAGCTACGGTAGTGACTTTCGCATTGATTGAAACATACTGATTGAGTGATCGTGATGGCTGATTTGACTGGAACTTACCATCAGGGAACATTTTGACAATCTTCGTTTCGGTCCACGGAGCCATGCCGAACTGCCCCGTCGACAAACGTGCCAGACGCCCCGGACGCGCCAGACGGGAGCGCCTTGCATCACGATATCTATTTCTCCTGAAGCGCTGTCGTGTCTAGAGGGACTGCTACTAGCATATGGTCACATCTTGATATCGAGACGAGTTTTTTTAAAGATCCACCTAAATCTGACTAAATTGATTGTCACCCCAAGTTCAACTATATCTACACCCGTCCATCTACCATAAACCCGTCTCCCCTGTCTAAATAATATTTACAATGAAATACGGCGCTGTGGCCTTCTTGGTGTGTTGGGATCTGAACATCTCCCAGCGCCAGGCGCTTAGTGGCGGTAGGAGCGCATGAAGTCACGGGCGTGACGCTGAGCCTGACGCTTCTCGGTGGCCTGAGTGGTTCCGGACATGGCCCAGTTGAGCCAGTCGACAAGGTCTAGATCTTCGTTAGTATGGATGGCGTGCTGACATGAGTTCGGAATCAAAGTGCTTACCTTGCACGGTAGTTCCGTCCTCGACAGCGTGGGTGGGAGCACCGGTGCCCGTGGGGACCGCGGTGGGGAGAGTGGACGTCAACAGGGAAGATGGAATAGAGGCAGCGTCGATGAAGGCCCCGCCCGTGATCGTGGCGCTAGGGGCCGCGCTGGTAGTGGCTTCAACGGCGATGGCTGTTGTGGGCTGGGCCGCGGCGGAGGAAGTCGCCGGCGAGCTAACGGCGGTGGTCGAGGATCCGGCGGCGGCAGTAGTCGACGAGCCGACGGCGCTGGTAGGGGCGGGAGACGAGCTGTCACCGCTGTCTCCTTGGAGGGTGAAGTCGATGCACGATTCATAGGTCTGGTCGATGTCCTCGGCGAACCAGTACCACTGGATCACGCAGTCGCCCGCAGTGGCACACTCGCTGCCGAGGTCGCTGGGGATGGTGATGTCGAAGTTCTTCTGGTCGTCGGGGATGGTCGAGGCGGTGGACGCGTAGACGTCCCAGCTGATGAGCGGGTCGCCGACGACCGTGTTGGAGCTGGTACTGACGATACTGACGTTGGCGACACCGGTGTGGGGAGCCCGGATGTCGACGGTGATCGGCAGGACCTGACCGGCGGTCAGGGTCTGGACGTTGTCCTGGTTGTCGGCGAACTTGTAGCCCTTGCACAGCCAGATGTCACATTCTGCTTCTTTGTAGTCGCTCTGGCTCGACGCGACCTGGAGCTCTCCCTGGACGTTTCCGTAGTTGTCGGACTGCTGGTTGATGGTCACCTGCTGACCGCAGGCGCTCTGCATCGCATCTCCGGGCATACGGGCTGGCGGGTCCGTGACGAAACCGTGGCCGGCGACGGTGGATGCGAGGCCAACAAGGCCGAAGGCAGCGGAGAAAGTGGACTTAATGGTGAGAGACATGGTGGTGATGTAGTACGTGAACTGTTGTTGATAGGTGTGGTGAAAAAAGAGTGTCTGGCACCGGGCAAACGATTGAATGGAAGTGAGTGTGTTGGTGTGAAGAAAAGAATGTCAAGGTCACTGACCAGAGAGATGTTCAACGAAGCAGAAGTGAATGGTGGTGGTGGGTGAAGAAGAGAACCCTCACCAAGACGAAGAGGCGACCTCGTCGGGCTATATATCTACACCAAACTCCATAACTATCTCGCCGCAGAAACTTCCCCCTTTCGCCATTCCTTCCACCTGATTCAGGTGTCGCTGAGGCGGGTCGCTCATCAAAATGAAGGGGAGGCTGGCCAGGTTGGCCCCCCGGGCCATCCGCCGAAAACTCATGCACCAATCGGAAAGTGCTGAATCAGACATGGTGACGGTGAGGCTCAAATGCCCAAAAACCCAGCATCGTGAGCCGCCCCACGTGGTAGGGGTGCATCTCTGGACGGAATAATTGGTGGTGATCCCCAAAGTCGGCCTAGTGGGTGCGAAAGCGCCTGGTTCTCGACCTTGCCGCTGGCTCACCCATGGCGGTGGGACGAGGACCTGTCTCGAATAACTTGTGGTTGAATATAAATGAAACATTTTCGTCTTATCGCCCCTGCCAAGGTTTTTCGTCTCATGTTTTTGAGCTGGCAGTGGAGACCGCGTCTTCACCCTGCATCGTGAAGTCCGTGACGATGTTGTGAGTGAAATGCTCACATTATGGACAATGTATTCTTCATCAAACAGTATGACTTTTCTATTACAACTCTAGGACTTGGATCAGAGCGTGGCTGATCATGAGTTGACTCTTCGTGGGTTTTCGACATTGTCGGGAGATCTACCGTTTTTGAACAGGGGTAAAAGACGACCCACCAGTCCGCAACGCTCAGGGGCTCGTGATGACAGCCCGAAAAGAGCATGCATGTCCGAATTCTGCGCCGCCCGCACTAAGAAACCATATATCGCAGGCGCGTGGGCATGATTCTCCTCAGCAGCTTTTGGCCAGTTGGCATGCACGAATGGATCTCTTTTCCCAGCAACTTCTTGGCAGGCAGACCGAAATCCGAGATCCTCGGACGAGATCGTTAAGCGACTTCGCGAATCGTGATTTTGTGTTGTTAGCCGTCCAAATCCCCGTCTTTCGGACGGATATTCTTCCTGGGTATCGCCGATGATTCGAACATCGTCCATTGTCTCCTTTTCTGCTTCATGCATTTACCATTGGAGACGTTCGTATCATCCATATTCCTTCTTTGCTGCAATGTCATCTCCTTCAATTCCTGTTTTTTTGGGATCTCACCATTGAAGATAACGCCATGGAAAGTAAGTGACCGACGATCGTCGAAGCGACCTAGGAAGAACTACCGCTGCCAGTCCAGACGAGTGCTGCTTACTGTTGAGTAAATCAATTTAATACTACTCATACGTAGTTACACGAAGACTTACTTCCTATCCGTTCTGTTGTTAGAATTTTCTCGTTGGTTCCCTTCACAGTTGGAAGCGTCTGGTACCTGAAGCAAGGAAGCAGCAACAAAGTTACCAATTATGATAGCAGATGCCAGATGACCCTCGGCGTCGACAGTAAAAACAGTAAGAAAACCCGAAACGACAGCATGGCTTTTAATGAAGCTGCGAGTATTACCGCGGATGACGATTCGAACAATACTTATCCGTGTATTAATTGGTGATTGATCCTCGTTTAACCTGCCAGCATCATTTCAGGGGCAGACCTGTAAGCGCATATCTGCCCGCTCCTTACTGCTTATTCGCATGTGCGGTTTATATGCAATAATCGCGACCTCCATTCCCGAGCTGCCCCGCCAAAGGGCTTCCATTACGTCGACTGACAACCGTGGCCGGTCTACGCTGACTATCCGTTGGCATGTCTCGACGATCCAAACCTTCGAGAAAAAGAGCGGTATCATGATCAAACCGTATAGAGCCTCATGTCCGCCTCCCGCGATGCTCAGCCCGACCGCGCCGCCGACATAACCTGCATCGCGGAACCCTTCGAGCCCCGCCCCCTCATCGCCGACATCCTGCGCACGCGCTACTGCGTCCCCAAGTCCATATTTCTCGTCGAGGGCGTCGACTGGGCCCATACCTCCAGGTCGAAGCGATGGCGCATGGTGCGCCTGCTCCTCGGCGACGGCGAGCTCTGTATCCAGGCCATTCTCGCGGCCGAGCTGCACCCGCTGGTTGATCAGGGGGACATTGTTTTCGGGTCCTATGTCGAGCTAGGTGCATTTCGTCTCGAGTGGCAGGACGCCACGGACGATAAGTTAGGGAAAGAAATAGCCGAGAATAAGGACGACGAGCAGCCTGATAACGAGCAACATGACAATGATACCTCGCGGGCGAAGAAGGGTATATTTTATCTCATCGTCAATGATATGTCGCTGGTGGGATGGCACAATGCGCTTGTTCAACCTACGGAGAACGCGATTGCAGTAGAAAGCGCAGAGGATTCGGAATCTGTATCAGATACTGGAGAGCTTCCCAGGGAGGAAGAGCCAGCAGGTCCCTCTAACCGACAAGAAGGCACCAAAAATCATGTCTCGGGCCGGTCTTCAATGGTCAATGATGGTAGTGGACCGCACCCATATAGAGGCTCTGGGCTTGACATTGGAGATATTACTAGAGAGCAGGAATCTGTGAATCGGTTCGACCAGAAAGAGAGCACCAAACCGCTAGCCTCCGCCCTATCTCCCATCATCAATGACGGTTTCGACACGCCTTCTATCCCCACCACCACCCAGGACCGCAACGATCGACCCGGGGCCGCCCCTCAAGCCAATGCACCTCTGGTACCCGAGCACGAATCCCTACCCCGGCCCAGCAAGGACCTCACGAAGCCCCTGAAGCTCACCAAGCTCCGCTCGATCCCGCTCCTGCCCTACAAGCAGAACTGGAGCGTCAACACGCTCGCCGTGGTCTCGGCCCTCTCGGACGTCGAGCCCTCGGGCCTGCCGCCCTACACCCAGCGGCAGGCGAGGCTGGCCGACCCGTCCACCGACAAGCACGTCCTCCTGACCGTGTTCCTCGACCCGGCCGAGTTCGCCCCCGCCGTCGGCAGCGTCGTGCTGCTGCTCGGCGTCAAGAACCACCGCTTCGACGGCGGCAGTCTCAAGAAGTATGCCAGCGACCGCCCGAAGGATGGCGCGGGTTGGTGGTTCGAGAATCCGGCGGGGCTGGACTGGTGTGACGTCGCTGGCTTGCGGGAGTGGTGGGCGGAACAGGGTGTTGTGGATTAGGTTCCGGGAGGTGGGCAGTAAGCTGGTTGGCAGTACGTAGTTCCAGTGCGACGCACTCTTCCATGGCGAAATTTTCGGTTATGCAGACTCGATCATTTGTCCGCTTTGCCCATTTGTCCGCTTTGCCAATTTTTCTCATAGAAATCGAGCCTTCTTCTCCCTGTGGCCAACAGGTCGATGCACCAGTGTGTACCCAAATTCCATTTAGGAAAGAAATAGGTCTCAAGTCTCATTGTCGGTACTCAGCAATACTATCAAGCGATCGTGTGTCAGTCATTACGTAGGATTCGCGGCCCCCCCCTGTACCTGTGATTGTCCTCCACCACCTGCCCGTATGTTCATACCCCGGCCTTCCATCATCATTCTTCTTCTTCTTCTTCTTCTTCCTCCTCCTCGCAATCTTCTCCTGGGCTTCTTGATCAATCTCCCGGCCCTTTCCTACCCCCCCGTCCTTGCATTCCCTGCTTCCGGCGCTCCAATCCCTCCTATCTTGCCCGGTGTCCTTCGGGACCTTGCTTCCTATGCTGGCTCCTTGATGGCGACTTCTCTGTTGCCTTTCCCTTTCCTTTGTCGTCCTTTTTGTCTTGTTTCCGTGATCTCGCTTTAGTATAATTCCGTTGGCGGTTTATGGCAACGGTACAATCAATGCACGCATATCTCAAACGAAAGATCTTGCCGTTTTGGTATTTGTAGTGATCCTTCTCAAGACGCCTACCACAGCCGCGCCATTGTTTGTACTTGTACCAACTGCAGTTCTTGTAGCCATCGCGCCAAGTTGCCCTAGTCTCTTTGTGTCTACAACCCATACAAGTTGGCAGGCTCTTAAACGAACCTTTACCACTACTGCCTTTCCGGAAATGCCTAAGAGGCATATTCTGTTCGCAATCCGGACACCAGTATTTGGCTTCGATCCCCTCCCCGGAGCTCCACGTTGGCTCGAATGATTCTTCCGAGAACCCTTCCGGGGCCGTTGTCCATGGAGGCGGAAACTTGCCGTTGTATGCCAGGACTTCTTCGTCAGTCATGGTACACCCAACGTATGGCGGTGGAGTAAGACCTGTTGTCGGTTGTAAAGGGGTATGTGGTTCGTTGTCCGGCTGGCTTTGCTGACTGGTCGAGGATCCATCAGTCATAGGGTCCGGATCTTGTGGCATCCCGAAGAAGGAGTTATTATCAATGTATTGACCAGAGCCGGCAACAGAGGATGTCGTAGTTACTTGGCTTCCGTATAGGCCCTCGGAGTACAGCGGAAAAGTTGTAAGTCCGAGTGTAGACTGTTGATCTTCAAAGGCAGCGACTGCATCTTCTAGCAAGGCCGAAAAATCGGTATCGTCATCGTCCTGTGAAAGATGGATTTGTGATTCTGGGTTCGTGCTCACATTTGAAGACTGACCCTGAGAGCCATCTCCGGGGTATCCTGGATTCATGGTGGAGGATGACTTGGGTGCAGCTCTTGGGGACTGACGAAGGGGCGACTCCACGGAAGCAACATGCAACTCGCGGGCCGGGTACGTTTCGTGAGCGACAGACTCGAGGAGAGCTCTCGATATTCGTATCTGATAGCAGCATCCGAGAGAGGAGACGGTGCCGATAGTTATATGGTAATTGAAGGTGAATATTCGAAGGGACTGCCCAAGGAGAACCATTGGGGACTTTATAGATCCCAGACACAGAATTGCCACCAACTATACAGTCACTGATACCTCAAATTCTGTGGAATTGTTGAGGTGTCAGTGCCTCAAATGTACCCTGCTGTAATAAAATGGCAATTGGATGAATGACAGTCTGGAGGGTAAGGATATCTCTGTGACTCAAGTCTTGAGGTCAAATTCATAGTAGCACTTGAAACGCCACGGGGTTCGACTTTCACGTCTTTTGTCTGCATGTAGCAGCTTTGAATCATGGTGGATGCTGCACGCCCAAGGAAGTTATTACAATAGGGGTTCTGATGTATTCATCGATGGGTGAGCTGGTACCAGTAAGACACAGACTCGGTCAAGAATTGTCAGTACGCTTTGGTCAGCGAGTACTACACTTTCTACACCTCGTAGGCCCGCCATTTCCGAACAACTGTCTGTCGCTATGCCCCAACTCTAAGTAGTCTAATTGAACGCATCTTCAGGAGGCGGGTTAAGTCTCCTAGATAGAAGCCTCATATAATTCATATCAAGTCACCTGTTCAAGAACGTTCAGAGACTGTAGGCAACAAGTTTCGATGCATATTTTGACATTAATAGTCTCAAGTACCAGGCATCCCTAGGGTAAAATAATTTTTCCTGAAGTCTATCAAGCAAGTAGATAATTGTTTTGCGTTCTCAGTGTGTGCCTAAAGTAAAGCAAAGAAACGACCCCCGTATCTAGCTGTTTTCTTCCTTATTCGAAGGAAACATTAATGCCTCATGGACGATGGTGAAATATAGTATGTGAGATCTGTCCCTTTAGGGTGCTGTTGATATCCATCCAGAGTAACATTTTCTTACTCGCAGGTTTCTCTTTTGCAATAGCCTCTCGTAGCTTGCACTCTATACAGACCACCATAGCCTGTCCGCTGTAATCTTTGGAAGTTTCGCCGAACTGACCGCAGTGCCTCAAAACCCTGCATCTGGCACATCTACTGGAGTCGATTTTATCGGCATGCCCAAAGCGCTCGTGTTCTGTGCAGCTTGCGTAGGGATATCCCTTATTCACCCCTGTTTCATGTATCTTCAACTTTCCGCTGCTCAAGCAATGGAAAGCTCTGTGAGATGTACAGAAGGACCGTTGAATCGTGTAAGGGGGGAGGATATCAGAATTGGTGTATGGACGAGGACGTATTTCGAATGCGCGGTTCATTTTTGGCGATTGACAACGCCGACAGTATAGACCTGAGCCCCATTTTTTGGTGTCAAGCAACGACATTTCCTTCGTGGGCCGATATCTTTTGCAGATTTGACACGTCTGCCATTCGCTATCCTGAGGTTTGTCTGGTTCAAGTTCTCTTTGGTAAGCGAGGTCCTGATCGCGACAGTCGCTGCAGGTTTCAGCCATATGGAACCAATGAAACCTGAACGATGTTGGTTCATGAAAGTGCTTGCAGCGCGGACAATAGAGCGTTTGCCCGATAGGGATATGACGGATGCTTGAATATTTCAATGCCTGGAACTGCGCGGGCAGGCTTTCGGAAAGACCGCGAGCTTCCCGAAACTCGTCCGACCATTTCTTGGAGTCCGACAGAGTGTTCTCGCCAGTCTTCTCAGGCCCAAAGCGTGGATGTTTCTTGTGGCCCACATCCTCATTGGTAATATTGCGCATGTCATTTGTCCATTGGCGAGAACCACTTGGAACCCCAGGATATTCTTCAGCATCGCTCCGTGGGTTCGTCAACTGTTGGGAGAGACTAGAGGATTCGTCGTTATGGATAAAGTGACCCCAGTCGAACGAATGTCCATCACTGACAGGCTGTAGTTGTCCCTGGGTGGAACTGATCTGTGAGGGGGTTTCAGTGTAGTCGGACATCTGCTGTGAAGTATTTGATAGTAGTTGAGACTCGTTCGTCTGTTCGTCACTCTCAGAGAATACTCCCTGGCTGGAGCCAGAGAGCCACTGGGAAGCGTATGGTGGACTTCCAGAGAGGTTTGCTCGGCTCTCGGAAACGAACGAGAGTGTTCGACTGCCGTCAGATTGGTCTTCAGAAGCAATCAATGACGGACGAGTGAAGGTTGTCCGATTCTGTGAGGGAAATAGAGATTCTCGAGAGAAATTCGTCAGTTCTCCATAGGGCAATGGAAAATCTTGATCGAAAAACTGGCGCTGTTCATCAGGGTAATTCGTCTGTCCGTATTCCGATATTTCGATCGATGGCACTTGGCTAACAGCCGTGCTGTTGGGACCATCGCTAAGCGGCTCCGTGTAGCCCATAGTGCCAACAGCGCCAGTGTTTGGGAAGTTGCCGACTTGGTTGTTAGGTGAAATGGTTCCAGGGTTCAAGTCAGAGCCAAAAATGCCACCGGCATTGGGCATGTAATTTCTCCTGTGCGGAGCCGGATCTTGTGCTTCATGCGGCGCCTTTGCTTTGCCCATTTCTTCCACTGCTATTTTCAAATTGTGACAATAAAAGCAGTGATCATCTTGGACAAAACACGAATCCTCTTTCGCGCAAATCTCAAAATTCGTCATCGGGTGTCTGCAATAGTCACATGTTCTGTTCTTGAGGACTTCGGAATAAGATTCGACAGCGGGAAAGGTGGGTGGAAGAGCTTCATTGCGAAGTCGTTTCCGATGGTCTTCGTTATCGTCATCGCTTGTGCCACGGATTCCGTGTTTATTTGGCATGTTGGGTCGGTAGAGGTGCGACTAAGGGACAAAAGAATAGTGGCATAGAGGTGTGGTCGTTGAGTTTTCTAACCTTATAGCACTAAGCATGCCATAATGGAAGTGGCAACGGGTCTATTTTGAGAATACGGCAGACAGAACATAAGTGAGGAGAGGCACTGCGACTACTATTTATATTCGTCAAGAAGAGGTGCGAACCTATACATAACTCACTGAACACATTGCTATCTCTGTTTCTCACAAGGGGCACCTGTAGCAGAACAGTATGCCTGTGACTCAAGATTGGCGCTGTCTTGAAACAAGCAAGCACATTAATTTTTGAGAAGTGTAATAGTGGCAGAGATCGGACAGACAGACCCGACTGTGATACCCTGATGAATCACACAAGCGGTTTAGCAAGTACGCCAGGTAGCCTCAACGAAACCAATAACCGCAACTCAACAATTTGAGGATTTTCTTTGCATCCGAGTGGGTGCCAGAGTTGCCAATAGATGTACCACATTGCTTCATTTGATCCAGTGAAATCAACTAGTTCAGACTCCAGAAAACATAGGAGGTGTAGTGATGTTTACGTAGCTTGCGAGCCTCATTGCCCACGCTCCAACGAACACTAACTCGAAATAGACTCTACACATTATAGCTACTTGATTGAACCGTAATATGTGTGGTATATCTTAACTCCTAGCATAACCGCCAGTTGGTTATAATAAAGTGTCTATGAAATTATTATGAAAGCATGCTAATCTAGCTATACTAGCTTACAGGAAAAAGAAAGAGAAAAGAACCAACCGAGTCTGCCAGTTTTCCTGCTTGTCTCCTCCCTCCACGATCATTCCACCTTCAGCATTTCGCATCCCCCCCCCCCCCCCTCAACCAATCTCCTATGATCCCCAGTATCCTCATGGTTTCTCAAGATCAGGACTTATGGATGTAAATCAATTCCGTCAATGTCTCTTTACCAGATACCAAAACTTCAGAGCACGCATCGATGTATTCTTGGCTTATTGTAACCCCTTCGGACTTCTTCGAACCGGACTTCTTCATCGCTCGCACCAGACAATCCACGCATTCTTCGGACACCCGGTGGCCCTCATCCATGATGAACTGGCCGAGGTGCTTCTTGCGGTCGCAGCCGGTGCACGTGAGTGACGGTAACTCCCTCCACGTTTCCCCCGCCTTCCCGACCAGGCCCTCGCGGCAACTGAGATAGGGGTAGCCTTTCGCCGGTCCGGTCTCGTGGAACTTGAACTCGACGCATGAGAGAAAGTGGAAAGTGTTGTGGTGCCGACACCAACTTCGCTGGATCGTGATGGGGGGCAACACCTCGGAAAGGCGGCGCTGGCGCTGCTCTCCCCTTACCTGTTCCGAAGTACGGAGACACTCGGAACACGTATGGCGTTCTGAGACAGAGTCCGGGAATTGCTGCGCCGGTAGATATCGCCCGCACTTGTATTTGAAGCCGTACGTTTTGGTGTACCAACATATCCGGTAATCGCGTCCTGATTCAGGAACAGGTGAGGCCTTGTCTGTGGTTACTTGTTCACTCTTAAAGCAGTCGTGGCAAATATCGATCGTATACTGCGATGTGCTGGAGGGTCGGAAATGGCGCGCCCTGCGTTTCTGCTTGCAGCATGGACAGTAAAGTTCTTGTCCGAGTGGTATGTCTTTGTAACAGGCATAGTTCGTAGCCCGGAACTGCTTGGGAAGGGAACCCCAAATAGAGTCTTCATCTGTGTCGTCCATGGTCGAGCCACTCACTGAGTTCGAATGATTGATATCCCCTAGATTTTCTGGAGGATCTGCAGCCACGCATGGACTGTTTAAATCTCCAGCTTCGCTACCGCCGACCAGTTGTGGGTGGTCCTCGAGTCCAGCTCCAGATAATAGCTCTGTGTCGTTTAAGTTTGTGGAGTCAGGAAGTTCTTCCGGTTGACCAAGAGGGAATCGCGGTTGCGGATCATCGGGGAACTCGAAAGTTTGCAGGGCGTCGCGGCAGGCCAGACAAAAGTGTTCAGGGGCACCATACTCAGATTGAGTCATGATCTCGCAGATACCATAAGCGTGCGTGGCGCCAAAGCAGAGGACAGGTGACTGGGCGAACGGTTCGAGAGTCGACGCCGGATACGATATGCAATCCTTATGACACCAACGGCAATATCCCTTGTGTTGCTGACACATCGTATCTGCGAGTCGCGGGTATTTGCAATTTTGGCATCGCTCCCAGTTGACCATGTTCTCCGGGTCGATCGAATCTATAGAGGAATAGCTCGAGTGGAATCGTTTTGGTTGACTTGCGATAGGAATATCGTCGTCCTCGTCGCGAAACTTGCGTTTGAGCATGGTGACTGGATTCTGGTCAGCGCATTGCCCTTCACCAGACTTTGATGTAAGGATGACAATGAAGGGAATCCAAAGGTGAAACACACCCTGATACACAGCTTCGCGAAGCTGAGGAATAGTGAAGTTAAAGATAGTTACGGTGATGCCAAACAACTGTACTGCAAAAGAGTTACCCACAAGGGCGAAAGATGTGATGAAGAAGATAGTCGAGGGAGGCCTCAGGTTTCTGCTATGAAGTCAGAAAGGTTCAGCATATTTATATTCAACCAGAGAGGAAAATCAAATCTGGATTTAGCGGCACTTGTCGAAGCCATATACTGCTCAGACTCTAGAAACATATTGCTCAGTTATGAATCGATGCCCAGGCTCATCCGATTGAGCAGGTTAAGTGTCATAGTTACAGGTTAGAACAGGTGAAACCAATACGGATTCCGGTAATCGCAGGTAAATTCACCTCTAGGAGAGCAAGTTTATATACACTCAGAATTAACGGGAAACAGCGCTAATGACCTCAAAAATATAGTGCAAAGTACTGTGGTTGTAGTGTAAGTTTAGAAGTCATGGATTAGAATTATAGCACGGGTCGATAGAGATCCATAGGTCGCAGAGATAGTTAATAGAGAATCGTCGGAGACCGTGGTAAAAGTGAGAACCAGACAGACATACAAACAAACAAACAAACAGATAGATACCTAGGGTAAAAATTATGATAGCCAGGAGGAGGGGGGCGGACAAGGGTTATCTCCACATGAAGACGAAAATGGATTGTGAGAGACATATCTAAATCTATAACCGGCTATGGTATATTGCCGAGTACCTTAATACGACGCACCGTCATCTAAATGACACAGTGACCACAATCGCCCAGCCGTTCACACTTTCAAAGATGCCGAAGTCATTCTCATGCCGGAAAGCAACCTCCTCCGCCCGAACCGTCATCCGGACCTTGTCCCCACCCCGTGAGACAGAACGCGTCGTACCAGAAGGCCCAGCGACAGACGACAGCGGCGGAGTGTCAGCCGCGTTGCTCTCGACCCTCTTTCTTCCCCATCCCCAGCCCTTCTTCTCCTTCTGAGCCGGAAGTCTCTGCTCGACAACATCTTGGACGACGGAACTCGCTTTCGGTGCCTCCGCCGAGCCGTCTCGTCTCGGTTGCAAGTATCCCGCCAGCCGATGCGCCATCTCTTCGTCCCGCCACCAGAGCATCTTACTCGCATCCGTCATCATCGTCGTCGAGCCTTCGCCGTCGACGGGGGAGCGGGGATCGCCAAAGCGACCCCAGTCGCTGAACTCTCTACCACTAGTCCAAGTCTGATCGCTGGGGCCCTCATGCTGACGGAGGAACGCGGAGGATGATTTCGTATCTCTGGGTACGTATTCGATACGGACTCTCGCGACCCTGCCGATCTCACCCCGGCGTCGGATGTCCTCCATGCCGCTTAGGGAGGAGCTCGGTGGTACCGCGGTCCCGGGAACTAGGGTGAGAGTGGCAAGTGGAGGTGCGGTGTGTCTGCTTCCCAACTCTGTCAGGAATTGCTCGATATCTGGCGTGATGTATTCGAGGATCTCTGCATCGTCGAAAGACTGCTGAGCTGACCTCGCTTGGCCCTGGGCTTTGATGCGTGCAGGTAGCGAGGCGAGTTGGCTTTGCAGTGCGTAGGTGAGCGATTCGGGGTCTAAGCTGCTAGGGCCGACAACGCCTGCATTTGCATTGATGGAATAAGGAGGTGGCAGATCATCGTGAGGTTGTTTCTTTTCCATGTTAATGGAGTCTTGATGGTGATAATAGCTAGATATCGTGAACGAACGGTATTTGCCTTTTTCAGTCTACCTCAGGTAAATACGGAAGCTAAAAGGTAAGTCAACCAACAGCTTCAAAGCACCACGCAGGAACCAACTTGTGGCTGGTAAACATACCTGGGTACCCAGGTACATTCACAGGCCTTCTTGGAATGGGTACCTACCTACCTACCTAAGGTACATATGTAGGTAGACAGGTATCTAGGTAGGAACGTGGCTCAACTGGGGTGCGTGATCTCACTTTCGAGTCATAACAGCGTTGGAAGCAACACAGTCACGGCCCAGGATCGACCCAGAATCAGGGGTTGTTGGAATGCTAGCTTGTCGCTCAGCCTCCTGTATGGAGAAACGTGGCAGCGTGGTGGTCAGCCTTACTAACAGCTACTTATACGAGCTGTTTCAGGCAACAGGCGGAATGCATTGCCACAACACTTGGAATTCGATAAACAAGGCCAAAAGTGTGACCGACGACCGAGCGAAGCTTGTTAGCCTAGGTAAGCCGGTCCCTAAGAGGCCGAGAGGGTTCTTTGTCACAAGGATAAGTTAGGCGGGGGGTAGTAGTTCGGTGGTCTCCTATTTCGAAGCGTCGCGGCGCGTCCATACTTGGTCGTGACGAAAAGTGACGATGGCTGCCTACATGATAGTCTCTGTATGCATGAATGGCAGAATCCGGAGATGGATCATCAAAAGGAGTAGGGACCGGTCGGGAACTGGTTGGAGATATTACCAACACTGTTTTGGATGTGGGGAAACGTGACCTAGGTACCTGTTGGAGCTCTTCTCGAAGCTTTCTAGAAGCCTTTTAGTGGAGGTCCGCAGTAAAGGATTGCCAAGCATTTAGGCCTTGTCAAGTACACTTCATTCAGTAAGAATTCGGCCTCGTGACACTCAGCCACAGCCGCCACCGCCACCCAGTCTCTTTGTTACTCACCTAAAACCAAGCTGAAGTATGCCTCACGGACTGCTCTGCACGCTGTTGGGAATCCTTGCACCATTTGTAAGAACCTACCTGCCTACCTAGGTACATAGAATATCAAGTATCTACCTATGTATGTATACATACCTCCCCTACCTACAAGTACATAATGTTGGTAGGTTAGAAATTGAGTATCATATTGCAGTTGGCTGTCCGATATCCCCTCAGTCATCCCCTCGACGCGTGATTTCCCTTTCCCATTGACCGAGTCTCAACGAATATCATCACGCCACGCCGCCAACCACCGTACTTACTTTAGGCCCTACAATGAGCAGTCCGTGTAGACTTTCCTTCTATTATCACAAATTGGACTCGTGCTTTCTTTGTCGTTGACTCAGCCTCAAAGACTCATGCCTTCCCTGCACAGCCATTGATCTAAGTACCTCGAACTAAACCTTGGAACCACTACCTGGGCAAACCATCGTCTTCACGACCATATCCCTATCTCCAACACGTCTTACTGCCTTGGCAATTCACTGGCCAAAGTGCATATTTAAATCTCAGTATCCTCCCGTGAGCCTGTGACCACTCGCACTCAAGCTTGATACTCTAAACTGCCAGATATCATCATCAACAGTCTATCAACAGTACCCCGCAAAGACTGCAATCATGTCGTACCGGATCGCCGCTCCCGATGAGTACCTTGCCATCACTGGCATGCACATCAAGACTGTGCTCATCACCAAAGCTGCCTGGGTCTGGCCCTTCCAAAGATGCACCCGTTTCTCCGTCCAACCCCATGACTATGGCATGAATCTTCAAGGTAACTGGCTTGACCGACCCAAAAGAACAGTAAGAGACAGGACTAACACCACCATGACAGCGATGACCAAGGAGAAACTGCAATTCCTTCTCCCTGTCGTATTCACTATTGGCCCGTAAGTTCCCCCCAAAGACAGCCCCGAATACCTAGGTAGATAACGACAGACTGACCGTATATAGTGATGTCAACTCTCGAGGGGCTAACGCAAAAGGGGGAAGCTCAACCTCTGCCAGCATTCATAGTCCATCTCAGGCCAATGCCGAGGATCGCGGTGATGCGCTGATGAAATACGCCATGCTCTTAGCCGATCCCAATGCCCAAAAGAACGGCACCCAGTACCTCGAGAACATCGTTAAAGGTATCATAGAGGGCGAGACTCGAGTTTTGGTGTCCAGCATGACTATGGAGGAGATCTTCACCGAGAGGGAGGAATTCAAGCGACGCATCTTCCGCAACATCCAGGGCGAGCTTGACCAGTTCGGCTTGAAGATCTACAACGCCAACGTCAAGGAGCTAAAAGACGCTGTCGGATCCACTTACTTCCAATCGCTCTCCCAGAAAGCCCACGAGGGAGCCACCAACCAGGCTCGTATCGACGTCGCGGATGCCCAGCTCCGTGGTAATGTTGGAGAGGCAGAGAGACACGGTCAGCAAGAGCGACAGATCGCGAAAATGTATGTGCATCTCCAACCTGTGGATGATTGAACGGATTGGTCTAATCGTCCCATAGCAATGCCGAAACCGCGGTCCAGAAGACAGATCGGGACGTCGAGCGTGCGGCAGCTGAGGCCAATCTGGCTACTTGCAAGACAAACTTGAATCAAGATGTCGAAATTGCTCGTATCCAAGCGACCCGCGCTACCGAGTCCCGGGACGAAGACCTCAAGAAAGAGGTTCAGGTAAGGATCAGACTAAGTCCCGGAGCTTGCGGGGACTCGTCAGATTGTCTCAAAGGCGTGATCGCTAAGCCTCGCTGGTAATATAGGTCAAACGTGCCGCTGCCGAACTCGAGCGTCTGCGTGCCAAAGACGTCGTCCAGGCCACCATCGCTCGTGAGTCGAAGCAACAGGCCGCGGACGCGAAGGCATACGAGATCGAGGCCGAGGCAAAGGCGGTTTTCGCCCAGTCGACGAGGGTCGCGGACGCCGGCGCATACAAGACCAAACTCGACGCCGACGCCGAGAACCACGCGCAAATCGCCCGGGCGGACGCCGATCTTCAGAAAAAGCTCAAGGAGGCCGAGGGTCTGACGGCTATGGCCGAGGCCTACGCCAAGATGAGCCACGCCTTCGGTGGGCCCCAGGGCTTGCTCAACTACATGATGATAGAGAAAGGTACTTATGTCGAGCTGGCCACCGCCAACGCCCAGGCCGTCCACGGCATGCAGCCCAAGATCAGCGTGTGGAACACGGGTTCGGAAGCTGGGCAGGGCCAGGGTGGTGGACAGGATAGTGCCGCTACCATGAGGAACGTAAGTGTTATAGTCTGCCCGCGCTGGATTACTGACGCGATTATTGACATGTTTACTACTCGCAGGTATACCAGCTCCTTCCCCCGCTCATGTCCACAATCCAGGATCAGACCGGGATCACCCTGCCCGAATGGCAGTTCGGCCGTATGCCCCCCGATGACGCGGCGCGCCGGGACCAGCAGCACCTTTCCAACGGCGTGGCCAACGGGAAGAAATACTAAAAGGGACTAACTACTCGATATCGATATACCATGTATCACCACGACTACCACGACCACCACGACCCCCCCCTCCCACCACAACTCCTCAAAAACAGACGATCTTTTATTTCCATCCTCACTGACTGACTGCCTGTTTGGATTTTCCTTTGTGTGTACTATTTGTATTGCTTACGATTCCCACTGTTCGACGTCTCTGTCTAGATTGATTACTGCCTGCGCGAATGCATGCCTGGATGGTACGAGGGGGTCCAAGTTGAACACTGTGCATGGCCAGGCGTGGAGGCGCTGGAGCGTTATTGTATTATTCATAGATGGTACCGTTAAATCGAATTTACTGGTACTGGACCATACCCGTACACTTGGTTCAAGGTGGTACATGAGAATATGACACGCGATTTGTGTTTGTGTTCTCGGAGCATTCCGGTGATGATCTTTAAAATATATAATATCAGGATACGCGCTCAGCCACCTGTATATTCTTTCCACCCGCGGATGCCACCTTACAGTTATCTTTGAATCCCCCTGATTCTCATGTGTCATGTCCAAGAGTCCAATACGTTTACCAGGTAGTCGCTTCCGGGTCACTGTTGCCAAGACCTTCCTAAAAGGGAAGTTTGCCCAGGTGGGGTTCCGAAGTCTCGGGTGGCAGATCTGCCCCACCTGCTTTTCGTGGGGTGCATTTTCTGCCAAAGATTGCATCTCGCGAAAAAGGGAAAAACAAAAAAAAAAAATCCATTTCCCAAGCTGTCCTCAACACATCATCTAATGCAGAGCACCGGTTACATTGTCACCCCCAATTGGAGTCAACATGCACTCCCTGGTGCAACCCAACTCTTGGGTCGCTCTGAAGCTACCATCTGGAAACCTCAAAGTTCTCCAGCTTGTACCCAATACGTAAGAAAGATTCATGAATTGTGAACGCTGAACGCTCCGAGCTGCTAGCTCTCAAGCTGACCATCATAGGACAATATCTCTAGGCAAATATGGCTCTTTTCCGAGTAATCTGATAATACAAAGGCCCTACCACCTTACCTATGAGCTCCAAGATAAGCAAGCTGGCGAAAGTTTTTGTCGACTACGAATCGTGCCCGCATCCGAACTGTACAGCGACATACTCACCCCTACCGCCGCATCGAGCTCTTCCGAAGGCGCGACGCCAGCACCCGAAAACGAGGAAGTCCCCACCGGTATAGAATACGCCCTCGTGGATCCAGAGTCTGGCGATGTCGTGGCTAAGACGAATCGCGCCGAACTCGATGCTTCGGCACGCCAGACCCTGAGCGCAGTCGAGATTGAGGCGCTGAAGAAAGATGGCACAGACGCCGGTCGGGACCTGATCGCGAAGTTGATGTTGTCGCATACGGCCATCGAGCAGAAAACACAATACTCTTTAGAAAAATATAAACTACTGAAGACTAAAAAGTACATCAGAAGGTTCTCCGTACTGCCCTTGGATACGTCACTGTTGGGTTCTTGGTTCCTGGAGGAGAAGGACCCTTCCAGAATCATGGACCTTAGGGAGGAGATGATCGCCCTACTGGGGTGCTGGGCGAATGTTCACTTTGGTGGAGAGGACCGGTGCGAAAACGAGAACGACCAGGCTGAAGATGGAGAGAATACCCTTAAGGTTCCCGAGCAGACGCCTGGTAGGTGGCTAATGGTAGATGACACTGGTGGCCTTCTTGTCGCGGCGATGGCGGAGAGAATGGGTATACTGTATCAGCCGGAAAGCACGAAGCACCCCGAAACGGTGGCACGTCCAGGCTCGCCAGGCGCGCAACGGAAACAGCCGCGGATTCAAGATACGACAACGGCAAACGGCTCCAGCGCCCAAGCCCCCGCGAAGCCCTCCAGCCCAACGATAACGAAGACAGAAACCCAAGAGGAAGTAGATACTACCAAACCGACATCCTCACCACAGCAGCACCACAAAAGACCTCACTCCGAAAGCAAGCAGCGCTGGAACGATCTGCGCATGCCCCACGCCCAGACCAACACCTTGACCGTCGTCCACCCGAACTCGCAGCCCAACATGAGCTTCCTGCGGTACTACGACTTCGACGTGCACAACCCAACGCAGGTCCCCACGCACCCGCTGGCCCGGCACCTGCTGACGCTCAGCTGGCTGCAGCTCCAAGACCCTTGGTCGGACCCGACCTACGCGTCGGAGCCCCCGACGGCGACGCCCGAGGAGCTGCGGTCGTGGAAGTCGAACCGGCGCGGCAACTACCACCGTAAGCGGCGGCGGTGGGCCAAGGTGCGGCACGTGGTGGACGGGACGCGCGCGGGCGGGTTCGCCGGGCTCGTCGTCGCCAGCCCCATGGACCCGGTCTCCATGATCCGGCACCTGGTGCCCCTGCTGGCCGGCGGCGCCCCCATCGCCGTCTACTCGCCCACCATGGAGCCCCTATCCGCGCTCGCCGACTGCTACAGCATGGCGCGGCGCTCCGGCTGGATCGCGAGCCCGCCCGCCGGGACCGAGGGCATGACGCCCGACGAGCTCGAGCGCTGGCCGGGCAACGACGATTTTCCCCTCAACCCCACCCTGGTACTGGGCGCCTCGGTCCAGACCAGCCGCGTCCGCAGGTGGCAGGTCCTGCCCGGGCGCACCCACCCGCTCATGACGAGCCGCGGCGGCGCCGAGGGGTATATATTTACCGGGTGGAGGGTCAAGCCGGCCGAGGGGAAAGTGGAGGCTAGGGGGAGGATGCCGAGGAAGAGGAAGAAGACGGCAATGGCAACGACACCAGCGGCGGCAGAGACGACAGTGACAACGACGAATGAAGTGGCTATGGCGAATGAAGTGGCTACGGCGGATAAGGCGGTTGCTGCGGAGTGATCTAGATATCTACGTTTACGTTATGGCCTGCCCCTGAGTGTGAGGCTGGGCATGGGCGTTTGATGTCAAACGATGCGATGTTGAGGTGCAAAATACCCGCAGGTCAGCAAGTACCAGACAGGACTTGGACTCTTAAAGGTACCTATATATAGGTGGTAATACTTGCTCGTCAATAGCATGGCTGCAAATCAATAGCAAGCGTAAAATCTGCTTGGGGGACACAATAAAAAAAGACCCCGTAAATCGAAGAAATTTTTGCATTCTTTTTTTCTTGATCTATATCATATCATGCAGTTTCGCACTGCGTTCCTGGAGGGCATTTCTTCAGTGTGTGTCTCTTTCTTTCTCTCTCGCTCCTCTTCGACAGGTGAGATAGATGAGATACCCCCTTTTTTTTTCTTCCTGTCTTCTCTTTCTCATCCTGATCATCAATCGTCATCATCGTCCCGGCTTCTCACTCGTGTAGACGGGCCTCGAGTGAAACAATAGTTGATTTACGTTTACGTGCCCGATTTCTTTCTTCTTCGTATCATACGACACGCATTACTCACATCACAGCGCCTTGCCCATGAACTTCCTCTTGGTGAAGCTCAGCCACCACTTGCTCGGCTTGCCGTCGCCGCCCTCCTCGTAGACCCTCGCTAGTAATCTCGACGCGAGCTCCTGCCGGACCTGCGATAGGTACTGGCGTAGTTGTTCGGCGTCTTGTCGGTCGCGGGGGGGTTCGTACATCTGTTGTGTGTTTTGGGTTAGTTTTCCTGTTTTGAATGTAGTGTCTGTCTCTGACGCTTTGTGCGGTTATCCGTTCATCCATTCCTCGCATCCATGACGAGATAGCGCCGCATAAGTACAGAAAGCAGGTAAGTAGGGGTTCCCCCTGAAAGAGAGAGAGAAAGAGACCGAACGGGGTTTTTTTTTTTTTTTTTTTTTAAAGAGAACGCACCTGATTCAGCGGGAACCCAGGCTCCCCGGGTATCGCAAAGTTGGTATCGAGCGCCGTATTTAGGACCTCCTTGGTAGCGTCGCGGACGCCATGATGGGGTCGGATCTTGCCGAGGCACTCGCTGACGAACAGGATGCCGTAGATCAGCAGGCGGTCGGCGGGGCCCTGGATCTCGAAGTTGCGGAAGAACGTGTTGGCCCGGAACAGCGCGAGCACCTCGTCCAGCACGTCGTAAGAGTCCGAGTCCGGGTCGGGCGACTCGCCCGCGGGGAGAGGGGGGTTCGGCAGGGGGAGCGTGTAGGCGGGACCGCGGGTCTTGGTGCGTAGGGGCATAAGGGGCACGTTGCCGATGAGGCGCGGCACGTTGGGGTCCGAGTTGAACATGGAGTTGTAGGCCTGGATATTAAGGAGACAGGGTTAGTTTTTAGGGGGAGAGCTCGGTTGGCTGGGACTTGCGACAGATAGCTTTGGGCCCAAACGGGTTCCTTGATGAATTGGTCCAGTTCACATACCGGCATCTTGATTCAGTGTCGCCCGTAGGAGGCGGCCAGCAATACTGAGAATGCTATGGTGGAAGTGGGAGTGTTGTTCGGGTTTTTGGTAGGGGCGTTACA
This sequence comes from Xylariomycetidae sp. FL2044, assembly GCA_022376275.1. Classification (NCBI taxonomy): domain Eukaryota; kingdom Fungi; phylum Ascomycota; class Sordariomycetes; species Xylariomycetidae sp. FL2044. Next base: position 237,431 of record JAJNOH010000022.1, read on the forward strand.
TAGAGAGGAGCTCTGGGTTCATGGAGGGGCTCCAGCCTGAGGTGAGGCTTAAGGCTGACATACAAAGATGAGCTTGGGCCTTTGGGGACGTCACTTCTGCTGGGTAAACATCGGGGTGATGTAGAGAGGTGCTTGGCCCAAGCTTCAGATTTCCCAGGTCCAGCCAATATTTATCACGTGAGAAGTAATGTCTTGATTAGGTTAGTACATGAGTATTTCTACATTTGCCAGATCTCCATCTGACAGCACACCACATGTGCATGCAAGATCTCTTAGGTACTAAGTACCTAGGTACCTAGGTATATATGGAATACTTACGAGTTACATGCCTCCTGGGGTATTTGCATTTTGAAATATTGAACTGCGAAACTGCCAGCGCAAAGCCACATCCACTGTGGGAGATCTTTCATAGTCTATAGACAGCAAGTGATATTCATTACTTTTCTTTATAACAATTTGTTCCTATATATGTAGCTTGGCTGGTAACAAGTAAAAGGCTGTCTGTGTAAAAAGTACACGCTTTCTTTCTGTTGTCTATATACTTACTCTATGTAGAGTACATGAAAGTGCTGTATCATTTGCCAAGAGACTGACTGTAAGACGGGCGGACGGGCGAAAGTTGGCCACCAGAATTGTGGCGCAGACTAACTGGCTGGAGCCTAGCAGGAAGTACCGACCAACTCCACTTCTTGTCGGTTGTTAGAGATCTTGAGGTCACCTGAGTTCGCGACACGGGCGCATTCAAATTGGAAAGGTCGCCCACATCTTTCAGCAGACAAAAAGAGGAAGCGCCGCCCCCTCCCGCCACAGTCGCGTCTCCCTCTTCTCACCCACCCATCTTTCACCATTTGCCGCCAGCATCTTCCGCGTCTCACGCTCGTCGCATCCTCATCTTATCCTCTAGAGCCAGGCGGCTAGAGTGTCGTCTACACACATTCATTGAAGAATTGTTTTGTTATTCTTTCCCTACGAGTATCTATTCCAGGTGTGGACGAGAACGTCCAAAGAGCACGGTCGCGGCGCATCGCATTGCATCATCACTATTTACACCCTGACCACGACCACCCCGGTCGCAGCATCCCCTAACCACTCATTCCATCCACAACTCAAGGTAAGTCGCTGTAATGACTCGCTCCCCGTGTTCGGTCGGTCTTCCAGGGCTGTATACTAACAGCCTTTCCTTCAGTTACTACAGTGCGCAAAGACTCGGCAAACGACTGAGACAACCCCCAGGATGGAGTCAGACACAATACCCCCGAAGCCCAAGCGCGCAAGTCCTCGTCGCAGACAGCCGATATCGCCAGAGGCTGGCTCCCTCTGGGGTATTCTCTGCCATCACTCGGGCAAATCACTTTTTGTTCCACCTATCTGCTGGACGGAATTGCACAAGCAACTACTGCGTTGTCGCTTTGCCCAGCTTCCCGCACAGAGATCCCCGAGGCCATCATCTTCGCCATCTCCATCTCCTCGACGATCCCACCAGATACCACCAACAGTCGTCAAGATTGGTAGAGAGCTCGATATTCTTTTCACGGTCGATGGCTCCTACAATACCCTCATCAAAACCCGTTCAATGCGCACTGTTCTGTCAACACTTTTTCCAACCCATCTATCAGGTGTTAAAGTCGGCTCAGAGATGGATCTTCGATTTGGCAATCGCGCATATCGCAACGCAGTCCGTTGTCAATCATTATGGAAGAAACCCGACTCAACACTTTTCACCACGTCGTTTGACTCCACAACTACCTTGACCTCTAGCCGGTCAGCAAGCCAGTTGTTTGCCTCAATGACTGTTGACACATCCAATGATGCACCCATACTTGCATACGTCAGTCGCAGCCACCTGAACCACATCAGGAAGAACTGCTTTCGTGTCATGAGAGGCCCAAATAGGGCACTGAACGAACCCGTATACAGATTACAGTCACTGCGTTCTAAGATTTTAATCCCGAAGAACCCCGATGAGGACCAGTTCTTTGTTGCGGTTATGATTGCCATGGCACAGCAGGCTGTATATGGTGACGTGTCAAGAGGGACGGATTTTGCACCTCGGGATGTTGAAGTCCGACTCCTAACGTTGTCTGAGGGTGACTCTTCGTTTCTCGTTTACACCGCCACAGTCCCAGCAGCTCTACTGATGATGTTCCACGAACCGCATAAGGCACCTCAAGGAAATACGGAACTGGATATCAACTTTACTCAGGTCCCCGTGTGGCCTGTGTTGGGGCTCAAGGAGCGCCTAGGAAAGGCTCTTGGCAGTGATATTGTAGGCGACTTTCAAGGGGTATCAATTGATACGTATGAGGACGAGTTGGCAGAAACAACGCCCGAAGTACCATCGCCAAAGCGCAGAAGAGAGGCTCTTTCGGAAGTTTTTAACGCCAGCTTCTCCGAGGACCGTGAACTTGAGCGCCCGAGCGAAATTTTGGGGAAGAGAAGGTGTTTAGAGGAAGGTAGGGTTGGCGTCGTCCGATGACACATCCACAATCCAACTTCCAACATCCACATATCAACCTATCCATCCACTGGCACGGCGGTCCTGGAGCCTTACAAACCGGAATGAATGGGTTACTAAATGATGATGAACAGGGACAGACGATGGACAAAAGGAAGACTCCGGCTCTTGACTTCAACTATGGCCCGATGTTGAATGACTTCAGCCCAAAGGTGTCAAGGAAAGATTAATACTGGAGGGGGGACTTACCGGAGGAGTTCATCTGATGCGGGGAAAGCGTCGGATAAAGAGGTGTTGTGCAGTGGCCTAAGGTATGGCTAAGTCGACTACACCCTATTTTTTTGCAAGAGGAGTTGGCGCCTCTTCTTGCGGTGGATGAAGGGGACAAGATTCAGATAATCAAGTCCCAGAATTGCTTGGTTGGCGAAGCGATCTTGATGTGTTTTCAACAAAACGCCCTCGGCCGATTCGAAGGCCAGTTGAACAGCCAGTTTGATGGCCGAGTCTTGATTGATACGATGTTTTACGAAGGTTATGCTCATGAACTGCATATACACATGAGAGATTAGATGACACAGGCGCGCCCGGAGAGAAGAAAGTGCGCCTACTACATACCCATATCGCGTCTTGTTCTTATCTTTGCTGTTCACAGCCTTTTACTTCGAACGCTCCGTCTAGATAGATAGAAAGAGAAGCTTAAAATGAAGATGACCTGCATTTGCACATGTCCCCCCTCTTTGGTGCATCGGCGACTTGTAGGAATGAACTATTCTCTGGGCCGTTAGATTATTGACTGCCATTCTTGATTCTTGTTTCTTGCCCAGCAAGGGACTGGGTGAGCTGATAATACTCATCGGTGTTCACGCACAGCCCTTTATAAGGGGAAAGCAATTTAGCATCACAACCCAAGCGATGTTATCTTTATTCTGGCGCTTTTTCTAGGGAGAGGGGGGAGGGAGGCAAATGTGTTGAGCGCTGGCTCTATAGACTTATACACCCCGCATGAACAATAATTCTCAGCATAATAACATAGAAACGGTAATCCAAGCTGTCTAAGAAGCATATGCATAACCAGATGAGGGATGTTTTGTATAGTATGCTAATGGTGGTCTTGAGCAATTGTATTGCACAAGGATGTTTTATATAGTATTCTAAGAGAAACACCTGCTCATTCGGATTTTGGTACGCAATCTATATATTATAGATATGCCCTATTGTAGTTTCAAACCGGACAACTCCCGGGATGTGTACGCCCAGAGCGTTAAAGGTTGGCCAGGTCGGCGTAAAGTAAACCCGGAATACTGTGGCTAACTGTGGCGGGTACGGTGCTCCCTTGGGCAGGTAGCAGGGCAGCCGGGCGATGCAGGCATGGATGGTCACCAAAGTCCAGACTGGGTGAACGTTGGGCATCACGTCCTAGCCACTGAGAATGGAGACCACACTGAGCCGTGGTTGAATGGGGGACTTGATAATGTATCAACTATCAACTTGATGTCTCTGGAGGGTTGTGCGTGCTAGGGCTCAGCGCCCTTAAGGTCAGCACTTATTGCAGGGAATATGTAAAGGTTGATACCTGGATCCAATACTAGGATAGGTTGGTGGGAATAAGAATAACCTGGATCAAAATATCTTTCAATGTCTTAAAAAAGATAAAAGGGGTACGCTTGGCTTACAAGTATTTAAGCTGGGAGAAGTTATCGACTATTAAAAATGGCATCCTGACTTAAAATATGCTTTTTATGGGACTTTGTAAAAGAACATCCTTTATCTTATACATGCAGTCTTGTTATATATTTTTTTCTGTTAAATTGTCGCCTAATTTAAACACGTATTGCACAATGTGAATTCTTATACCATTGACTGATTATAAGAGTTGATAACATTTTTCTTATTGCTTACGGCATTGAGATATTCCCTTCAAAAGACTCACGTTGAGCCCAATTTCCCAATGTTCATATAAAAGGTGACAAGAATTGTCTGCTCACATGATGGTTCCTGACTAGAGAATATCCCAAATCAGCGGTCTGGAAAAGTCTAGTATATGTTTCTTCTAGGGAACATTGATGCAGTGATTCACGCCCAAGGGATATGCCTTCTATTAGAGGGTGAGCTACCCCATACTATCTGTAAGTATCATCGCAACTTTTCACATCCCTCAGCCGTGTATCAGGCTCGCACTTGTTATTAAGGCACCCTCGAGAAACGGCCAGCATGTCAGAGCTACTACTCTCCCAAAAGCCATGAAGCCCATTTAGTATCAGGAGCTCTTTGTCCGAGTTTTGTACTTTCATAATAAAAACTCATGACCTTTGGCACAACGAGTGGAATCCATATGTGTGACTATCAAGACCGGAAATGAAACCCCACAGTTTCGGAGCAACCCCAACAGCATATTGAGAAGACAAAGAACAATTCGGTTCCATCTAGTCTCGGTGACACAAAGCTGTGAACGAGGCCTTCGGGTTCAATAATATCGATCATCTCATCTGCAAAACTTGACGTGTTTCAGAACTCGAGGCAATTTGTCGAGTTTCATGGCTACTGGCTGTTAATGACAAACAAACGATCTCTCGTTGGGTCCCGGCACTTGAGCTGGCTTATCATACCAACACAGCCTGAAGACTACCACTGTGACAAATTACCCTGTGGCAAACAACCCCCGTTGGGGATGTTCAGTACTCCAGGATGTATCAGCTTTCCAACGTTTTGTTAACCACGTGCCCCCTGACGCTTTACCCCAGAGTCACAGACGGCTGGGTGCAGAGTGTTGGCTCCAGCCTTTGCGAATATAAATATATTTGACTTCCCCAGGGTTTCATTGCTTTCTTTTCTGCAGCTCGACCCAATGCATCATCGTCCATCGAGTATAGGCATCCTTTCAGCATTCAAACTCATTCCATACATCGCCCAACTCTCATACTATTCGTCCCCCAATCAACTCGCCAGGCACCTCCCATGCGGTAAGGCATCTGTTCCAGCATGGCCGATTATTCTGACTACTATGGTGGCGGACAAGGCACAGAGGAAGAGGAGTATTGTAAGCGAGAATACTCTTCTTCTTGAAGACTTTGCTGATGGGTGATAAACAGACCACAGCCAAGATGGAAATTCGTCAACCTCACAACCTTCTTCGACTAACCAATCCGGGAGACTACCTTCCATTGCCGATCTGAACCTTCCAACCCCTAGTGACCCCACCAACTTTCCCCCAACTTCCGGTTCCCGTTATGGCTCTGTTTCTATCTCCCATTTAGGCGATGTTTCTGTCGCCCAGTATGGCCCTGTTTCCACTTCCCAGTGGCCAGCCCAGTCAACCTCCCAAGGAGGGTTTCGAGGTTACCAGGGGGCGTCTGGTAGTGGGGCGTATGACAGCAGGATGCATGTCAGTCGGCCTCCCACTATGCACCAAGATGGTCCATATGGGTACAGCACAGGGCCTAGGATTTCACAACCACCCCAAGCGTATCGATCGGGCGGCAATGCGAGTCTTGGAGGACTACAGGCCACTTATGACACAAATGTACTACAACAGAGTGCAGGAGGACAAGGCCAGGAGGCACAGAGAACGCATGACAGGCATTACGCAAGTCATCATTCCGAACCACATCGCAACGAGTCCAAATCAAGTCACCACAAGTCTAAAGCAGGTCACCACAAGTCCAAATCAAGCCACCACGGATCTATGTCAGATCACCACAGTTCCGACTCAAGTCACCACAAATCCGACTCTCATCACCACAAATCCGACTCTCATCACCACAAGTCTAAAGCAGGTCACCATAAGTCCAAATCAAGCCACCGCGGATCTATGTCAGATCACCACAGTTCCGACTCAAGTCACCACAAATCCGACTCTCATCACCGCGAGTCTAAATCAGATCACCAGAAATCCAAATCCGGCCACCACAAGTCCAACTCCAGTCACCGTGGTTCTACATCAAGTCAACCTTCCGCTAGTGAGGCTGCGCGGATGGCGTCACGAGAGAAGGGCCGCCAAGGAAGAGAGGCATCAGGGAGCTCCTCCGAGGGCCATTCCAGACAGAGAAAGCCAGCAGGCGGCAGCTCCAAACAAAGCACTGGTAGCATGAGCACTGCACCACCACCACCCGGAAACAATGAAACAAACAGTATCGACTACAGCGCAACACCCCAATACCAGGGAGGATGTGTTTCTCATACTAAAAGGGGAGTAAATGTCGTCAAAACCTGGTCAGAGACCAATCGCGAATGGACTACCCTGAGTGAGTACGAAGAACCTCGACCGCTAAGCGATGCTACCGCAGACTACGAGAACCGACCTCTAAGCTACTCAATTACAACAACACTGCCGCGGGGGCGTGTGTTGTACTGTGGGAGTTGTGAACAATTGCTAGACGGCACTGAGTTCATCTACACCTCTCGGAGACTAGTATCCGAGATTTGCCGACATTGCCATGAGGGGGGGATCAGAAAGAAGGGCTATCAACTATGCGAAAAAACCGAATCACATGACTTCGTCGACTGTCTTAGGCTCCGACCGATGATTGAATTCCTAAGCCTGTCAAAAAATACCATTCAGCGTCATCCAAGTTGCTTCAGATGCCGCTCTACCCTTCGCCGATTTCGGCGCGAGCTCGGGTCCGACACTGCTAAGGGGTCGATGCTGCCTTCGTATACGATAACGAGGTCATGGTGCGAGTCTTGCTGGAAGTTCCACGATTTAAGTGAAGGTCTTTTCACTTTGGACCAAGATGGCTTTCCGTCTGCATCCTGCGAGGATGTTTCAGACATCCAAGATGAGCCAACGAAACAGGTTTGTAACAAGTGTAAGTGGGCGAAACACATCGGCCAATTTGGGAGGATCAATGACCTTGAAGGAGATCGAAAGAAAACATGTGTGGATTGTGAGGGGCGGCGGGACGAAAATGCAGCTCGAAGGCACAACTCGAATACGGCAGAAGGCAGCTCAAGAGCTTGATGAGCAAACCTGGGAGTTGAGGATGGATTAGGGCATGGTCCTGGAGCGGCCTCATAAGCTGGGAAGATGCAGAGCCGAGCGTGGCCCAAATCTAAGCCGAGGTTCCACGATACGAAAACGTCACACAGGGCTAGCTGGGTCGGAGGAAGTAATGAGAAGAGGGTTGGTGGCAAATATGTTGAAGCCTGGGGGTGAAGGAACTAATAACAAAAAGGGGGGGCAATACTGATGGGAAGACCGAACAGATTGACAGCTAGGAAGGTCAGGAGGCAGAGAAGGGGCAGGATTTCATTTGTTACATCAATACTGGGAGAAGGGCGCCTATAATGAGTACACAGATTGTTTTTTTTTTACTAGCTACTCATCAGACACGTCGTTCCTCACACACCTCTTCTCTTCATAATTTCACTGTGATACGTTCTAATTATTGTCATGCTTGAGATTCAGCTCTTCAGCTGCACGTTAATTTGCAATTGGAGCAACAAGTCAAACGTGCCACAATCACACAGGGCTGACAGGGTCGTGAAATGATTCTAATCACATTGACGTACTCCGCACGTTGAAAGTCTACAGGGGCAGGATACACATGTAACAGAGACATATGTGAACACCAGCTGTTTCCATTCCAACGCCAGTCCATGCCCACTCAGCCACTGAAGCCGTCGAGTGTCAACCGAATTGACAAGACTATTGACCGCTTGGTGTCCGGGATAACTATGAGTTAACGTCACATGTACACCCCAGAATAGGTATTATATAAAATTGACTCCCGTGCATCATCACAGTAAACATAGATTATTATATTTATCGATTTATCCTTACCTACGCACGTCCACACCCCTATCAACGTCAAAGACCTTCTCATGCTCAACCTGACCACGTGGTTACAAATATTGGTAAGCAAGCTACTGCATGGCCAGTGTAATCTCAATGTTCCGTTTCTTTTCATTATGAAAGGTAGGCCGTTGAGACGCGATGCCCGTCTCTTGTTTTCAAAGCCATTTTAATTCTCTCGTCCCTTTCAGGGTCACCGTCCATGTGCAAAGCAATTGCGCAAGACCACCACTGGAAGGCCATTTACATTCTGCCCTATTCCATGTTCTCAGAATTTCTTATCTGAGATGGACAATCAAGTCCAGTCCCGCAGTGAGCCATTTTCTGCAGCGGTTGTGATTTGAGAACAGGCCAGTATCAACAAGGAGAACCCATGTAAACCTTTGGCATTCAACAAGTTGCCTGTAGTTATCGTGAGCGGCATTTATAAGGAGAGAGTCCGTAGAGAGGATTGAATATGCAGCGAACACATCTTGAGGTCTTGATTATCTGCCATGATGAAGATGAAGCTGGGTCCTCTGCCGGAGCATGATGCTGCCACCATCGTAGTTAGCCAAATACATAACAGCATTCATGAATGTGGCGAACATGATAGTATATTCTCCCAAGTGCTAGTGAATGGTCCACTTACGGATGTGTCTATCGATCACAAGGTGCAGTGTTTATATCCACTCCCTCAATGAGAGGCTTGTATTTAATGAATTCCAATTAGTCTTCGGTCTCTCGCCCTGTTGGGCTATTTTTGTCCTTGTGCAATACAATTGCGCAAAAGCACCACAAAGGTAGCCCAACCTCTACACATATCACAATAACAGCCACATTCCGGCCCGGGGGGCTCTCACCGCCCCTTAAGCCCCTGAAACCTAAGCCGAACCCTACCTGGAAAAAGAATTGTTAAAGTAGATATACCTGTGGATCTCATCCTTGTATAATACAGTTGCGCAAGACCATCACAAAGATGCCCTTAGCTATACCCGGGCCATCTACGGTCATTTTATACACACACCACTATTATGATACAAACCGCCGTCGTGAAGAGGCATAGACAGGGGCCGTTTTGAAGAGCCAGATAGATCAATAGTTTAGTCTCCACTTTTCGACTTTGACCCCAGCCAGAGTTACAATTCCAACATCCTGCCGAATCTCCACATGACTCTCACTTATTTCTGGCGCCCATGTGGAAATATTCCCATCTGGGCTCAGCCCCTACAATCAACCGCAAAGCCTTGCCGGCCCGGATTAATTCAAAAGGACTCCTTTTTCTTAGGCTCGGTGGGCACCAAAGTCGGCTTGAACGTAGGGACAATGATGATTTCGGATATGATGCCGATCTGGGAAAAGGGGCAGCGCCCGGAACCCCCGCAGCCCCCGCTATGAGGTCAGTTCTGGTCGGCTCGGGTCTGACCGACCTGGGCCTTCATTAAATATCTTTTTCCGCCGGCCGGCTTCACTTGCGTCGCCTTTTCCCTATGCGAAGGTACTGCGTTGAAGGTGAGGATCTCGCAACTCGGAAAATGTCACGGAAAGTGGGCTCCACTCCTGGCAGGATTAGATACCTAGGTAGGATTACGTAGCGCTTTACCCCTGGGAGCTCCCTGTATATAAAAGATGGGCTCTGCCCATCTTCTTCCTCTTTGTTTTTTAATCTAGAGCTTCATCTTGAATACACAATGTTCTCCTGCAGAATCATACCTGTCTCTGCCGCTGTCTCTGCCACTGTGGCGAGCATCATCATCACCACCGTCGGCGCATCGACGACAACTTCCGAGCTCTGGCCATACCAGACTTACGTGACGGAGCCCACATTTTATCCCCCGCGCCCCGCCATCAATCACACCGATGGCGCCGCTCTAGCTCCGGGGCTGGTAGTGTTCTCCCCGAGTGGCGGTGTCTCGGGAACGACCTCGGCCATGATCATGGACCGGGAGGGAGAGCTGGTGTGGCAGACTGACCCCGCGTGGGGTGACATCCAGGATCTAACCGTGTTCGATTTGTTTGGGGAGAAGGTGTTGATTAGCTGGTCCGGCGAGAACCTCAATACCGGCGACTCGTTCGGTACGGCGACCATCTGGAGCGACAGTTACGAGCCGATCTACAACATCACGTTGAATGATCCCCAATTCGAGCATATCTACGGCCAATACGATACTCTGCTCAATCAGCACGAGGTCTACATCACTTCTCGAGGGACTTTCCTAGGATTGGTCTACGACCCCATTCCGGCGAATCTCAGCGCCGTGGGCGGACCCGAGGACGGCTGGATCAGAGACGGTGTTGTGGTCGAAATTGACATCAAGACCAATGAACTGCTCTTTGTTTGGCGCGCTTCGGACTTCATACCTATCACGGATTCTTATTGCCCTATGGTCGATGTGCGAAGCGGATTCGGTAACTCCTCCGACAGTGGCTGGGACTAGGTGCACTTAAACTCAGTGGGCGAGTTGAGTAGTGGCCAGATCGTCGCATCAAGTCGGCACACATTCCAGGCTATCGTCATAGACAGAGAGACGGGAAGTGTGGATTGGATTATTCAGGTATGTAAGGCCTTTTTTTTTTTTTTTTTTTTTTACCTAGCAACACTGAGTTCGAGTTCCCAGTCGTGTAGGAAAAGATCGATCTGAAATGACTTCCACCTGAGCTCAAAGTCCTCGTGCTGACATCAAGGTTAATATAGGGGGAGGGAAAGAATGACTTTACCATCGACGAAGACGCCGTCTTCAGGTGGCAGCACGACATCCGGATTCAAGAGACAGCTGAGGGTCTGCTTACTATGAGTCTCCATAACAACCAAAACAATTACACGCCCCCCTATAACCACACCAGTGCCAACCTGATGCGCATCGACCAGGACTCCAACCACGTCTCCTCCATCCAAGTATACCAGGACCCCAACGATCCCGTCTCGACACCATCCGGCGGGAGCTGTCAACCGCTTTCCAACGACAACGTCTTCGTCTGCCACGCCTCGCAGCCGGTCATGAAGGAGTACACCCACGACGGCGAGCTCCTCTGGAGCTTCCGCTTCGGGCCCGCCGGCTACGCCACCGGTTCCGGGATAGGCAGCTACCGGGGTTTCGTCTCCGAGTGGCATGGCTACCCGGAGACGGCGCCCAAGGCCGCGGCCTGCAAGACGGCCGGCGGGGATCTGCAGGTGTTCATGAGCTGGAACGGAGCGACGGAAGTGACGGCCTGGAATGTCTACTCGGGAAACGGCACGCGCACCCTCAGCCCGGCGGTCAGGAATGTTGCGCGGCGGGGCTTCGAGACGAACACTACCATCCCGGAGGCACGGTATGTGCAGGTCGAGGCTCTGGGTGGATGTCGAGACCTGGACGAGACGCGGCGCTCTGGCATTCTGGATATTAGTGATGCCGCTGCTTGCTAGGGTGATGGGACATCGTGGCAAATGCGCGAGTATAATCAGTCAACTGACATTCCAAGGTCACACTGAATACAGTTTTGAGATTAGAGTGAAGTATGCCTGACTAGGTACACAACTTCGCCATTCGTTTGATGTCTGTGGCCCAATATTGCTCTAATAATTGAGGAATTATCGAGCTTTTCTGGGACAACCAACAGCTAGCATGCCGGTGGATGGAAATGATGCAGTCTCTTGATGATTATATCGACACTTCTAGCAGGGGCAATACTACTACCACGAGGAGGGATAGGCTGTCGTTCACCATCACAACCATCCTTGTTGCCGTTCTGTCATCGGGTTTCTTATTCAGCTATGATACGTCGGACTCTGTCGAGAAAGGCCTAACTTGTCGGACCATGATATTGACAGTACCGTGACACGAAACCGCGAGGCGTAGGTCTGAAAATTGTGTTCATGTGCTATGGGTGTTCGAAGGTGGAAAACGAGAAGGTAAAAGATGTCTCTTTTTGTTCAAAATACCTATGCTTCCAAGTAATCCAACCATTTCCCCTGAAAACCCCCTTAATCCCCGTTACGTCCCCTTAATAAACGACGCCCTCGCCAACGCATCAGCCTGAATGCGCCAAACCGGCCTAGCCATCTTCACAAAGTCTTCGCCAAACTCCTCCAGCAGGTTCTCCACCTTCACGTCCGTCGCCCCAATCGCAGCCTGATATTCCTCCTCCGCGCCGAAGGTTGCAACGCGCCAGACCTTCTTCCATCGCTCAACCGCGGCTAGCGCCTCCGAGCTCTGGCTTTGCACGTTGGTCGCCACCATATAGAAGGAGGATCGCTTCGCGTGTGCTCTGAGGGGCTTGTAGAGCTTGACGGTGGCGAACTTGGACGCGGTGTAGAGAAATCGCACGGTCTCCCATGCCTCCACCCTGTGAAGCAGGACAACTAGCGTACCGCCAGGCTTGAGATGCTCCAGGCTTAGCGATAGCTGTGTGACGGTCAGACGCCGGGCCTCGCGAGGCTCCCGGTACTCGGCGCGAGCATGGTTGCGGAGGATCTGCCCGTCACATATGGCGAGATCGAACTTCTGTTCGGCACGAAGTTGTGGTTCGGTGACGAAGTTGGACGCGTCAGGATGGTCGTCTGGAATGTCATGGGCCGCCACGCCCATGTCGGCTGCGAACATGGTGATGTCGGCGAACTGGCATTGGACATCTTCAAGAAGCATCGCATGGCCGCCCTGCGGCACTGGTAGACTGAAAGCTACGACCTCGGCTTCGGGCCGCACCTTCAAGGCGGCGGCGAGAAAACCCCCCGGGGCGGCACAGAGGTCGACGACGGAGGGAGTGGTTTCTCTCTTTTTCTTCTTCTTGTTTCGGAGGATACGAAAGATGCCAGTCCCAGCATCGAGCTGTTTGGCAATCTGCTTCATCATATCGAAGAAGTAAGCAGCATTTTTTGCGCTCGCGTTATCAGCCTGGTGGCGTTGCCGGGCGAAGAACGTATCCCCAGCTGGGTTGTTCCACCCCTGAACGGCAGTCAGCTTATCCCGGTTTGATGAATCCGTCGAAGTGAACAAGACAAGACTGTTTCACGAACCTTCTCGCGGAGCTCGACTAGCTCTCGGAACTCCTCGGAACGTTCGAGGAGGTATGACTTAATGACCTGGATGGGACGACATTGACTTACAGCTGTCTCTGCGTCTGCTTCGCTCGCCCTTGCACTTGTGACTCCGGTGGCACTGGGCAATTGCATTGCACTTGTCTGAGCTGAGACCAACTCGTCGGCAAAGGACATACTGATAAAAAGGACAAGTGGGCAGAGCTCAATCTAGAATCATGTAAAGTAGTGTGAAGACAGGCGGTTGAGAAGCCATCTTCCCGGGCCTGAGTTTACATTTATCCTAAGAATCAAAAAGAAACATCCACATTCAACTACTCGAACAAACACAACATCAGCGAGGGTAATACTAGTTGTAAACGGCTTTCTGCAGCGGAGCGAGCTGGCGTGGGGCCATAGGCACCTTTCCGTCTTCTTGTTGTCAGCCTTGCTAATCTCAACTATACGATTCGACTTGTCATCTTACTCTGTATGATCATATTGGACGACTCTGTAGACTTACATACCCATAGACTGATCTACCTGTCTACTTTGGGGTGATCAAGCGTTTGCCTGCAGTAGGCTGGTCGCCTTGACTCTGACGCACCGCTTGCAGCTAGTGCAAATTGCTTTTCTTGACGTCTCCCGTGCGAGGCTGCTGTTACTTACTTACTCGACCAGGGGAGTTCAGATCCGCCGGTCTCGGACGTATTTTATATCCTTGAAGCTAGGATTGGGTGGTAGAACCTTAGAGTCTTTATTGTCAACTCTTCATCCAGTTGCCGGAGGTTTCGGCTCGAGGGTGCTTCAGAATAGAGAACACGCTGCTATCAGCAGGTAAGTAGCCTCACACCCTGAGTCTCGGCATGAGACACATAAAATGGCCTTCGCATTTTACTTCTCAGAAGACACATGATTGGATATAATTGAGTTGTAGATACTAGATGGGGATCTGTCAGCGTGAGAGTGTTGAAGATTCCTCCGCTGTTCATGAGCCCTCCCCTGGTCAGCCCTGCATGGTGGAAATTTTCGATAGCATGGACTACAATTTATGAAGTCATATATTTCCATCGACACTGCCCTCATAAGCCATCGTTTCATTGTGCAGTGCAGTTGTTTAGCACCGCCAGAATCATGCTTATATCGACATGGAAGTCAGTTATTACACTAGCCAACACTTACTCGATGATGTGTGCCAACACCCGGAGAGTATGCGTAAAGAGGTCGAAACACAATCCGTGTTTTTCTGAGAGAGAGAGAGCTATGGGTTCATCCGCGAGGTAATACATACTGAATGGAGCTGAAGACCTTGTCAAGATTCGCTTTGGAAAGATGTGATCAGTTAAGGCGGTTAACCACGGATAGATTCAGGGGTGCCAGATGCTTACATAAGTAAGACGTGGCCAATGACTTCATCAGCCAAGTCGTCCCGCGAGTGGAGCTTTTGTTGGATTCGCGAACCTCAACCGACCGGCCGCACAGTTAGACAATGCATACCAGCTTTCTTCAGTGATCATCAGAGGAAGCACTCTAGCGCTCTCTCTCAAGCCGACATGAATCAGAATCAGAAATGGCATCACTACGGCCAACAATGCGACTAGCTCGCTGCCGAGTTCCCCCAGTAACCTCTCCATTGCGACGCCGACTCTTTGCCACAACCTCCGACATCCAGTACAGCCGGCCTGAGAATTCGGTGCGCATCGTAGAGGTCGGCCCCCGCGATGGTTTGCAGAACGAGAAAAAGTCGATATCTCTCGAGACCAAGATCGAGCTGATTGAGAGACTGGCCAAGACCGGCGTATCCGTCATCGAGGCGGGCTCGTTCGTCTCGCCGAAATGGGTGCCACAGGTACGTGCCGATTTTCCTTCAAGGGTAGAGGGCGGCGCAACACTCACACATATCGTTATAGATGGACAAATCGAGCGAGATATTGAAGCACATCCTTACCAAAAAGATCCCGGCCTCCGTACCCATCACCTACTCGTTCCTTGCGCCCAACGCCAAGGGCGTCGAGAACGCGGCTGCTATCCTGGAGCAGCATCCCGGCACCTACGGCAAACCGGCCGAGCCTTTTGTGGGAAGAGCCAAGCCATCTCTGGAGCTCGCCGTGTTTGCCGCCGCAACCGAGACTTTCTCCCAGAAGAATCTGAACTGCGACATCGCGACATCGCTCGAGAGGTTCCGGGACGTCATACAGGCTGCCAAGAAGTTGGACATCCGGGCGCGAGCATACATATCCGTCGTCTTGGGATGTCCCTTTGAGGGATACTCTGTCGATCCCCACAAGGTGGCCGAGATTGCCACGTCCCTGCTCGAGATGGGGGCCGACGAAATCTCGCTTGGGGATACGACCGGGATGGGTACGGCGCCTCGGACGCAAGAGCTGCTCAAGTGCATGGCCACGGCGGGCATACGACCCGAAGACATAGCCATGCACTTCCACGATACCTACGGCCAAGCCCTCTTGAATACTGCCGTGTCGCTGGAGCACGGCATAAGGACGTTCGACAGTGCGGTAGGTGGTCTCGGTGGCTGCCCCTACAGCCCGGGCGCCACCGGGAATGTGGCGACGGAGAACATGGTCTACTTCATAGAAAGCCTGGGCATGGATACCGGCATCGACCTCGATGCCATGGCCGATATCGGACAGTGGATTACGAGTGAACTAGGCAAACCTCACGATTCTGCCGTTGGAAAAGCGGTGCTGGGAGCTCGGAAGACGTCCGCGGCTGCTTCCGCGTAAAAGCGATGAACACCCAAATCTTGTATACGATGATCTTCTAGGCGTTCCCATATCGTTGCTCCGGCGTTTTAGGGATCTATGGCACCTCAACGAGTGCCTGTGCTCTTGGGTATCCATCCCTTTTAGCTGTATCGGCACATCTTGCACCAGAGTCGGGACTGATTACCAGCCGCTGCTGTCATTCATACAAGGTCCTCGATCTCCTCTGGATCAGGGCGGCAGTCAGTGCAGCCCAGCCCAATCAATTTTCACGTGATTCGAGTGAATAAGTGAGTGACGTTGGACAATCCAGCATCATATTTTCATGATCCTGGAAGTCCAACTAACACACACACACATGCTCAGGCACTGCCAGAACCGCCAGACTATCGTGAGTAAACCAGGACCTCTAGAGCCTCTTCAGCCCTGCCCGGCTGGCTACATTACAACCCTTCATCATCATGTAAAGATGCATGCGTGACCCCAGAAAATGGAATGATAATAGAGACCGTGCGACCTGAGTGTCATGACTTGTAAGTTGTGATGCTGTGCTGCCTGACCGTGGCATATGGGCATATCCAACCGACGTTGCCGCATGACCCAATGTAAAGATGGACGGGACTCAATTCCACCCTGTTACTAGAGAATAGGACCCTCATTCTGCTATTACCCCATTGACCGACCATAGGTGCCTAGGTATTTGCATTTCTCTTCTTCTCAACAACTTGTCTTACCGTATCGGTAAACCCAGCAATTCTGCTTTCCTATCTACTCCGCCTGGGCTGTTTCTAGGAAGGAACAAGTAGTCTAATAATAATTCACATCATGGCATCATGGGCGGGAGAGAACGGAAGAATATAGGTAGGTAGAGAAACTCGCTCGACCAAAGCTAGGTAGCGAGCGCTATCATGGGGAACTTGAGTGATTAATAAGTAAGAGGGGAAACTTATGCGCGCGCCATGTATCCATGAGGTCCTGGCGATCCGGGAAGATGCCCAACTCCACGACACAGGGTTGCAATATAACAACCGGGAAATTGATTCTTCAAAAAAAAGGAGTACGAATGCTTTAACTTATTCATCTCTCCCGTGCCTACCTACCTAACTACCTAGGTAAGAAGTAAATAAATAAATAAATAAATAAATAAATAAATAAATAAATAAATAAATAAATAAATAAATAAATAAATAAATAAATAAATAAATAAATAAATAAATAAATAAATAAATAAATAAATAAATAAATAAATAAATAAATAAATAAATAAATAAATAAATAAATAAATAAATAAATAAATAAATAAATAAATAAATAAATAAATAAATAAATAAATAAATAAATAAATAAATAAATAAATAAATAAATAAATAAATAAATAAATAAATAAATAAATAAATAAATAAATAAATAAATAAATAAATAAATGCCTTGCGCCGCCGGTCAAGCGATGGTGGGATGGGAGGAGCATTTACTTGGTGCGTCGGGGCGGAAGCATGCAACCCGGATCGGCGCCCTCGCTGCGTGCCATCCTTATTATGTATTGGCGCCGCCGGCGGTGGTACGGGATCGCGGCTTCCTTGGGGAGAAATTCATGGAGATCTTCTTTTTCTCGGGGAGTCAGTACCTCGTAAGCCATCCCCATTAGAGGAGGTCGGTCCGGAGGCTGAAGGAAAACGGGGGGGATGGGCTGATCTTTGGCAAATAATATATCTATCCATCAGCAAGGTGAGTGTTACATTGTTGGTACGTATGTCACTTATGACTCCATCCATTGGCGGGAATAAAGCAACAGAGAGAGAGAGAGTGTGTGTGTGTGTGTCCGTGTGTGAAGGGGAAGAAAAAAAGGGGTAACTCGTTCCGATTGGCCGCGACGACTTACTGCGACCTACTTCTCCTGCAAGCGAGCGAGCGATCGCTGTGATCGGCATGACATCTTTGCACACGCGTTCAGGTTTCATATTTTTTTCGCATTCAAACAACAACATGAATCTTCTACTGCGCCACGACGCTGGCGCCCTTTTTTACGAAAGAATAATTACGCAATTATTTTGATGTGCGCGGGTCGACCAGGTACCTCGTACATTTTACATAGTGAAAGCTCTTGCTTATAACGGGGCTGCAGGGGAGCCCTCGTTGCCTCGTATTAATACGTGCGTACCTACTTCGTAGGCTGATAGGTATGTCGATTCACTTACTCCGTACTATGCGACCTACATGTACGGAGATGATTTTAGGTGTTGAGCGGTATTCGTACCTATTCTTGTGCCTCGCGCCGCCCGCCTGCCTACCTAGCCTCGGCGGCACGTTTAATATGTGAGCCAGACGCCACACCCGAGGCAGGCGCTTTAGTGTGAGTGAATGAAGATGGATAGTTGGGTGCCATCTGATCTATTTTTTTTTTTCGCATTGGTGATAAGGGCCAAGAACATTCGTTATCTTACCTTAGGTTTTAATAAGCTGCCAGCTTCTAGAACTCTTGGAGTTGGAGATATTCCCCGGAAGAAAAGAACACTTCCACCCTCTTGGCATCGGAAAACGGCACGGCACGGCACAAACTTGGTGCTCGATAAAGAAGACTTGGAAGGTTGTATTGATTATAGGTATTGTCACCTACCATTACTACTTCTTGAAGGCTTGGGATATGAAATGGTAGATTCTTCCCATCTGGCTATTGAAATGACATCCCGCGCGTAGGTACTGCGACTGGAACGGACGAATTTGTGTGTGTGACGTTGAACGCTCGCTCGCTGACCACGAGAATCGTCTTTTTTCCTGATTGGCCTACAAGCTGACTCGAGGCGAGATCAAGCTTTTGATGCTTGCTGGGGATATTTGCTACACGTGCAGATGATTGGCACTACGCCGCAGACAGACGTCTGTCACTCCCTACATATGTTTCCCCCCAATATATGTGTACATATAAAGATACTTATTATCACCAACAGGCGATGTGGTGATCTGGCCAAAGGTTATTAGGTTTTACCGGAAGACTCCTGGACTACCGTCAAAACCGACCGAGTCGTACACGGAGTCTAGAGTCCCAAGACTTGGGAAACTGGGCACCGGCCGGACAGGATAATAAATAAGCCAGCATCTTTGCCGGATAACGGCATATGGCAGGGAAAATCCACCCAATCGCGTCGATCTTCGGAGCCATGCACAAAAACAAGAGCCTGTCGTCAGTCATTTAGGCATTTCGCAGCGCACTTTTAGGCGTACAAGTCCCGAGGTCTTTCACCCGCCGATGGCTGAAGATAAAAAGATGCAAGAAAAAAAAAGGGGAGGGAAATACAACCCGCAATTCCGCGTTCAAGCATTTACCTACCAGGTAAAAATGAATTTGACACGTTGTGTGTTTTTCTCTCTTTCTTTCATTCTTTCTTGTGACACCATCTATTAATCGTTAATCGAGGCGGAGTTGCGCGTTTGGTCGTAATCCCAGGGAAACTCCCTCCCTTGGCATTTATCGTCTCCACCGAACTGCGAATGCCGAAGCAGGGGGGCCCAGGGGGAGGGGGCAAGGGGCGAGTGCGTGGAGGCTGCTGATTCTCCATTCGCGAAACAACTCGCGAGACACTACTATTACGAACATCAGTCCCTACTTACTGTGGATATGCTATTAATACAAACATACATGACGACATTCAACTAGGTATCATAAGTTACCATTGATTATCGTAGACCGTTTCCCTTCATTATATGAATAATGAGAGAAAGAGAGAGCTTGGTTCGACGTCGAAAAAAAAAAAAAAACACGTTCTAGATTTTCTAACTAAACATTCTAACGTCCAGTAGCAGAAAGGCGTCGGCGTTTCCCCCCCCCTTTCCCCGATGCTAGATCTGCCACCGGTAGATCTCGGTCCTCGTCTAAAAACGTACCCCATGTACCTTACTTCGTACACAACATTGAAGTCTTTCATGCATAGGTAGGTAGCTTTAGGCCACTTGATATCATCCATAGAAACTTTTTTTGCGATGGGTGAAGTAGAGGGTCAGAACCAAGAAGAAAGTCATGGCAGCTTGGTTCGTGTGAGAATACGGGTGACCACTCTTATTCACGGCGGCAAAAATGTGAGGAGGAGCCACTTGTTTAAAGGGCATTGAAGGCCTAGCTACCTTAGAAGAAGACTAGAAATACTGTCCCCAGTTGGTGACGCGCGTAAAGTCGTAAAGTCGTCACTGCGTTGGTGACAATAAATGGCATCAGCCTCGCTCCATCCCCTAAAGCGTGGTAACGGCGTTGTAACAGCGTTAGCAGCGTGGCTACGCGTGTTCGAATGCAGGTACACCAGTCAGTCAATCAGCCAGTCAGTCAAGTGGGCCCGAGTCATGAGACAAGTGAAGGTTTGCGTGGCACTGGTACAGAGAGGAGAGTTGTTGTTGTACAGACTCACTCTACTTGAGACGTCTAGTTGGTACCCGTTCCTTCTAGAAGAAGGTTTGAATCGGCGTTGCCTTGCTATTTATTAGCTCAACGTTCTCGAACCCAACGGGCTGTCTTCTTCTGCTTCTTTTTCTGCTTCTCCTGTCATCTTGTCTCTTTTTAAAAAACCTTGTAATGCGGCAACGCATGAAAGCTAAAAGCTTTGGCCGGATGGACCTCTCATTTTAATGATGGATAGCCCTCCCAATGACGAGTCGCCAACACCTCGTCGTGTCAGACGAGCAGAGTCCTTCGTATCTCTAGCTAGGGCTGACAGAGGCATCGAGCAGGTGGTCAACCTCATGCTTCTCGATATATTCCTTGACATGTATGTATATACAATGTAGGATTGAAATCTCGGCCACGTGGGACACCACGATATGAGTTCGCCTACACGTGGGAATAAAACTCGGAAACAAATCGACGACTCTCATTGACTCGTGGTTTCTTTTTCTAATAAGTCGGATGTTCCAGGTAAAAAGCAGACTACTACTACTACTACTAATAAGAGGTTCGAGTAATTAGAGGTAGTGGTAGGTAACAGGGATAGCAAGAGGATAAAAGCAAGCCCCCCCCCCAAACGGAGAACGGAGAACCGGAGGGGAGAGAGACCTAACCTTCTGCTGACGAATGCATCAGAACGTACCTGGGTATCCTTCCATGCATTTACAAAGTACATCAATTGCTCTTTGACCTCAGTGCTCCATATCTACTGGATGCGATCAATGGCATAATCTTTCTCTCTCTCTCTCTCTCGCTTGCCTGAACCTCCCTGCAACTCCGAGCCAGACGTGGCATGAAGAAGAAGAAGAAGAAGAAGAAGAAGAAGAAGAAGAGATGAGAGCGCTCCAATCAAACAAACAAACAAACATGCCAGATAGGTATCTGACAACCTTGATTCGATAGGTAAGGAGGTAAGGTAAGGTAGAAAAGGGAAATCCTTGAGGTCATTGGACCCGCCGGATTCGTCTCTGTATCTATCTACTTCGGTACCGAGTAGTATTCGGAAGATGCAAACTCGTACGTACCTACTTGAGTACGTAGTAGCATAGCGGCAATCTGATTAGTCGGGCGGATCTCTTCTGTCCACACCCCCCTTTTTCGTTAGTTTCCGTTCGAACCCCACCCGCCGCAGCATTGGCCCGTTTTCATGTACTTCGTACTGCGTTATCCTATCCGTCCGCCCATCATTCTAATACATGCCCCTGCAGAGTCCCCAATCTATTTCTTCCCATATTGGATTAAAACGAGGAAAATCGTTGTTACATCCCAAGTTATCTATGCACATACCTAGATTGGCTAATAGAAGGGAGACAGAGAAAAAATAGCCCGTAGTACGCGGATAGTTCGCCATCTCTCCCGCTTGTGCTGCACCCACCCCCATCCACCCATCCACCCATCCATCCCAGATATCCACTCAGTAGCTCGGATCTCTCAGTCATTCAGTCACTCAAGAGCCGAGTCCTCTTCTCCTTGTTCTTTAACTTTCACACCCTCTTGAACCTTCCTCAGCTCTTTGTCTTCTGTCTTCCCGGACTCAAATTTGCCTTGCCTTTGCTACACATCGTGTCTGACGTTCTTTGGTGTCAGCCCGGCGGGACCCTTCGCTTTATGGTCATTATCTCACTTCACCAGCCTTTGTGAGTGACCTTGTCGTTCGTTACCTAACCTCACAAAGAAACGCCCGGAGGGGGGGTTCGCCAAACCACCGGGGCCACGCACGTCTCGTCTCTGCCCACGCCCATTTTGCCTTCCTCAGTCCTGCCGCATGTCCCAACCCCCAATTAGACATATTCGACTGCTCAGCTGAAGCAGAATTCCGCATAATCGAATTGGTATCGTAGGGAAATACAACAGGGCAGGAGTAGTACAATCCGGTCAAGCTGGCCGGAGCTAAGGAATCTCTTCTGCGCCCCTGGCAAATCGTCACGCCGTTGATGACCATGGGAGCAAGAATGCCATCTCCTCCCCAACGATTCTTCAGCATGCGGAACCCGTTCTCCAGATGCGTGCTGTTTGCTGTGGCGTTGTTGATGCTTCTTACTGTCACATGGAAGTCGGACAGGATAGAGACCTACGGGACCAAGATAATAAAGGCCGCATCGACACACAACCACGCAGGTGTGCAACAGCAGATCCCTTTATATGACACGCCACAGGCTGGTGAGAACGACGTCCCGCCAGTCTCGGACCATGTGATGGACTGCAGTGCCAATTCATCCTATTTGGAAGCATTGAAGATCAAGTACCAGCTCGCGGATGGGTTCCAGTACTTGAAGCGATACGTCAAGATCAACCGCCAGCCGATACCGCGACTTTCGGTCACGAAGTTGGATCAAGAGTTTCTGCCTGATAGCTTCAGAGCTATTGATCTTCAGAACCCCAGCACACGCCAGCACGAGAAGTGCCTCGAACCCCTCCAGCTCCCGGTGCCCCAGTCGCCGTACCCTGCTACCGCCAACCTCTCGGAATTCATGTTCGGCGTATCTACTACATTCAAGCGATTCAGCTCGGACAAGACGAGCCCGGTGAACGAGTGGACGTATTGGTTGACTGACGGCAAAGGAAATTCGAATGGCGGCAAGCTCGTTCTCCTGTTACTCGATGCGACGGAGGACCAGATCCTCCACGCGAGGACGGTGCTGCGTCACGCAGGCATCGACGTCGACGTGTACCATTCCGACTCGTCCATGGAGATGGCCGTCCGCTATCTCACCCTGATCCCTACCCTGTACAACCACCCGGAGCGGAAGAACAAGAAGTGGCTCGTCTCGTGCGACGACGACACCTTCTTCCCCAGCGTGCACGCGCTGACGAAGAAGATGGAGGCGTACGATGCCGACGCTATGATGTATGTGGGCACGTTGTCGGAAGATGTGAACAACGTCGATCGTCACGGGTCGCAGGCCTTCGGGGGTGCCGGCGTGTTCATCTCGGTGCCTCTGGCGGAGCAGATCACCAGCGACTACGAGACCTGCAAGACGGAGGAGAAAATCCACGAGTCCAACTCGGGCTGGGGCCCCCAAGGCGACATCCTGCTCCGGAAGTGCATCTACGAGAACACCGATGTGCGGCTTAGCATCCTGCGTGGTCTCTACCAGCTCGACCTGTACGGCGACCCATCCGGCTTCTACGAGAGCGGCATCAAACCCATCTCGCTGCACCACTTCAAGGGCGGCGGCTGGCACTCGGCGCTGCCGTGGGAGTACACCAAGGTGGCGCACATTTGCGGTGAGGACTGCACGCTGCAGCGGTTCCAGACGGCCGACGACTTCATCATCTCAGCGGGCTTCAGCGTCGCGCACTACCCGGAGGGTACCGACTTCAACCTGGCGCAGATGGAGCGGACGTTCGCGGCGGCGCCGCAGGACAAGGGCTGGAACCTGGACTATGTGTTCGACCCGCAGCGGCCCAGCCTGCTGAAGACGGGCCGCAAGATCAGCTGGGACCTCCAGGAGGCGCGCGTCAACGCGGACAACACACTCAACCAGGTGTACGTGCGTAAAGCTAACGACTGGCGGTGGGTCGACCGCGACGGCGAGCCTATGTCCGACGTCGATGGCATCATCGAGCTGGTTTGGGTGCCTTGAGAGGGAGACGAGGCGAAATTTCTCACATCCCATTGAACGATCTTGTGACCAAACTGATCGCGGCGGCTTTGCATCCTCGGAATGATACGTTCAGAATGGTGACAAGCCCAAAGCTGCTCCCACTGTACGCGCCTTTGGTACACCAGGTGGGCTAGTCGCCGGCTAGCCCCAAGCGAATTCCAGCAACATATTTGCCTCATTCGGAACATACCGACACCATCAGGATCAGGCGTAGCACGTCAGTGTCTGCTCATCTGTTGGAACACACCAATCAGGCTGCATGATGACAACACTCTATCCGGACGTGTCCGACAAACACCATTACCACCACGAACGATATCCTCTTTGAATTCCGTTTTTTTTTTGTACCATAGACCAATTTCCCGGATGGAGAAGGGGAATACCTAAATGCGCATAGAACATCAGCGGGAGTGGGGGGTTTGAACATAGCGAACGAACGAAATCTGGCCGTTTTACAACGACGAAAAAAAGAAAAAAGATCGGAACACATCATTTGGTTGGGGTAGACCCAAGTCATTCCCTCCGTCCTCGCTCAATCCCTCTTCCTTATCTTCATAGTCGTAACCCCCTCCATGGTGTCTTCCACCTCTTTTTCTTGCTTCTTGTTGGTAAAATTCGCTTCGTACTGCCGGTCGGAACCAGGCAGCTAGCATCCTTGCTTTACTTACATACATACGCATCCCTCCTCGATATCGAAGTGCTCGGGACGAGGTGGGTGGGTTGGTTCGGTTGTTCTGATTTGTTTCAAGGTTCAAGGGAAGGGACAGCAACGATGTTGTGGGTTGTACATAGTTGTCGGACCAATAGGGCGAAATATAGATGGAACAGATATGAATACCGATCTTGAAAAAAGCCCTACCTAGTTAAATGGAGCGGTGTTCGTGTGTCTGATCTGGTCGGTTGTCTTAACGTGAACGATTCTCAGGTATCTTACCTACCTAAACCAGAAGAACCTCGAAATCGTGCAACTGTCAGAAGCTTAGCTCGACACCACCCTAGAGCATTTCAGGATCGTCGGGTACAAATGGGGTTGTTTTTCATGGTCCAATGCTTGAAGCATCATTATCCGGTTAGCTTTTCTCTCGCTACTTATACGCTTGGCATTCTGCATGCTGTCTTTTGAAATAGGAGGAATCAAGATGCGGGAATGTTGGTTTGGTTTTGAGGCTCAAAGAACCTTCCATTCTCTGAAAGGCGGTGCCAGCTAAGCTTACTGCCAAGAGTCACTAGGTGAGTCCCCACTATGAACCGTTAGGCTTTTACGAGGAGGTTGAGCGGGATGCCGTAAGGCATGAAGTCATTGTCTGTCTTTTCTCCCGCCAGGTAACAAGAAGCTGCATTCACCAGATATTCTTCTTCTTGAGGTATCTGGCAACGACGAACATCCACGACGACGAATAATATTTTAGATAAAAACCACACAAGCAGTAGCGAGTTATGAGAGGATTAATTGCTAGAAATTGCTGACACTACTCTCACTCCCGTCTCATCACCACCGCCGACCGTCGCAATATTATCTACCCCGCCTACGCCCCATCCCCCGCTGCCCAATCGTCATCATCGTCGTCGTTGCCGCCGCCGTCGACGTTGTTATCGTCGCTATGCAGAACAGTATCCTCGCCGTGCCCTTCCGCAGAGCCACTCAGCTCTCCCTGTCCTCAGCCGTGCGCCAGTATATTTCCACCAAATATGACCAACATCCGGACATGTTCCGCCAAGACCTCGAGGTTATCGAGGCCCTGCGTCGCGACGCCGTCAACGTCCGGGAACCGCACCCCAGTGGCGTCAAGAAACTACAGGCATACGCCGGACAGCTGGTCTGGATCGGTGGCAAGTTTCCTATCGATGTGAGCCTGTTTCCCTTGATTTTTTGCGCATCGTTTTTGACATCTTCGAGCTCGGCGCGAGGAATTGAGTGCTCGTTACTGGCATATGTAATGTTTGCTGACAATGGTATGTCTGACAGATAGGGGCCGACTTTACCTGGTATCCCGCGTTGGGTTACAACGTCGAACGACCCATTGTTCACAATAATCTCCAGTTTGAACTAGCCAACGTCCTATATAATCTCGCCGCGCTCTACTCGCAACTAGCAATCGCATGTAATCGTTCCGATACCGAGGGCCTCAAAACGGCCGTGAGCTACTTCAGCCAGTCGGCAGGTGTCCTGACCCATCTTAAGAATGAAGTCATACCTGAACTACGAACGACTCCGCCCGACGACATGGATCAGCACACGCTGGATTCCCTGATACAACTACAACTGGCGCAAGGGCAAGAGTGCTTCTGGCAGAAGGCCGTCATGGACGGATACAAGGATGCATCCATCGCTAAGCTCGCCGCCAAGGTTTCCGACTTGTATAACGAAGCTGGGGAGGCGGCTATGCGGTCTGAGGCCGTGAGCAGCGCCTGGATTCATCATATGAGCGCGAAGCATCACCACTTCGCCGCCGCGGCGCAATACCGTGCCGCGTGTGACTGTCTGGAGAAACGGAGATACGGCGAAGAGGTCGCGAGGCTCAAGGATGCCGTTGCCTGTGTGAACGAGGGCCTCAAGGAGACGAGAGGCGGGTATCTCAATCGAGCGGTGGTAGATGACCTAAATGGACTGAAGAGGAAAGTAGAGGAGGACTTGAAACGTGCAGAACGAGATAATGACGTGATCTATCTGAGTGTGTACTCCTCACTTTTGGTATACCGAGTAGCTGAGCTGACATATTCATGCAGACCCCGTCCCGCCCAAGTCGGAATTGAAGATTTTGGATCGCGCAACGATGGCAGTCGCTAGGATACCGCCGCAGGTATCGGCTCCATTAGACTATGTTGGGGAAAAGGGGGAATTCGGACCTCCGCTGTTTTCGAAACTTGTCCCATACTCTGTTCACATAGCCGTTTCCATCTACGAGGAGCGGCGGGATCGAATGGTTAATCAAAATGTCATAGCCGAATTAGAAACGCTGAACGAACGGATCCACGAGATTCTATCGTCGCTCAATTTGCCTGGTTCCATCCAGTCGTTCGAGAAGCCGTTGGGTCTACCCGGTACCCTCGTGCAGCATGCCGAGGAAGTACGACAGGCTGATGCGCTACACCGATTACAGAGGAGTTTTGCGGATATTGACAAGCTTCGCTCGGCTGATATGGCGGTTTTCGAAGAGGGCAAAGAGTTACTCCAGGCGGAGGAGGAAGAAGACCTGCGGTTAAGTAGGAGGTTTGGCACCGACAGATGGTCGCGACCTGAGAGTCGTTCCGAGCCGAACCAGGGCAGGAAGCTATGGAATCAGTTGTCCGAGGCAGAAGGGTGGTTTGCGAACAGCGCCAGTAGCGATCAGGTGGTTCGAGACAAGTTTTACAATATCGAGCCGACCTTGGCGATATTGACTGGCTCGGATCGCGCCTTATTGGATTTCGTACCTTCGTCACGCCGCACGGAGATTCCCGAGATCCTGAAGCCGGCTATCGGTAAGCTGCGCAGCGCCTACAATGACATAACGCGTCTTGAAGGCC
Organism: Xylariomycetidae sp. FL2044; assembly: GCA_022376275.1. NCBI lineage: Eukaryota > Fungi > Ascomycota > Sordariomycetes > Xylariomycetidae sp. FL2044. Next base: position 264,916 of record JAJNOH010000022.1, read on the forward strand.
GACGTCGCCGAAAAGCTGAAGCTCTGCGGGAGAAGGCTCGCAGCGATGACATCAAATCGGATATCCTGGACGAGGCGGCCCGCCTCGAACGAAGCCATGCGGTAGCCACCGCCATCGTGCCCGCACACTTTGAAGATTTCTTCGAGCGGCGGCTCGACAAGCTCTACGAACCGGAGCTTGAGCTGGTGGAGAAGGAGGGCGCGGAGCAGGAGAAGCTCATCTCGGACCTGATCCGGGCGAACCGCGACTTCGAGTCGCAGAAGAAGGCGGCGGGCGACAAGGGCAACCGAGAGCGGGAGCAGGCGCTGCAGAAGCTGGAGAATGCTTACTACAAGTACAAGGAGCTCATCAGCAACGTCGAGGTCGGGCGCAAGTTCTACAATGACCTGAGCCGCATCATGGGCGGGTTCCGCGATGGCGCGCGCACCTTCGTCACCGAGCGTCGCCGCGAGGCACGCATGCTGGAGGACGAGCTGAGCATGCCGCCCCTGAACAGCCTGAGCCTGGGTGGAGCAGGGGGAGGAGGAGGAGGTGGTAGCGGCCAAGAGCAGCTCCCCTTTCGCCAGCCCCAACACCTCCCAACACAATCGGTGGCAGCGGCAGCACCTCCACCACCACAACTACAACCACAACCGCAGGAGGTCGCGGCGCCGCAGCCTCACATGCCTCGCGCGCAAAACATCTGGAACCGCGAGATGCCGATCCGGTTCGCCGGCACACCGGGCGTACCCACCCAACCACAGCCACAACAACCCCAGCATCAGCAGGAAGAGAAGACCGGCGCGGCTGCTGCGGGGAGAGTCCCTGGGACATGGGATCCGAGTTCGGGGATTCGTTTTGGGTAGGTTTGGTTGGGTGGCCTGTTTGCCTTTTTATGGGAGGAAATAGATTTAGTCTAGGTAATGAATACCATGAGGAAGTTGATTGTGTGAAAGTGTGGTTCGTATGAGTGATGAGATGTACATCTGTATATGGAGGGCAGACGAGTGCATCTAATCATCTGTGAAGTTTCACCGCGCCGAGGTGATAGTGTTGTCTAGACTGATTGGGTATCATCATACCTTTTCTCTCTCTCTCTCTCCCCCCTTTTCTTTTTGTGCTTATTGTGGCGGTGTAAATGAGTGTGTAGCATTGGCAATCTAGACTAGACCATGGGCTGTAAGAGCCCTCTCGGTGGTTAGCATTAAATCCTCGCTGTTGAAGCACGCTGGAACAATCCGAAAAAAAAAAAAAAACCTTCTTCCCCCTTGTGTTGTGGCTGTTGAAGCCCCTGAATTCCATTCCCCCTATTCAGCTGTGGGTCCCCTCAATGAAAAGAATGAAAAGAAAAAAGAAAAAAAGAAAAACTCCGAAACCTAGTAAGGAAAGTAAGGAAATGTAAGACGATAAGGAAATGACATAAGAAAAAACCAAAGAAATGTCAAGAGGGTTGTGTCTAGGCAGACCATGATGAAGTGTGGTGGTCGGGGACGGGGGGAATGAAAGTTGAAAGCCCCTGAGTCCCTCCTTGTTGATGTTTGGGGTCATCTTGGCTCTTAGCTCATCGTCGAGCTACCTCCTTCCTCTTTCCTTCACAATAACCAGTCCCTCTCGATTTCGTATGCGTAGTTGGGCAGGTATCTCTCGGACTTGCCCGCGGACCCTCCGGCTTCCACGGTGCCGGTTGGGCCTCAATTCTCCTGCACCGCGGTCTCTGGATTCCTCCATCGCACGAATCTCCATTTAGGCGGCGGCTGGTAAAAGAATCGCTCTGGTATTCTTGGAGATATATCACGATCTGGATCCCGCATGGGTATCTCTGCTGCCGGCGGTACCACACCGTCGGAATGATATTGGTCCATCCATCGTCGTCCTTCGGCGGTCTTAATCCACGGTCTGTTGATCATTTGCACCCCGTGCTCTGATATGACAGAGTCCCGCCGTAGCCAGTTCTGTCCTGCGGGGCTCTGGAGAAAGGTCCGGCCGGGCCCAGATTCGAGGAAAGTGAACCCTTCAGCGGTGTCCAGCCAGGACCATCCATAGTCCGAACCCAACCACCAAAGACCTGCTTCGGTCTTCAGCCAGTCCTCACCGTGCGGTGTAGCTAACCACGACCGCCCATCCCGGGTGTTATCGAGCCAGCGAGCAAACGCATTGCGCCGGTCTTGGAATTTATCGTCCAGGCACGGATCGCCACGTAGATGCTGATAGCACCACTCTCGATGGTAAAGACGCCACCGGGTCAATTCGCCATGGACGAACCGCATCTTTCTCTTTTCCGACTCAGTTAATGGATGCTTGGAAGGCTCTTCTATCCCGATCTGGGGCTTCCCGCCGACGGGCTCGCTATTGCTTGTAACAGGTATAGTCTCTGCGTCGCACTCCGGTAGTGCATCCTCACGGTGGTCCCCCACGAGGATGACGCACTCCTTCCAGCGAGTTGCGTTCTTCACAAGGTAGAGATAGTCTGCAAGCTTTTCATAATGATGAATATCTCGGTACTCGAAGCCAGGTTCCGGCGGGTCGAGATTGAGTTCTGTAGGTACATCAATTGCATGGCAAATTCCACGATATATATCTTGCAGCCGAAACATACACGTTCGGATGTTCTTCATACCGATATTATCGAAGGACGAACGATATGGTAAGAATCTCCAATTCATATAGAGGATCATGTTGTCGAGAAAGAACCAATCTGTCTCCCTCACGCGAAGTGGCGCCCTGTTTTCTCCAATGTCGATTTTGAAGAGAGGGTCAAATTGCAACCGTGGGAAGCTCCTCCAGGCTGGAGAGACGTTGAGCTCTTGGTTGACTCGCGAAGGGTCCGGAAAGAGTATCTTAGACTTCCCTGGCTGGAAAACGATCCAAATCAGAGAAGGTGTGGAGCGGATTTGGTCGGCAATCATAAGGTTTAATTCGGCGGAAAAATTCTCTGTGAAGAGTCTCCTGAACCGGTACTTATCGCGTGCCACAACGGCACCTTCATCACCACGGTTCCGTTGGTCCTTGTCGACTGTACTTTGGCGCTGGGCTCCTTCGGCAGGCAGTCGAGGATGGTGGGAGCTGGGAGTCCCTGAAGCAGACATCTTGATAAAGAGTGAGGTAATGAGTGCAATGTAGATTGGTATGTGGTCATAGCAGGTAGAAGAGGTTCAGGTTCCCACACCGGAGCTGTGTCCATACTTATATTCGAAGATTCTTCTCCGGACAAAGAACGGATATCTTGTGTCACCCCCCATGTTGGGGCTTTGAAACGTTGCTCTCTCTGCCAACATCTGTAATCCATTGGCTGTGGCAATAATTGTTGGTGTGACATCGACGTGTTGGAGATATTCTTCTTTGTCTGCAGTCGATGTTGGAACCCTCGATGTTTGAACGACGTAGCACAAAATAGTTGGTCTCTAAAATTGAGGTCAAACTGGGCTGTGGAACCAACAGGCGGATGGTCACAAGTTACTCGAAGCTTCTTTCAAGCCTTCACGGATCGGCCCGCGTAGCTGTGTAACCAACCAGGAATATTAAGGTTCTCACCTCCTCGACAGTGCTGGAATAGGGGTGTCACGTGATTAGATCACATAAGCAAGGTCAAGTGTGGATATTCTGCAGACCATACACCTTGCTCCTATATATTCTTTCCAGCTCCTTTTCTTTTTTTCTCAGATGTATCTCCCCTGCCAATAGTGATAAAATCTTCTAGTATCACCTACCAGTCACACATGACCCCCGCGTTTTGATCAGATGAACCTGATATTTCAAAAAAAAAAAAAAAAAAAAAAAAAAAAAAAAAAAAAAAAAAAACGTGTCTCCGGCCTACGCTCTAACGTTCCGCTACTCTCTCCTTCCAAGCTGCTGACAGGGTCCATTACCCAGCAAGGAGACCTCCAATCATCTAACAAGTCACCCGCACATTATCGTCCAAGTCCGAACATGAGCACGGGACCTTATTCTCAGCCTTCTCAGGCTATTGAAAGCGCCATCGATGATAAAGATACTGCATCTCAAGCCGGATCCGATGCCACCGAAATCGGGAACCATCCAAGCGATATACCGGGTCAAGAGCATTTGGTGGGAAGACCGCGTTTCCAGGACCATGCATGGTATTCGGCATATGATGATGACATTCTGGCCTACAACAAGGACAACCCGGCAAATCCCATTCCCGGTCTGTTGGCCCCCACCTCCTCAATATCCTTTTGTCTTTATGGTCCACGTTTGCTAAGTCGAGTGGGTGTCTTTAGAGCGCATCGTGTGCAACAATCTCAAACACCCAGATCCCGGCGAAGGCCCGCCGGGAGGGAACGCGGTGATGTATAGCAAATACGAGATCTACGATGCTCTCATTATGGCACAGGAGCTTTTCCACAAGACCGGCGTCCGAAAGAAATCATGGGGTGATCATGCTTGGCCCAGAGTTGTCGAGCCTCCTTCGAAAGACTACAATGAAGAAGAGGGCGAAGAGGATGACGAAGAAGATGAAGAAGAAGATGAAGAAGAAGATGAAGAAGAAGATGAAGAAGAAGAGGACGAAGATGATGTTGTGCCTGGAACCGACATCGGTCGGGTGGAAATTGGAGAAATCAATTGGGAGAAGAACGTTCTGCACGAGTACCCGATCGTGGCCGGAGGCCGGTTCGAGTCTGGGGTTCATCCGGGCCCAGATAGGATCATATTCGCTATGATGGAATTCGGGAACATCGCTCTGGCCGTATACGCCGGCATCATCACCACCCGAGGACGTAAGTATGAGAAATGAAAATTATCGCTATGGATGACCCCGAGACCCCCATCTGACCTTGGGATGTTAGATGCCCTGAGATCCGAAACCAGCGATGAGTTCGACCGTGACCGACATTGGTGCCCTCTGACTGACCAGGAGGGGAACCGGGACTTTGACAATTGGTTAGTATGTGGACAGCACGATAATCTCGCATATCTCAAGCCGGTGACTATTACGAGATTCATCCTCGATACACCAGACGTTGGTGGTGGCCCGGCGAAGGACAAGAAACAAGAGACTGAGGAGGGGAGTGATGAAGAGGATGATGATGAGGAAGGAGAGGAAGACGACCAGGCCTATGATTTCGACCATGAGGATTGGTGATGGCAACAGGAAGACGCCGGTGGATTACGCTTATACTCAGGATCAGTGATCTAAGCCTAACATGCTGTCGTAGTAGCTCTTGGCCAGCGCACAGTATGAACACATGTTGGTCGTGGACTCCTTAATCGCTTAGTTACCTCAAGAAGGTGGAACAGCTAAAGATGTAGCCTGGATAGTCTGAAGAAACACGACGTGACACGAACGTAGGTGTGCAAGTATAGCAATTCTTATTAATGTAATTTTACTTATTTATTTACCATATGAATTATCCTATTCCCCGTGTTGAGGCGTGTGCGGAGGCCTCGCCCCTTATTGTGCTATCTCGCCCTGTTGGGGTATTGTTATCCTTGTGTGATGCAAATTACAAAAGGCAACCATTTACGAAACACCTGCTTATTCGTATTGCCATGTGTAATACGAATAGAGCCTTGATGTAGTGTTCGCCTTCAATACCCCTGACCAACCAAACCAACTAACTTTGGAATCAACTATTCAACCCACTATCTGCCGTCTACATATCCCGCCTGCACGTCGTAGCCGAAGATATTCAACGAGGCCTCTCACTTCGGGGGGCGTATAAGAGAGGAAAAGAAGAAGAGAGAGAGAAGGAGTTAGATGAAAGGAGAGATCGAGAGTGAGTTTATGCAGCGCATGGCGCCCTATTGGGCGGGGGAATTTCCCTCTTCGCCACCAGCACCATGAACAACGCGCACGTCGAGCACCAGGACAATGGTGGTACATGGATTTCATCTGCTTCTCCTATTAGTCTTCTGGTGATCGCATGTTATCTTCTTCTTCCTCCTTCTTGGTGGGATATGCACTTTCACCACATTTACTTTTGCTGCTTGTGACTGTCGTTGGAGTTCTGACGACCATCCTCCCTATTGATGATACCCGCCATTACTGCACTCGGAAAGGGGAACTTCGATGAGATGGATTCTGTTATGATGAAGAATCATCTGTGCTTCTCATTTATGTTCAGGATTTGACCTGTTTGAAAGTCAGTCCCTGGATACAATATATTATTCCAGTGCTCCCTATTTGTATGACCACTGTTTTCATGGGTTAGGCCACTCATCACTATAAATTTTTCAGGGGTTTACATGTATGCCCGCTGTCAATTGCTGCTACCTCCCGATTTTGAATCCCGACTCAACTCCGTGCTCAAACCGGTGCTTGGATGAGGTGGCTGGTGGCTACTTACCTACTGGTGCGCACGCCGTTTCTGTGGCTGGTATTTCCCTTCAAGTGGCTCGTGCGCTGGCACTGCGGCTCAATGTATTCATGTAGATGTGGGTCCAGCTGCACCACCAGCATAGGAAAGCTCTCAACGCCAACTCCCACGAAGCTGTCTTCCATCGCCATCGTCAACCTGCTTGTCGGCAATAACCGACGACACAATCACTGACGACTCGCCTCTCTTCTTCCTCTCCAACTTCTCTACCTCATCAACGATCGCCCACAACGTCGCTTCATTCGCCTTTCCCTCCTCTCCCTAACATCGATCATGGATCCCCGCGAGTCCTCCTCGTATTCCATCGTACCGCATCTCAGGTATAACACGATCTCCGGCGTCAACGGCCCGCTGGTTATTTTGTCCGGGGTCTCTAAACCGTCCTTTAATCACATTGTCTCTCTTACTCTGCCAGATGGATCCGTCCGAAATGGGCAAGTTCTTGAGGCTCGAGGTAAGCTCATAGTCAGAGGTGCCTTGAGGTGTGTGCATTTGGTCTAACCGCCCATTCTCTGCCCATAGGCGACAGAGCTGTCGTGCAGGTCTTCGAAGGTACATCTGGCATTGATGTCAAGAAGACCAAAGTCGAGTTCACGGGGCAGACCATGAAGCTGGGTGTGTCGGAGGATATGCTGGGGCGTATATTCGATGGATCAGGTAGAGCTATCGACAAGGGTCCCAAGGTCCTAGCAGAGGATTATCTCGACATCAATGGGAGTCCCATCAACCCTTTCTCAAGAGTATGTCACCCCTGCGACGTTCTTGAATCTCTCTGCATAGCTGACTCGCCATCCAGGAATACCCCGAAGAGATGGTCTCTACTGGTATTTCGACGATCGACACGATGAACTCTATCGCCCGAGGACAGAAGATTCCCATCTTCTCCGCTGCCGGTCTGCCGCACAACGAAATTGCTGCACAAATTTGTCGACAAGCTGGTCTGGTCAAGCAGAAGGGCGTCACGAACAAGGGTGTACATGATGATCACGAGGACAACTTCTCTATTGTCTTCGGTGCTATGGGTGTTAACTTGGAAACCGCGCGGTTTTTCACACGCGACTTCGAAGAGAATGGAAGTTTGGAACGTGTCACGCTATTCCTCAACCTTGCCAATGATCCAACGTAAGTTAGGTCTGCTTCCGGTCTTGCGCAATAGGGTTGAGCCTACGCAATGACAAGCACCTGCTAACAATCTTGCCCAGCATCGAACGCATCATTACTCCCCGTCTCGCCCTCACAACCGCCGAATACTATGCCTACCAACTCGAAAAGCACGTTCTCGTCATTCTGACCGATCTGTCGGCCTACTGTGATGCCCTCCGAGAGGTCTCGGCCGCCCGAGAAGAAGTGCCAGGTCGACGTGGTTACCCTGGTTACATGTACACAGATTTGTCTACCCTGTACGAACGAGCTGGCCGTGTCGAAGGACGCAATGGTTCCATTACCCAGATTCCTATCCTGACCATGCCGAACGACGATATTACGCATCCCATTCCCGACTTGACGGGCTACATTACGGAGGGTCAGATTTACGTTGATCGGCAGCTGGACAACCGTGGTATCTACCCGCCTATCAATGTCCTACCATCTCTCTCGCGTCTGATGAAGTCTGCCATTGGTGAGGGTATGACGCGCAAGGACCACGGTGATGTGTCAAACCAGCTGTACGCCAAATACGCCATCGGTCGTGATGCGGCAGCTATGAAGGCTGTCGTTGGTGAGGAGGCGTTGTCGGCCGAAGACAAGCTGTCGCTTGAATTCCTGGAAAAGTTCGAAAGACAATTCGTCGCGCAGGGTGCGTATGAGCAGCGAAGTATCTACGATTCGCTGGACATCGCCTGGAGTCTGCTGCGCATCTTCCCCAAGGAGTTGCTCAACCGTATCCCGGCCAAGATCATCCAGGAGTACTACCAGCGGTCTGGCGCAGACCGAAAAGGCAAGGGCAAGGAGAAGAATGACAAGGGCGTCAAGGATACTGATGGTGAAGCCGCCCAGGAGGACAACCTGGTTGACGTGTGATTGCCTGGACCTTGAATGGCAGCGGTGGCGTGTGTATAAGTCCTCAGAGTCGTACATGGTAGGAGTATTGGTTTTTCCCTCATCAGCATTCAATACAGTGTCGAGTCATTGATTACCTAGATGTCTAAAATATATCCAGTCTGGACGAAACTTGCGCTTCTGTCTTGATACAAGTGACCAAAAGGGTGCCCCTTGCATTCTAGTCAGTATTCCAACTCTCTTCAGCGACATGACCACAGAGGCTACGCTTCTCTGCATACGCACAATTCGAAAGACATGAAGCATAATCAAGAAAATATCTGATTATTTCTGCTGGTGGCACGACAAACAACACTTTCCACCCATGATGTCCAGATGGGGACGTCCACGTCCACGTGATAAATCATTTCGGGGTGGAAAGTCACACCGAGATTCAAATTTGGTGTACCAGGGCGAGAGAGAGAGAGAGAGAGTACCTGAAGACGCATGATGGGTTGGTTCATGTGATGCGGATACTTACAACATCACAAAAGTGCGGAGTAGCTGGATGGATATTGCTCGGGAACATCCAACGCACCGCCACTCGAGTTTCTTGGGCGCGGGGAAGCTGGAAGGATTCTGGGGAATGTGGAATGGAGCTCGCAGCCCGTGCTATTGGAAGTAACCCCGCACTGGAGAAGAGCCCTGTAATAATAACGAGCAGACATTGGAAGGCCTGGGCAATGGATAGTACCTGGCAGATGGGGAACACAAGAAACATAACAACTCTCCAGACGTCACCTGTTGGTTGCCTCTTCCGCACCAATCACTGCTGGTCATTCTCTACATTGCCCCTGCTGGTGAGTTGTTCCCCGAGTCTTCTTGTTGTTTTCACCTTTTTTTTTCTCTTATTCTGTTTCCGAGAGACACTGGAGTCTTGGACGTCTCTATCCATAACGACTCGGAGGATCGAGAGTGTGATGACGGCCCTCCAAGTTCTCCAATTCCAATGCAAGACCGCGACTAAAACACTCTGGTGGTGTTGGATCGGCCTGGAGAAAGTTGCAGACCGCTCCATTGCCATGCTTGCTCCCAACCCATGCAGCCATGTAAGGCACATGAGCGTTTTCTCGCGAGTGGCTGGGATGATCCCGTCCCTTGTTCCCAACGTCGCAGCGTACACGTCATACAGGGAAAAGATCATCTCCAATTGATTGTTCCGTCAGCTGACCTGGCGACTGTGATCCGACGAGTCCTCCTCTGCCTTGTCGAGGAGCTAATAAACCCAGCTTCTTGTCGGCCCTTTGGACCTTGAAGTCGAGTCCTAGGTACCTGGAATGCTTCGTCTGATACGAGCAAGTACTCGGTATTCGGAAGGCATGGGGATTGGTCAATGGCGCGAAGAGAGTATCTACCTAGTAAAGCTCTCGATCTACAATATGGACAGCCTGCCACCAGTGCTTTACCCACGCAGCCACGTTACCTCGCTAAACAGCTTCTTTGGAGACGAATTTCATCCATTGCTGTACTCCGTACAGCAATGAAACGTAAAGACATGAAAACCAGCTTCGTCACGCTGTGCAGGAAGTACCATATCCATGGTTCAGTCAAGGATCTCCTCATGTTTGCCCTGCAGAGTTGCAACAGGCAACACGAGCGGAGCTGTTGATCACGATCGAATGACCGAGGTGGCAGACGAATCAAGATCCGGCACTCTCAAATCATTACCCAAGAATAATCAACTTCGGCGAAGCGACCTGCCAAATCGGTCTAGCTGACCAGCTACACCACCTGTTCGTTGAATAAGCCGCTTCCAAGTACGACCGTCGACGCATGCGCGTCGTTGTACTTTGCTCTGCTCTCAGAGGCCTTTCCGGCCCGTCTGCTTGCCCCCTACCTTGCCTGCTCTAGGTTAGCATGCATCTACCCCAACTTTTCCAAGAAAGCGGAGAAGCTTGTCGGCTCGGTCTATCGTGACGATCGTCCGTGACTGTCTTACCAGCTCTGGCGAGCCTTGTGCTACCAACGAGTAAGATTAAATAAATTCCCCAGATCCTTCATGTCCCTTGTGCCCCGGCTATCCTGCCTTGATTTGTTTGTTTGCCCGTCATGTTCCAGTTTCTCCGGACGTGATGACAAGGACCTGCTGAAGTGTTGAAGACCAAGGTCATACATAAGGCGTGAATCCTCCCGCAGCTTTCCACTCATTGCGGCTTTCTTCTGACCTCCCCCTCGCGATTGGATCAACAAAGAGGACCATCCCCGCGCGACCGTCAAACCAAACACGCCGGTGGAACATTTTCATATACGCCATAATGCGCTTGAACACGCCACTCACTGCGTTGGGCGCTTTGCTGCTCCCAATTGCTACAGCGCAATCGTCCGATGCCACCGGACCAGACGAGAATGGGATGTACTGGATCTACAGTGAAAGCCTCTCAGCCGCTTTCATCCCGTATGGCGCGTCTATTGCCAAACTTCTTATCAACGATCAGTACGGCATCCAAAGAGATATCGTAGGTGGCTTTGACAATGCCAGTTACTACGAGATCGACAAACAACATCCCCACTTCGGTGGTGTCCCAGGTCGCTACGCAAACCGTATCGAAAACAGCACTTTTGAGATTGATGGTAATGTTTACCATGTCAGTGCGAACGAGAACCCAACACCAGAGGCCCCCAATGGTGCCGACACGCTACACGGCGGCAAAGATGGTTGGGACTTTCGAAATTTCACTGTCGTCTCACACGCAAACGATAGTATTACCTTCTCTATTGTAGACCCTGATGGCAAAGAAGGCTTCCCCGGTGAAGTGGTCTCATACATCACATATACTGTGCACGATTCCACATGGGATTTCAAGATGGTTGCAATTGCAACCACCAAGAAGACCCCCATCATGCTCAGTAGCCACACGTACTGGAACTTGGATGGCTTCGCCAACAACGAGACCAACACTGCTCTGAACCACACATTTTACCTGCCTTACAGCGGCCAGCGGGTGGATGTAGACAATATCCTGATCCCCACTGGTGATATCCTCGCGAACAAGCAAGGATCGGTCAACGATTTCTGGAGCGCCCCCAAGCAGATCGGGGCCGCCCTCGGCGAGCCGGAAGCGGAGGGTAACTGCGGGTTCAACTGCACAGGTTACGGTAAGAAAACCTCCATCCGCATATTCTGACGCAAATTCCCGAAAACTAGCATCTGACGGGAAATGAAAACACAGACACGTGCTGGCTTGTGAACCGCGACCAGCTAGGACCCTACGACTGGCGCGACGAGGGTGGTTTCGTCGCGCGCCTGCAGTCGGCCTGGTCCGGCATCCAAGTCGACGTGTACACGGACCAGGACGCCTTCCAGATGTACAGCTGCAACGGACAGAACGGCACGCTGACGCTCAAGTCGGACCAAGGCCTGTTCGACGACCCGGACTTCCCCCGCACCATCCCCCAGTACGGCTGCGTCGTCATGGAGGTCGAGGACTGGATCGACGCCATCAACCACCCCGAGTGGCAGCGCGAGTCCAAGCAGATCTTCGGCCCCGGCGGCGACCCGTACGTCCTGCAGGCGAGCTACGTCTTCAGTATCAACTCCACCACGTCGACGACGTCCTAGGGGGGCGGTGGTGGTGGGGGAAATGGTACGACGACTTGTTCTGGCAGCAGCAGCGGTAGTGAGCCTACTGCGAGTTCATTTTCGCCTATTTCGTCTTCGACTTCATCTGCGTCTGCCCCGACTCCGATCGCGTCAACTTCTGACGGATCGCTTTCTATCGCAGTCACCCAGGCCCGTACGTCGTCTCTCGGGCTGGTGGTGGGATTGGCGGCGCTTATGCTTTGATACGCGGACGTGGTGTCATGGCCGGTCGTAGGGCCACTTACTCGCTTGCTAGCTGCAATGAGCTTACCGACCTGATAAACTAGGCTGTCTAATCGATATTAATAAAGTACAAATCTTCATGACGAAGCTCCTCTCGTATCCGCAGGTGACGCGCATGGTTGAGCATAGACTGCGCTTTGCTGCCGCCATTGAACTAATATCATATGCCTAGAATCCCCCCCCCCCCCCCCCCCCCCCCCCCCCCCCCCCCGTTTCCGGATTGTCAAAAGAGTGAGATGTCTGTTCAAACTTCAACCTATTCAATGCTTCGTGCGGGAAATCGGTCCTAGGCCACTCTCACAAGCTCAGTTTCTCAATCAAGTCTTGTCATAATTCATTATCACCATTGCCCATTGAGATGCATATCCAATCCTCGTTCGAAGACCCAGGCTTTGGTAGCCGCGTTGTGGTCGTCACTTTCTTTCTTTGGCTGGTCGTGGGCCACATACCTATAAAAATCTCCTCTTCGCACTCCTGCCATAAATCCAGAGCATGAGAGAACGACCAAATCCCTCCTGATTCAAGATACATCCACCCTAGGCGCATGTTAACTTCCGCCTCTATCCTCCAGTACGTTCACAAAGCTACCAATAAGTCCTCATCCTTCCTGCACCCGGATCCTGTCTGCTAGCATACTCACCACGCTGTCAGTAAGTCTCCTTATCATCTTCCGACCAGGATCGTGATCGGGATTGACCTCAGCGATCGTCAACCCGACGACCTTCCCGCTACGCAGCAGGACCCTCAGCGCCGCCATCATCTCATCGAACCCCACTCCGGTGAAGTTCGGCACGTTCGCAAGCGGAAACCCCGAGGGGTCGATCGAATCCACATCCAGATGGACCATGATCACGTCCACGCTCCCCTCGAGGTACGCCAGCGCCTCTCTCGCACGCGTCTCCGGCGCGCGAGCGACCGAGGTCGAGCTGATGACCCGGTAGTGGCGATCCAACAGGTATCCGAAATGTTCGGGCTTGTTCGTCGCGCAAGCCATGTTGGTGCCGAACAGGACCGTGTTGGACGCGTCGCAGACGGCATCTCCGCTGGGCCGCGAGAACTTCTTCTCCATGCTCTCCAGCGCCCCGGGGGCGCCGGTGAGATGCGTCATGTTCATGCCGGCGAAGATCCCCGTGGAGTCCGGGTCCGTCGGCGAGTTCAGATCCGTATCGGCGTCGATGAAGATCAGCCCAACCCGTTTCTGCGGGGAATACATACCCGCTCTCGCGCCAGAAAGCGGAGAGGATCGCGGGTAGCATGCAGCACTCCCCGCCTAGGATGAGCTGAAAAGGGGGTCGGTGGTGGGAGCTGGCGAGATTTTGTTCGATGGCATTATAAACGCGCTCGCAGACGGAAATGTTGAGTTCCTGGTTCCGTATGCGCCCGGGATCAAAAGAAGCGACTGCGTATCTTGCTGGTTCGTCGAGGGGGGAATTTTCCAAGACGGAGGGTATGCCCGCAGCTTGCAGCTTGCTCACGATATCCGCGTCTCTGAAAGCCTCCGGGGCTTTGGATTTGCCTGGAATCACGGATCCGCAACCTGCGGGAACGTAGGTAATTGAAACTAAATGTGAGGCTGCTGCCATGGTCGTTTTTAATTGTGATGAAGTCGATACAGAGGGGTTGGAATCAAAAGACTAGATAGGCAGCTGTTTGTTGACTTTTTTATGGTCAACGTGATGATATCTTACTAAGCCGCATCAAGGAAGGGCGTAAGTACAGACTAACCCCTGGAATGACGTTCATAACCTCAGGGGCTGACCTATATGCGCTCCGATTCCCTTCCTGCCAAGTCAAGATATCATTGGTAGCAAGTCTGACAGCTGAACAATAGTTACCACGCCCCTTCTCTCAGCTTGGTTGCAGAATGACTGGGTAGACTCTCTTGGCACCTAGTATAAAAGATGATTGCCTTCTGTAATTTGCATTACACAAGGATAACAATAACCCGACAGGGCGAGATAGAACAATAAGGGACGAGGCCTCCGCACAGGCCTCAACAACAAAAGGTTGGCACCTAGTATTCCAACCGGGGTATCATCCCCTCCTCCCCAGCGTTGAGTCGCACTCTATACAAGTCCTCGCGCCGAATAGACTCTTTCAGCTGTACGTAATGTTCCACCTTGACAGCGCTGTCAACATATCGCCCGGACATGAAGTCCAGCTCGCCCCCGGCTAGAACCACCACCATGCCGGCAGCCATCTCGGGGCTATCCCACTGTGTTTCGGAAAAGAAGGCAAGGGCGTTAGCGACCGAGTCGTCCTCGCCCTCGGCGCCGTCGACTACGTAGGATCCGGGCGCCGCTTTTCCTTCCGACTTATCCTTGAAGTCGGTGAACATCCGCGTGGGTACGGCCCCCGGGGCCATGGCAAACGCCTTGATGTTGTACTTCTGGAAATTCTCGGCGTGTATGATCTCAGCTAGTGGATGAGGGCCTTTGGGTTAGTATACGGCTTACGGGCTGGTTGACCCGAAACCAACTACAGTAAGGTATCAACATACTGAGAACTTCAAGTTAGCAACGTCAGATTTTGGATGGGGTCCTCAAAGGAGAAGGCGCCTAGAATGGAGAGAAGAAAAGAAACGTAAACTATTTTAGTACGTACCCCAGACGGACCATGGCAAGCTTTCACAGGGAAATCTGCGTGTCAGCCATCACTAACCGGATATTCAAGAAGAATTGCGACTCCGAGAAGGGATTTCATATACTAGAGAACAGTTAGCAACCATCCGTATCGCGAAAGACTTCAAGAAAAAAAAGGGGGTCTGTATATAAAATTCGCAACACGTCTACTATAACACGTACCCTTCGCAACCGTATACGCATTGAACCCAGCATTCGCATGAGCGCCCGCGCTAGCCGTGAGAATGACCACGCCGCCGGACTTTCCCTCGCCATCACGCGGCTGCTGCATCACCGGCAGGACGTAGCGAGTGAAGTTGTAGGCACCACGGATCCCGATCTCGACGTTGTGCCACCATAAATCCGGCTCTCCTTGCGACACTATTGAGAGTGAGATGATGGGATGGGAGG
This sequence comes from Xylariomycetidae sp. FL2044, assembly GCA_022376275.1. Taxonomy (NCBI): domain Eukaryota; kingdom Fungi; phylum Ascomycota; class Sordariomycetes; species Xylariomycetidae sp. FL2044. Next base: position 280,122 of record JAJNOH010000022.1, read on the forward strand.
GTTAGTCGATGCTATATATCTTTCTATGCGGTACGGAACCACCAGGAAAAGGGGATTCCACATACTGACGTCTGGTTAGCAGTGCCGAATAGAGTGTTACGACGAGAAATGTCTAGGTAGCAAAAAGAAAAAAAAAAGGAGGGGGGGGGGGGGGGGGGGGGGGGGGGGGGGTTTCTGAAGCTAAACACTCGAACACATTTCACCCTCTCTCTCTCTCTCTCTCTCTCTCTCTCTAAATCAACTACGTACGTACCAAGGAAGCCACTGCGGCGGCCGACCCGCATTCATAACCAGCACATCGACGCGCCCAAAAGCCCCCACGACCTCGTCGACGAACCGCCTCACCGCCCCGGCGTCACGCACGTCGAGCGCCGCGGTCTGGGTCCTGGTCCCGGTGGTTTCTCCCGGGCTGCTATTGCTGATAGCGCGGCACCACGCGGCGACGGCCTCGACCTCGTCCAGCTCCAGGGCGCAGAGGCTCAGCGACTTGGGCGCGCAGTGCGCGAAGAACTCGGCCATGCGGCGGCCGAGGCCCCGGCCGGCGCCGGCGATGAGAATGTTCTTGCCGGCGAGGCGGCGGGCTAGGGCGGGGTTGGCGCGCGGGTCCGTGGTGAAGTAGCAGTCTTTGACGCGGCTGTTGGCCATTTTGTTGAGGGCTTGCGGAATGAATGGGCAAAAGGGGGGGGGGGGGGCTTGGACTTGAATGGATATTGTGATGAGTTTTTTTTTACGTACGGTCTGCTGCTGCCTCCCGAGCGTTGAAAAGAGGTTTCTTAAAAGCTATGGAATACGCGATACAAAAGGAGTATATAAGTATTGGTTCCCCGCTTCGTACTCAAGTACACAGTGGCATTTTCCCCATCTTTCTCCATAACTTACTACTCCTCTCCGTACTGTCCGTGAGATATATATATATATATATATATACATACCCGCTGCCCACAGTTTGTCGACAGTTTTTATGGCTAAAGTCTACGCATAAAGTCGTCACATGACGAGAGACGGCAAATGTAGCGATCTCTTTATCCACCACTCTGTTACTCCTTCCAATATCTTATTTCGTTGTCCCGCTGGGTTCAGATTAGCACACATTATAAAGCGCGAAGAAAAGAAAGTGACTCCTACCAGAAGCCTGGAGCTAATCTTGATGGCCACATTGTTTTATATAGTAAGGTTAGACTTTTTCATAGGCTTGTCATAAAGAATCTGCGAAGCAAAGGTCTACTAGACCACGGCCCATCGAGTGTCAAATTATATGTTTTTCAAGTCGCTTATGGCTATCTATATAATTCTTACTGTCAATACAGGAATGATTATATGCTGAAACTCCTTGACTTGACAGCCTGTCTGTTGCAAACCCACCCCCCCCCCCCCCCCCCCCCCCCCCCCCCCTTTTCCTATGGCTATAACACCAGACCATAAGGCGGCCAAGCTGAATGCAGTCACACGAAGTCAGCCCAGGCCCACAATATCTGAGCAATCTCGTCTTGAGGAATCAACTCTAGAGCCTTGTACGAGTATTATATGAAAGGGCGACAACCTCTTATTTTATCTGCCTGATATATATATTCCGGGTTCCGGAACAAGCACGCGCGGCTTTACGCATCATAGATGCGACGTATGGGGATAGCAAGAAGCCTGCTTCAAAGAAGACCCAGAAGGCATGTATGAAGACAAAGGAGCGGCTTTACGCATTATCCCCTTTTCCTACTTAACATAAGCTGCGGTTTACCTATTCGAAGCTGATACCTGAATATCGCATGCCACAAGGGCATATTTCTCTTCGGGGGTGAGGTTTTCTCTTGTTTTTTTTTTCTCTTACGAGTTGAAGTTTCCCCGGGCGTTGATTTATATAATCAGACACAGAGATGAGAGTGTAAATACCTAACTCAAACAACTATGGCCGTTGTAACTAAATGTAGCACAGCTGGCAAGTACCGTGAAGATGTCTGGTATTTCGAGTCCCGGCTCCAAAGGAAGTCTAGTATGAACGACCAATCGCTTCTTGATACATGCCAGACGGTGAAATTTTGACAGCACCAAGGAAATGTCGCTCATAAATTCACCATACTCCAGCGGAAATCGAGGCAGACCAGGCCTCAATGGCAACGTCATTCATTGTGGAAACCAAAGGTATATTCAGTCAGTCACAGACCAGAACCGATCTACTCCTAGGTGAGTACCTGAATGTCCCGTGTCCTCCCCAGCCCTTCCCTGGCATAATAATCCATGGGGTATACGCCACTCTGTTTCCAGTCCTCTCTCTCCTCGAGCGCGACCAGGGCTTCGTAAGGCGTCAATAGCGGACGCGGGAATGCGTACCCCCAGTCGATACTCAATCTCGGACAGGCGACCTGGACCCAGCACTCGACATCGCTCATCATGGCCAACTTCCCGGGGAAAATCTCGCTGAGCAACAGGTTCACCCAGGGTATGCCCATCTTCTTGAGCTTATTCTCGATCAGGGTCATCGTGTGCGGGTTACCCTGGCGGCCGAGCGAACCTAGGATCAATCCCCACTTCTTGGCCCCCTTGGCCGTCGCAATCGCGTCTCTCCGGAGCGACTGCATCTCCTCGTGCCCATACGTCTCGCGGGTCAGCTTCCTCGAATACGGGTCGTACCGATAGGCTGGTATCGCAGGGTTGTGGATCATGATGCTCTCCAGGTGAAAGCGCCCGTCTCCGAGATAGAGGATGAGGTCGACGTTCTCGATGTCTGGCAGGCGCGGTGAGGTGCAGCCCAAGATCTCACCCTTAGATAGCGGTGCAATCTGCGGTATTAGAACCTTGAAGCCGGCCTTCTCCAAAGACGACCGGACTCCGTGAATGGTCGCGTTGAACTGGATGGTACCGACCATAGCGATGGTCTTCGGTGGTGCAAAATTCCGTTCCAGCGAGGCGAGCAGGTGGGATGTGTCTATACTTATGTCCACGAAGACGTACAGGACTTTGATCTTGGTGACATCCACGGGGATGAGACAGCTGTGGGCGTAATGCACGAGAAGATCGCATCCAAGGGCCCGAGCTGTGTAGTCGTCGATGCAGCAGGCCCCATACGTGACATCTCCCATTATCAGGGTCTCAATACCCGGACAGAATTGCGTCAGGATATCTGAGATGGTAGTGGCGAATAACAGCAGCCCCTCGGGCATCTGCAGGGCGACCTTCTGTGCGCCCGAAGACCGGATACGATGAACGGTCTTGGGGATCTCGAAGGAGTAGTTTGCTGGTAGCAAGGCGATCGCCTCTTTGAGCTCTGGATCGTTCAGGATCTCAGGAGGAACTTGATTCAGAAGGCGAGGCGGCCTCCTCGCCGGAGAAGCTAAACGATGTTAACAACGTGAATCGCATTTTGGGTGTTCGTCACGCAACCAGCAACTTACCCTGGACTGCCCCGCCAGCTTCGCTCGATATGGCGCCCGCGCTGGCTGCCGCGGTCCGCCGACCGACAAATCTCCTCTTCGGCTGCTTCAGCGCAGGTGATGCAGGCGGCAGCGGCGGCGCATGCGCATCTTCTATGTCCGCAGCGATCCCCAAGTCAGCTTGCGCACGATCTTCTTCCATGTTCGATTTTATTGAGTCTGAAAATTGTTGCGATTGTTAGGGTTTGAGGGCAGCCACTCACGAATCGCGACTCGGTAGACTATAAAATTGGCCACTGGCCTGGGTTGGCGGGGTCGGCTTTGTCAGGTGGCAGATCTTTTGCCAGCTGGAGAGAGAAATTCAGGGGCTGTGATTTACTTACCCCTATTCTCCAACTTCTGTCTTGGGATATATGAATCTTTTGAAGTGCCCGTGGTTTACGACACTTCTCTTGATGGACGACATGCTTTTGAATTTCAACTCAATGCTCTCGTGGAGACTTTATTGCTGGGTACCTGCGGCATTGATCTGGGGGTTGCTTCCACGCTCTAGTTGCGTCTGGTTTTGACTCACCGGTACACCCTTACAACCTACCCTTGGGCATGACTTCCAAGTAAGAAGTACAAGCAGTCCAAGACAGGCTCTGACAATCACAGTATGACCCTTATAATACCCGACACTCCCAATGCATGTATCCATTGACGAGTGACGAATACTGTGAGGGAAAATAACCTGCCGTGTGGCGCGGGAGCCCACTCTATCAATCGTGTTGGCTCGGAGAATCAATTGACCCAGCCGGACGACCAATTTTCGATAGTGAGGGGCAGGGAACCCATCACACAGAGCCCGCCGGCTCTGATGCTGGAGACGACTGGGATGGTTTTTTGATCTGATAACTCCGGAGGCACATCTCAGTGGCGTTACAGAAGGTGAGTACGGCATCCCGGTAAAGAGCATGCCAAACAAAACTCGCATAAGCCATAAATGAATAGTCGAAAAACTAGTCGAAAAACCGGCGGATTGTAGGTCCTTCTAGGTCCCGATTCTACTCATTTCGGCTTTGGTGTGTAATGTCATCACCGCTTGGAGGTAAGATGGTAAAATCCCGCCCTTGAAAAGGAATCCGCATCACATTCTTAGGGGCGCAGGGTACATTAAATTATTATTACAGTACTAGTCATATCTCCTGTTTGCTTCAACCAAGTTTTACTCGGTTCTAGGAGGCCATTTCACCCTCCTCTCAGCCCGTACGTACAAGTTGTTCGGCCTGATGAGCTGAAACATCGGATCGTAGTCAATCGGGCCCTCCTTCGCCAAGCTGAACTTGTACCGATAAACCAGCTTCGCCAGGAACAGCTTGGCCTCCAGCAGCGCAAAGTTGAAGCCGATGCACATGCGGGGACCGGTCGCGAAGGGGATGTAGGACCCCGAGGGCCGGTTCCTCACCGCCTCCGTGTCCCAGCGGTCCGGGTCGAAGCGCGCCGGGTTGTCCCACAGCTCGGCGTTGTTGTGGATGTGGTGCAGGGCGGGGATGACGATCGAGTCCCTCGGCAGCTTGTAGCCGCCGGGCAGGACCATGTCGATCTTGGCGGTCCGCGCCGGCTGGTACGAGGGGTTGTGCTTCCGCTGCGTCTCCTTGACGTACTTCTCCAGGAAGCTCAGCTTGCCGACCAGGTCGGCGTCGACCCGCGTATCCGCGTCGAAACCGTTGTCGACGAGCTCCTGTAGCAGCCTCTCCTGCATCCCGGGATAGATCACGAGACCGTAGAGAAGCCACGACAGCAAGCTGGATGTCGTGGTAAAACCGGCACCGGTCGCGACCACCAGGGGTTCCGCGATGTGATCTTTGGGTATCTTGTTGCCCTTGCTGTCGGCTGCCCTGAGCAGATAGTCTGACACGAAGGAGTCAGCGTCGGGCCATGCGGGTGTCAGCAGGTGATTTCGACTTACCAACCATGTTCTCGGCTTTCAAGGCAGCTTCTTGGAGCTCGAGATTTTCGACACCCTTGGACGCTCTCTCTATCGACTCGTTCACCATCTCGAAGATGCGCCATTTCGCATCGCGCAGTCTCTTCGGGTCGCCAAATGGAAGCATGCCATACCAGGCCCCCATCGCCGTCACCTTCTTGTTTAACGAAAGCGACTCTGCTATCTTCGCCACCATCTCGTGGGGCCGGGCGTCGACGGAGGTGAAGTGCTGGAAGTCCATACCGAGCACGATCTTCCCGACAGCTTGAGAACCCAGTTTCAGCATGTACGGGTATACATTCCAGGCTTCGCCTCTCTCGTCGAACTCGTCGAAAACGTTGAAGGAATCTTCGATCGTTGCTTGCATAGCGGCGGCGTAGTGCCTTACGGCCTTGGGACCGAAGGCGGGCGGGAGAAATTTATGCGTGAGTCTCCATTCCTCCGTGTCGGTGTCTCCCAAGAAAACACCCGCCTCAGTGTTCTTAATAGGATAGAGAGGGTGTCCTTCCATGATGATTTTGGAGAAGTAATCACTCTCGGCAAACACAATGTTAGCCAGCGCCGGGTCGTTGGTGTGGTAGACCACGCTGCCCATGTTATTCGTCTTGAACAGAGGGCCATATTTCTCAAAGAGACGTTGGTGGTTTCCAAGGTGGTCCGGATACACCTCGAAGTAGTTCCCAATAAATGGCAGCCCTTGGGGGCCTGGCACTTCTCTCACTTCTTTCCCGTCGATGGTTATGCCGATGGGGTCCTCCGAGCCGAGGACATCCGCGACCGTGGTCAGGCAAGCATCGTGTGAGACAAAACCGATGCCTTGAAAGGTGTCAGATTAGTCAAGAGTTACTTAGAGGGATGCTGAGGGGATTACCTTTGTGGTTGACGATGGCAAAATTGGATGCCACCAGATGTCGCAGGTCTTCGTCATCTATTTGTGATGGTATTTCAATCTCCCTCGCTGATGACGGGCTCTCGCCCCGAAGATAGAACTGCTTCAGAGACATAATGATCGGTTACAAACATGGAGTAGATTGGGTGCCTCGATCTGCTTGTCTGGGCTGCGCGTGCTTGATTAAAAGGCTTTATTATCTCTATGGCCAAAATCTCTATCCCGGCGAAGTAAGAAGCTGACGTGGGTCATCTATCCATCTATCTATCTGCCTAGGTACCGAGGCAAGTGGTTGAACAGTTGTGGAAACCTCCAAAGGTGACTAACGATGCTTACGGAGTATTAGACGGCGGTCTGCGACAATGTCACGGATGGCATAAACGCGACAGTCGCTCGCATTCGGGACCCTTCAAATTTGTCATCTCGGCATGTACCCCTTTAGGGCAAGGGGTGGAGATCGTCGCAGGGTCCAGCCTGTCGGAACGTGAGGCGGCACCCACAAGGCGCGGAATAGTTTCCGATGCTTATTTTGATTAGGGGTTAATCGTGAAAATTCGTCCAAGGATCCAGTTGATGCCTCACAACGGACGGAAACGAAGGCGAATCCTCGAAAATCATGTACGCGGCAGCCCTGGGTCGAACAAACGGCACAACGACATATTGGTCCAGTGGCAGAGTTCTCACATGAGTTGGCGTATTAAATATGCGAATCGCGTACCGTACCTAGGTGGTAGTATTTCGTAGGATCTTCTCTGATTGAGGCTCAACCTGTGGTGATGGACAGGGGGGCACTTAACGGTGTGTCCGGGTCCAAAGATTCCAAGGACATGCTCGACTACCTGCCTAGATAAGATGGTCTAGTAAAAAGTTCCCGTGAATTCTTCGACGCTAGATCCGGGCCTAAAACGTGGAAATCCTAGTGAAAAACATCGGGTCTGTCGGAGTGGATGGGATTCCCATTAACTATGGCCGCGAGTGACGCCGAATGGGGCTCATTGAATTCGCAAACCCTTCAATCCAGATTCCAGACGATTTATACGAACCTCGATGCCTCGGCAAATGTTGGAATCGGGAATGGTCTGTCATTATTATGGCGATTGCCGAGCTCTTTTGCTCAGGGGAGCGAGCCTCGGCTATCCTGCTCGTCCTCTAATTGTTCTTTTATTCGACCTTCTCTGATCCCCGTACGAATGAATACTCGCACCACCCACCTAGAAGCGGCGGCAGCACATCCTGAAGAAAGTTCTCGTTGATTCGGTTTTCCACATACACACATCATGGCGATCCAAGAACAACCAGCTAGTGGACCCGAGTTCACGGCGAAGGAGATCGCAGCTCATAGGGATGCATCAGATGCCTGGATGGTGATTCACGGGGCAGGTAAGCGCATTCCTTCAACCGCCGTCAGCCCTACGTTCCCTTATTGACTGGTAGCCCAACAGCATATGACGTATCTAAATACCTTCATGATCACCCCGGTGGTGCCGAAATTCTGCTCGAGGCTGCCGGCACCGACGCCACGGAAGCATTCGACAATGCTGGACACTCGGAAGATGCGTTCGAAATCATGAAGGAGTATTATGTCGGAAATTTGAAAGGTTACAAGAAGAAGTCAGCGCCCAAACCCATCAAGTCGGTCATTGCGCCCAAAGCGGCAAAGAAACGAGATATATCTGGGAAGGCTGTCGGGGGGCTGCTGGCACTGTCGCTCGGGGCTGTCGGGATCTATTATGCAGTCGATGCGAGGAGTGTTTCCAGGGCTCTGATCCCAAGTACGTCTCTGGCCAGGCTTTCTAAACCTGGTCACCAAGGTCTTGGTTTCCTCGAAGGGTTCCTCCTTGCCTCTACCATATTCGGAGTCTCGGGTGGTGTGCTATCGCAAAAGCTTGCCAAGCTCGTCCACTTCGACTCGAGCTTCATGAATTACGCTCCTCATGTTAAGATTCCGAGGACAGTGAAACCGGATCTCTTGCGCCAAGGCGGTTGGCTGCATCCTACCACCTATCAAAGCCTCCCTTTGGTCAAGAAGACGTTAATTGCGCCAAATACCTACCGTCTGGTATTTGAGTTGCCCACACCGAATTCGGTCCTCGGTCTCCCCATCGGCCAGCACGTTGCCATTACCAATGGTCAAGTCACCAGGTCCTACACGCCAGTGTCGAACAACGCGGATCTCGGCGTACTCGAGCTCGTCATCAAATGCTATCCCAACGGCCTTCTGACAGGTGGCTACCTGGAAAAGCTGCAGGTAGGAGATGAAGTGCAGTTCAGAGGACCCAAGGGCGGGATGCGATATCGGCGTGGTCTCGCCAGGAAGATCGGTATGCTGGCTGGCGGCTCGGGCATCACCCCCATGTACCAGCTCATTCGCGCCGTGTGCGAAGACGACAGAGATACCACGGAGATCAGCTTGGTGTACGCCAACAGGACGGAGGATGACATCTTACTGCGGGACGAGCTCGACACGTTTGCGAGACGGTACCCGAAGAACTTCAAGGTCTACTACATGCTGGACAACCCTCCCGCCGGGTGGACACAGGGAAGTGGCTTCGTTACCAAGGACGTCATGGCGGAGAGGTTTCCTGCGCCGGATCCAAGCGCGAAGGTCATGATCTGCGGGCCGCCAGGCATGGTGGGAGCAGCGAAGAAGGCACTCGTCGATCTTGGCTTTGAGAAACCTCTCACGATCCCCAAGATGACTGACCAGGTGTTTTGCTTCTAGAGTTTCATTTGTCATGAATATACCCCGATTGTTGGGCTCTTTGAAATAGTTTAAGGCTATGTAATAATAGTAATGAGAAAGCAGAGTTCCTGAGTAGAACACCCTGGGCTCGACAGGTGCCAGTATATGGAACGTCTGATTAAGGTTTTCTCAAACTTGGTTCATGTTACTTCGCGGCTGATTCGCTCGAAAGAAGCCAGGCTGCCAGGGTCTTCCTTTAAAGTAACATGATCTGGAGCGGTAATAGATTTAGGTCTTGGTTGTAACTCGACGCTATGAGGTTAAAGACTTCTAGCAGCACCACTGTATCTACAGTATGTAGACATCTCAACCAATAAACGGTACATTGGCCTTTTAGTCTAGTCCCCCTGAGAAGTTAGAACGCTTGCACAATGCGCCGATGTACTGAGGAGTTAGAGTATGCGGTTCACGTGCATTAAGATGTAAGTAGGTATGGTATAGGATGGTCTGTATGGCTGGAATTCGGTCGCGCGAAAAGGTTAGCCTATAAACTAAGGCTTCAGCTTTCGCACCAGACTTCCAGATCCGTGTAACCACCCGCGTCTGCATGCTGAGTGAGGGCTGAGCAATACCCTGCTCAGAATAGTCAGTACATTCACCCATTCGGGATCCACAAAGTGCACTTTGGAGATGTCCATTATGTGCACTTTCGACCTGATACAAGAAGTCGGATGATCTTCTCGTTCCTCTGAGGCGACCTCCTCGTCCTCTCCCACTCCCGCATCTCTTTTGTTTTGCTCAGTAAATTCTCAGGAACAGCCAGGTTCTTTCACGCCGTGCCGCGCCCAAAATGGCTAACCGGCCTGCCGTCGTCGTTCTTTTCTTATACCTCTGGGCTTGTCTGGTCTCAGGGGAGACCGTCCAAGACGATTGGACGTACCCCCAGAAGCCAGACGATTCGAGCACCTTGACCTCGGGCCAGACTACCGACCTAACGTGGACGTCGGCTCTGCAGGATTGGTTTTCCTTATACTGCGAGAAGTGCGATACTAGCAAAGTTGATCTATGGGTGACGGATGAGGGGAGCAATTATCAACATAAGATCGCGTGTAAGGATCCAATAAACTCCTGAGAGATTGGCCATGGTAGCTTACATGATCTATTAGCCAACGTCGACGTTACCTCCACTTTCTCTTACGAATGGGGTGTGACTCTTCCGGATTCAGAACTCACCAACTCGCCGACGGTAAGTTTTTCCATCTCCTTGAACATAATCCTTGCCATATCACCCGACTCAAGGCCAGAGTCTATGATAAGTGCAGTCCGGTCGATGGTGCCGCAAGATGCTGATAGAAGCAGTGGGTGTTGCGTTTCGTCCCCAGCGGCGCAGGCTTAGGGAATGGCGAGATCTCTTCTCCTGTCTTTGTCATCAACAAGGGGAGCACGACCACGACCACGACATCGGCTGAGTCCCCAGAAACGAGCACCACTGAGACAACGGAGGCATCACCTACCACAGAAGCCACCGACGCCGCAGCCACGACAGCCTCGACAAGCGCGACGACAGCTGCCGGTGTTGTCACGACAATAACAGCCGCCAACGGCGCCACATCGACGATAACCGCTAAGGGCGCCACATCGACGACAGGTGCTGATGGTGCCACGGCGACGTCACCCGCCGGTACCGCCACAGCAACGCCGAGTGCAGCTTCTATCACAGGTCTCTCTTCAGGCGCGAAAGCCGGTGTAGGGGTGGGCGCAGGACTAGTTGTCGTACTCCTCCTCGCCGCCGGCGCCTTGCTGTGGCGTCGGCGATCCCGGAAGAGTCGAAGTCAGCACGGCATGAACACGCCGGTGATGAATCAGCACAACCACGATCCTTCCCCGGCGTACAGCTCGACCTTGGGATCATCCAAGCCCGGCTCGCCGCATAACAATTATGTCTCCGTTCAGCAGTACGGCGCCGCCGCCGAGCCCAGCGGGCCGACCGAGTTGCACGCGGTGAGCCAACAGGGTGTCAACTCGCCCATGGCGGACGCGCGCAAATACAACAACCACGCTCCGGCATACAGCTCCCCCGTCTCCGACACGGCCTCGCCGCACCCTAGCTACGGCCACTTTCAGCAGAACGGCGCTCACCATGGAGGCCCGAACGAGTTGGACGCGACGGGGGGACGGGCAGAGTTGTCTTGATGATCACGTACCACCAAGTATTGAGAGAGAGAGGGAGCGCGGTTCAGTGTCGTAATCAAGTCAGCAAGGGTCTGGTGGCGATGCAGGAGGAGTCTTAGGAGGGGAGTAATAGGAGTTAAGACGTGATCGAAAGGATCTTAGTCCATACGATTGCTTGTATCGAAGACTAGACAGATGGTACAAACAGAGATGACTGCGCGGCTCAGTCACTATAAAAAACGATTTAATTCATGTCTTAATACTTAGTTATTTGGTTGGAACTGGAAAAATTCTTACTGTTTTTAATATAGGCTATGCACGCGTGATTCCAAGAGCCACTTATTACCTAGGCTCATGCGACTCGATCGGTTATGTATTGAAAGGTGCCGATTCCGCGTCTTTTATTTTATCGTTGACTCATGGTATCCTTAATCCGGAACGAGGTCATGAACATTGTTGATTGCTGTAGGTTACTCAGTGCCAGGTTGGGGGCCGATGTCCCAGCCGTTCCCGTCAAAAGGAGGACGGGAGGTTGTGATCCGACGGCACAGAATTTTCAGTTCATCCGGCTGCAGGTCTCTCGGTCCGTCTTTTAATACTTAAGGGATGTAATAGTTTATTTCAACTCCCGTTACACATCTGCGCAGGGAGCCGTCCCGTAATCCGATGCGAGCGCGTCAACAGAGTCTCTCGGTACGAAGTCGGTCGGTTAACACGCACAGCCCGTTGCGGTCCACTCGGTATGGTTGTCCCGACAACCAGACCGCCAAATATCTTAGATCGACCTCGACAACCAGTCCCGATACTGGGGAAAATTCTGGTGTTCCAAACTCATCCTTGGGAAAATGCCTAAGCCGTCTTTTCTCATCGTCCCGGGCGCCCTCGGCCCCGCGGACATCTACGACCGCATCGTCGACCTAGTGACAGCGAAGGGCTACGAGATCCGGGCCCTGCAGCTGCCCAGCGTCAAGTCCCGTACCGAGACGCGCCAGAGGTCCCCGCCGACCATGTACGCGGACGTAGCGCTCATCGCCACGGAGGCAACCGCCCTGGCGGACGACGGCAAGGACGTCGTGATAATAGGCCACTCCTACGGCGGCCAGCCGGCGACGGAGAGCGTGCGGGGCTTGACGAAGGAGGCCCGATCAAAGGAGGGGAAGAAGGGCGGGATTATCCGCCTTGCGTACATGGCTGCATTGGTCCCACAGTTCGAGCAGGCCGCCAACGAAGTACTAGGGGGCGGACGTCCCGAAGGCGAGTCCGTCATGATGGATCTTGATGTGAGTGAACTTCGCTTCGCTTCTACAGACCACGATGCGCGGCCGCTAACATCCTGGTTTTTCATCAGGAATGGGGCTGGATAACCATCTCCGATGTAACACAGGCCGCGAGCCTGAGCCTGAGCGAGCTGCCGAAGGAGGAGGGCGAGTACTGGGCCGGTAGGCTGACGGCGCACTCGTCGGTCGCTCTCATGGACCCGTGTCGGTACGCGGGATGGAAAGACCTGCCGGTGTCGTATCTCGTATGTGAGAACGATCACACCGTCACGCTGGAGAACCAGACTACCCTGATAGACATGGTCGAAAGGGAAACGGGCAGGAATGTCGATGTCATGCGGATAGCTTCGGGTCACGCGCCCAATATCACGGAACCGCAGTTGATGCTCGACTGGATCTTGAAGCTGGCGAAGTTTAGTGAGGGTCCTGATACTGAGGGATAGATGGGCGTTCACATCTTCACTCAACCTTCCAGATGTGTCGGCTATCAAACCGATATTGAGTTTTATTGCTGTTGAGGCTTTTGCGGAGGACTCGTCGCGGCCCCTTGTTGTTCTATCTCGCCCTGTTAGGTTATTGTTATCCTTGTGTAAGACCATTGCGCAAGACCATCACAAAGAACTGTCTATGTCAATGCAGGTGTTTTGCAACCTTTCGGCGCGTAAGAAAACAATCTCTTTGTTTCATAGGGAGTTCCCATATGACAATACCCTTGTTCACATCAGTGTGTTGGCACTAGATATATTTCACCTGGCAAAGTCGAATTTTGTAATCCCTAAACACTTCGCAGCTACCTGTCTATCATTCTACTTCCTCCCATCTTACATTCCGACGTACGCGTAAACCATATCTCTTCTTTTGATTCTTCCGATAGAACACAAGCAGAGATGTGCGAATCCCACATATTCTACTACGCCAAGTGCCGCAACAAGAGCCACCTCAAGGAGGTGCCCATCAAGGTGTGCATGTCCATCAAGCTCGGGCTGCGGGATTACTGCAAGGACTACGGCAGGACGCTGATCACCAACGCCATCAACGACGAGCCCGGCAATTTCCCCGTCGCCGACGAGATATGCCCGCAGTGCTACCCGCGGGAGGCCCAGGAAGCCGCCGCGGAGAAGGCGCGCCGGAAACAAGAAGAGGCGGACAAACATAAGGAGGAGGAGAAGAGCCGGGCGAGGGCGGAAAGCCGAGCCTCGGCCAACACTCCGTTTCCGCTCATGCACTTGGACAATTTCGCTTCGGACTTGTCTTAAGAGAGGTGAGTAAGTAGATGATAAGTAAGTATCTAATGGGGTAAGTATCATCACTTGTCTTTTCGTTGCTCTCATAGGCCCTCGAGCAACTTCTACTGCGTTCTTGATCAATTATCGCGGGTGACTAGGACTAGAAACACATATATCAACAGCGGTGGATGTCATTGGCTGTGGTTCTTGGTTCTCCTGGGTCCTCATTGTGCCTTGTAAGTAGATCAAAGATCAGATTAGCTACAAAGACATCACATCAATGAGTCAAAATAGAACAATGAAACACTGAATCTCGAAACAAGTGTACAATCCCGTAGCTCGAATTCGTTTATGCATTGTTAGTACGGTCTACCTACTTAGACCGGAAACTCCTCTTCCACGAAGCCTGTGTGGGGTTGCTCGCCTGCGGTCCCTGTCCGGCTCCCCCCCCCCCCCTTTTGTTGTTTCCACCAATGAAGACTCGGGTATCCGATTTGAGATTCCAACTCCTCGATCACGTCCCTCCGTGAAGATGAATGGACTCTCGGAGGCGGCAAGAAGAGAGTCAAGAGCCCACCGGGTGCTGACCTTTCGGAAATATCGCCGTCCGCCCTCCCACGGTCCCAGCGCTCGCAGGCCTTAAGAATCGTCATATTCGCTGCTTGCTTACTTATGGCCCTGGGATTTTTTTTCTTCGTGCATCGCCGTGTCTTGGCAATATGATCTAGTGAGAATTGAGAAGAAGAAGAAAATATATCGTGACTATTGTTATTATTCTGTCAGCGCTCTTCTAGATGTATCTCTTCCCGCTCCTCACCGGCGTGACCGCCGCCGTTCTGGCCTCCACGGCCTCCGCTCAAGTGAAAGTCAGTAAGTATACAATACACATTCCCACCACCACCACCACCAAGCGCGTCTCGGATTCAACAATAACCGCCCGTCCACCGTGAAACAGTGCTCCTAGGCGACAGCATCACCGAGATAACCTGCTGGCGGCCGCTAGTCTGGTCGCGCCTCGCGTCGGCCGGCCTCTCCGGCAGCGTCGACCTGGTAGGCAGCATGACGGACCTGCCGAGCACGTGCGGATCGGCGGTGCCCGCGGGGTTCGACGTCAACCACGAGGGCCACTCGGGCTGGCAGGCGTACGACATCGCGCGCAACAACATCGCCGGCTGGGTCGACAGCTACCGGCCCGACGTCGTGCAGTTCATGCTGGGCACCAACGACGTGAACATCGGCGGGCGCGACGTCGCTTCCATCCTGGCGTCGTACGACATCATGCTCGCGGCGATGCGCGCCGCGAACGCGGATGTCAGGGTGATTGTGAGTTGGTTTTGCTGCTCAATGATGAATTGCTTTCTTTCGTTCTTTGCTCCGGGCCCGCGGTCCCCCCCTTCCACCCTTCCCCTTTCTTAAGAGTCACTCACACACGAGCCGAGACTGCAACTGGCTCACATCGGGATGCGGGGTGAAAAAAAAAACACACAGGTTGACAAGCTCATCCCGACCCGCTGGAGCGACGCCACGATTGAATCGCTGAACACGGCGATACCCAGCTGGGCCGCGTCGGTCACGACGTCGCAGTCGCCCGTCGTGGTGGCCGACTGCTCCCGCGCCGCCGGCTTCACGAACGACATGCTGCAGTCGGACGGCGTGCACCCCAACACCCTGGGGGACGAGTTTATCGCGGGAGTCGTCGGGCCGATTTTGGTTCAGACGGTGGGCGAGGCGCTTGCGGTATGATGATGGGGGTTGGTGATGATGGTCTTTTGCTGGTATACTATTTGGGGGAGGGAGAGACGATGGTCGATGTTAACCTAGGGGCTGTGTAGGACTCGTCTCTCTGCCTTAAAATAAGCCATCACCAATGCAATTCTTGGGAATTCCACAGCGCGCGCACCCTACGAGACTATGTCATTCGCTCATGCGGCAAAGAACCTTGGCCGGGAATGCAAGCCATCCCTGAAATAATGTGGTCTGATCCCTAAATTTCGTGATCTTCTCATCTCAATATCTCGTAATATGCACTAAGTATACACATATATATACAAACATGGCTAGCGTAGCTTCAGCCCGCGAACTCAGCGCGCCTACCTCCTAGCAGCCGCAGTAGCAGTAGGTGTAGTAGTAGCCGACGGCGGCAATTCCGTCGTAGTAACCGTTTCGTCAGCGCGCCCTTCATCCCCATCGTCCGCCAGCCCGTTCGCCAGCGGCCACCGCAAGTACCCTCTGCGATCGGCCTCCAGTATCGAGTCCGCGAACAGGTGTCCCACGAGGCCGTACCCATAGTCGGTAGGGTGCGTGCCGTCGGTCCCGATATCCTCGACCTGTGGGCGCCCGGGCAGGCCCTCGCTCGGATGCAGCTCCGTGAGTATGACGGGCTTCTGCTTCCCGCTGTCGTCGTCGTCGTCGTCGTGATACTTCTTGACCAGCTCGCGGTACTGGGCGTTGATCCGGAGAATCCGGGGCTCGGCGTCGGGCACGGTGTTGGTGAGGCAGGTGCTGAAGACGACGGTGGCCCGCGGGGCGGCCTCGAGCAGGTAGTCGATCAGCCGCTCCATGTCCGCGCCGGCGCGGTCGACGTCGCGGTCCTGCAGGGCGTTGTTTATACCGCTCTAGATGACGAAGAGGTTCGGCTGCAGCGCCGGGGCGATGGCGCGCGCGCGCTCGTACGTCTGGTCGATGCGCTCGCCGCCGTACGCCTCCTCGTCGTTGTCCAGCATGGCGCCGCGCCGCTGCGACCCGACCATGTTCACGGTCGCGCCCGCCGCCGCCAGGTCCGCGCGCAGCGTCTGCCGGAAGCCGTTGGAGTCGCTCGACTCCTCGCCGCGGGCGATGGAGGCGCCCAGGCACATGATTCTCAGGGGGGCGCCGGCCTCGATGCTCGAAGAGTTGTCCGGCTTCCAGGCCCGGCCCCCCGACGATATCGTATCATTGCGGGCATCCTGGCGGCTCTCGTGACCACCTCCCCCTCCTCGATTGAATGTGTGGGTTGCGCCGAGGGCTAAGGGTGAGTGAAAGTCAGGGGGGTTTGCGGTTGTAACAGGTACCTAGTATGTTAGGGAGGCAGGAGGCGCTAAGTACCGATGAACATAACAGAGATGGCCATTGAAAGCGACAGCCCGGCCATCGCGCGTTTTTTTTCGGAGGAACAAGAACCTTGAACCTTTCGGTGCACCTGCTTCGACCGTCATGGACCCGATATCACCAACGCAGAGGTATCAGATTACTGCACATATCTACTTAGTCGAGATAATGGAATGGTACTCAGGAGATGATCAGAAAGAGAGGAGCGAAGTGAGCAACACACCGGCGCATCCGCATTATGTACCTTATCATCTTTAGAAGTAGGATTCCAATATCAGCTTAGATAATGTAGTCTTCATTATGTAGCCAAGCAGCCAAAGCTTCATGTTTCTCTACCCAGGTGAGATTCGGTCACGAACATAGCCTCCATGGTCCACTTCAGCTGGGTAAAGGTCGGAACCTGGAATGTTTCGAAATGGCGTGTGACGTCGGTCCATTGCAGCGGAGACTACTACCTAGGTAAGCATCGGGTAAGGCGTGCTGTATATAATTAGCTCAGTCTACCTCGACATGTGATTGAATCTTATTTGGGAAAAGGAGTGGCTGACCGACATCCTCCTCCCCATGTTAAATATTACCTACCCGGGGAGGTAGTGTTTCAATCTAACGTTCCAGATACTTTCGCGCGTCAATGATGCAATTGCCCCTGGCTTTCGTTCTCTCACTGCGCCAGTACCGAACGGTGTTGAAGCTTTCTGCCAATGTCCTTTCGCGCTTGGCTGATGAATACGCCGTGGATGGAGACCTACCTCGAGTACGCGTCCGCTTTTTCATGATACCTGGCTGGGAGAGCGAGGATACTTCTCATCCCTTCTATTGGATGACTCTTCCTGTATTTCGTTCTTTCTAAGGAGATTTGTAAGCCTCCCGGGAACTGCTGATAATAATGACATGATGAGCCTATCTTGACAACTTCTACTAAAAGCCTGATTTAGCGAGGGAATTTCAAGGAAGTATTATGAATACCGACTGGCCAGGAACGCTCGTCAATGCTCGCAGAACGAGTACTCATTGGTCTGCCATCCCCTCTCAGAAACATGGTGGAACCGACTTCGCTCATCCATCAACTTCAGCCTGTGTTCCTCCGCCTCGGCACGACCCATCAGTCCCGTCTCCTCGGTTGCGCCCAGGTCGCGGATCATGGCCATGATCTCGGGCGGGAGCCGTGCATTATGAGGTCCGCCGATCTGCTTTTGCTGCTGCATCTTCTCCCGCACCAGCTCTTCGCTCGCAGCCGCGTCCAGCCCGGCCTTTTCCGCCAGCAGCTGGAGTATCTCGGGCTGGATCTTCCCGTCTTCCAACACAGCGGCGGCGCCACCGGGCCCCAATGTTGCGTCCGTCCACCAGTCCAGCTGCTGCGGGGGCACATTGGCCGTCGACACGATGCGCTGGTTCGGGTCCACCAGCCAGAGCGCGATGAACCGCCGGTGCCCGGGCTTGGTGGGATCGACCAGTCGGATGGGGCTGACGCGGTGATGGAAATTCTAGTGTATCAGAACCCGTGTGTTAGTCATGGACAGCTAGTTACCTACTCATATGTTGAAAGGATCACCACAGGGTCTTTACGCACTTAAGACTAGTTAGCAATAATTTGATGATGCAACAGAGAGGATTTGAGAAAGGGGGTGCCATAGACGAAGAAAGCAACGAGATTTGAATACTAACCATTGGGGAAGCAAATAAGGCGCCCCTCGCGGGTCTCAACGCTGCCAAAGTTCTGGATGCAAGAGTCGGTGGCGCCGCTGCTGGGACCGAGCGCGGTGCCAAACACGCGCTCGAGGTAGCCGTACTCGTCCTGGCCGACCGAGTCCTGCAGGTCGTCCTGGTAGGAGGACGTCTGCATGCGGAAAGAAAGGTGTGTGGGCGCCACGTTCTCGCTGTCGAGGTAGTACAGCGCCGTGGCGCAGATGTGCTCGTTCATCATGCCCTCGACGTGCCAGCCGCCCTCAGGCAGCTTTGGCTTCTCGGGCGTGAGCTCAATGCTAGCCATCTTGACGATGATCTGTAGCCCGCGGTCTGCGAAGTCGTCACGAAGCCGCTGTGAGGGTCCGTAAGTGGTCCCGAGGAAGCCCCGTGGCTCAGGGAGAACCGGGTCTCGGATCTCTTCCCACTTCTTGTCACGAATTGCTTTACGGAGAAGCTCCTTGTCCTCAGCTTTGTGGGGGCTTAACATGTCGTCTTCTTCATCCTCGAGTGCGATTGATTTGTCGTCATCTTCTTCTTCGCTGGAATCAACTATCCCTAGGTCCTCCCGAAGCTCCCAAATACAGTCGCTCGAAAGCTCAAAATCGTTTTCAGCTAGAACCTCGGCGTTGAATTCCTCCCATTCTGGGTACGTACTCAGGGTATCCGTCGGCAAACGTTGCTGCCGTGCTCTGCGTTCCGTGTTGGGATTGTGCTCAGAGAGGCAATGATTCCAGGCGGGAATAGCCTTGTCAATAAGCTTTTCGATAGTGCGATAAATGCCTCGGTACTCTAAGTTGTCAGGCCGCAAATTGTTGATGTAGCTTGTAAACTCTGCCGTGCCATCTTTGCGAAAGCCGACGTTCGCCGGCAGCCATTGATAGGTATCGGACCAGTATGAAGGGGGAATTTCACTGCCTCCGATACCATAAGAGAAGCGCGAGAATCCTAAGTCGACGACTCGCTCCGTTTTGGGCACCGGCGCCCCCTTGCCAGCCCAGGCCGTCACTGCATCCGCGACCCCAACACATTCATCCATGATGAAGTTGGATTGGCCGTAGACAAAAGGGTACATGGACGGATGAACCAAGTCTTGAACCATGTCATTGCTGCGCGGATGCCAGTCGATATTCTCCTGCTGATCTGTGCGAAGCTTGTCAAAAGCTGCCTTGAAGCTGTCGCGAAGGGCCTGATCGATGGCCTCATCTGATTTGATGACGCAGTTTTCAGCACTGTCCAAGGTGAAGACGAGCTTGGTGCGCTCGAAGAACTTGGCTTTGCTTCTCAGCTCATCGATGCAATAATCAAAAGCCTTTTCGGAAATGAGATGTGCCCGCGGCTGGGGAAGCTTGTCTTGATTCTTTCCATCAATGATCTGCCGGTACAGATCGTGCTCGGGCTGCTCCAGGGCCTCTTTGCGCCACTTGGCGACGATGTCCTCTTGGTGCACCTTCTCGTGCCAGTTGGGCTTGTCGGTCAGCTTGTCCATCAGTATCATCATGGCCACCTCGCGAATCTGCAGTAGTTCAGACTCGGCTCCGTAGCAGTTGGTGTGGGCTCCCATGGGGAAGAGGGGCTGATCGTGCTGTGGATAATGTTCCAGGTCGAGGGTTACACCGGGGTATTGATGAGGGAGTGCCATGGTTCTAGAGTTTGCTTGAACTTGTTCCTTACGGTGGGAGAAGCAATGGAAACGATGGTAGGGAGAACAAGTCGAATTATGCTGCCACTTGAACAGGCTCGGTATCTTGGCCAGTAGCGTCAGAAAGGGAGAAGAGAAAGATGGCGAAGTAAGCCGATGCGATGGGCGACTACTTAAAATATACGCCATCCGGACGCTGGTCGAGGGACTGCCGCTGCCTGCAGGGAGATTTGGGGGCTGAAATGGACTCCTGAGGCAGCAGTAGGACCCCTTATGACTCTATTCTGAACTTGGCATTTCATTTGTTGGTCTTGACTTCCAGGTTATCTGTACTTATGCGGCGCGGCTCACATATAAGTAGGAACATCGCGTGAACTGCGGGTGACTGGCGCGCTATTGACAGCAGCTAAAGTGGAAGGCCCTTAATGAGGCCTCATGACTACCTGGGAGGGGCAATAGCTCCATAGATGATAGTACTCCAGGTTTCGCGTATTTGCTTCAAAAGTTTCAGACAGCCAGTGGCTATCATAGAGGAGTACATACCTAGGTGCATATATGGACTGCTCATCCCGACCGCTCAGACATAAACATGGTGATCTTCTTTGAAAGCCCGTCGTGGTTAGAATGAAGCTACCCAAAGTCGGCCCTGCATCATGTAGCACCAAGCATCAATGCACCTTCCATCGTCAGTGTTAAAAGCCGGGGGCCGCTGCTTGATGAGTGGAATTGTTGCTTTGCTTTGGGCAGCAGGCAGCAGGCAGCAGGCAGAGCATCTAAGCGTACTTAATCCAGTTTTTCGTTCGGATCAGATTAGATCGGACGAGATCGGACGAGATCGGAGACAAAAGGATCAGATAAGATTAGATAAAATCATAAATATGACGATCCAAGCCATACTCCGTACAGGCCCATACGAAGTACCTATTGCCAATTTCCAATCGCAGCAACAGAAGAGATTTCCGGTCAGTGTGGACCCCTGTCATAGGGCCTCTTTTACCCAATAAAATCCCTCACTCTAATGGATTTCCGTCAAATTGCTGATCTACTGACAACATCATCCGTCTCTGATTGCCGCACACGCATCTCTCACACGAACTAGTTCATCACGAAACATTCTGACCGCCATGCCTCTTGTTGTCCTCCCCGCGCAGATTTGCGACGTCGAGGAAGTTTTCGACGCGTATTTTGCCTCCTTCGCGAAGGAGCCCATTCTAGACTTCTTGTTCCCGGGAGGGGTTGACCGTCCCGCCCACACTGCCGGGACAGTCCAGTGGTGGAACCACGACAAGGATGGGTACAACGTGAAGTGCGTCGATACCGACACGGGCAAGATTGTGGGCATGGCAAGTTGGGATATTTTTTGGAAGCCTGACGAGAAGGACCGCTGGAAGAAGCCCGAGGGGATCCCCTGGCTGAGTGGAAAGGACAAAGAAAGAGCTGAGAATGTGGTTGTGCCGTCATGGGACATGAGGGAGAAGTTGCTAGGGAAGCGCAGATATGCTTGTAAGGTACCCGGGCGGTCCAACTTGGTTCTACGGAAGCTGACATCGATGTAGATGTATCCACAATGGCGGTTCACCCGGACCACCAGCGTAGGGGGGCAGGGCGCTTGCTGATGCAGTGGGGGATGGACGTCGCCGAAAAGATGGGGCTTCCCGTCTATCTCGAATCCACAGAGCCTGGCTATCCCCTCTATCAGCACATGGGTTTTGAGAGATTGACGCATGTGAGCTTGATCCACAAGGCTGAGGTTGCCGGCACCCCGGAAGATGTCGAGGTGCCGCTCATGGTCAAGATGCCGAGTCAGGCGAAGGGGATGAGCTTCAAAGAATGGGTGGATAAAGGGTACCCGGAGAAGTACGAGTAGAGTGAAATGTAAGGTTCTGTTGCGCTCGTTAGCCCGAATCCATTCACTAGATATCGGGTTGACTTATCCCTCAAAGACGGGGGCTGCTCTCGACCTGTGAAGGAGATGAGAGCAGCCAGGAAAGACCTGTGACTAGATCTGCCCAAAAAAGAATCATCGCCATACCAACAAAAAATTTGTGAATTCAGGGTTGTCGTCTTTCGGGTGCACCTGACACGCGATCCATCAAAACCGGACAAGCACCAGGCTTTGACACCAACTCAAGATGGGTCCCGGTCCCGACTTCACGCGTGGAGAGACCCTCGACAGACCGCCCTTCACCATGCAAACAGCTCCACCCGCTACTTTCGCGTTTGTCAAGACCGTCCTCGAGGAGACCATCATAGAAATCGGCGAACCACTACATTTCAATCTCATTTATCCCAACTCAGTCGAAGCTCCTTCTGTTGAACGCACTGCCAACATAGACTAGTTTTTGATTCCTCTCCATCGGGCCACAAGTGGCAGCAAGGAGGGCGGTTTTCGTACGGCCAAAATACATCAGCAAAAGCCGCACTATCATCTCGTCCGCAGTCCATTTCTGGCAGGGCCGAGGAAAGTAGGCGACCGCTCAAGAGAAGCCAGCCAAGGGATTTGGCGTCTTTCGTCATCGTGAGATAAGACACACGAGAGAAAGTTAATGCGCCTGGTCGGATCTCATAGTGACACATCGGTGGCGGGTGCCGTGACGTGGTGTTGAGAGTTGGCACAACGGATGAATGGGTTGGATGCTTCGGAGACGACGTAGGATGAGCCGGGTGTTACACCGACAACTGCACGCAGTTGGATTATGACAGAGGAGCATGGGTGCTCAGATTTTATAGCATGGCAAAGTTTGAAATATCAAAGCTCAAAGCGTTCTGTTGAAACCGTATGGCCCTCGCTCACCTGCCCCGGAGGGGTTGGACTTTAGGTGATTCCGGCGACATAGGCCAACGGTGAAGAAATGAACAGCTTGAACTCTGACTGTATGAAGCCATGCTACGGTCTTCCCATGCATCCTCAAAAGCACAGATACGTTCTTGAAAAGACGTATATATCCAGCGAACAACATCATGCCGTCAATGTCGCATCTCCCACGCAGAAATTGGGTGAACATCACCAACACGATCCAGTATGACCAGAGTACGAGTTCCAGCGACCAGAGCTGACGAGCGACTCCAGGCCAGGAGTTCTTACCAAGAACGACTCATAGCAAAGGCCTTCGCGCGCGGTGAAGCGACTGGAGTGTCCAAGCCACCACCCTTCGACCTCCGGAAGCCCCGTTCAGCCAAACCTACTTTTCAGCAGGGCGTGGCGTCGCAGGAAGACGACCAGGGGTTTATAAGGCGGATTCGGACGACTATAGAGCGCAAGACTTGTATAACCAAGTGATAGCTTAGGGTTAAGTTCCGAAACACCATTCCCAGCAGATGAACTTTTGACCGGCAGGTGACGCTGGGCACACCTCGCAACAACGATCCACTCGCGGCATGGACATCAGGTTATGGGTTAACCGTCGTACAGCGACGTGTCGTGCGGGCTCTGGCAGAACATGCTGTGGGGTCCTGAAGACATTCCTTTCGGAAAATGGGAATCGGAGAACTGTAAGGGAGGCGTCGTGCGAGGTTTGTGATTGCCTGATTCCCTTGCAGGAGGACAGGCGAAGGAGCTTCGACTCTGAGTGGTTCAATAGAGGTCAACAATGGAATAATTCGTATCTCGATATGGCATCAAAAGTGGAATCCTCTCAGGTTGCATGATTGGAAAGGTGGGCGTTTGTGGTGTGTTGCATTGCATGGATGGTTGTAAAAGGAAGAAGTGCGGTGCTGGCTAAGCTCTGCATTCTGGAATAATGTAGACTACGAAGTAAACAAATGCCAAGCGCGTCGAGCGCGTTCGTCAGCTGGCGTACTTGCTGCCACCTGGCATACTGGGGAGCTCGGCGACCCCACCAACGCAAGTCCCCACTAGATTAATCCCCGCCAATGCCTCGACCACAAGCCACATGTTAGATTGAGCCACACGGTTCGTTTATTGTGGACAGCGCCTGCCAACGTCCCTCTCAATCCATTCGAATGCTACGTCCAACTGATCTTATAATGAGGTCAGCGTGTGGCAAACTCACCTCTCCACCCGATACTTTTAACGATTTCTCTTGATTGTAATTTGTGCTAGGCGACATCTACGTAGAATACTTGAGACGTCCACTCCAACATCAGTGCGACTAAGCCGAACATGAAGAGCCAAGAGACCCTCGTCTCGGCCATCGAGAACAGTGGAGTCAGGGCCTTTGATCCCAAGGCGACACCAGAAGACCGCAATGAGGGACAGAGAGAATTTGGTGCTTTGGTCTCGAGGACATCGACTGTACCATTGATGTCTGCTCTCAGTAACCTTGTCAAGCCCGGCCGCGTCCCATCATGGTTAAGGCTACATTTATTGGATATTCTAACACTACTCCCCCAAAGACCGGGTGGTGTTCGAGCTACACTTGAGTTCGTCTTCTCTGTTCATCCGTCTTCTGCCGTCAAGGCATCAGAAGCCGCCGAACCTCAAAAGCAAGGAGCGAATATCACCATGGAAGCTCTCAAAATGGCCTCAACTCTGCTGTCGGTCCCACCGGCTTCATTATCTCCTGAGGAATGGTACCCAGGCATCGCACCCCAGCTCTTGGAACTCCTCGATGGGAATGGCGGCCCCGATCTTGTCAAAGTTGCTTCTTACGTCATCGGTTTCGGTGTTCTGGGAAAGAGGCAATACGGGGCTCCTGGTGGGTTGAGCATAAATGATGTTTCACTGTGGATGTTAATGCGATTCATTAGGAACTGCTGGATGGAAAGCATTCGCTGAACCTATGCTTGCTTCCATTGATCCCAGTCTGTCCTCGAAGTCGCCCGCTACTGAGCCATTGGTGTTTAGCGCCGGTATCGACGAGGTGATTGACCTACGAAGGGAAGCTATACTTGTTCAGCCCAGCGAGCTGTGTATCGCGTTGAACCGGCTTACCTCTCTACTCAACTCGCATCCTAACCCGGGGTTAACCAAGCGACTCCTTGGGCCCATGCTCCTACCACTTTGGACGCTATCGTCGTGGCCCTTGGCCGATGGAGAAATTGCGAAGAAATATTGCTCCCCGGCGAAGGCTCTACTAAATCTCTATCTACGACTATCTGGATCGGTCGAGAAATACCAACTACTCATTGCGAATCTCCTATTTGATGGCAACCGCGAGGCGTCCAAGATTCAATGGGCTTATGAGAAGACCGGAGAAACCGAGTTTCAGGTCAAACGCTTACTGGATAATACTCAAACACTTGACCTGGGGTATCTGGAGTCAAAAACGGCCGCGTTTGTGGAGAGTCTACGAAGCGTGGCCTCCACTACGGACACATCTACGCTATTCATAGACCTACTTCAGAACACACTAAGGCCGTCGCAGGCTCCCAAATCCGTCAAGATCACAACCGAGGACGATACCCCGCAGGACCCTACACTGCAGCTCATTAAGGCGAGAGTTCTTCAGGAAATGATGGACAAGCTTCCTGACAAACTGATTTCGGACTCGAAGCGCCTACTTGAACTCATCGGCAAGGTCCTTAACGAATATGACACAAAATCAGTAGCAGACGATGATACGTCGATTGCTTTGAGTCTCCTTAACATTGTCATCACAGCGCCGGGCTTCCAGAAGTCACAGGCTGACCCTATAGTCCTAACAGATATTGAAGCTATACTCAATGAGATCAGCAAGGCAAGGGACTCTGAAGTGTCCCAAACAGCTCACAATCTGTTCATGCTCCTCAAATACCGCGATGCCGTCGCAGATCCATCTGAGCAGGTGCTTTCAACACCCACTGATCGGCAAGTCGAAGACCGCAGAACTTATCGATTAGGTCTTTCCTACATCACGCAAGCAGATTCTCCTCCGCCTGTACGATATGAGGGATTGAACCTTCTCTCCGGCCTCATTCAATCTGGTAGTCCGGTCGTGGACATCCAATCGACCCTCGTTCTATTGTCATCGCTCATAAACGACGAAGAGGACTACATAAACCTCCGCGTGATCAAACTCTTCACGCAGCTGGCGGCGAAACATCCGCGCTCTGCCGTGAACGAAATCCTGGAGCACTACGTAGACGCGAACGAAAACGAAAAGACCGATACTCGTCTACGCTTCGGTGAAGCTCTTCTTCAAGTGATCAACCGCCTAGGTGAGACCTTCACGGGCCAACCGGCGCTCTCCGTAGGCCAAGCACTTCTCTCTATCGCGGGGCGGCGCGCCCAACGCCCCAAAACTGAAGCGCAGCAGCAGCGGGCTGAGCGTCTGCGCAAGATGAAGAAAGATCAGGATAAGCCGGGTTCAAGTGAGCTCGTGGACCTAGCCGAAGACGAGGACGAGAGAGTCCGGAACGAGCTCCTAGCTCGGATAGTCCAGGGCTGGGAATCCAAGCGCGGCGCTGAGGACCTGCGCATCCGCTCTTCGGCCCTCTCCATCTTTGCCAGTGCCATCGAGACTAACGTAGCTGGGCTGGGACCGACTCTCGTACAAACTTCCATCGACGTCTCTATCGACATCCTGACCTTCGAGTCCACGCCCGAGGCTGGCATCCTCCGCCGCAGCGCCATCGTCCTTATACTAACATTTATCCGCGCTCTCGCGGACGCGCGAGAGCAGGGCCGCAGGCTCGGTTTTGGCCTGAGTGAGATGAGCCGTGGAGACATTGCGCGGGTCCTGGAATATTTGGCACAGACAGACGAGGACGGGCTTGTGAGAGAGCAGGCTCGGGATGTGGTGGAGAGTCTGGAGAACTGGAAGGTTGCCGAGTTGTTGCCCCCTGGCGGTCTGCAAGATGATTCTCAGGGCCCCGGGCTCTCAGGTGCCGGGGGAGGTTTGAAGGGGTTGAGAATTATGGATGAGAGACCTGCTTTACCTGTCCTGGACCAGGGGCTTACAATGAGGCCTAGAATCGAGGAGATTGAGTAGTGTGTATATTTACCATACAGTCGCTGCGCTGGCTAGTACCATGGAGCACGACGGTCAAATCATTGAAACCGCAGCAGAACGATCATTCTGTGGTCCCCACAGTGGCCACGACAGAAACGAGCTTTAAAAAACGCGGCTTCTCGCCATCATCAAGCTAGGATTGGAGAGTTGCCAGATCACCGATGCCAGCAAAGAGGCCATCATCACAGACTAGTAAAAAAACGGACTGATCTTCGCGACTACAACCCATGCCAATGGAACCAAGTTGCTTATGAAGGCATGAATGGTGCAGTAGCTGGAGCTCTATCCAACATGGCCATGACTAATAAGTGACACCAATTTCAACTTGCCTGCATCTACTTGGTGCTGCAGCTCCTGAAGTGGGCTTTGACTACAGTTGACCTGCAACCCAAGCCCTATTAAACTGCAAATCCATCTCTAGGTTTAGGAAGTAATGAAAAATGAGTGTAGAGTGGTAGGTAATGAATTCTACCCCGGTGATTGAGGGAAAGATAACAACCATTCCCTCGATTTCGCAAACGACCACGATACCTTTGAAAGCATCATCATATCAGTCACGCGTGGACACATCAAGAACCCCAATCTTCCCGCCGTCCTCAGCGTATTTATGCGAGACAAATCCGCCCTACATGAGAGTCAAGCAGCCAGCACTCAACTTGATAAGGTCAAAGAGCAGATCTTACTTCACACATGCTATGATCTCCTTGCAAATCCACAGTGAAAAGGCGACGAAGAGGATGCCGAGGGATTTGAACAAGTGGGATACGGGAGTTAACCTCGGTCGAATGGACGAAGCAGGGCGCAGACTGTGGAGGGAGGCGTTATATTCTCAATTGGCTCCACGGCCTCGTCAGTGTCTTCACATACCCGGCCATGGTTGAGAATAAGGCGGCAAAGAACATGACCTGTTTAATAGTAAATTGGTCCCGAACGGCCTGTTTTGAGGTTATTGGATGATTTGGGGGTTACAAGGTTCCGCGGCTGATATCGCCTCCTGGGTGTACCAAAAGGAAGGTACTAGTAAGTAATCGCCGTGATAGTAAGTGACGTTCGTTACGTTTCTCTGCTTGAGAGACATGGAATTGAATCTATCATACTAACTTTGATGGTCTGCCATACCAAATCTTCCACCTAGAGATGGTCTAGAATTTTTGTCGTTAAAGCGGTGCATTTGTTATTATTGAGTTGTGATTCTGGGAGCTTCGTTGCCTGCACAGGTGTAGTTAGATGGGTAAAAAAAAAGGGGTTTCATATGGTGGCTGACCACACAAGCCACACAAAGGCCAGCCACAGTTGAACCATTGATCCAGTCCAGTTGGGGCTAGCTTCCAAGGGTGTTGTTGCCTACCTAGAATTACCCGTAGCAGGCCGGCCTTCATTACGACGTGATTTTCTCATTCTCTTTCATCAGTTGGTTGCCTGTCCATGAGCACCTCTATGTCATCGGAAGAATCGTGCGCCAGAAAGCCCAAGAGGCGGCGGGCAACTCAAGCTTGCGATTACTGCCATGGGAGAGCCATCAAATGTCTGAAGCCAACCAGTGATGGACCATGTCAGAACTGCAAGGACTTCGCTCAGCCGTGTACATACCACAGGCAACCACGTAGGAGAGGTGTGCAGCCACGCGCTTCCGTTGCTATATCTTCTGCATCTTTCGCTCTTCATGGCACCAGTGATGCCAATGGAATGACCTCGGATGAGCCTGGAGCTTCACCATCCTTAACGGGATCATCGAATCCGGATCGGGCCGCATATCGAACGTCGAGTGCTAACGAGAGTGAGGCTGCGTGGAAAGCCCCATTCGTAGCCAGTCAGGCAACTATCGTGGATCTTGTCGAACTATTCTTCGAGATCGTGTACCCAATATTCCCCCTGTTCCACCGACCTTCATTTACGAGGCAGATATCGCGGGCTGAATATATGACGGACAAGAGGCTTTTCACAGGTACTATGGCTGTATGTTCTTTAGTCAGCAGTCGAGTGCGGGATGGAGCTGTCACCAACCCGCGTTGGAATACGGACTCATTTGGACCTATGAATCCAGACATCTTCACATTCGAAGCTGAGCGCCATTTGTCTCACAATATGGACGACTCCAGCCTGCATATCATACGGGCTCACGCAATATTAGCTATCGCTGCTATACAGAATGGGAGGAACCGCGAGCTTCAAAAACATCTAGGCACATATCACATGCTGATGGACATGGATGGCCTCCATGACGAATCAAACTGGCCCCGTTCCATCGGAATTATTGAACGAGAAGAGCGGAGAAGACTGGTTCGTCACAAAGCGTACCAGTTCACTAGGCATCATCCTTACGGCTAACCGAACAGTTTTGGTCCATATACACGCTGGACGTCTTCACCTCGGTTGTATGGGGCAGCACCATACGCTCTAGAGAGCAGCAGTTGAACATCTCGTATCCGACCGAGGTGGACGATGAGCACATCGGCGATAGCGGGATATCCCATCCGAATCCTGGATCGCTTGGCGTCACTTCCTCCTTTGGTAACAACTCCAACCCTCGATCTGTCTGCTGGATATCAGGTTGGAACTTCATCACCGACCTCTACCGTATCTTGGAGCATACATTATCCCGGTTTCGAGGTAGCCGTTGCCATGTCCGACGCAACTCATTCCTCAAACAGATATTTCAAGACCGATCGAACGTGACGGAATCTTCTGTACGCAGCAACGTACTACTGATGTACATGGATTTACCACACTGCTTCAAGGAAACACCTCATATGACATACGACATAAAGAGAGATATCTTTGGTTATCAGGCAGCCAACATCCAAGCCAGCCTTCAACTTGTCCGCATGGTGTCACTCAGCGCCGAGGATGCTAGCATCCAAGAACGCTGCCAGATCGCCAGCGAAGTGGTCAATGCATTCGTATCCATACCAGTCAATTACTTGTTGGCCATCAGCACGCCGCTCCTACATCACCTCGGTGAAATCGGCGCTCTCCTAGGTACTGTCCTCGAAGAGCCCCTGAGCGAGTCCGACTACAATCAAGTACGCACCGTCATGTTATCGATGGCCCAGTTGCTACAAAATTTGGAGCTGATGCATCATGGCGCCAGCGCAAGCGAGAAGTTGCGCTCTCAAGTCTCCCGCATTGATGGATATATGATGAGCCAGAGGGGAGCATCCAACCTTCAAGGCGATCTGGCTGCGCCGTCGGCCATCGCAACTCAAACGATCGTAGGAGACCGACCCCCGTATGGAAATCAAGTGGGATCCGCCATGAATAACAACTTGTCCTTCACCCTCCCTTCTGATTTGCTAGGAGACTTCACATGGAACTTTGACTTTGGATAAATCTATGTATCAATCCGATACGTGATGAATTCTACAGCTGGTGGCATCTTTTTTACATGTCTCAGGACTATTAAAAGTTCGCACCACGCCAAGATCTGCTATACATACCGCATACCAAAATTCGAACAAACAGATACCCTAGGCCTTACGAGAAGTCGTCTGCACATGTTCAGCTCCTCCGTGCTCGACGTCTTTCTCGTCTACAGTGCTCACTGGGTGCTGTCCATCAACCTCTCTTAGAAGAGTTCTTGCGGCGACAGCTACACTGCCTCCTGCTCTCTCTAGGCGCTTGTGGTATTCGCTCATATTCTTAGACACCAGCAAACTCTCGCTGGTGAAGAGAAGATTGACTTCTTCCAGGGACCGCTTCGCGACTTCGGGGTATAGGAAATAGATGATCGGCATCGCGACGATGTTCATGGCGCCGAAAAAAATGAAGGTACCCCAGCCTAGTCGCTGAAGGAGGATAGGTATGACGAACTGGGTCCTATTAATTGTGCCGAGTTAGCACAATATATTAGGTCAAAAGTGCTGCAGATAACATTGATTATAACGAGGAAAGGCCCTGGACCGAGAGGGGGAGGCGGGCTGACTTACATTCCGCATCCAACCGCCCATCCGAAAATGGTGAAGCTATACCCTTTGGCTCTTATCTCTTGTGGCCAGATCTCCGTCCCATAAATCCAACAAGGAACAATGTTGAACATGGTGAAGAACCTAGATAGGTGACGAAATTAGCCTATGCTTGACTTGCGACCAAGGGGGGCACCTTTACCAGATGTACACAAAGACGAATGATGCGGCAGCCGTGCCGAGACTTTCGGATCGTTCCACATCACCAACACCTGCAGCGTCTTCGGAAGTCTTGATGAAGGCTCCCACGAGGAACAAAGCAATACCTTGGGTGATGAAGGATATTACAAGCGACTTGATCCGACCGATCCGGTCGATCACTAGTGAAGCAGCTGCTGTTCCAGGTACGCCGAACGTATTTGCGAGACCAGCGAGCCACGAGGCCTTGTATGCATCAAACCCTGCAATGCCGAACACGACGGTGGACCAACCAGCGATAGCTAGGATTCCCGTCCATTGCTGAATCCACTGCAGCGCGAAGCCCATGACGGCTCGGCGACCCAAATGGAGCTTTCCCGAGTATCGACCACCGAGGAACATGTTGACCAGGTCGTTTCTCTTATGATATGAGGCTTCGACGATGGCGTCAAGCTGCTCCACCTCTTCAATGATTTCGGGATCGTCGGCAGATAAGTCGCCACGTAGTTTGCAAAGGATATCGACAGCTTCGTCGCGCTTCTTGTTCGCAATGAGCCACCTACATTGAGAATTCGTAAGTCTCAAGTCTATTAGAGAGAGGTGATCGCGCAGATGTGCTTACCGAGGCGATTCGGGCAGAAAGGGGATGGCCATATCGACAATCAATAAGGGGACGACCATCCAAGCAAGCGGAAATCTCCAGCGGAACTCTGCATTCGCTTCGCGCACCGCAAAGTTGATCCAATAAGCGATCACGATACCCAGATAGTTGGCCACGAAAACCAGGGAGAAGCTGGAGCCACGTTCGTGTGCCTGCGACAGCTCGCTGACCCAAGGAGGGATGATGGCGTTGATGAAGCCAATCCCCAGACCGGCAATGATTCTGGCGCAGAGGAACATATCCGAATTGCGACTGCCGGCCATCAGGGCAGCACCGATGATGCCGAAAATGGTCCCGATGAGGGTACCTCGTTTTCGACCCAGCTTATCACCCACCCAACCTGCTTCCAGTCAAAGACTGATCAGAGTATCAGTGAATCGAAACTTGACATACCTCCTATGAAGCAACCCCACATGCCTCCGAAATAATATGCTGCGGCAAGTCCACCTTGCTTAGTAGAGTCGGTGACGATACCGTCAGCGCCAATATCAGCCATGTCGATGAAGCCCGGGGTCGTGCTGATAGTCCCGAGTGCGCCTTGATTATACCCTGTTTGAGAGTCAGCATGCTTAGTTCCCCTTCCCGTGGTGAATTTGTCGTTGTCCTACCTTCGAAGATCAGAGCCGTGGCAGCGACCAGATTCAGGAGGAAAAGTAATGGTTTTCCAGGCACATGCCTCCATGGTTGAAATCGAGCCATCGTGAGCGGTTTTGGTTTTGGGGTGTCAAGAAAATTCCAGGAGAAGCATGCATCGACGGGGGGAAGATTGAGTGAGAACACCAGAATCGCTCGATTTATATTCGGGCCCAAACTGAGGACGAGATCATATCCTGAGGCTTTATGGGCTTATTAAGTCCATTTCAGGATTTTCATGGTTTGCGAATCCTCGGCTATGGTACCAGAGTGTCTCACCTACCCTAGGTATTTGCTGATTGGGGGGATGGTCAACTACACCTAAGTCCGATTCAAGACTAGGTAGCCCTTCCGACTGAGGAGGACTTGGGGCCCCAGAAAAGCATAGGGGGCCCCAATCTGGAGAAGGCAAACTAATCCGACTTTAGTCACTGGTGCGTCCTTACACATCCACCCCTCCACACTTCTGGAGAATGGAGGAATCAGATAGGACCCAGCTAAGCACCGGACTCTTCGCTCAAACGGTTAAACGGTTAAACGGTCTATATTCCATCTAGTCATGTGGCATGAGGAGATCAGTCGTGGGCTTGTTGCTTACAACGCGGTGTATGATTGGCAGACAGTTGATGCTTGACTCAAGCGTTCAACCGTTTAAGCGGTCGCTTGAATGGCAATCAAGTTCTTCTGTGGGCAGATGATCACATTGGCTACACAGCTTGGTCAGGTTCCTAAGCTAGTATCAATTCGCGGTCAATACAAGGCGCGACGCCTTCTCGAGTCGAGGGCATGCCCTTGCTGGTCGATAAACACGGTGGACAAAAACTTCTCTACAGCCCAAGTCTATCCTCGAGCAAAAGATTGTTATAGAGGCAAAAGATATATCTCATCAACTGGCCGAGTTTCCCTTCAACCATTCTATCGAGTTGCCTCAACATAACATAACATAACTTAGGTGAAGATGGGTTCCTTGAGCAACATGGCTGACGGCGACATGGCCTCGCATAGCTTGGATGTAACCGTCTTAGGTCTAAACTCTGGGACATCAATGGATGGTATCGACTGCGCTTTATGCCGTTTCAGACAATCATCACCCGACGAACCCATGCATTTCGAGCTCCTCAAGTACGACGAGATCCCGCTGGAGCAGACGATCAAGAAGCGAGTCATGAACATGATCCTCCACAACAAGACGACGCCCGAAGAGCTGTCCGAGGTGAACGTGCTGCTGGGCGAGACCTTCGCCGATGCCGTGAAGGCCTTCTCCCAGAGGCACGGGATAGCGCTCGATTCGATAGATGTCATCGGTTCCCACGGGCAGACCATCTGGCTGCTGAGCATGCCCGAAGAGGGCCAGACGAGATCGGCCCTCACCATGGCCGAAGGCTGCTTCATCGCCTCGCGGACGGGCATAACGACGGTCACCGACTTCCGGGTATCCGACCAGGCGGCCGGAAGACAAGGCGCTCCCCTGATCGCCTTCTTCGACTCCCTAGTCCTGCACCACCCGACCAAGTTCCGCGCCTGCCAGAACATCGGCGGCATTGCGAACGTCTGCTTTATCCCGCCCGATGCCGACGGGGCTCTGAACCCCGAGTTCTTCGATTTCGACACCGGTCCCGGCAACGTCTTCATCGACGCCGCCGTGCGGCACTACACGAACGGCGAACAGGAGTACGACCGGGACGGCGAGATGGGACGCGCCGGGACGGTGGACCAGGACCTAGTCGACGAGTTCCTGCACACGCACCCGTACTTCGCGCTGGACCCGCCCAAGACCACGGGCCGCGAGGTGTTCCGCGACACCATCGCGCACGACCTGATCCGGCGCGGGGAGGCCAAGGGGCTATCGCCGAACGACGTGGTCGCGACGCTGACGCGCGTCACGGCGCAGGCCATCGTGGAGCACTACCGGCGGTACATGCCGACGCAGTACGGGCCCCTGGCCGAGATCTACATGTGCGGCGGCGGGGCCAAGAACCCCAACATCACGGCCTACCTGCAGTCGGCCTTCCCGGAGACCCGGATCGTCATGCTCGACGAGGCCGGCGTCCCCGCCGACGCCAAGGAGGCCGTCACCTTCGCCTGGCAGGCCATGGAGGCCGTGGTCGGGCGCAGCATCCCCGTGCCGGACCGCGTCGAGACGCGCCGGGCTTACGTGCTGGGCAAGGTCAGCCCCGGCGCCAACTACCGGAAGGTCATGCGCATGGGCATGCGGTTCGGGGGCGAGCGGGACCACCTGGAGCCCGTGAGGGAGCTGGTAAATTATGTGGGTGGGAAGGTGTTTGATAATAAGACGTGATATGAAAAAGGGGGAAAGAGGTTTGTTTGCCTTGTCGTCGGGTGGGACGAGAGTATATGATGATGGATCATGGCTGGTATGGGGATGGGGCTTGGGAAAACGGTAGATGGCCAAGCGGAAGGAGATGAGACTAACTAGGTGACCGTTCTAGGTAGGTACGGTAGTATATAACAACATCAAGCTGTACATGGATGTCTTCACTTTGTGTCGTGCCCCAATGACACTTGCTTAAAAGGGGAACTCAGATACAGTCACCCATCTTACGGATAGTACTTTAAAGGCCAGCATGACAACACAGCCTGCTATACCTATCCCACACTAGGATTCGAACAAGCAGTGTGACCCTTATTTACAGAATAAGTAATCCATAGAATAATACCTACCGCTTATCCGCTCAACCCTCCATTGCTTAGACGGCTGTATTGTATTATATGCTTTACCCCCCCTATTTATCTATCTCTCCCGATCCCCTTTCACCCCAAGACCTACCTACCTCATAAAATTCTTATCCGACCACCATCGTTTCTTCTTCCCCTCGTTCTCCATCCATAGACCAATCAATCACTTCTCAGAGAGGCTGACACCACCACACCGCCGATCAATACTTTTTTTTCCCCCGAAAGGATAGATAGATACTTGCGTTATACATATCGCCGACGGAAGCCTCCCCCCATGAGAGCGCAAGATCAAAATTCGCACAAAAGTTTTACTCATACCGTATGCCTGCTGAGAGCAGTAAGTAACCTAATTAAAATTAAGAGGCAAATCGTCCTCGAAAGTGGTCATGTTATTTATTATGTAGACGATAGTTACATCCATGAACATCGACGAGTCCTTACACTCACTTCGATAATATACACTGCCGCTTGTCGTCCATTTATGGTGAAGCGATTTAATGTCGTAAAAGACTTACTTTTTCGATTAGATTATCCCATTTTATTAATAGTTCTCACGCTAATTTTTTTTTTTCGTATCCTTAAAGAGTATATTGAAGATCTGATCATTAGGAAGTATAGCCATTAGATTATATAACACCCTCGGTTTGTTCATAATGTATAAAAGCGATCATCTCCGAATGTATAAACCCCCTCTCCCACGTGCCAGGTCCTGCCTTTCAGCACCCGCCGTCCGGATGCCGGCCCAGTGCGCCGGCAGGCTATCTGCCCTCTTCTGCATCTGCGATCTGGCCTCTATGTATCGATCGCTCATAGTCCTTTGGCTCTTCTCCGTCTTGGTTCTTTGCAGGGTCGTCTCTATCTGCCAGTCCGGTCGAGCGAGGCTCGCGAGCGTGATGTTGACGTCCCGCGCGATGAGCGCCGCTTGGTCGGGCGAGAACCCGGGTGGCGAACGAGGCGGTATCGGCCTGAGGTATCCCATGATGACGACCTTCAGCTTCGCGCCTACGAAGGTCTCGCCATCGAAGTCGTGTATCACGTGGACGCTCGCTTCGTTTTTCGGTACCACCAGGGGTGCCGCGTACGGGCAAGGGCCGATTCTTATGATGGCCTCATGCCACTCCGTCGGGATGTGTGCGAGTTCTTTCTTCGGCTGTACCGATGCCCACCCCATGTAGACACCGCCGAGGCGCTTGAGCAGGTCGTCCGAAACGCCGGTAAGGTTCGCAGTCGGAATACCGGTCTCCTCACGGCTGCGACCGGTACCTTGCACAATCTTCCCATCGATGGAGAGGGGGAACGGCTTCTGTGGACCTTCGTCGGAGCCGACCACCTCAACTGGGATGCCTTCCTCGTCGTGTAATTTATTATAACTGACATCCCTATTGGGATTGAAACCCCGTTCCATGGAGCTCACCTGCTCTTTTACGACCGACTTGACCAACGCCACCTGTCCAGTGTTGTTGGTCTTCTTCACGAAGCCCGGCTCGTACTTCATGACCTTGGCCACCCTGCTCTGCGCAATGGCCTTTGCGGGACCCAGATAGCGGTTAACATATTGTGTCCCTATGACGGACGCCACCCTCAGGCCGGCTTCGAGCGGCACGGTGCTGAGGCTCGCGCCGCGGAGCACGCTGACATCGGAGGATGTGCTTGCGATCCGGAAGACGGGCGAGGGACACAGCGTCTTCTTCGCACTTGGCCCACCGCACATGACGATCCTCATGTACCCATCCGATGCGACTGCAGGTATCCTGATTATGCAGGTTTCCCGGATGACGTGCTTGCAAAGCGGCTTGCCTTTAGACGCCTTTTTTAGGAACTTCTTGATGTCCCTTTGCCAGGCGCGCTCATCAGACTCAGGGATATCCGTCACTACGGCCTGGCTAGTTGGCGTCACGTCGATCCATTCACCAGTCGTGCCGAAGAAGGCGCTTGCGTTCATACCCATATTGCCCGAATAGCCCCTTCGCTGCAACCAAAACGTGCGTTCAGAGGGTAACGGTTCTTTTGCGAAGATTGAGATGGTGATACTGGTAGAAGGTCCCCGGTAAAATACTAAACCTGGAGTATGCCGCAAAATGCTATAATATTTGTTATTTTCGAAGGGGTGAGAAATCAGCCCGCCGGCGAAGTAAATTGTCTCATCAACGGCAGCCTTCCACACTGACCTAGTGGGAGCTGTGGTTTCAGCAACGGGTGCACTGGGGTCAATGATTGCCTCCGAGGATGCTGGAGGAGAGATTGGTGGATGGCTAGGGAGAGGTGTCTGGTCCATCACGATCAAGCCAGCGGTGTTCAAGTTTGGCATATAAGATGGCTGGGCGATAGCAGGCATTGAAGGGCGTGCTCTAAGCTTAGGGCCATCCCTCGATTCACCGGTCGGCGGGGCATGAGATGAGCTTGGCCTGATAGAAGGCTCCAAATGGGAGACGCTCAGATTCTTATCACTCGTCATCGAGTTTAAAGGACGCTGGGCTGGGGGTTCATAGTAGCCATCCAGCAGGTCTTCCACGCCGTCGTACGCTGGTGGTGCGTCGTATGTAGGACCTAGGTAGCTAGGGGCCACTGGCCTACGCTTAATATGGTGCGTGGCTGGTTTGGTGGGCGCTGTAGCCATCTTAATTGGTATATTTACCAAGTCGCCGGTGGCGTGGCCAAGACAAGACCTGTGACAGATATGAGATGTGTAACGACAGGTCAAGATCTTCAGAAAGCTGCCATCGGGTGTGGGTGAGGTGAGTCTTTGTGAGGATCCAGCTGACTTGAAAGATAAAGAAGGAGTTCTTGGATGGTAGCTGGTAACTTGGGACTGCTAACCCGAAGCCATCCAATAAAAGTAATACCTCATTGAATATGAGACAACGAAAGCGAAGGACAGGCGTCAGTCAACATTGGAGATGGTGTTTTGTGTCGGTAACATCCAATGCACGAGTGTGGTACGAAGTAGGGGTTTCAGCTGTTGTAGGGTGGGTGGGGGTACTTACAGTGAACGGGTGCTGTAACTAGTGGCTACCTAGGTATCCATATTCGTGGCTATATTCAAACCCCTGTGGCTGCCCAGGCCCAGCAGCCCAGGTGATCCGAGCTCTACTGAGTACTTACGGTCCAGGACCACCCCCCTAGCATGCTCAAATAAGTATAGATTTCCTATCTCGCCATCTTATGTGGCCGAGCTGATCATTTGCGTCTTTAAGCTTCATTCGGTTTTCACTCTTTACAAGTTTGAGCTTTTCGCCTGTGACGAGATTGGTGGTGGTCCTGATGGGCACATGGTGCTTAGATCGGGATTGGGATGCGAGTTGAGTGATTAACCTTCTCCGTCTTCACCGTCTAGAATAGATATGAGACCTTTTTCTTTATACCAATTAATCGTTGGAACCGCGATCCGGTCTTATAAGGCTGCGTGGGCGACTGAGTTACTTATGAGGCCATCTAGGTAGTTGGCTTACTAGAAGTGATCGAAGGTCTTTGTATTACCCCTGAATGGCTAGATGGCACCCTCTTCGGCTTGGCTGTCAAATGCGGAAAGACGGCCTATGTGCAATGGGTGCGATCAGATCAGACTCTCATTCAAGCTCTGTACGTACCTAACCTAGGCACTTGCATGAAACAAACCATTTAATTTGCCGCCCGTCGGACTCCTATCGTCCTCTAGATCATACCCATCACCCCTTCCGCATCCTCGGGAACCGGGTTCCAGGCGCGTCCACATCCTCGATCAAGGCCGCGACCGCGGGATGCAAGCCGGCCGCAACGGCGGCCGCGCTCCACTCGGCCAGGACCACGACTCGATACGGTGGCAGTGGCTTCCTGTTCTTCTTCTCGGCCCCATCGTGACCAGCATCGTTATTGCTTGCCTCTGCCGCTAGGGCGACGCTCATGTCGTCGAGGGGCAGAACCAGGTCGCCCACCTGATGCACGTAGTCAATCATCCCTTCGTGGTCGTATTTGTGGGAGTGCTGCTGCTGCTGATGACGACGATCCGCGGCGACGACACGGCTCCCGATACTCTCGACGGCCGTCCGAGAATAGACAAAATCGAGAGCGCCGCGCGCGTTCTGCCACTTGGGCACCATGCGGAGCCGGTGCGCGTACTCGATCAGCGCGTTGACCCAGTCCATCTGGGCGGCGCGGCCGAGGGTGTCGGCGCCCTCGCGGATGATGGTCGACGGGCGGTGGATGCACGCCTTGAGTCCGTACGTCTCGGTCGCGACGCGCTCCAGGAACCGCTCGCTCGTCCACTTGGCTGCGATGTACCCGTGGGAGCCGTCCGCGGGCGGCCGCACCGTCCCGCCCGCCGTGGCCGACGTCTCGTGGAAGTCGGCCGAAAGGTCGGGCGCGAACAGCGCGACACCCACCGACGACACGTAGTGCACAGGGACCCGGCGGGGCAGGCACATGCGCGCCAGCCAGCGCGTCGAGTCCACGTTAGCGCGCTTGATGTCGTCGTAGTATTTCAGGTGCGACGTGTCCGCGCCGTTGTGGACCACGACATCCACCTCATCAAAGATGGCAGCCGCATCGCGCTCCAACAGGCCCAGGCGTGGCGACGTCAGGTCCCCACCAAAGTAGGACACGCGGGGGTCCCGCCGGAGCTGGCCGGATGCCAGGCGAGACGGCAGTTCACGGACCGCTACGCAAATGATCTTCTTCACCGAGGTCTCGTCGAGCAGATAGTTGACGAGATGACGCCCGAGAAGACCACTTACACCAGTGAGGAGAACGGCTTCGGGGGGAGACTTGGCCTTGACTAGTCCACGTGTCTTGGCCACGATCTCGGCAAAGTCCGCAGGGGGCTTGGACTCCTCTTCGTAGTCAATCTTGTAGCCCGCCTCGGACGGTGGCGAAGGAGGTCGAGACTGCTCAGTCACCGAAGTGGCTGAAGACTGGCCGTCGACTGTCAGCGCTTTTGAATCTACGGGCGAATTCTCGTCGCCACTGGACGGCTCATCGGTCGGCTGTGCATGTGTAGCTCTATCTCCATCGCCTGATCCTGGTGGAGCAATGTCGCCGGAAGGTGAATATTGGTTGTCACGGCTGTCGAGCAGGGGCACCAATTCCGGAGATATATTCTCGGTTGCGTGCTTCGCCAAACTCTCCATGGTGTCGTTTCCCATGATCTTGAGCACGGGTATGCTGACGTGGAAATTCTTTAGGAACCATGATCGAACATCGACGGAGATGAGAGAGTCCAGACCAATCTCGCTGCTCCTCATGGCCATCAGGTCTTCGTCGGAGGTGGTCATTTGAAGGACATTACGGAGCTGCGCTGCAAAGGTGGCTGTTGCGATGAGCCGTTAGCAAGCTTGTATATGACATGTGCCAAATAAGTAACGACGACATGGTGGGACTGAACTAACCTTTCACAATCTTGACAAGCTCGTCCTCGGTCTTACATTCTTTGAGCATGTCGGATATAGACACTGATGCTTTCTGATTGGCCTGATCACCACCCGATCCTGTGCTGTTGGTGATGAAATGTAGGAACTTGGGATCTTTACACCATCTAGGTCTATCCTCGGCGTCAGCGGCAATATCTAAAAGTCCAGTCGAGAGTTCGGGTCCGTGAGGTGATCCAGGAAGTCCGGCCTCCACACCTTCGGCGAAGAGCTCTGTAAAACTTGTAAGCATTTATCCCGGCTAGACAGACATTCTAGGAGAACCAAAGGTGCCGGGAAGGGCTTGGGAAACAAGGGCAGACAGAGAAAACACAACACGTTTGGACACATACGGTGGAAATCTTCTTCGGACAGATGCATTAGGGCCATCTTTGACACGGTCAGGTCGAGAGCCTTGCTCGATTCTCTTTCCATGTAACCGGCCCCGATGATAGCGCCAACGTTAAGAGCACACGCCGTCAACCCCCGTTTTCTCCTGTTCGCAGCCATGGCACACATGAACATGTTGGCGGCGGCATAGTTCGCCTGTCCCAGATTGCCGACGATACAGTTGATCGACGAGAAAAAGATGAAGAAGTCGAGCGCCTGATGGTCGAAGATGCGATCCAGGTACACACTACCGAGGACTTTGGGGCGTGTTACAGTCGTGAGCTGCTCATGTGACATATTGAGGATGGAAACATCCCGTAGTACCATGGCACCATTAAGCACGCCGACGATAGGAGGTAACGTGTCGCAGATTGTTCTGTGCACCGAACGAAGACGCGGCTCGTCTGTGACATCACTATTTCCCCCATGTCAGCATGTATACTGCGGTATTGAACTCATTAGAAAGCTCACCATGGAATCACGGTCACATTCACCCCGTTCCGTTTATGCAGGTCTATCCATTCGGGCGCAATTTTGGGGTTGCGGCTTGTCAACACAAGGTGACGAGCACCGCTCTCGATCATCCAATCGCATAGCGAGATTCCAAGCGCACCGGACAAGCCAACCATCCAATAAGTCTTGTCAGGTTTGAACATGGGTCTGGAATCCAGCCTCGAGACGCGAACTAGCTGCTTATGAGACGCCGTCCAGTCCACAACTGTTGAAGGATCGCTCACGGGCCCACTCGCGACCAGAGCCTCGAGAGTAAGGACGACAGGCTCACTGGTCATGGGCTCGAGGGTGAGTTGGGACTCGGCATAGTTCAGCATTTGTTGGACCAGCGCGGCCTGCTCTTTAGCTGATAAAGCATTGGCCGGAGAAGAATCAGAAGAATAAAGCGTACCGGACGTATGCTTGAGGACATGGGAAGGAAGGGCGTCAAATAATGTAGCTTCATTACCGGCAGAGTGTAGAGAGTTGTCAGATAGTCCGACGAAAGCTCTGATGCCTTGCGGTATCAGTTGTGCGGCTTCGGCCGTACTAAGATAGGGGGGAACGTGGAGACCGTTGTCGTCACCAGTCGAGTCACTCGCAAAAGCCACGCCAACACCCTTCTTTTCGGCGCAGAATCTAATCGCCTGCGAGAGAAGAGGCGGTGCGTTGTGGGCAAGAAGCGCTTCTCCGGGGAAGAGGGGGTAACAAATAGCGGTGGCCGCCAGGTACGCCGCACAATATGACAGTATGGCAACTTCAGGGGAGCCATCCAATTCGTAGGGAACACTAGATTCCACGGACACCGTAGTAATGGACGATGGAGATGAGACAAGAGCCATATACCTGCGCCCGTTCTTGGCTGCACCCAGCACAAGAAACTTATGACCGAATGGTGTAGCCACTGCGTACAGGAGGGAATGTGTGATGTACAACTCGAGCTGAGTCCCAGACGAAGGATATGTGTTTCCATAACGGGAAAGTTCTTTCAGGCTGTAGCCTGTTTCTTCACGCTGCAGCTGCACAGCCGAGGAGGTGATGTCCACTTCATGTTGGATGGGGCGGAACGCAGAATTATAGCGGTCATTTGGACTTTGTAAGG
Organism: Xylariomycetidae sp. FL2044; assembly: GCA_022376275.1. NCBI lineage: Eukaryota > Fungi > Ascomycota > Sordariomycetes > Xylariomycetidae sp. FL2044. Next base: position 322,458 of record JAJNOH010000022.1, read on the forward strand.
TGCGCAGTCGCGGGACCAGCAGCTGGCCTGAGTTGTCCATGAGCATCTCGGACTCGACCGTCCATAAAATGTCGGTCCTGTCTTCTGGGGCGTCAACCTGCAGACGTAGCAGAACCGCAGCAATCTGTCGTGCGTCGAGCTCGTTGCCGGATCCCATCACATCCAGGAATTGCAAACGGAGGCCCGGGGTCTCTAATTGGGCGGTCCTCCCGAAACCAACGGTCATAGACCCGTATGGAGAGTCGTCTAGTCTCCCACTCGTTAACCATAGGCATGATTTGCCGAACCCGAAGACTTGTTTCAGGTTATGCCATACATCCGGCTGAATGTCTTCAAACACGTTCCCGTCCAAGTCAGCAAGGCTGAGCACGGTAGAAGTTGCATCAGCAAAATCAAAATCCACATCGAGGACCGTGTCGAAAATGCGCACTTCCCTGGCAAACGGGCTCAACAGAGGGGTTAGACTCTCGATTAGCCGGGCTGTCTTCGTTGTCTTGCCACCAACTATGGCGAGCTTTTCGATCTGATGTGCGTTGGCAGGAGATGATAAAGGCTGTCTGATAAAGTCTATCTCTTTGTTGGTGGCTTGCGCAACCCAGACAGTCACGCCATACACATCTTCTTGCTCCTTGGGTATGGCCGTGTCAATTCCGCAAAAGCCGGTCTTCCTCAGAAGCTGGTGCCATTCTTCGCCGCTGATGAAAGGAGTGAGGGTGCGACCCTCGTCGACGCCGAGCCACCAACCCGCTAGTGGCCCAAAGATGAAGCCCCCAGTCGTGCAATTGTGGCTGCCTTCTCCGATGACTAGATAACCGCCTGGCTTGAGAAGCTTTCGCAGGTAGCGCATCGTCTTTTCCAGCTCGGCGGTCGCATGGACGACCAAAGATCCGACGACGACATCATACGTGCCTTCGATAAAGCCCTGATCAAGTGGGTCCTTTTCTAGATCCAGGACCTTGTAACGCATGTGCTCTCCGTAGTCGGAGAAGATCGTGGCAGCGTTCTCGAAGAAACCCGCGGAGATGTCCGTAAAAGTATAAGACATGAAGTTGCCGTCTAGAGCTGGCAAGATGCTCTTTGTGGCGCCCCCAGTACCAGCCCCTATCTCCAAAATGTTCATGTGTGGATAGCGGTTGCAGATCTGAATAAGGACCGAGCTCAGCCACTTACACACCTGCTTGAACCCGAAACCTTTCGTGTAGTAGTCGTCGAGGAGGCCAGACTTGCGAAACTCTTCGAGCATCGTTGTCTCACCGCGGAACACTCGTGGCATTTGCTGGCCGACGAGGTGCATGATCCTAACGTCGGGGATCTGGTCCCGATAAGGGTCAGTCGCCCGATAGACGTCTTCCAGTGTATCGGCCTGCCATTTCTCCTCGATCCACGGATTATCTCCCCTTCCGGCCAAATCGGTCATGTGCTTCGCGTAATTCAGGTAGCAGCTGTTGGGTCGTTCCCGCCTAGCAATAGAATCGGCGGGTACCTGCTTATCGAACTGGCGGAGGTAGTATGTCGACATGCGCTCGAGCATTCGCAGTATCTGTTTGTCCTCTTCGGTGACGGCAGTGTCGATAGATGCTGCGCGTACGTCGGGTGTGCTATGGTACCAGCACATCTCAGAGAAGACTTTGCGGTCGTTAGCTGCGCTCAGGCTGCCGAGAGGTCGCAGTGTAACGCCCTCGACGCGAACGGCGGCGGCACCAGGGCTGCAGACGGAGCTCGCATAAACGGTACAATCTCCGGTAAAGCCTTGTCCATCAGCTGTGGGGCGAAGCCAGGCATCAACGGGCGCTTCCTCATCGGTAGACCGATGTCCACAGAGTGCGGGATTAACTCTTATGTGAGCAATATTAGTAGGAAGATGCATCATCCGCAGTTGATCATCGTAAGGGTAGGCGTAGGCAAGAATGATGCTTTGGAATGAAGCGTCCAGCTCGGCCGGGTGCACGAGTAGCGTATGCTCTCTTGCTTCGTGTGCCGGATGTTGAATGACACACGTAGAAAGTCCATGCTTTCTTCGTAGACCAGATAGTGACTGGAACCGACCACTGAAATTGTAGCCGAGGTCCGCCAGAGAACGATAAAAGCGTTCAGTCTCGACGGCGATCGTATGTGGGGGGAGCGCGGAGCGTCCAGGCAAGGTTGTTGTTTTAGGCTCTCCGAGAAGCACACTCAAGTCACCCGTGGCGGCAAGGGTCAGGTCGCCGGAGCCCAGGTCGGCAGAGTAAGTGAACTCTGCCTTGACCCGATTAGTTTCACCTGCCTCAATTTTGGTCAGTCTGATCAGAACTTCCACGCCAGCTTCCTCATCGCTGAATGCCACCGCTTGACGGATGTTCAGATTATTCAACTCGATTAGTCGTATCGGGCTCCCCTCGGCGAGATATTTGGCAGCCTCGAACGCCGTAGATGCATAGCCAGCAGCGGGAAAGACGATCTGACTCTGTACACGATGTCCGTCAAGCCACGGAAGCTCGCTAGGACGAAGGAGGTTGCGCCACTCGAGAGAATGCTGGGCGCTGTCCGGTGAAACATCACCGAGAAGACTGTGAGGCGAGTTTTTCCTCGTCCGCAGTTTGTGAGACCTTCGGGACTCGTGCCAATGCCTGGTGCTGTGATTCCATTGATAGCCAGGCACCCCTTTAATAACACCGTACGATCGTTCCTCTCCACCCGTCACCACATCGTGGTAGCGCTGCAGATCTATGAATCGCTTGTCAAAACGTTCCCACAAGAACCCAACCGTTTCAGCCAGGGCTTCCATAGCACCATTCCCCCTGGACAGGGTGCCAGTGTAGGGAACTTGTTGGCCTGTCACTTCCTCAATGGTCTGACTTGCGGGTCCCTGTAAGGCCGGATGAGGACCAATCTCCAGAACGAGGTCGAAGTTGGTGCCCAAAGATAGGATGCTGGTTAGGGCTTCGGTGAAAAGCACGGGCTTTGTCATGTTCTCTGCCCAGTATTTGTCTCCGAGGTGGAACCCGCTGTCAAACTCGACTAGTTGGTTGTATACGCTGGATAACCATTTGCACTTGTGTCCATCCGTCGGTCTGAGGGCCTCGACCCCAGCTGCCTTGACCGACTCCACGTAAGGATCGAAAGCAGGCAGCATGTGTACAGAATGGTATGCCTTATCAACTCGAAGCTTGCGATTAAACTTATTCTCGTCTTGTAGGATGATCTGGAGAGCGTCAATAGCGTCCTCGTCTCCTGAAATAGTGACACTCGAGGACGAGTTGCTCGCGGCGACACCGATACGGCCTTCGAATTCTTCGTCTTGACAAAGCAGCTGAGCATCCTCCAGGGACGTTCCGACAGCTAACATGGCTCCTTTCGCACCCGAAGGGCTAGCTGCCAACTGAGCATGCACACCTCGGTAGTAAGCCACGACCATCGCGTCTCGTGCGCTGAGGAAACCGGAAGCATACGCCGCGGCAATCTCTCCGGAGGAATGACCGATAACAGAATCCAATTCGATACCAGCAGCGGTCAGGATATCGAGGATCATAATCTGTACGGCAGTACATAGAGGTTGGGAAATAGCTGCCTCAGCTACCCGAGACGTGTCTGCCGATGCGAGCAATTCGGCTTGAAGAGACCACTTAGGCCGGTCCGGGAGCGGCGCAAGATAAGATTCCAGGTCCTGGACAATGCGTCGTGCCACAGGCGACTTCTCCAGCAAAGCTGCACCCATACGCGCATCTAGAGGATAAGGGATTCCACGTTAGAGGCGGTACGTCTTATCACCGAGGGTCGACAAGGGATATTCTAGCATAACGATAAGAAATACGCTTACTACACCAGGTTAGTTTTATGTCTTGTGAATCAAAACAACGGGGGATCGCCATGAATCGAACATACCATTGGGCACCTTGGCCAGTAAATATACCCAAAACTTTCGGTGCTAGTCTAGTAGCGGATGTTGGGGTCCTTACGCCGATGGGCGAAGTTTTTTCGAGCAAGGCCGCCATTCCACCCAGGAGGGCTTCGACTGAGCTCGCCGTGAACGACGTACGGTAAGGGAAGAGCGAGCGGCGGTGGTGTAATGTATAGGCTAGGCTCGCAAGATGCACATGTTTGGTGGTTTGCAGATAAGTCAATGTTGCCGAGACAGTACTCCGCAGTGCCTTCTCGGACGCGGCCGAGAAAACGAATGGGATACTACTACTCAAAGCGTCGCTGTTCGGTGTGCCTTGACCCTCGTAGCTCTCTAGGATGGCGTGGGCACTTGAAATCGTGATTAGCTAGATGTGTGAGTGGTGTCCGAGCCTCGCAGCGGACTTACTTGGCACCACCAAATCCAAAACTGTTTACGCTCGCTCTTCGGATACCTGTTTCAGTAGCGGGCCATGGGATAGCAGAGGTGGGGATCTCAAGGTTCTCGTAGAAAGGTCTAACGCCTTCACTTAGATTGTGGAAAAGGAGGTTGGGTGGGATGACTGAGCTTTTCAACGCCAACGAAGCCTTTAGGATCGCCGCCAGACCTGCCGTGCCTTCGGTGTGACCGAGCACAGTCTTGATGGAGCCAACGTACAGAGGGTTAGTAGCCTGAGGCCGTGATCTCATGTTGTCACCGTAGAATGCTTTCGCAATAGCTTCCGCCTCAATCGGGTCGCCGGCAGGGGTACCTGTGAAGACGGAACGAAAGGATATCAGTAGGATTCCCACGTGGGACATTGCTCTTTCTGGCGCATATGTGACTCTTACCTGTACCGTGGGCTTCGAAGTACTGTGGGCGATCTGCTTCGTTCTCAATGTTCAGTCCAGCTTTTTCGTAAGTACTCAGGATCAATGCTTTTTGAGCTACCGAGCTGGGCATCGTGATACCGGTTGTCGCACCATCCTGGTTCAGACCGGTTTCTCTGATAATGCAGTCGATGTTATCTCCATCGGCAATGGCCTGACTCAACGTCTTAAGGACCACAGCCGCGACACCGTCACCACGGGCGTATCCATTGGCATCGCGATCCCACATCTTGCTACGACCATCCGGCGAAAGCATTTTCAGCTTGCTCTCGACGATGAAGTTTTCAGGGCCGAGAAGGAGATTTGACCCGCATGCCACAGCCACACGAGAATCGCCAGAACGTAGAGTCTGCACGGCCATATGTACAGATACCAGACTGGACGAGCAGGCGGTATCCATGGTAATGGAAGGTCCGTGCCAATCAAAGAAATACGATAGACTGAATAACGAGTCAGCTGGTCACTTTTAGTAAATAGGGAGGGACTTCATGGGGGCGGTGGAAGAGAGTTCCTAACCGGTTCGATAAGATGCTACGGCCAATGCCGGTGGCAAGGTAAGTGGGAGTCGATTGGAGGTCACGTAGTAAGAGTGCCTCGTAATCATTGCACATGACGCCAACGTAAACGCTGGTGTCTGATCCGCGGAGGTTTCCAAGGGGAAGACCAGCATCTTCTAAGCCCTCGTAGACCACCTCCATCAAGAGACGTTGTTGTGGATCGATAGCCCGAGCTTCCACAGGTTTGATGCCAAAGAACTCCGCGTCAAACGTCGCAACATCCTCCTCAATCATATACGCGTGCCGTACATTGGAGTGACCATGATGTGAGTTGTTGTGATGGTAGAAACCGTGGGCATTAAAGCGCTCGTCTGTTATCAGGCGACGGACATCCTTGGGCTGTCGGAGGAGCTCCCATAGCTTGGACGGAGACGTGGCATCGCCGGCAAAGCGACATGCGCTACCAATTATCGCAATCGGCTCGTTGATACTCGGTGCCATCTCTTTGGTGTAATTCTGGAGAACACAAGAAGCAATAAAAGGACAGTATCACAGACAACGCCACGATTAGTTCGTCGCGATCATTAGAGATAACGAACCAATTTAATGAGTCTGCCACCACCTATCCTAATCATGCATTTTAATCGATACCACAGCTATCGTCATTGATGACACCCCTCGGAAAGGAGCCGGAGCAGACCCAAACCGACAGCTAGAGTCGAGACGCGTGCTCACGGACTCGGTGGTGGGTCATGATCCTTCACCACGATGCCCGGACCACTTCTTGCCGAACGTTATAGCGTTGCTCCGGTAGAGATGTGCGTAAGCGCGTATGCAAAATAACGGAGGATGATTTCACTCAACGGAATGTGTCCGTCGATTGGTAGCTCCCATGCTTCGACGGCCATCCAATCTCAACCGCCGGGAGTGACTGCATCCGCTGTTTGGCAGTTCCGCTCTCCCCAAGCCGTCTGACTGCATGGGAGAATGTCGCCCATTGGTGCCAAGCCACGGTAGAAACGGGTAGGGTCTTTCTCGGTCTGGAGATAGACGAGAGAAATAAACGCCCTGTCATCTACTGCAAGGCACGGAGGCACTATCGGTGCTATGATCGACCCTCCTGTTTCTTTAAATTCGTCGATCATCATATGTAATCCGCTTCACGAGACTTGAACGGAACACGTAGTATAAACACATAACACGTGTTTCAAGCACGATGCTCCCCAAAGAGCAGACAGCACTTATCGTTCGCCCAGGGGGAGACACCGGCAAGGCGAACTCGGAACTCCCTTTGGCCGTTAGTCACTCTGTTCCTGTGCCTATCTTGACATCTCCACATCATGTTCTTGTTCGGGTTCTTGCCGTGGCATTAAACCCGAATGACCACAAGATGATACTCCATTTCTCGATGAGCGGCAATACGGCCGGGTGTGATTTCTGTGGTATTATCATACAGTCTTCTTCCTCTGCCGATGACCAATATCATCATCACCCCGTCGGGACCCGAGTGTGCGGTGCCGCTTTCCCTTATAAGCCGGGGGATACTGGAGGGTCATTCGCGCAATATATCGCTGTCGATTCCAGGTTGCTTGTTGCTGTCCCGTGTCAGTGGTCCGACCTCCAAGGTGCAGCTCTGGGGGGTGTGGGCTGGTCAACCTTGAGCATGGCCTTCTCCGACGCCGAGGCACTTGGACTATCGGGGATGCCGACAAAGCCGACAGAGAAGCATCAGCCGGTGCTCGTGTACGGGGGAGCGACGGCGACGGGCACCCTAGCGTGTCAGCTCCTTAAGCTGTAAGTTGATGAGCAAACCCGGTGGCGCCGCAGAAACTGACGGGCGGCCGAACAAACAGGAGCGGCTACGACGCGGTCGCCGTCACTTCTGCGTCGTCGCGCCTACTGGCACTGAAGAATGGCGCGGTGGGCGTGGCTTGTTACGATGTGCCATCGCCTCCGTGCGTAGATCAGATCCGATCTGCGATAGGAGATAGGCCAATTCGCTATGCACTAGACTGCATAACGGACGCCGACTCAGCCGACATCTGTTTCCGTGCTCTCGCTCGCACGGGCGGGCGCTACGCTTGTCTAGAGCAATTCTCTGATGGTTGGAGGTCGCGGCAGGCTGTGAAGGTCAAGGAGGTCATGGGATTTGAGGTGCTGGGTGTCGACGTTGATCTGGGACCTGGCACGACCTATACAAGGACGGCAAGCTCACGGTTGCACGCGATTGGCATGGTGTGGGCGAAGGAGATAGAGCATCTGCTGAAGAGTGACCTCATCCAGACTCACCCGATAGCTGAAGTCAAGATAGAGGGACAAGAATGGTGGGACGGCGTTATTCAGGGCCTAGACCAACTGCGCCGCGGAGAAGTCAGGGGTAAGAAACTGGTGGTTCGAGTCGCAGCGACTTGAAATTGGGACTTCCATGAATGGAAAGAACCCGTAGGTAGCGTTATGTAAGCAGAAATGGTAAAACAGGAAAACTATGGGCCAACTTCGGTTGAACACCGGTTTTATCAGCTTGCGTGGCATATTCCGCATATTCTTGATAGTCTGGAAGCTTGGTGGGCCCATATAAAGCAATTAAAGCGACCTATTATTAGCTATAGACGCCACTGCCCTACGCCATAATCCGGGGAAATCTTGATCCCGCTGCTTAATTAGCAAATGATTCGACGAGCAGCTTTGCTCAGGCTTTACTAAGCCGAAAGAAGAAGGCGATTGAGATCTCAAAGATGTTATGTGGGCCTGCCGCGCGTCTAGATTTGTCAAGAATATCCATGGATGCAGTTGGCTTACGGGATGAATGCTGGGCAGGGGTTGATCGGACCTTTTGACACTGCATCAACATAGCTCAGCTCCCTTCATACCATATAAGAACCACCAGGCCTTATTGAACGTCCCTTTCTTTCATGAGATATATCTCATGTTTACTCCCACCATAACTACATCACTACCTACGGTAGGTAGGGAGCTCGCGTTGTTGCGAGAAGGCAGTACTGTACCGAGGTTTCGTATATTCCCCGAAGCGGCAGTCATTCCGCGATCGCAATGTATCCCGCGGGCTGACATCTTACTGCATCGATTCTATTGATGAGTGAGCATCGGCCTGATACGCACTGCGACTTTATCTTTATAGGACTATGGCAAGACCATGCTCAAATTGCCACTGTCCAAGGACGCCCGCAGTTCATGCACAGCGACAGTGGTGTCTTATATCTCCTGATACTCCCCCTGCCTGCCCGGCCCACGCCGCTCTACTCGCTGCCTGAGGCCTAGGGGAGTACCTCACCTAAATTTTACTTGTAGTCTGCCTGTTTCTCCCGCGGACGAGCATGTCTACCAGTCTCACCCCTGAACCGGACACTCCGCCATCTTTCATTGCGAGCTCAAAACGCCGTTAGTCGATCATGCATGCCTCTGCCACTTCTTGTGCTGACCAAAAGTAACTATTGGAAAGGCGCCTGCGATAGATGCCGCAAACTTAAGTCAGCGTGCCCGCCGCGCGGGAGCACGAGCGATCCTTGTAGCCGATGTCTGGCTCGTGGCTTGTTGTGCACTACCACCACCCCCAGCTTAAGCCGCGGAGACGGTTCGTCTACGTTCGCGGGTAGCAGTGGCTTCAGCCCGGTGACGATTCAGCCCAAGATTCAGATACCCCATGGATTCGGAGCCCCGGCGAACCCCCCTTTGGCTGCTGTCCCCGGTCCCTCCTCAGCTGCCCAGTCTTGGCCTGCGGCGGTAGACTTCAACGAGCACAGTCAGCATATTTCACTTTGCCCACCCTTCCAACTATCACTTCCGGATGACTTTTCGGAGCAGTTCTTCTGGCCCACGGAACCATCTGATCCAATCACTCTCGGCGGCGAGGCTTCCACTCAGTCCCAGCAGCAGGCTGCTGGCGAGGACGACCCCGCATCCTTCATGGGCGATGGCGATGCCTTCGCTGCCTTGGCGCATCTTACCGCCGGCTCATCATCAAGGATGGAATCGGCAGATCTTGAAACTGATTCGAGCGACCACCCTCGTACCCGGCCTTTATCGAGAGATGAGTGCCGCACTCGACTCCATTCTCTTCGGCGGAGGCTTTGGAATGCGTCGGGGCTGTCTCTAGATGCTTCTCTTGGCACCTACAGCGGAGATAACCCTGATTTGATGGCCTCCGCATACCGGCAAGCCATGGAGGACAGGTTCCACGAAGCACTGTCTTGTGTGTCTGAGTTCCTGGCCATTGTTCAGTCATACGCAAGTGACGAGGTGAATCACGAGGTTGTCTCCGAGCCACCCTCGGACCAGGCTTCCATCCTCGTGACTTTGATGGACACCCTTTCCGCGTACCTACAGATCGTGTCTCTTTTTGATACTCTGTTTCGGCACCTGAATGCAAGGATGCGCAACCTTAACGGGCAACGGATATCCAGTCAATTGACTCCGCAGCTACAGATTCAGACACTGCCGGGATTGCGCCTAGCTGGTCTATCCGTCAGTTCGAATCAACGTGAGCAATACCCTCCTAGAAACATGTTTAAGATTCAATCAACCTCCAATCTTTGCCTATTATCGTTAGAGGACAATAATAACTTTACGTCGTACAGTCCGAACAGAGATCTTGATACAGGCGATCCTACACCAGTTCGCCACGATGGAGAACATCCTGTCTCTCCCAGTCGAGCTACGCGTGTCCAGAAGACGGGCGACCGACCCTAGTTGCTTATTTGCCTATGGCCACGGCTCGCGCGCGTTGATTGATGGCTTGTTGACAGCTGGCGGGCCAAGCCTCGAGGATCAAGTCGCCAGTCTCAGGGGAAACATAGATAGGCTTAAGAGGTTGATTGACGCCTGATAATCCGATTGCACAAAATGCGTCCTAAGGACAGGCGTAGCTCATATGTTCATGTGTCTTCTCTGATAAACATGAACTAGCCCGTTTATTCCCTCTTGTTTTATGGGGGAATTATTCTCCCCAGCAGTAGAGTACTCAAATTAGGGGATCCCTGGTCGATCAACGTTCCATATCTCGGCGCAAGACAATCTCTCACCAAGACCAAATAGTATTGCATTGCATAAAGTGGAAGATATCTACTCTTCACATGCGTGCGAAACTTTTTGACGGCACATCAGAATTTCGACCTCGTCCTATCTCCAATCTCATATCTGAGGGGAACTATTCTAAAGCCTAAATACCTAGGCAAAAAGCATGTCGTTTCCGAATTCAGATAGTCTGCCCATCCAGCTCCTTTTGGGTCCAGTCCCAGACTTGCTTCGCCAATTCCGAGTCTAGCATGAGACCCTCCGGTCTGTATTGTCCGACGGGCTCATAATGCTGCCCGCTCTTGACTTCAGCTGACGTCGCCGCCCATAGCTGGTTCTTGACTCCCTCCTCTACCGGACGAACCAGCTTCGGCGCGACATTAGTCTGTATCTCGATCATCTGCGATGGGGAGTATTAGTCAATCTCCACGCAGCGATATTGATCCGCATCCTCAGACGGGGTTTGCGTAGAGAGGTAATTACGAGCGGAAAGCTCTCGGACTCACTAGGTGGTTCCAGTTAGCAGGGCTCCAAAGGCGACGGAAACCGGTAAGGAGTGGAGGGCGCGGAGAGGATATGGCCGCTTACCATGTGCATCTCCCGGCTCGCGCGAGAAAAGCTGGGTGGCAACTTCGCCGGGGTCGATCGAGGCGATGATCAACTGCGGATAGTGCTTCGCCAGACCCTGGGCGTACAGCATGTTGGCCGCCTTGCTCTGGACGTAGCGGTTCACGGGGGTGACGCCATCGAGCGACTTGAGCGTGTCGAACTGGATCTTCTCGGGCCCGGCGTACTTCCAGGCCGACGACGCCATGCTGACCACCCGGGCTGTCGACGCCAGGAGCAGCGGCTCGAGAAGCTTGAGCAGGAGTGCGTGCCCTACGTGGTTGGTACCCATCTGGATCTCGTAGCCCTCTTCGGTCAGCTTAGGGGCGCAGCCCATGACTGCGAGGGTTTAAGTTGTTAACAGACACGACGCCGACAAAAGGGAACGATCATCGCGCTTACGGCCAGCGTTGAGCATCAGGATGTCGAGACGCGATGACTTAGACATGACGGTTCTAACCGCGCTTTTGATCGAGGCAAATGAGCTCAGGTCCAGCTGCAAGAAGTTAACTTCTACACCCGCCGCATCTACAACCTGGCCTTTGACGAAGGTGACAGCGTCCCCCCCCTTCTTCTGGTCACGCGCGGCCATCCATAGCTGACAGGGCTTGTGCTTGGCGAACTCTAGGGAGGCCTGTCTCCCCAGACCGCTGTTAGCCCCGGTGACCAGAATCACCTTGCCCTCCAGCGAGGGGATGTCGACACTGGGGTCAAAAGATGAATCTTGTGTGCCGTGGCGAGACATGATGATGACGATGGTCGAGGTTTCGGTGGATGCTTCAATGCTGAAGGCAAACGATATGTTAATCACTGTATGTAGGTGCGCAGCGACATCATGAGCGTATGCTCTTATTATTTGTGCCGACAGGTCGAGATACGGGACCTCACTCGTGCCAGGTGCCAACCAACCTACGCCATCATCCCACGTCATGTTCATGTTACAAGGGTCGGCAGAGCACGCGTATGATATTTTCGTTCTCCCGCGTCGTACGAAAGGGATTACCATCCGCCACGCGCTGAGGGAGGCAGCGATAAAACGCCATTGCCGTAGTCAGACTCGCTGCATTGATGCAGGTCCTCGGCGAAACTCTACCAATCAGGTGCGTAGCTTTGCGAGCCGGCCAATAGCCCCTTTCTCTTTTCTTTTTCTTAACGCCGATGACACACAGCCCCCTTTTGATAACGCCGATGGCACGCGATACAAACTCGTACGCAGTAACCCGGCCATAGTGGAATTAATACATTTGCTCCTGTCTCCTCCGTAATTACGGGCGTGTAGTGAGCTTGAGAAAATTGTGGCTTGGTGTGATCACACAGGAACATGCCGGTTTTGCCCGTCCCCAGTCACTGTTTTCGAGACGAAACGTGCCCGTCAGCCTCCTTGCTGTTCTCTGTGTGCCTGCCAGGTCAGTGTCTCTCCATTCACAGCTCCATTCTAATTCTACCTATGGTCATGCGTGATCCCCTTTCAATCAATCCCTGAGTTGCCTGGGAATTCGGAGAGCACCAGGCTATACCAGGCGAGACTGTGTAGGTGTTCGAGCTCGGAGTCTTACCACAGACAGCCCATCAGCAAAACTGAGTGGCTTGCTTATCACGTGAATTTCTTGTTTAATGCCGTGGCAATAGTGAATTTCTGGGCTAAACCCCTTATTACTTGCCAGGTGAAAGCGACGGAAACAAGGTCTGTGAATAGAATCATAGTTCCTTTCCCGGTCCATCAATTTTTGATATTTTAAACAACCACCTATGAGTAAAGATAGGAAACTAAATGACATAATACCATTGAATGAATCTCTCGGCGCATCCAAAGTTTCCATATATTAATATAGCGACAATAAGAAAAAACAAGGGTCAATCTGATGTAGAGCCGAGTATCGATACATCTATAAATGCTTCATGTTGCAAATTCCTACAATCATACATAACTAGGCTGGAATCGTATCGGGATTCTCGGGTTTTCCGATTCTGTTGGCTCAACGCTGCCTCTCCGTGATCCGCATCCATTCGTTACTGACGAATATGTTGGTGTGTATTTCCTCTGTCCATGGCTTCGTGATATTCACCAGCTGGAAGTCATATCGCCGTAACAACTGTACGTGTACAAGTGTCAGTTCTATACGAGCCTTTCCGTTGATCATGAGAGAAACAGCGTATGGGTGATGCGTAAAGAAAAGAACAAACCTCAACAAAAACTTTGTTCAGTTCCATCAGCGCAAGGCCTCTCCCGGCGCACATGTATCGGCCATGGCCGAAGAGCAAGTCAACGACGCGAGCCATTTGATCCCGTCGCTCCGCCGACGCATCAATCCATCTCTCCGGCTTGAATACCTCGGGGTCTGGCCCGAATATGTCCTAGTTCCACATCAGCGATATTTTCCGCGAAAGGACTCGTTATTTTCTCCTTGCAGAGGCTACCCACCTTATTCCTCATCAGACGGCGTTGATTGATACCAATCTTGGTACCTCCTGGAACATATTGTCCGGCGAGGGTGTCACCGTTCCGGGGTACGACCTTGGGAAACGTGGCGACGTTCGTAGGATGGTATCTTCGTGTTTCGCTGATGACCGCCTGGAGGTACGGCAGCTGCTTGGCTTCCGCGTTGGTTATCGGCGAGGAGATCTTGCCCTCGGCGATGCCGCAGTCGATCTCTTCCTGCAATCGACGATAGGCATGGGGTGTCGTTGACAGGAAGAGCATCGTGCAGCGGATCACGATCGCCGTCGAGTCCGATCCCGCTATGATCTGCAGAAGAGACTCGGCTTCGCACTGCTCACGGCTGAGCCCGCTTCGAACAAAGGAGCCCTAGGTGTTTCTTGTATCAGCATCCTGACGCCGAGATCATCTGGGATATGCAAGGGTAGATGACGATACTTACCAACATGTCCGGTACGGACTTATTATTCGGCCCCCATCGCTCACCCACGGCCTGCTCGGCGATGCTGCGCCCGCCAACGTAGTTCGTCAGTTATCTAGATGTCCGCGAATGTGAAAGGCCAACCAAGTTTTGACTGTGGAGTTCGGTGAGAGGGGAAAAACGCACCGCATCAAAGACCCAATGCCCTTCGCGTCCGTGTTCTTGGGCCCCGCAAATCGAAGAAAGATTCGAGAGGTCAGGATGCTCCTGAGCAGGGGAACTTCGGCGCAGAGCGTCATGAAACCCATCCCCTTCTTTGATGTTTCCATGAAGTCGTGAACGTCCTGATTAGCGCTCATACAGCCAAACTCCTTGCCGAAGGCGACTTTCGACAGCGTGTCGAGGGTGAAATACTGCGCGATCTGCGCCCAGTCGACGTGGTTGGCTACCGTGCTTGTAGACAAGTAGTTCTGCCGTATCAGATCTATGAAAGCGCTGATTGTACCGTTGACGTCTTCTTCAATGGACGGTACCTCTCTGAATGAGTACCCGCCCGACGTTCGGGACTTGATCAGATCGTGAAGTCCGTCGTCGGTCGTGCTTATCTGACAAGAACAGTCAACTCCCACGTACTATCCGGGGAAGTTTCTAGATGTAGATGCCGAGCATACCATATTGTGCTGTGACGGGTTGACACGAAAGCCATGATACCACGTTGACCTCCCGTAGCCATTGCGGACGCTGTTAATGCGGCGCACCACCTCAGGATCGTCGGTCAGGAGAGTGTCGGGAGCAACGCGAATTAGGGGGGTGCCGTATTTCTCTTGTGTCTCAGCGTAACGAATATCAGGCCTCTCGGTCATGACGGTGCCGACGGCCCATAGATGCGAAAACGCGGCAAGACGGGGGCCTTTGAAATGGCGAAGCCTGTACCATGTTAGGGCTGTTTGTGCCACAAAGTAAACCACCAGTATCAGGAGGCCACCAGCGATGGGGCCAACAGCCCCCAGATTACTTCGTAGGACTTCTTTTACGCTCATCGTGTGTATGGCGAAGGAACTGTCAGCAACCATGTGATAGTCGTGTAAAAAAAGAATTGTTAGACCCAAGGTTGGAACGTCAAGCTGATCACTTGGGATTCGACTTTTCGAACAAGACTGAGACCTACAAATAGGGCTTTGATGTTTCTATACACACCCATCATCAAGTGAAGTTGATCATTGGTTTGTCAATGGATGGTCTCCATAACCCTTCGCTGCACGCGCACGGCACCTTCTACGGGCATGAGTAACTAAACGAGGCCCAACCTGGACCGTGAAAATCAAATAGAACGGAGGTATTTGTCGAGTCAGAGGCGTGAGAGCGGTCGTACGCCGGAGGGCTCAACGAATCAGATGACGGTGCAACCGAAGCAGGGGGACCAAGGGGCAATGGTCAATCTCGGCCGCGATGCTGCGTAAGCTCCGGTGGAGACAGGGTGTGCGGAAATAAGATGGTCTCGATAGACTGATCTCTTGAATTTTGCATGTGGGAGCTAGTAAGAGAAACAGACGCTGAAGAAGGAGAGTCAAGAGTGCTACCGAAGTAGGAGCTCCAATGAAAGTGGCCAACTTTGAGTTATACAAGTACGGGGTTATCAGACGGTGTCCTGAAAAATACGAGTATGATGTTAGATTTGCACGATTGCATCGTTCAGTGAAAATACTGACCCAAAAGGGTAGAGTAGAAGAATAACAAGGCTTCGTGCAAGCACACGAGACCCAAGCACGAGAGATAGATGAGCTCAATATCCGCACGTCATGTTGGAGCATTTCATGGGCAAACGCCTGGCGCAGGCGACGACAGTTACGTGCTGAGCCCAGGCCTCCACGAGTACTTGATGAGTGAAGGAGTAGGTAATACACCATTTGTTCACAAATGTAAATTATTTTGAGGAATACGTATCCCGCGCCCAAGTGACAGGAAATGATCAAAGGTACGGCTGAATCTGCCTTTCCGTCCATTCCCAAAATTTTCGTGTTCCCCCAGTGCCCCCTTCGGATTCCGCCATCGTCGCGAACTTCAGATCTTGTCTGATGTTGTATATGCGGCCAAAAGGGATGACTAGATATGAGAATGGTGTTAGAGGTCAGCTACTCGTGGCAGATGTGAGGGAAGCAGAACAGCCACCCACCCCAACAACCCGTTTTCTCCAAGGTGATATCAGGTGAAAGTCCAGCGTAGAGCTCCGTGTACGCGCCGTTGACGGGCGGGAACATCAGGAGCTTGACGAACGCTCTCATGGCCAGGCCTTGGTCCCGATACAGCTCCGATTGGAGGTTTCCGGGGTTCAGGGGCACGCTGATGATACCGTCGGCCTTGTGCCGTAGAGCGTATTCGGCCCCGTGCGCCCAGTTGCCTACCTTACTGAGCCAATAACGCTCGTTGCCCGACTTCTTTGCGAGTAGGTCCGCATCCATCATCTCCGGCGTCGCGCCGACGTTCTTCTGGGCGAAGAACTCGGCGGCCGAAGAGGACGTCCATACTACGCGAACCGTGTTGGGTGACTCTCTGCGGAAGTGGTCAGTCCATGATAGAAACCCGTCGCTCTGATCTGGCTATGCCGGCTGATTAGAGACGCACAAAGCTTCTTACCTTTTGGCTGTTGCTGCCAGCACGGGTGTCAGCAGCTTAGAGAGCAAAAAGGTCCCTAGTACGTTCACTCCGACGTGTTGCTCGTACCCCTGCCCAGTCAAGGTGATCGCCTTTTCGGACGACATGACGCCTGCATTATTGAATAGTACGTGCAAACCGCTTTCTTTTTCGAGGAAACTCTCGACAGTGGATTTGATGGAAGTGAGGTCTGCTAGGTCGAGTCGGAGATAGATCATGGACCCTTTGGACGAAGGCACAGCTTTGGATATCTCGGCGATAGCGCGCTTTGTTTTCTCTTCCGAACGCGCCAGTAAATAAACCCGAGCATTCTTGGAGTAAAGCATGCGAGCGAGATCCTTTCCCACCCCTGTATTGGCCCCCGTCACTATGTAGACTTTTCCAACAAGATCCGGCACATTTTCCTCCGTGAACTGCGGCTTTGGCGGAAACACCTGGGTCAGAGAGCTCTTCAGGGACATGATGGAAGAAGAGGGAGAGGATGACACGCTAGTGGTGCCCTGAGGATCTGCTTCTTCGCAATCTCGAGCAAAAAGCTGTGTGACTTGCTTTCCGCTGCGTAGCTGGTATGGGAACCTGATCACTGACATATGCCCCTGACATACTATCTATCAAAGACGAAAGTAATCACATCGCGCCGCCACGCGCATGCCAACCTTCCAATCTAGAGAGTTGTATGCGTTGCCTGACGGAAATGAACAAGGACTCCTATACCGGCAGCACTTCTGCAAATGTCCTGTATCATGTGGTGCTACCGGAGTGAGATGATGACTTGGTGTGAAGGCTCCGGTGTAAGACGGCATGGTGGGCGAATAAAAAGTGTAGAATTCCGAGGACTTGTTATGCCTTGGACCTACATCTGACTGATGATGCAGGCTGCCGGAGATGATTTCCATTGGACCCTGGAGGCCTGATTCTGGATCACAATCCATGTCCGATATTGCTTTGAACCCCATTCCTGTCTATCTGACGTGTGCTGATAGGGCTCTGTAAGCCTTGGTGGCTGGTAATCAAGGAATCCCAATCATGACTCATTCAGACGCCACAGCCAGGCCGTATTCTATGCCTTGCACTTTGGCACCTTCGATGGTAGCTAGGATGGTCCCAGGGACTCGGGTCCAGACCACGTGGTGACCACGTGCTTGGTCTATACTTAGCCTTTCATACACCCCCAGCGCCCTGTCAGCTCTTGAGGCTGAGTGGTGATACCGATCAGCTGGACCCATCTCCTTGCCTGAATTTCAGCTGCTAGCTAGTCAAGGCTGCCAGGAACACGAACATGGGACAGGACCCTAATTCATCCTACGGCCTAGGTTACCGAGTTGGCTTGCTATTGTTGGTGCTGGCCCCCGAATTTACGATCAAGGCAAACTAGCAAAGGCCTTACCACGGTGGTAATCAAGAATCCCTTCTTTCAAAATGGCGAAGTTGAAGTTCCGCAGTACCCGAGAGGGATTCTCAGCATAAAAGGGGAGCTATGGAACGAAAGATGGAATCCCCAAGAGCCTCAGGTTCACCAGCGCTATTCCGATTCAAAGCAGTTGGATTCGACATCATACCCAGCATTCTCGTCTGTCCTTCACTAGTCGATTGATACTTCAAAGCTTGAGACACATGGCAGCCCTAGCGAGAATTTTGGGTACCTTCGCCCTGGCTGCGGCCATGGTCCACGGCGCGCCACACGTCGCCAGGTACAATTCCACATATTCCCAATGCAAAAACATACCCGGCGACCCAGGTTGGCCATCACAGCACG
This sequence comes from Xylariomycetidae sp. FL2044, assembly GCA_022376275.1. NCBI lineage: Eukaryota > Fungi > Ascomycota > Sordariomycetes > Xylariomycetidae sp. FL2044. Next base: position 340,604 of record JAJNOH010000022.1, read on the forward strand.
ACTGGGATACACTCAACTCTACCGTTGGGGGAAGACTGGTCGCAACACAGCTCTTGGCAAACATATGCCATACACAGACCATTGGCCCCGTGCCTCTCGGTCCCTATGATGAAGAGCAATGCGACGCACTTCAGGGGGTCTACGACGAGGCTGCCACCCAGTAAGGATTCCACTCCGCTCAAGTCTACGAATGGTCTAACCACATCATCTTTTCAGTCAAGGTTGGTCGGCTGAGGTCTTGAATCCGTACGTTCAGGGGACTTCATGCAGTCCCTGGGGCCCAAAGGACCAGCCATGCACCTTAGGCAACTATGTTAGCTACGCGATCAACGTCTCGATGTCATCCGCGGCTGCCGATGTCGCTGCCGGAATCCAGTTTGCGCGAGAGCACAACATCCGTCTCGTAGTGAAGAACACGGGACATGAGTAAGTTGACAACATGAGTGAGCGCAGCTGGACAGGTAACACTAACGGCGTCGATCTCTTCAGCTATGTGGGCCGTTCCACGGGTACGGGCGGTCTCTCGCTCTGGACGCACAATGTCCAGGGGTACCAGGTCATCCAGAACTACACTCGCCAGGATTACACGGGACCGGCTATCAGACTGGCGGCCGGAGTCCAGGGCTACCAGGCCATGGAGTACGTCCACGATATCGGGTACCGAATCGTCGGTGGTGAATGTCCAACTGTGGGCATTGCCGGCGGCTACACGACCGGCGGCGGGCACTCGCTCCTCAACAGCAAGTACGGAATGGCAGCCGACTCTGTGCTCGAGTGGGAGGTCGTCACTCCCGATGGCAAACTCGTCACGGCCACCCCGTACGAGAACTCGGATCTCTACTGGGCCATGACCGGCGGCGGCGGCGGCACCTGGGGCGTCTCACTCAGCATGACCACCAAGATATACCCGGACGGCATCGTCGCCGGCGCGCGGTTGGTCTTCAACTCGACCGGCGCATCCGACGAGACGTACTGGAACGCCACGGCCAGGTTCTATGCTTTTCTCCCCGGGTACACGGACAAGGGTAACTCGGCCACATGGGGTCAGACGAGCACTTCGTTCTCCGCCCTCACGCTAACCATGCCGGATATCACGGCATCCGAAGGGGCTGCGCTGTGGGCGCCGCTCCTGGGAGAGTTCGATGAGATGGGGCTCTCCTACAGCTTCGAGCCCCTGCAGGCCGACTCCTACTACGATCACTTTGACCGGGATTACGGCCCGCTCCCGTACGGGACGGAACCCGCCGCCACCGCTCACTTCACCGGCCGCATCGTGCCCCGCGCCGTGATCGCCGATCCCACGAGCACCGAGGCGCAGGACTTCATCGGCGTGGTGAAGAACATCACCGGCTCGCTCCAGGACGGTTTCGAGTTTGGCTGCAACGCCGCCAGCGTCGGCCGGTGGGCCGGTGCGGACAACGCGGTCCTGGCGGCTTGGAGGGACTCGGTCGGCTTCTGCGTCATCGTGCGCCAGTGGGACCGGGAGGTGTCGTTCGACGAGAATCTGGCGGTCAAGGAGTTCATGGTGGACGACCTGGTCCCCGCGCTCGAGGCCGCGACGCCCGGGGGCGCCATCTACGTCAACGAGGTGGACCCGCTGTACCGGGGCGACTGGAAGGTCGAGGGCTACGGCGACAAGTACGAAAAGCTCCTGGCGATCAAGGACAAGTACGACCCCGACGGCATCTTCTGGGCGCCGCTCTCCGTGGGCTCGGATAGGTTCACGGTCGACAACGAGGGCCGGGTGTGCCGCGTTTAAGTTTTAGCCCCTACTTCACATTTTTCTTTGGCGGCGTTCTTCCTGTGGTGATGGATATGAAAATTTGGTGTCATAGATTAATTATCTAGATCTACTGTCTCGGCGACATTCAGTATAGAATTTCTTATTGATAATCATTTATAGAATGGATACTTCCAACTTCCTCAAGTTCACGTACCTACTAAGCAGCTAGGTAGTTAACAATGTTTTCACTCACACGACAGCAATACCGCCTGGTCATTGGAATCGTTTGACCAAACGGCAGTCCGGGAAGCGGCATTTGTGACCGATCGTGTCTGGTGCTTCCCCAACCCACAGTAAAAGTGAAACGCTCTTCAGTGAGCGGCATGTGGCATTTAAAAGGGTGAAGTCGACCTCGTCGACAGATAAGTACTTACGGGAATAATGTTGAACTACCTGACACTCGGGGGCTGAAGTCGCTTTTAGAAATATCAATGGCTAAGGGATTCTTCAGGGCAGAATTCGGTCGAGATAAGAGCAGCACGATGTTGTGACGTCGCATGGGACGGCATTTCTCCCGGCGGTCAACCCCGGCCGCCTGCCTGAAGAAGTTGGCGTTGGCTTGACAGGGGCTTCGACCGTCTGGGGTACCAAGATAAATATCTCGGTTCTGATTGGTCCGCATGCATCCCTGACTGGGAGAGAAACCAAACGGCAGTGGCCGTGATTTTTTTTGGAGTAGCCTAGGTCACATAGGCTCTCTACATAAACCTCGTACGAAGTACTACATACAACTACCTACCCTGCAAGGAATGAAGCGGGATAAATCCCGACCCAAGCACCAAACCAATCGTGTACCGCTTTGGAAAAAGTACAGCCGAAGGAAGGATGACGAAGTATCGGGCCTACCGTGCTATCTGGACCAACACAGGCATGGGCCCTCTGGCACCGAGACCCAGCAGCCTGGCAGTTACAAAACCAGCTCGCGCCCAGCCGGCTCGTCCTCGCTCCCGTGCCTTGGCTCTCTCTCAGCCAGCCAGTCAACCGTCTAGGGAGGCGATTCTTATTACTCACCTCATCCCAAAAGTACCTAAGTAGGTAGTTCCAAGATGGCTGCTGTTGACGCCGCCGAGAAGCATGGCTCCGAATCGGGCGACCCGGAGAAGGGCGACGACGCCATCGACCCCCCGCCCGGATCTAGTCTCCACGACAGAAAATACCTCGACGGCCATCTCGCCGAGCTCGAGGTCGACCTCGGCCAGGTCCTGGTCAGCAAGGAGGAGGGCGAAGGCGACTGGGATGCCGATACCAGTCCGTTTCCCGCCGTCCGGGCCGTGGTGCCCGAGACCGACGACGCCGGCATCCCCGTCAACACCTTTCGCGCGTGGTTCTTGGGAATTGTACGATACGCGACACGCAACCCTTGCTACTGATACTGGTGATACTGCTGAGGTGCATAGTAGACTAACCTTCTTCGTCTCGTCATTGTAGGTGTTCGTCTTCCTGGGCGCGGGCGTTAACCAGTTCTTCTCGATGCGGTACCCGGGCGTGCGCATCGTGTCGCTGGTGGCCGAGCTGCTGGCCTTCCCGCTCGGCGTCGCGCTGGCCAAGCTGCTGCCGCTGGGGCGGCTCAACCCGGACCGGCACTTCAACATCAAGGAGCACGCGCTCGTCACCATCATGAGCAACGTCTCCTTCGGCTTCGGGTCCGCCGACGCCACCAACCTGATCCAGGCCGCGCGCTTCTACGGCTTCCGGATCCCCGCCGGCTTCTCCGTCCTCGTCGTCCTGTGCTGCCAGCTGTGCGGCTACGGCGTCGCCGGCCTCTCGGCGCCCTGGCTCGTCCGCCCCGCCTCCATGATCTGGCCCGGCGTGCTCGGCAACGTCGCCCTGCTCAGCTCGCTGCACTCGCGCGCCAACGCCGTCGCCGACGGCTGGCGCGTCACGCGCATCCGATTCTTCCTCGTCGCCGGCGGCGCCGCCTTCGTCTGGTACTGGTTCCCCGGCCTCATCTTCACCGGCCTGAGCTACTTCACCTGGATCTGCTGGATCGTGCCGGACAACCTCGCCGTCAACCAGGTCTTCGGCATGGTCACCGGCATGGGCCTGTTCCCCCTGACCTTCGACTGGTCCATGGTCGCCTACAACACGAACCCGCTGCTGAGCCCCCACTGGGCCGCCCTCAACGTCTTCGTCGGCTTCGCCGCCTTCTTCTGGGTCGTCACCCCCGCCATCTACTACACCAACACCTGGTTCACGAGCTACCTGCCCTACTGCACGGCCGACGTCTACGACCGCTTTGGCGAGCTCTACGACACCGCCAAGGTCGTGACCAACAACCTGTTCGACGAGCAGAAGTATGCCGAGTACTCCCCTCCCTACTTGCCAGCCACCTTTGCTTTCGTCTACGGCCTGGCCTTCGCCTCGATCACGAGTGTGCTGTCGCACGTTTACTTCTTCCACTGGGACGAGCTCAAACAGGCGATGCGGGGGACCCTGAAGTTGGACGTTCACGCGAGAATGATGAAGGCGTACAAGTCAACCCCATGGTGGTGGTTTCTCATTGTCGTCTTGGTCGTCTTCGGGATGTCTGTCGGTGTTGCCGAGGGCTATGATACTGGGCTTCCGGTATGTTTTTTTCTATTTTTATATCTATATTTTCGGGGAACACTCCCGGTGCTGCTGGAAAGTAAAACCTGCTGATTCTTAGGGACAGTGGTGGGGTGTGATTCTCGCCTTCGTGATCCCGGCAATCTACATGGTGCCATGCGGGATGATCCAAGGAGTGACCAACGTCGATGCCAACCAGCTCAACGTCCTGTCCGAGTTCATCGGAGGTTACATGTTCCAGGGCCGCCCCATCGCCAACATCCTGTTCAAGATCCTTTCCACCGACGTCGTCGGCCAGGGGCTCTACTTCGCCATGGACATGAAGCTCGGCCACTACCTCAAGATCCCTCCGAGGACCCTGTTCTTTGCTCAGGGCCTCGCCACGGTCCTCGGCGCCTTGACGCAGACCGGCGTCTCCCTGTGGATGCTGGGCAACGTCGACGGTATCTGCGACAGCGACCAGCCGCAGGGCTTCAGCTGTCCCAACGGCCGCACCGTCTACTCCAGCTCCGTCGTCTGGGGCCTCGTGGGCCCTGCGCGGCTGTACTCTGTCGGCGCCATCTATTCGCCGCTGCTGCACTTCTTCTGGATAGGACTGATCTTCCCCCCGATTACCTACTACCTATGGAAGAAGACGGGCAGCAGCTTCGTGCGCAAGATCAACTGGCCGCTCATCTTCGTCGGTACCTACAACGTCCCGCCGGCCACCGGCATCAACTACAGCAGCTGGTACATCGTCAACCTCATCTTCAACAAGATCATCTACAGGCGCTTCTACGCTTGGTGGACCAAGTACACGTATGTGCTCGCTGCTGCCCTCGACACCGGCCTGGCCATCAGTGGCATTGTCATCTTCTTCGCTATCACCTATGGTCCCGGCATCACTTTCCCAGACTGGTGGGGTAACACTGTGTAAGTGCTCGATTCTGCCACTTTTGAGGATGGCTTCTGGATATACTGATATTCTGTTTACTTAGATGGCAAAATACTGCCGACGGACTTGGTACACCCTGGCTTCAAATGCCCGATGTAGGGTATTTTGGCCCGCCTAATGGGACGTGGCATTGATGAGAATGTTGACTGACAGATTATTATGTTTTGTGACGGAATATGGGTGGCACGAGTTCCGAAGACCATTCCAAGAGTTTATCGATTTTTATTCACACATACGCACACGCATATATACACACACATATATATATTTATCAAGCTCTGTCAATAATCTGCTTTGGTGGCATTTATTGCTACATACGCTGTGTTCCACATCTTATCCTTGAAATATGTACTAAACGACTAAATTGCTACCAGACCTAAAAACCACACATATATGCTAACCTTCCTAAACGCGGCTCTCACTACGCTTTTTTCTTTGTTTTTTTAACCCCCTGTCGTACAAGAAGCTTTTTCCCCACGGAGAAAGTGACAAGGGAGCAACCCCAAGCAAGCGAGTAGGATAACGTCTCGGGCCCGCAGACGATCAGGTCCTGCTTTCGTCTGGTGCAGATGAATGACGCATGATCCTGCTCGGCATGGGTGAGATAAACTTCTACAGGGTCGTGTGTCCGGGTAGGCCTGAGAAGAAGGAGACTTCATGTGGCTTGGCTTCTTAAATATTGAATAAATTATTGACACGCGCTGACCGGAGGTTTTGAGTAGGAAACAGGTATCTAGGTATACTACTATGCGGGTGTATTCGTACTCATTGATCATCGTCCTAATAATGATTGTCCGGATGAAATGTTACTCTGGCCGAGGCAGCTTACTCGCCCCTCCCAAACCCCTCTTCCGGTGTCGCCAGACAACCAAGCACCCCCTAGTCGCTCTCTAACTCCTTAGGCCACAATAACTCCCTCCTCAGGAGGCAGCGTATCATGGTAATAAAAACCAGGCACCAGACTAAGATCAACGCGGCTGCCATGACACACCCAAAGATCCTCAGCCCGCTACTTCCCAGGGCAGCGCTCAGCTGCAAGGTGGCGGTGACAAGCGCCGTGTTGGGGAACACGAAGGACCACCAGGTCATCTGGAAAGGCATCTTGTGTCGCTCGGGCCGGACGTACTTCCACAGGGATCCGACGGATACTAGGAAGAACCAGAAGCTCAGACCCCAGAGCCAGAGGCCCAAGAGCGTTGCCAGCATTTGGAGGATGAAGGTCGCGTGGGGTTCACCGGAAAAGTCGGGAGGAAGGATACTTCCGGCTTGTTGACCTAAGGATACTGGGTTGGGGGTTTGCGATGTCAGTTCCTTGGGTTAGTGATCAGGTAGGGGAAATTGGCCCAAACGTGATAGTGTACGCACCTAAACCGGCAACCGTAAATCCGCTTGGACCAATGGATATAAACTGCTTGTTGTCAGCATGCAGCTCTTTGGGATGCTCCCATCATGACGTACCACACCGGGCCGTTGCATGTCCCGTGGCAGTTTCTGGGTCATCAGGCGGTAAAGGAAAGCTGCGCATATCATGAAGCTGATGAGGAAGCCGGTTCCCTGTACTGAGACGGCACAGGCTGCTATAGCCAGACGCTGCACGGCCGGATCCCCAGGAGCGATTCTATCAGCTGCAATGAGGTTGGCTGCGAAGGGCGCCGTGAGCAGTAATGGGTAGCCCGGAAACACCCAGACAGGTGTCATGGTATGTATTGGGAATATCCTAGGGGACTGATTAGATATACATCGAGATACACGTGTACTGGGTCACATACTGCGTCGACCATAAGATCAAGTACATGCCAGCGCTTGCCACTACGCTAACGATAATATAAACCCAGAACAGCCATTGCATGGCTTGTTGTAACCACTGCATTATGCGGAGTCAGTAGCTAGGTAAACATCATAGGAATAGCAAGAGTTGGAAACATCTCAAAGCTGAATAATTCCTGAATCATCCCAGACATGAATTGTGCTCGAGACAATGGCTAGGAAAGGGTGATGAAAGACTCGAGGGAATGCATACCGGGCCCGTGCTGGGTATCCCGTATTCACATGTATTGATGAGAATTGTCGCAATACTACCAAATGTCAACCAAACCAATGCTTCAGTACTCTGAGAAACACGAACTTACGATACGACCGGGAATAATGTCAGCTAATGTATCTAAGCTATGATGGTCGGGGCAGCTTACCACGGCTGGTATGAACAGACTCTCCATCTGGTCGAGGAAGGAGTGCATAAAACTTCCAGGAACCATGATGAACCTCATGGTTATCAAGACGCAGTTCATGACGAAAAGACATATATTGAAGAGGAAAAAGACAAGTCCAATATACCAGATCCACGAAGCTCCGTATTGGTTCCATACTGATGAGCGGTTAGACAGACTTGAGTAGACTCGGTCCGTAGAATTCTGGCTTACTGGAATGAAGCACATTGGCAATCCCACCGGTGGCCTGGAGGACTCAAGTTGGTGAGGAGGTCGTTGAGATTATCATCAATGGGCCCGGCTTACCATTGTCTACCGAGCCATCAGTCACGGACGCGGGAGCAGAAAGGGGCAGATGAAGGAAGCGGGGTCAGCTCGACTCACCATCGTGAACCATGTCCATTGATAGCAACATATGCGGTCTCGGATGCCTATCTTTTGTCCGTGTCTATCCTTACGGGCATTGGAAATCATCCTGGCTAGACTTTCGGGATTTGGTGTGTCAGGGAAGGAGTAGGGTGCTGCCCCTTTCTCGCGCTGGCGGGCACCTGTGAGTTTTGCAGGAGAGGAGGCGGATCTCCGAAAGAAGTCTTCTCTGGGAGTCATATATCCATTCTCAGCGTGTTCCAGGCTGAGCTGGGAAGTCATAGCTCTGGACATTTTAACATGCAGAAGTCGTCTGGCGTACGAGCAAACAGCTTGGAGACGATGTAGAGGCAAGCGAGGAGTACGGGCTCAACGTGGGACAGTGCCGAGTGGAAGTTGACAAGGGTGGTGAGGAAGACGACGAGATGTAGGACGACAGATCCGACGTTGGATATAGACATAATCTGGTCTCGGGCCTGCCGGCGCGGGTTGCCCAAAGTGTGGTGTGATGTAAAACAAATACAACTGAAGGGAATGACGGTTGCCGGATGGATGGATGGATGGATGGATGGATGGATGGATGGATACCGTTGTAGGTACTACGGTATGTACTGCTGCGCTGCGTACTTCAGGTAAGTTAATAAGTAAGTATTAAGTAATGAGGATGCGATAATCAGTGCAAGGTGGAGTGCGTGACTTGGAAGAAAATCCAGAGTTCCAAGGTTCCCCGTGTCCCGTCGGGTGCGACTTAGGTTCGGTCCCAGCACCCAGGTTGTTTTGCTGCTGCCGGTTGCCGATTCACACCTGTCACCACCAGACCACGCTGCACGCTGCCACGAGCTAGCCAGCTAGGTTCGCTTATTAACGACTTGGTGCTGGCCTAACGGTGTCTGAGCTACCCAGGTAGGACAAGATCGACTCTGCCCGGTTGGACAACAAGGGCAACAGATCGACTGGGCAATGGGACAGAAGCCTATCAGCCTGCATGCGAATAATGCGCAAAACCACGTGCTTATTCCAACCGCAATGTGAACTTCAAGTTATCTGCTAAGTATTGGAACTTCGTATGGGGAAACCCCGCCTCCCGTGTCCCGTGCCCCGTGTCCCGTGTCTTGGGACTTGAGACTGTTGAAGGGAGCCCTGGAGGTTCAGAGGTTGTTGAAATGTGTAAAACAACGGGCGGGCTATTAGCGGCGGCAAATGAATCGGCCTTCATGTCAAGCGCCACATTGAGTACCTAGGTACTTCGTACATAAGTAGATACCTAGGTACACCCCATGTCTTCCAGATCATTTGAATGATTTGAATTTCAGTCCATATACTACGAGAACTTATACCACTCTACACAAAATATTCGCACGAGATGTCAATATGATCGGAGAGTATTCCATTATGACTTGAGTCTGTACAGCAGTCCAAAGACCAGTGATGTTGAAGATGGCCGTTATTTGAATAGTCCAGCTTGCCAGCCCTGGACACTGGTTCTCTAGTGGGGTTATCCGTCATCATTGGGGGCCCCCCACAGCCCTGGAGGAGTTCACCATCGGTCACTAAATTACATAGTACAGGCCTGGAGACTGGATACCCGTACATCCATGTATGCTGCCACGGTATTCCTCCATTCCGACTTCTTCCTCTCTACATTTCCATTCTCCCAGCATTCTCTCCTGAATGGCATCCTCATTGTCCCTTCAAGGTTACTAACCTCACCAGCATTTTTGCATGTCTTGAATTGACTTTGTCTGACTGAACCGACTATTGTACATACACACCTTCTCTGCACGCGATTATCCAAGTCAAACCCGAACTCGAGTTGATCATTATCCCTCATAGCCTGTCCTTCTGCATTGCGTTGTCGCGAAGAAAAGGAGGCATTTGCTTGCTGTCTGCTGTTATTCTGTTCCTTTCCCACCCTCCGAATCTCCCCGACCTCCGCTCATCGGCGAGATCGACACCTCCCTGTTGCACAACTCACGAATACACGGCGCAAGCATCATTGATGGAGCGCCATTCGAATCCCCAATATATCTACCTATAGCCACGTGCAGAGCCGAGACTGGTTGGAAACGGTGGCGGGATTTCTCGAATAATACCATGTCACTTCGTCGTGCACCTCCAAAGCGCTGGTCTCTACATGATACCTATGGTAAGTGTAAATGCCTCAGAAATCGTACCTTGTATTCACTGGATGGTATGGCTGACTGGAACATGCATGATGGAACAGGGTTTATATCCATCTTCTGCGAGGCCCAAACGCGAGCTTATTCCCAGAGAACAACTGCCGGGTGTACCTCGAGAATAACCACAACTCAAACCTCACCAACCCAGTATAGATCTATTTCGGCAGTGCAAGACGCGCCCACTACTCCTACTACTACTGCCGATTCACAACATGGACCATCTATACCGCTGCACGTGGTACGGCGTGGGTTTCATACTTACTTCGTAACACATCTGCCCTCCTCCTCGCTACACCCAGACTCGCGCGCTCCCACTGGTCTACACCACAAACTACCTCGATCTGCTGCAGCACCACATCAGGGGGGGTCCGGTGCTGCACCTGTATCCCCGCCGCATTTACCAAGCACGCGGGACTTGACTGTCGTACGAATACCACTTCGAAGTGCCAAACACCACTTTGGCGCATCCGAGTCGAGGGGCTCTCGTCCATACAATGAAGACTCGAATCAGGCGGGCACCATCGATATGCCCGCCTTTGCGAGACGTGCTCCCATTAGTCTCGTTAGGAAGGCCATGAACAAGAATGGAGAAGCAACCTCTGCCGACAGTGCTTACGGCGATCCTCAAATATTCTATTTTGGTGTCTTCGATGGCCATGGAGGAAACCAATGTAGCGATTTCCTGCGCGATGAACTCCACGGCTACATAGAAGAAGCCGCTGAGGAATTCCAGCTGCGGAGTAGCCTGCGGACGCTGAGAAAGGGGAAGAGACCTAGCACTGGTCCCACTCAAGGCGCGCCGACCCCTATCTTGTCAGACGCCGAAGCAGGAGGGCAGAAAGAGCTGGACAAGCTGGATATAAAAGGCTCTCAAGAAGTGCTCAAGGAAGCTAATATACCCGAGACGAACGAGCACGGCGCTATTATAGACGTCGAGAAAGCTGACGCTATCGAAAGTCTCGATCCTGTTCCGGCTAAGGTCTGCCATTCAAAGGCGTTGCGACTGCAGAAGGAGCTGGTGAACGAGTACAAGAGTACGATTGGTGGATACTTCCGGCGCTTCACCCCGCCTCATTTTCAACCGGGCTTAGAGCCAGAGGCCCCTGAACCACCAGTCAGCATAGAATCTGTCCTCACATACGCCTTTCTCCGTGCAGACCTTGACTTCGTCCAAGCCCAGGCTCGAAAGCCGGATCCCGATGACCCGTACGTATCCGACACGGCTCTCAACGTCGATGAGGTGCTCGGCAAGCCTCATCACCTCCCTCCGTCCGGGCACGGAATCGGTGGACGAACCCGCTTCAAAGGCGGCTCGACTGCGTCCGTGGCCCTCATCTCCACGCCGACTCCAGCGCCCTTTTGGCACCCAGCCGCCACATCCACGCTTCTGGTCGGCCACGTAGGCGACACGCGCATCCTCCTCTGCGAGACAGCCACGGGCATTGCGCGGCCGTTGACCTCGGATCATCATCCTTCATCACCCACAGAATCACACCGCCTCCGACGCTTCGCCACGTCCTTCATCACGGACTCATTCGGGGAGGAGCGGATCCAAGGACTGGCCAACTCGCGCGCTTTCGGGGATGTGGGATCCAAGCGCCTCGGGGTATCCGCTGAGCCCGAGATCACGCGCACCGAGCTGGGGCCGGCCCAGTACAGCTTCCTCGTCCTCATGTCGGACGGCGTCTCGGGGACCCTAAGCGACCAGGAGATCGTGGACGTTGTCAAGGAGGCCAAGACGCCCGAGCAGGGGTCCCGGGACGTGGTGGCCTACGCCACCGAGGTCAGCTCCAGCGGCGACAACGCGACATGTCTCGTCGTGCGCCTCGGCGGGTGGGAGCGGAGGAGCGAGGGCGGGCTGGGGAGCTTGGGGACCAAGGAGATCAGGGATTTCCGGCGGAATGAAGCCTTGGATCCTAGGAGGGGCCGGAGGTGAAGGGACACGGTGAGGCGACGTTGTATTGTACTTAGAACGAACGGCGTTTATTTCTACAGAACAACACGTCTACCTGGGGTTCTCTTTTCTTTGGCGTCTCATAATTGCTGGTGACACATGTCAGGTACGTACACAAAGGGTTCTTCTGAGTGACCTGATAATAGCATACAGGCAGAGGTAAAGGGAAAGGGATGGGCTAGACTAACTAACTCTTGCTTGATAATGCTGGCCGGATTGGGCTACCTGAGAAAAAGGGCACATATAGATAGACAGGAGTGGTGGTGAAATCCGGGAAAGGTAAAAGCAAATAGAATAAAAAGGACCAAGACATAAAATACATTTCCACTTATGGAGATAGAAGAATCAAGTGATACCTCTTTTTTTTTTCTTCTTCGGTCGTACCAACTCTGGTAGTCACACTTTATATACCTAGACTACACATCAGTAAGGTTATACCCAACTTACCAAACCACCCAGACGCGCTCTCTCTCTCTCTCTCTCTCTCTCTCTCTCTCTCTCTCTCTCTCTCTCTCCTGTCCTCTCTTGTCTATCTTACCATATCCTCACCCCCCCTCGTTCTCAAAACACCCTTTGTATCTGCCTATAATGTCCATAAAACAAGCTTCTATAAATCCGCCTTTGCGAAAATATTATCTGCAATATAAAGTCAGCCAGTCCACAGTTTGTAAATAAACAGGCGCTGGGTTCACCTGAGGATGGTCAGTCATTACTGTATGTGATTACTGGATGGACAAATAGATACCTACTCCGTAGGATAGTATAGATACCTAGGTAGATAGATAGATAGAAAAAACCGCCCCCGACACCTTCATTTCATTTTCCCTGAACCCCCAAACTCCCATTTTTTAATCTGTCCGTCCATGGGGTTTTTATTTTGAATAAAATCTCAGGAAATAATAGCTGGCTTAATGTTGGGACGGAACTTTAAATCTTCTCATGGCATCGCCATTCATTCATTCATTCATTCATCCCTCACACTACAATACAATACAATCCAAATGTTCACAATACGAGTGCACATCCGGTCCGGCTCATCTTACATACGTCTCTGAGACGGAACCAAAAACATACACGAAGAGAGAGAGAAAAGAGGGAGATAAATAAATAAATTATTCAATATTCAAATGAAGACTCCGGCGCTCTATGTATGTGTGTGTTTGAGTGATTTGAGTTCGTATGGGTGGTTTGAGAAAAAACGGACAGACAGACAGACGGTATAGTATGTATGGATGTATACGTGACACAATACGGTAGGGTAGGGTAGGTAGGGTAGGACGAAGGGCAACGAAGACAGGGATGACGACAGACGACCTTGTAGATGTCGTCGGGTCGGATTCAAACGTACATAGGAGGGGGGACCTATTAGCTCACTTCGCTCTTCTTGTATCAACTTCAAGTTGACAAGGTAGATAGGTAGGTAATGAAACCACTTCGCCACCCCATGTTTCCCTCCCCTTCCCCATTTTACCCCCTTTCCGACGGGAAACCAAATCGCCATCAAGCTTAAAGAAAAACCCAAAATGCTAAATGCTACCTCGAGACACCCAGGGCATCCAGGCGCTTACACGAGGCCATCTCGAACTCGTCGGCGATCTTCATCTTATCGGGATCGGGGAAGAACCAGCCCTGGGCCTTCTCGATGAGGTCGCGCTTGGTGCGCATCTCGGTCTCGCAGCGGCGGCGGAAGAGGCGGACGAAGGCGACTTCGGCCTCCTTGTCGAGCTGGCCGAAGCGGTGGTCGGACCAGCCCGCCACGTCGTGCGGGTCGACGTAGTAGTTGAGGTTGAGCTTGGGCGTCGTCCGGTGCAGCGTCAGGGGCGGGTGCGCCGCGTCGAACACCATGGTCGGCACCGCCGGCTGCGACTCGCCGCCGCCCGAGAAGAGCGACGTCAGCAGCGGGAAGACGAAGAGGAACAGGATCGGCAGCAGGCCCACGAATGTGTCCCAGCCCGTCTGGGGCTGCGCGTCCGGCCGCGGTCTCCGCCGCGGCACCCCGCCGCCCATCTGGTGTACGCGGAAGCCCCGGTTCCCGCCGAGATTGAACACGAATTGCGGTCCCGTGTCGAAACCTGAGAGACGAGAGCAGTTAGTCATGCGATCCTGAGCCACACTCCAAACACTGCGAGAGAGAAAACTTACCACCACCAAAAGGCCCCCCAAACCCGCCACCGAAGAACCTCTGAAACATCTCCTCGGGACTAATCTCGTCCTCCCACATGCCGCCCGCCCCAAACCCGGGCCCAGGGCCACCACTGGCGGCCCGACCACCCCCAAACCCCGAGGCGAAGGGGTTCCCGCCGCCGGCCGAGGCCTGGGCGCGGGCGCTCTCGAAGCGGCTGTCGGGGTCGGTGCCGAAGCGGTCGAACTTTTCGCGCTTCTCCTTGTCGCCGAGGACGCCGAAGGCGCGGCTTACCATCTTGAAGGCCTCGTCGGCATGCTCGTGGCCGTTCTTGTCCGGGTGCGTCAGCAGCGACTGCTTGCGGTAGGCCTTCTTGATGTCGCTGTCGCTGCACGTCGTGCGCACCGCCTCGATGTCCAGGATGTCGTAGAAGGCCGTCGGCTTGCACCGCCGGATCCGCAGCACCGCCGCCTTCTGCTCCACTGTGTACTTGCGCTCCTGGTTGCCCTGGTTGTGGTCCCGCGAGCGGGCCGCGCCGCCGTTGGAGGCGTCGGCGCCCGACGAGGTCGCGCTGGGCATGGCGGTGTCCAGGCAGAGCTTGAGGTTTTCGAAGAGGGGGGTCTTCCCCTACTTGCGAGGATCGGGGGGCAAAGAGGCGAGTTGAGATAGTCGGTGGTAGGGAATTCTGGCGTTATCGGATGCGGGAATGGTACGCCTGGTGCGGCTGAAATGGGGGGTTTGGCCGATGTTTATTGGGATGAGCGATGCGAGCAGTTGTAGTTGGCAACACGGTCAGTATCCAGTCGCAGTTGGCCGGGACAATACAATGTATCTCGAGTGGGCGAGCGAATGGGGAGATGAGGTTCGATAGCAGGGTCGAGCATGCGGTGGGCGTCGACGTAGAAAGGTGAAGGAGGATGAATGGTGATAGGTGAATGGTGGTAGTGGTGGTGGTGGTGGGATTGAGGCTGATAGCTATTACTTAGTTAATGATAAATTGTTGAAACGGGTCAGTCGAGTTGGCATTGGTTTCGTTGTCAAAAGGCCAGGCAGGCGGGCGGGCGCAAGGTGGCTTCAACAGTTGGACCAAACCTAGCCTTATTGTGGCTGGTGCATGATTGAAGAACCTCCAGCTTGGAAGCTCACTGGCATCCAGCAACCCCTGCTAGGGTACTGCTTTAGCGTCTTACAGGGGTCTTGAGCTTGCTGGAAAGAATGACGATATCGTCCGAATTTCTTCAAGCTCCCGTCGGTCACCTCCTGCAGGGACCTCAAATAAAACAAAATTGATTTTCTTTACAGCTGTGGTTGTGCCCACTGCGATACGAATAGAACAACTTCTATACAACCTTGTCTTCCGGCTTTATTGATTTTCCCCCTCGTCCTCCGAAACATAAACCCATTCGCGGTCCTGGTTTTACAGGCGAAACGAGAGATCGAACAATCCCCAACTCAGCTCCTTACACCTACCTACCTCCTGGAAACTTACCTATACCTACAATCATGGACAAGCCTCCCGGTGCTCCCGAGCCACCCAAGTCCGTGTTCTCGACACTTGAAGCATGGGGCAGTATGTCTCATACCCCTCCATCCAAATTCCCTTCCCCTTTTCCATCCCAAACACCATCCGCTAACCTCCTCCTCCTCCTCCTCCCCCTCCCCCTTCGACCAGAATCCTCCGTCGCCCCCATGGCCCTCGCGACCCTGATCACGGCGCTGCACTACCGACCCTTCCAGCCGCGGCCCATGCTCTTCGTGCCCATCCTGCTGTTCTCGAGCTACGCGAACCTGCAGGGGTTCAAGATCGACGGCGCCGGCCTCACCGCCGCCGCCTCGGGAACCTACGCCCTGCTGGCGCTGCGGCGGCGCCCGGGCCCCCTGGCGAAGCGCTTCCTCACGCCGCGCGGTGCCGTGCGCGGCGTGGCCCTGGGCCTCGCGGGTATGAACACCGTCGCGGGCGGCTGGGTGTACGCACGCGGGAACCGGGAGCTGGAGAAGAGGGAGAGGAAGGAGAATCCGAGATGGGTATAAAAAAGAAGGCGAGAGAGTTGAAAGAAAAGCGTTAGGTCGTGGGTAAGGAGCTGGGCGTGTGTTGCTGCTTTCATCAAAGTAAGTAGCATGGCGTACTGTACATACTGTATGAATGATTGGTTGATGAAGAGTGTCGAATCGACTCTCTGTGTACAAACTTGCAAATTCTTGAGTTGACACGGTCACATTGTCGGACGAAGTGTACGATGATGTGGCAATTTATATGCAGTAATCCTGTATTATAATGCAATTGACTCTGGAGATGGACGGTTTCGTCTCATGTCTCTGTTCCACAACTCCCATTGCGTGGCCGATATCTCTGCAACGCCTTGCCAACCCAGGAAGATATTGAGTGTTCAAAGTCCGGAAAAGAAAAAACAAAACCCAACTCCAGAAATCAAAATCAAAGATTAAGGTGACCCTCCCCACCTGGCGCCTCACCCGACCCAAACTCCGGGAGACATCTCAGCACTTGATGAGTCTCCAACCCCTTTATACACCAATGGGGAGCCACCGCCAGTAAGTAAATGAAACTTTTCGATGTGAACGATCCTGGGTCTTCTCGTCTTTCTATGATGCCAAAGCCTGGGGTATCGGGTATGTGATACGAGCCATTCCGCTCTCGTTTTCCCCAGTTTTCCGTTCTGACTCCTAGATGGAGTGCCATGCGAGGTGTAGAGGTGTCGTACTCAAAATCTAGAGGAGGTAAAAACTTTCCACTGTTTCCCGGTCGCGCCTAGGGTGTGTCGACTAAAACGAGATTCAATACAAAGAAGACAATCGAGAAAGCCGTTGGATTCTGGTCGACGTAAAAGCCCTCCATGGCATCCATACGTCCGTATTTGCTTCGACCTCAACGCAGGAGAAAGTCGTATCGATGAGACCTCGTGTACAAGGTCATCAGCAGTTCCGGCAGACTCGTGTAGAACGCTGCACACTATTCTGCTGCTGATTGATGTTGAGCTCTTCGATTTCTCCGTCTTGCTGCTACTATCGCTGGAACTCATCCTACATGGGCTCGAATGGTCTTGTCAACATACGCTCCTCGGGATGCCGCAAGAATCTTGCCGCTGGTGTAGATGAACACGCCGAGGGCGAAGGCGGCGAAGACGACGGACCTGGTGAACCTTCCCACCAGACTCAGGCCACCGTCTGCTGCAGCTGGTGCTCCTGCTGTAGAGGTGGCGGCGCGGATAGATAGGCTGGACACCTTGAAGTCGGTGATGTACTTGATGTCTCCCTCACGGGCCTTAGGCGCGGCGTACCCGGAGTACTCGGAGATAATGCGCTCGAGATCCCACTCGTTTGCCTTTCGTAGGACCCCCACGACGGATCCGGTTCTATGCTTTCCGTGATTGCAGTGGATGAGAAGCGGATGGTTCCTACGGTCGGTGACGAAAGCGATAATGGAGGCCATCAGTGCTACGGGGATCTCCTCCTTTTTTGTGCCGGCCATATCGAAGACCTTCTGCCGGATCCCGTTCCCGTCCATGAACTGCTGGAAGCCGTCGGGAAGCTCCTTGTTGACCAGGGTGACAATAGTCCGGAGGCCAAGACCCTGGATGAAGGGGTAGTCGGCTGCGACGGGGTAGCCACTACGGTAGACGCCAGGGACCACATTGCCGAAGTTGACGGGCATCGCGAGGGGCGTCACGCCGGCTGCGAGCTTCTCACTTGTCAGAAGCTCAATTGAGTTGCGGTGACGCAAACTCGAGGCGGCAACGGACAGCTGAATGATGGTATCAGTATCGCGATCCGTGCTGCGATGCTGACTATCGTCCGCGCGAGACATGGTGATTATTTGGTGAGAGGGATATGGAAACAAATGGGATGAAAATACGAATGAATGTCCGAAGTGGGATATTGGAAGAAAAAAACTTGGCCAGAAGGTTCCAATGATTCAAGAGAAGGTAAGGAGATGACCGAGTTCGTCTATAGTAGAGGGTAATAATATGACGAGATGGGTGTAACTCGTCAGCGGAAGGTGGTTGGATAAGCTGGGTGTGAGTACCTATCCGACGGTGGAAGGAAGATGGAAGATGGAAGATGGAAGATGGAAGATGGAAGATGAGATATGGAAGATGGATTACAGACGGTCCAGAGACGCAGTCAACCTGGCGAGAAGTCGGGCACCCATCTTGACGTTTAGTGAAGGGAGATGAGATTTGTAGGTCAGGGTCGAAGTACTGATCTTGCGGCGGAAAAAAGATGCGTTTGATGAAGGGTGATTGAGAGAGTATTTTAGATTTTGGAGAGACTAGAGTGTTGTGCTGGAGGCGGAGAAAGGTTTGTCGTGTTTGTGGAGTCGATCCGCGCGCTATTGTGCTCAATGGGTCCGTTCGGGAGGCCGATTAGAGTTCCACTATAACTGGCCTCCTTCCGGGGGCTCTTTGGGGTTCACGGGTGTGTATCCGGTACATCCAATGCGTACAGTTCTTCAGCGGGGGTGATTAAAGCCCTGGCTTCCCAACACAGTAGAGGGGTAGAGAGGTAGAAGAACCTGGCGTTTCAAGGTTTGTTAGCCTTCAGAACTATCTACACCGCGAAGAGAAGGATTGAAAAAGTAAAAGAATGGTGTACCTTGGAAACTTGCGCTTTTACTCGCATTTCAGCTCACACATACATACATATGAAGTACCTACTTAGTGTAGGTAAGGCCCGGGGTACATCCACCACAGGTTCGAGTATTTTTCCGTACCTAGGTAGGTACGCTTGAATCGAAACTCTCTCTCTTCTAGCTCTTCGCATCTCACCATGGGGATGCCAAGGCCCAGGACAATCTCGTTTCATGCATATACGTCCTTAGTTGCGTTACCATGGCGTTCCAAGGTTGCGTGTGTCTCGAAAAGGTGGTATCGATTGGGTGGTGTTCATTCGATATCAAGGCTGTTGGATACACTGGATGTGATTACACTAGGCTGTTTAAGAATGAAGACAACCCGTAGGCAAAGTCAGAGAGAGTCCTTCGAAAGGGACATAAACATTTATATGGATACATATGTAAGAGTACTCTGTGTATTATATATGCGTCCTCGTAGGAGTCATCGGAACGAGTAAGATACAGAATGGAGTAGACCCAGTTGAGTCACATAACAGAAAACTTGATTCATACCTAGCTGCCAGGTAGGTACTCCGTAAGTACTGGAGATGATGTAGATGCATCATGCCACGATGTACATTCAGCCTCAAAAAGAATCACCTAACCTTAGGTGGCTTTGTCCCCGGGTTATGACGCAAGTATCCGTCGCATCCATCCCTGTCCAGGTGGCATGCCCGGGGGCCGATATTGCCAGTGCCAGGTACCACAAGCCTCGGATTCGTCAAGTTATTCCGATCCTAGTGGCCTGTCACCCTTAACTGAGCTAATATCACTACCTTCATCGACCGCCACCATTTTCTCATTCTTGCCCTGTTGTTATGCTGGGCTTGGCTCGCACCGAGTAGTCTACGAAGTATCGTGAGAACTGAACTACAAAGTATGACTCCACTTTGGAGAAAACTACCAGGCATCATCCAAAGCAGTGATCGTTCCCCGCTGACGATGACCGATTTTACCTACCGGAAGACCTCCCTCGGCAATTCAACCTACTCCGACACCTGTGCTGAGTAGGCCTTGCTGGCAAACAAAATTGCTATAACAACCCTCGTTGTTTCATACAGCTAAGGCATCTATACTAGGTTAAGTGAAAGGGCACGACCAAATTCTTTGCCCCCGAGTTCGACTTGGACTATCTGCCTACCTCCTAGGTACAGTACCTAGGTAGGCTCCGATGCAGAAATCTCCGTACCAGTAGATCCGCGCCAGCCGTGTCGATCGACTTCCACATCAACGCGTCTGCAATATGAGTCCTCTCGTGCTCCTCAAGGCTTCATACCTAAGTACCATCTGCCTGCTCCGGATGATGTACCTCTGGTGAGAGATTGAGCACCTTTCCCTCTCGAGCAAACGACACTTGCATATCCACCAACCCATTGGTGGCACAGCATGCGCATATCATCACCCGCCCACTCCGACAACGTCCTTTGGTGAGAAAGTTAATAACTCTTTCAGCAAGGGGGCATCTGTCATCTCACCGTATCAGCCTTCTTATCTCCTATGCGTTCTTTCCTTGCATGTCTGAAAATAATCCGGAGCTGGAACAATGATCCAGTACGGTAGGGCTGCGGTCATGTGAGATATTAGGTCTCGAGAGCTTGCCAGAAAATTGATTAGGTCCGATATTCGGGGATCTAACGCGCCATTTTCAATCACTCTCCCTCAAGAATAATCACCACTCCCGCTGACTGCAGCTGTTCATCCACGTGTCCACTGCAATCGCCTTATGGCTTACACCTCGATCAGAACCGAAGCAGCCAGATCACCTGATTTTAGCCTTACCGCGGACTTGCATTGCTATCTTGCCCCCCACCCCCCTTTCAGCCCTACTTAGAAGAGGCGGAAGCTGACGTGCATCGAGTAGTCAGTGGTACCAGGCAGATTGCCAATGAGCATCGTTGCATACAGTTGAAAGGGGTGGTCAGATCCTTGTTTTTGACCGCTAAATGGCCAGATCCTATCTCCGTCCGCAAACCTGGAGATGGCTTCTAGAAACGACATATTCCCCCTTTCGAACAAGTCGCCACCGCTGGTGCATCTTCCCACAGATCAACCCACTCGTTCATTACGTACTGGAGAGTTGGGCCAAATTCACTAGGAGTACCCTATCTATAATGGCACTTATGCGCGGTTCAACTCTTCTAGACATTGTTGCTCATCGGACAAGTAAAGAGGGTGTGAAGTGAGAGAAAGCCTCTATGCTTAGCCAGGCATCAGTATAAGGGCCAATGCCGAATCCGCTTTGAGTCTGACGCCATGTCCTTCATCGGTCTCGCTGGAAGGCCACGAAGAGCTTCCTCAACCAGTCTCGTGACGTCCGCGGCGCAGCCAAATGACAAGCTCCAACCAGCCCCGCCTTGCCCGTAGGAGTGGACGATTCGGCTTCCGATTACCCTCAGTTCCCTCTCAACCCTCACGTTGCTCCTTCTGAAAGGGCGGAGTCCCTGTGCGAGGGGATATTTCGGGTCCACACGAGCGTCTCTCAGACCCGGTAAGAATCTCTCGCATCTCTTCCGCATTTTCTGGACGATAGGACTTTCCATAGTGAGATTGAGTGTATACTCATGCGGTTCGGCGATGCCGCCCACCAGCAGAATCCTGTCATTCCTAGGTACCAGGAATACGATTTCGCTATCGGAATGGGCAGCGTCCGCCGTGATGGTCAGAGCCGCATCCACTTTGGGAAAGTCGTTCCCGTCGTTGATGACGCGGATCAACCCGCCTCTGATCGGGTATACGCTTTCGTCACCTGCGAGAACCTGGCCCTGGATTCCGGTGCAGTTGACGATGACATCAGCGGAGAATCTGGACCGGAGAGAGTCTTCCATGGCGGTGAGGTCGCCATTCACCGTTTCGGTCACGAAACTTGCGCCTTTACTCTCAACAAGGTCCATCAGCCAGTGCATAGCCTTGTCTGTATCGATGATGGGGGCCATCAACTCGTAGGCATCCACCGCGCCATACGAGGGATCGACACCTCTCTGCTCGATGATGTCAAATCCCCGGTAGAAACCCCTGACGCCACTGGCCATTATTTCCTTCATCTTGGTGTATTGGGCCTCGTCTTTCTCGATGAGCTCGGGGAAGAAGAAATCTGACGGCATCATCCGCACACCGGACGCCTCGCTCAGCGACTCGATAGACGCTATGCCATCCCATATCTGGTACGCGATCATACACCACCTCTTGGAGTGTGCGAGGGAGATGGCGTCAGTGTGCTGACCGCAGACAGCTGGTGGATACTCCCATAGGGCACCCGCTATTTGGGACGTCAGACGATCTTGGTCGTTGGCCCAGGCGCCGCTGATGATTGTCACACGATAGCCGCGATCTAAAAGGACCCATGATCTGTATCAACAGACGTTAGCCGACGGCATGTTCTTTTTCCAATGCCGCGTAGTGTATAGGAGTTCTTTGGGAAAGGGAGTACCCCTGGGTCCTTTATTACTTACGAGACCAGTCCAGTGACGCCTCCTCCAACGACAATTATATGGGGAGATCTAGCCGAAGGTTGTTTAAGAGGACCCGCAAGAGGCGAGATATCTCTCCAAAGCGTGAGCGGCATGTTTTTGGTCTTGATTTCTAGTTCATTTGCTTCCGGTCTTTCGCTGAAGGGGACTCGTGGCCTAATGAAGCAGGAAAGATTCTTTCTGAAACAAGAGTGAGGATTCAGACAGCGATGCTACCGTTGGCTTGCTTCCTCTTTATATACCGCACGTAGTGTTGTCCCTTTCTCTTCTTAGTAAGTTTTCAACCTCCTATCATGTCTTTCCTGTGGGGAGCACGTCAAGTTCCGAGAACTATCTGATTCGTTTCCCAGCATGTCACACCCCAGTTCCTTGCTTAGATGTGCTGCAATCCTAAAACGGATTTTCTTAATAGGCGATCAGCAGAGATCGAGGCCCTTAGACCTACGAGGGAAGGGGCGGGCTCTGAGAGGCGCAAGTATGAGCGACAATACTCCCTTGCGTGGTCTGCTATGTCCCCGGTACTTTCGACCACACCGGAACACTACTAATAGTAGCGGCATTTATTCACTTCACGCAGTCCAAATTCGATCTTTATCAAGCGGTATCAGCATGGCCCCCAAGCTCTGTTGGTCGTTGGTTCATCGACAAGAATTTACAGTACATCGAGTGCCACGCTCCACCACTCTCTCCTCTGTCCCATCGACCTACATTTCGTATGGATATCTTATTACCTTTCCGAGCTGTGTACATGAATACTTGCTTCCAGGGGCTAAAGTATCTCGGATTCCCACAATGGAAGGATTCATATGGCTGATGTATCGTGTACCAGGGTAGCCACGACCCTCAAGGATACGACACTCTGGACGTCCTGGCGGACTAGCCCGACTCGTCCACGAAACTGCGAATGATGTACCTTAAATCATATACCTAACCGTCACACCTTCGTCTACTCCGCCTCATACACGCAGGGCAAGTTTGACATCCAAGATTTCAACCCTCCCTCCTCAGGAACTTGCTTTCCCAGGATAGCCTATCGCAGACTGCCCAACTTTTTGGGTTTTCACACATATGATGCTCATATGATGCTTCTATACATAGACACTTACATCAAGGAGGACACCAAGAGAGGACGGAGCCTTTCCACGTAGGTATATTCACGCAGCGTTACACCAGTGGTAGCAAAGAAATCGGCCCGGCCTTACTATTGAGTCTATACCTCCTATTCCCGAGCCAAAGACATAAAACAGCGGTCATCCTTCTTCCACTCGCCCCTCGAGACTCAATAGCAAGGCCTGCAAGCAAGGCAAGAAGAAACCCTCACACAGCAGGATCTTATATCAAGTGAAAGTGTAATAAGACAGCCACCATAGGTATCTGGGATGGCTGCCGCGATCCTTCTGGTTGGATATCATATTTATCGGGTATCAATGCTTAGGCGCCGTGCCTGTCGCGTAAGCTCTCCCGAGCGTATTCAGATAACGCGCAGGGCTTGACTTATTTCACCTCTTGTCCTTAATAACATCAGAAGAACACCGTGATATAGTACGGCATCGACAGCCCACCAGAGAGATTATCACGATATGAAGAAGCAGTCCATCATCAAGTCTTCTCATTTTAGGACCCCCAAAGCCCATTCATCGCGTGCAACCGACTGACGCAACACCGCTGCCCCCTATAAGATGATCCAGCTTGTCGAAGCTACTTTCACTGATGGGAGTAGGTAGGCTAGTCCCAACCAGCACGTATGAAATAGCCCTGATGACGAAAGTTCGCAGCTTTGATTTAACCCAGTTTCTTGTTCCTGTCTATCTATCTATGCGCGGTCCCAGCCGCGTTCGGGCTGATGCAGTTGGCTGCACCTACCCACACACATACATGCATGAATCCCGCAGCCACGCCGTGAACCAACCTGCATGATAACAAATTCGACTCTCACATGTCCATATCCACATGGTCACCTTGGAGTAGGAGTAGGATTCGTAATAGTAGTAGTCGCCAGTCGCCCGTCGACCCCCCTCCCGCTCCCCCCTTGCGCCGTAGCCTACCTAGTACCTTTATTTTTTATTTTTTATTTTTTATTTTTATTTTTTATTTTTTCGAAACCAACAAATTTTACCGAGCGAACATCATCACCTTCATCTGACACCTCGTTGACCCCCCTGTCAAGAGAAAGCTGACCCCCATACAGGATTGCAAGCTTCCCCAGACAGACGGGTAGGTCCCGCACGAGCCCACCCGCTCGCCCGCCTCACTCCTCCCAGCGGTTTTTCTCTGAACGATTGGACCTCGTTAGGACGCCGTAGAGGTAGATATTTTTCCCCTTCTCTTTCGCTCCCACTCTTTGTGTCGGTTTGCTGCAACCGATTTCCCTCCTCCCTGCCTCGTCACAGCTGACTATTTTTCTCGTAATACAGAGCCTGCCTGCGTATCCTCAGGGGTCTAACGTAGCTAGCTATGTATGCAAATCTTGAGTTTTATTTTCTCCTTATTTCTCACCGTATTCACACCGAGAGCCTTACCAACCCCCTCCTCCCCACCTTCGCCTCCCTATTCTCCCCATCTCCCCACGGTAATCTCGTATGTATGTTGTATATGTACCCCAGGTACTTACCAACCTCCCCGTACCAAAGAAGCAAGCGTCTCTAACCTTACTTATTTTAAGATTTGATGGATGGCGGGCCCATGAATTGACTTCCGAACCTATGTATCTTCAGCGGGTAGATACGAGATCGCTGCAGATCTATCTGTCGATCTCTCATGTCGAAATCGTGTCTTGTCACGTCATGTCATGTCTGTCTGTCTGCCTTACATGCCGCTCCTGCTGGCCTGGCTATGCCTTGCCTAACTAGCCCACGTATGTATGTGTGTCTTCGCGAGTCATTCACCAGGGAGGGGCTCGCGCGGCCCGAATTCAAACCTTTGACTCCTGTTTTTCCAGTGTCAAGGGGATCGAGAATATAGACCTTCCTTCTTCAGAAAGACGAGAGACGGGGCCATGGTCTGGTGTGGTCTGATCTGGTGAAAGCAGACCTCTCAAGTGTGTGCGCTGTCGACATATTGGCTGTAGGATCTGAATCCCACCCATCGGGGTAGTAGCAATGAGACTACACGATCTCTTTCTACTATCTATCCATCTATCTAAAGGGGGTAATTTCTTTTATTAATTTTTTTTCAATCTCCCCTTATACATACTTGCGACTTACGAACACTCTATTAGTTATCAATCACCTAGCCTGACCCGATACCTCCTCGGTGTGTGTTGGCTTGCATCCTCATCTCTTTCGTCATCGCTAGGTCAGGCTCCTGTCAGGGGCTACATGACCGGCCGCGCCCAGTCTCAGTCTCAGGTAGGTAGGTACCTACGAGGGAAGGGAAGGGAAGCGGCAGGGCGCGTCGTCTAGGATCAACATGCTGCCTTCCTGTTCTCCAAGACGGGGAACCACCTCGCTCCCCCCTGATATCGACTGAGTAAGCTTTCCGGGGGGACCCGCGGATCTGGGTGACCTTGCGGCCCGATGCTATCCCCTCACCCCTTGTTCGTTTTGCCATTCGTGGTGACTGATAGTGGTGCTCAGCTGAATGGGCACACTGCAGGGGTAAGGCCGTATGATTGGGGGGGGGGGGGGGGGGGGGGGGGGGGGGTGGCATTTCGATATACAGCGAATTGCTGACTGGGAAGGTATCTCTACAACTCGTAATTACATCGCCGCCGCAATTCGCAATTCCCTCCCCTGGATCGATCATCAAGAAATATGTAAGACAATGGGGCCTCGCCGGAGTAATAGAACGGCGGACCGAACTAATGTACCCTGCATCTGGATCCTGGAACGGGAGGTGAGCCAGCGAGCGGTATGCGCAGACCTGGTATACCCAGGGGCGTGAATGTCGCCACCGATCAAGTCGAGCATCAACCGAGGCTTGTTGTAGCTTGTATTGTAAGCTCGACGACGCAGCAGTCATCGACGGGTGCTGCTGAGCCTGGTATTTTGTCCCCTGCGTTTTGACAGCCTGGTCTACTGTAGCTCCTCACTCATGCCCACAGAGCCAGCCTGAAGATAGGACAGAGGTGGTTTCTCCGACGGCTGATAGCCTACCTAGCCATATAGAAGGTCTCCAGGTAGGCATTTTCACATTGGGTATTCTCCAATGCGCTCGTTGTTCCCAAGATTGACGGCATGTCATGATGTTATGATGTTGTTGTCGAATACAGCGGCATGTCTCCGATAGCCATCGATAGGTGAATACCTAACTTAGGTACGAAGTAGATACTGCTTACATCCATCCACACGGCCGGACTCAGAAGACCGGCCCCCAACCTGCTGAGTCCTGGGACGGAGTCGGGTTTGAGTGGGCCAAGCGGCGACCTCAGCAAATCTGGAACCCCCTTGGATGATTGATCACCGACGCACGCGCCTGCAAACCTGAAACATCAGCGCACCTCCTGGTTATTATGCCCTTTCCATGAGATCAAAATCTTCCCAACTGGTTTCTAATCTTCACCATCACAGCGTTGCTACTGCATTTCGCATTTTATCAAATTATCAATCGATCAACTGATTATCAATCTAGTTTATCCATCAGCATCTTTCTTCCCGCCTTAAATCTCTCTCCCCTAAAATCCAACCCACACCGCCATCCCCCGACTCATCCCCCCCCACCATCTCCAAAACCCGTCTACCCCACTCAACCCAATCCCACCCAAATCCAACAATGAACCTCTTCCCCCTCCCCCTCCCCCTCCTCCCCCTCCTTATTCTCCTCCTCACCACTGCCGCCGCCCTACTCCTCAGCTCCTGGTCCCAAGACCCCACCATCGACGTCCCGTCGCGCCACGTCCTCGGCACCGCCTCCTGGTTCCTGACCACCGGCCTCCTCACCCAGGCCTCGTGCGTGATCCTCGCCTCCTCCGCCGCCGCCGCCCGGAACCTGAAGGGGAGCGGCGGTGGTAGTAATCGCGGTCCCGGTCTCGTAGACGCCGCTAGTGTTGTTGTGGAAAGATACGACACGGCCGCGACCTGCGCGCCCTACGCCTTCGTCGCCGCCGTCTTCGGCGCCCGCCTGCACGCCTTCTCGCTCGGCGGCTACGGCCCGGACGACTGGCGCGTCGTCGTCGACGCGCCGGCGAGGGGCCCCGAGCTGCTGAGGGCCGGGGCGGCAAGAACGGGGAGGGTGGTTAGGGGGGTTGTGGGGTGGTGAGGGGGGATTGAGAGGGAGATGGCATGGGACGGGACGAGTAGTAGGAAAGAAAGGAAAAAGAAAGGGAAGGGGAAAAAAAGGAATTTGGTATCAGGGGGGGAGTCCGGAGGGATTTGTGGACCGGCCGGTTGAAAGGTTGGAACTTGTAGACTATTGTGTAGGGGCTTCGTCATGAAGGCCTTGCTTGACATCGGGCTGGCTCCGAGGTGAGCCAGATAAGTACATAATTCTGGGCTTTGCGGGGGGACGTATAGATACATGTACTTGTAATCGAGCGGGGCTGCCGAACGAATGATGGGTTTTATCTAACTTGATCCATCACGGCTCACCTATCTCTTAGAGTCGAGGGGCAGTCCGCGAAACACACACGTCCTTGAGAATCAATTGTGAGGTCTTACGATAAGTGCGAGGTGGGTAAGACTCCTTTTATTTAAATTAAGATGGGGATGCTGTAAAGAACATCCTGTGACTAAAGCGCCAGACCAGCCGCCGTCGAGGGAGGGATTTTCGTGAGGTGATGATGAAGAGCATATTACCTAGGTAGCCCTTCTACTATTGAAAAAAGAACGAGTTTTCCAAGCCCGCATAGCATAGTATTGCGATTACATTCATCCGGATAAGCAGCAAGTCATTCGTGTCATCCTACCATCAGTAGTGAGATCTAGGCAAATATGATGTATTATATAAAATTCAATTTAAAGGGCTTAGTGGCTCGAACAATATTAAAAAAAAACATTGGTGAAGAGGCAAATAAATAATCGCTAGTTAGGTTCCAAGAAAAAAAAGTAAAACTTGCACATTCATGCTTGCGTCCAGCCCTAGATCATGTGCGGTATTTGGGCGTCCCCCGCCACGAGATATCCGAATCGACCAGCTCCGCCTGCGCGTGCTGCGGGGACTCGAGCTCGGCCCGGGTCGCCGTCACGTCGTAGGCGGGGAGCTCGGATCGGCCGTGCATCGAGTCGGGGGCCCAGAGCTCGGTTGGTGCTGCCGTCGTCGTCATCGGTGGCGCCGCCGTCGAATAAGCTGCTGTGGTCGGCGTCTTCATCATCATCATCGTCGCTGTGGTCGGCGTCGGCGTCGCCGTTGTCGTCGTCGCTGGTGATATCGGCGGCTTCCCCATCATGATCGGGTCCCCGCCCCCGGGAACCAGCTGGTGGCTGTCCATCTCGACCGGCTGTCCCCGCTGTTGGCGGTCGTGCCGACGCCTCCGTCTCCGCCAGCAGAGACAGAAGGCCGCGACGCTGAGGAGGATGCCCACGAGGACGGCGGCGATGGCTATGCCCGCGATGGCGCCGGTCGAGAGCCCGCTCCCTTGAGAGTCCGCCCCGCTACTCGGGGATGTGGCACCCGACGATTCCGCGGGTATCGTGGTCGACGACGGCGACGGCGACGACGGCGAACTCGTCGACGTGCTGTCCGAGGTGAAGATGTCCTCCCGCTTATGCACTACCTGGTACATCGCAGCGCTAATGCGATAGGCGGTCAGGCTCGTGCTGCTGTCCTCCGTACCCGTCATCACGCCGGGTAATGTGAAGGGGGAGAAAACGGGTGACGTGCTGCCGGTGATGCAGGTGGCAGCGACGAACTCGGTTGCGCCGGCGGCGTCCTTGAGACACGATTGCCATCCGTATCCCGTCGCGGCTGAGTATCCACCCCTAATAGTGAAATAGACCGGTTAGCGTACAGTTTCATATTTGGTTGCGTCGGAGGGAGGTGGTATCTAAGTAGTGTGGAGAAAGAAAGGGGAACAAAAAAGCACGTACGTCGGACAGCAACCCAGTGCCGTCTCCCCCGGTTCTAGGCTAAATAGAAAGTTGAAATCGGATCCGCCGCCCTGGGTGGCCGAGACCACGGCCGTGTAGCCCGTCGGGCACATGATCCCCGGAGAGTATATCCAGTTGGCGATGAAGGCCGACTCGCCGAAATCCGGCACCGTGGTCCGAGGTGGCCAGCACTTCGTATTGGCGAGGAAAAGGCCTTCGGTCCCGCACGAGTATTCCATGCCCCCTCGCGTCGCCAGATCCGTCGCCCCGTAGACATAATCGCACGATGACGGCCGGTCCCAGGCCGCTGTCGTCAGTGGACCGAGATTTATGCGGGTCGAGGCGGTCGAGACAGCAGTGGTGGTAGCCATGGTGGCGGTGGCGGCGGCGGCGGCAGCAGCAGCAGCGTATGATTACCCCGGAATGCTCAAAATCGTTGATCCTTCCTCCTTTCTTCTTCTTCTTCGTTTCGTTTGAGTTCTTTACGCGAGGTCGTTTTCCTGTCTGTCCTGAGACAGAGCAGGATCTGATGGGCTCAAAGAATAGTAATCAGGTTTTCACATGGGACGAAAAAAAGAAAAAAGTCATCATGGGATGAAGAGGAAGAAAGAAGAGGTCTTTCGGTGAGGAGATGGGCGGCGATCCGAGTTACTTTCATATGAGGTGACAGATGAGTGACCCTGGTTACCATGGCCCCCCCCCCCCCCCCCCAGGCTCCATCGTGAAGGAACCAGTGCAGGCTTATGATAGATAGATTCACCCTAACCCGGTTTTCGCAATTACTGGACGGGGGCATGGCACCCAGGCTGCCAGGGCCGCCAGGGCAGCCGGCTCGGGAGGGTTTTAAGAATCGCTCAAGCGCGAAAGTCGAGTACCAGAAACCGGGGTTGATACGCGAAAGTCGTCTATGTTCGGCCTGCCTCCACTCACACCTTCTTCTCGTCCTCGCTTGCAAGTTGCATCCTTGTTCTCTCACGCGACAACAGGCCCCGATATGTATTCAGGGCTTGGTTGATCAGGGGTCTTGCTGAGGAGTCCTTGGCGAACGACGTATCAAAAAAAAGAAAGAACAAAGACCACGGACTACCAATTATGGATTAGTAGCATCTTGGAGGTTGTTACACGAATCAAAAGAGATTGAGAAGCATGGACGGCGTCTAAAAAAAGGGGCCATCCATCCATGGGCATGGTAAGTCGATTAGATTAAGTAATTACCTAGTGGAAGGGCTATCGGATTTAATGAACCCTACGCATATTACTTGACCGACTTACATAGGTAGACTTAACCTGTGTTCTGCTGTGAAATCATCAGATTATCGTAAAGTACAGCGTACAGAGCTTCGTCGTTATCAGGTTGAACGCTGCTTTAAGTTTTGTAGAGTACTCCGTAGTCTTCTTTGTCTCGACTTTCATAACCTTAACCTTATACATAGTACCATACCAAGAGGCCGTAGGGTTGCATTCTGTAGGATTGCCATAGTGAAACGATGGAACGTCTTGGCATCAAAGTACTCCCCCCTGTCATGTCTGTCTGTCTGCCTGTCTCTCTGATCAGTGATAACACACCAATAATAAGTAGAAGGTAAGCGAGAGCGAGCGATCTTCGCATTCAAGAATAATGGGCACACGTGTCTGTGTGTCTAGGTATGTAGCCTTCTACTCCGTAGACCCCATTCAGTTGCCTTTGTTTTGCACCTCGCAGAATGCATTTCATTTGACCTGCATATATGTAGGAGGAAGGAGACACGATAAAGCAGATGGAGAAGGTCTGATGGATTCTGACTTTGTCCGTGATGCGTACCTACTTAGGTAGATAGATACCCACCTAATACCTTCACGTCTACATAAACGTAGGCAACACAGGCGAAGTTGCAATCTTCCGTCTTCCAAGATGGTTTCTGATCATCCTTGTTAAGGCATCCGGCTAGCAGGCGCTGGTAGGGCAGAACCACGTGGTCACGGAGAGACTAATTACCGATTCCCGAGATGGGCGAGCTTTCCAATCGGCAACGACCTTGGGAGTCTCTTCGTGACCACTGACCAGGCCAGAGCAGCATTGGTCTCATGATGCAAGAGGCGCCTTTTCTTCCACGGAGTATTCCACCGCGAAATGGATTAATGTTGCACACGGCGGTGCGTCTATGTCTGTCCATTCCAAGGTTGGCCCTATGGTCATTAGGCGCACACTCACACAGAACGACCGGGCGGCTAACACGGCTTGAAACGCCACAGATAGGTTGGCAGGTTGGGTTACCTCGGACCTGGGCCCGCTCTGGTGACATCATTCTGTGGCTGATGATTTGTAGGTTGGTTCAAAGGACATGCAGTGAGGATATTGATTGGCTGGCAGCTATCTAGACTAGCCTTTCCAGCCTTAGCGCATATCTAAGCCATCTGGCCCAAGCTGAGCTCCCGGGCCGGGTACTGGTGACGACGTGCAACGCGCCGTACCTACCAGCCAACAACCAACAATAGAGCGGCATGGAGCTCTTATTAGGCGAAAAAGTTTCTTTGAGCCAGGCTGTCAAGTTGAAGCACCAAAGGACCTACAAGTGTGCAATACTTCCGACTCTCTCTTCGACATCACTTTCCCTTTTTCTGATCACGCGATAGATAGGTTCAAGAGTTGTTTCATTCACTCGTTGGTCGAGTCTGCTGCAGCACACGACATCCTCCAACCGCAGTTACCTTGTACAAAGTACTCCACAGCCTCAAGGTATCCGGTACTTAATCTTGTGCAGCCAGTAAAACGAACACTTAGGTACACACTACCTACAGAAGTGAGCTCCCACACTACGGTGTACCTACCCCGCCATCGTCATCTCGTTTTTTATCAAACGACTTTCTGCACCTGGGCAGACTGTCAGCCAACCGACCGCAGCGCCACAATCCAACCTAATAACACCACCTGTACATTTTTACCACCCAACTCCCCTTGGACTTCGACACCTTCTTCTTCCTTATTGTCGCGTAGGAAGCGGGATCCAGCCACCTATAACGAACGACATGGCTTTCCCACGATTCGGCTGCGCAAGCAGCATGTTGCTGATCTTCGGTCTCATCCTAGTCCTCATGCCAGGAAAGGCAGCTGCTTTTGGCGCTGGGAACATCCCTAGCATCGCCCAGGTCGAAGGTCACAACTGGCGACACGGTGATATTGAGGATATGTTGAAGACCATCGCCTTTCTGCATGGCAAGAAATGGACCACCCTGTTGGTGCAGCGCACTTATTTCGGCAACTGGCTTCGTGACTACTCCCAGGCTGTCGACGTGGCCAGTTTGAAAGGGGTCAATGCTGCCACTATCCGCGTTCTGGTCTGGGTGCTCTCTTTTCTCGCCAATGGCTACGCTACTGAGGAGTTCGAGGTCACCGACGACCGTCTTGGCGTCTACCGGCCCGAGGAGCACATCGACAACCCCCTGGGCTACGCCGAAGGTGTTGACGCACAGAAGTTTGACCCCCGATTGCGTGGCCCAGTCAGGCCTGTTGAGACCGAGATCGACAGTCAGACTGGTATGAAGAACTATATCGCTAATGAACGCGGCGATTGGGCAACGAGTGCTGGTTATCTCAGATACAGCTTCGCACGGAGCATTCACTTTGGCAGACTCTATACTAGTGGCTCAAGTGGAAAGGGCAAGGAAGAGGACCTCTGTGAGGCTTTGAGATGCCTCGGTCAGGCTCTGCACTGCATGGAGGACTTTCCCGCCCACAGCAACTACTGTGAACTTGCCCTTCGTGAGCTTGGATACCATGATGTCTTCGCTCATTGTGGCACCAACGCCGAGATCAACCTCCGCGGCCGTCGCGTCTTCCCTATCGTCACCGGCACTTTTGGTGGTGTTGACTTCCTGCATTCCGTTCTCGGTGAGGCGAATGACCACTTCACGCAATCTGAGGTCGACCAACTTGATATCGCCCTCAAAAATTCGGAAAAGGGGAACCAATCCCAGTCGCAGTCACGAAGTGGAGACTTTGAAAGTTCCCGAGGAGGCGATGGCTCTCGAGGACTCGGCAGCCTGATCAGTGGCATCGGTGACAAGCTTGGAGGGGCCTCTGGGAAATTTTCCTCTGGATCTTCAGGGTCCTCCGGATCCTCAGACTTCATTTCGCTTGTTGCTAAATTGCCCGGCATTGGTGGGGGGATGGCTTCAGAAGCTACGAACCTGAAGCGAATGGCGGATGAGAAAGAGCGAGAGAACGAGCGTATGAGTGGATATTCCGGTACGCGGTCAAATGCCAATATTGTTCCTGGCATGAGCGAGAATTTCGACCCGGTCAAGGTCTCGAAGCAGATCTACCCCATCTTGGAGTTTCGAGACAAGATCGTGAAATCGATCAACAGGGGTATCGCCAAGGTTCCGGGATTGGAGAATTTGCTAGAGCATATCAGTGAAACATTGACAGCATTCGTCCTTGGATTACTGGCGCCCTTCATTCGCCCCATCATCAACGCTGTCACCAAGGTCCTCAAGGATGGCTCGTCAGGTGTCATCAGCGCCAGTGCGCACTCTCAACTCGAACCGTGGAAGAATCCTAACTGCACCGACCCGACGCACTCCATGCTGTCGAAGGATCACTTCACCAATGTCTTGAACTCTTGCGCCGGAAGAGTCGCTGCTACAATCCTTCAATACGCCGTCCCGTAAGTCTATCCCCCTTCCCGTATCTCCTATAGTACGTACTAATAACTTACCTAGGCGCGTCCTGTATGCGTGGGAACACACCGGCGTCCCCGTCGACGAAGTCGTTAACGACGTCCTCCGCGCCCTCCACCACCCAGCTATCCGGGACGAACATGTCGAGATCCAGAGGGACATGTTCAACACTGTTCGGAAATGGGCCGACGAATACCCGCGCCGTCACGAGCTGAACCACATCCTGGGCTCTCAGTCCGTCCGCACTGGGAAGAACCACACCCAACAGTCCTCGCAAAAGGGCCACTCGCACGGTGGCGGCATCTTCGATGGAGGCCTGATGGAGCAGCTGGGCCACGGCCGGCCGAAGGGCTCACTATGGTCCCAGTGTGCCACCCGTGATCTGAGCGCGATGGGCGCTGGTCCCGGTTCCAACTACTCCAGCCGTCCCAGTTCCTCGAGCGGCAAGCCCCTGGGCAGTCCTGGATACGGATACGGGCAGCAAAACCCGCCCCAGAGCGGCGACGGCCATCTCGCGCCGTACCCCGGATATGGTGGCCCGCCCTCCAACCATCATCAGGGAGGGTACGCCGGGGGTCCTCCCCCGTCTCACGGCGAAGCTGCGGGGTACTACCATTCCTCGTCCCCACAATCGCAGCCGCCACAGCAGCATCATCAGCCCCACCCCCATCATCAACCCCACGGAGGATACCCCGGTCAGGGGTACGGGGGACCGCCTCCGCCCCATCAGCCTTATCAAGGCGGGTACCCACCTTACCCACAGCAGCACGAGTACAACCAGCCGCAGCCTCAATATGGTCAGCAACAGCAGCCCTGGGGAGGGTACGGTGGTCCGCACCATCCCCCGTACCCTTGAGTTGGTCTCTGAGCTTGGGGATCGAATGAGTGGATAGTTGAGTGAGAGAGAGAGGACGGGTGTGGATTTGGTGTAGGCGTTGTGGCTGGACTAGAGAAAAGGGGAATGGGGATGTTAACACGTCTCATTGTGTCGGTTTACCTATTCCCACCATTTGGGGTAATCCCGGCGTGGATTGAATAGACAAGACAGGACATTGCACTGGGACTGGAGAGACCGAGGCGCGAAGGGGGAAAATTAGTTGGGATATCCCAAGTGTGCGGTTGAGTTTGTGAGGGGAAGCGGGGAAGACTTGACGTTGCCTTTTATTTTTATATTTCCCCCTTACTGTGTTGACGTCCAGGAAACGAAAGGAAAGCAAAGGGAAGGCTTAGGATAAGGGTAAACCTAGTATTTTTTTCTAGTAGTAATGCGATCAGAATACTTAAAATATAAGCGTGAATCTTCTTCGGTTTTAAGAAGCTAGATACCGGCTCGAAAGGAGGTACCTAAATAGAATCTTTAATTGGGTGGTCCACTGGGTGAACGAATCATAAGGGGGCCTCGGCTGGGTGGAAGGCCTCGCCCCTTATTATCCTTTCTTGCCTTACTGGGTTATTATTATCTTGGTGTGATGCAAATTAAAAAAGGCAACTGTTGTTACTAGTTATCATAGATAAGGATGAGGATGCACGGTCCATGGCGAATGGACCCACACCCAATCTGTATGTAAGCCAATTCTTCCAGGGCCACGAAGACTAGCTTCTCCCTCCCACATACATCCATACATACACTTCATCCCAATACAGTTCCTTGAACAGAACCATCACCCGTATGCATACGGTAGCTAAACCAACAGCAACCATCTATGATATCCCTATCATCGTTACCATCTACCTAAGTCGTCTCTCGCCGGGGCCGCCCTCTCTCCGTCAGCCCCCTTCCCACGCCGTTACTGCTCCCATTACATTCCTGTGGCAGCGGGAACAGCAGGGTCGCGATCTTGGCCATCAAGTCGGCGATCTTGAACGGTTTCGAGACGACGTCGTCCATGCCGCTGGCCCGAGCCGATGCGATCTGCTCATCCCTCACGTTGGCAGTCACGGCGATGACCGGCACGTGGCCGCGGACGAGGCCCCGGCTTTCCATGTTCCGAATCTCCCGGACGCAGCTGAGGCCGTCCATACGCGGCATTTCTAGGTCCATGAGCACAACCGACAGCCTACGGCCTTCCTTCGGTCGACAGAAGGCCGTGCCCTCGAGGAAGGCGAGGGCCTCGATTCCGTCATTCACCGCGCTGACTCCGAACCCGACCTTCTTCAGTTGCTTCACCAGCACCTTCTGGTTGACAAGGTTGTCCTCGACGACGAGGATCTCGGTCTCGCCGGGAACGAGGGCCGGCCTGGCCTTGGAGGCGAGCAGACCCGCGACAAGATTGGGTGACGCCAGATCCTGGCGCTGGGGCGTTCGCGGCTCGAGAGAGATATTCTTTACACCGCGCTCGAAAGAGTGCGACTCATCTCCTTCAGACGTCCCCTGATTCTCTGATCGTCTCGCGGTAATAAAAAAGCCAAAAACGCTACCCTTGGAGGCCTGGGAGGCGACGCCGATCTGGCCCCCGTGAAGCTCCGCCATCTGGCGTGATATGAAAAGGCCGAGACCGCTTCCGCCGTACTGTACGTGCGTCCGTGGCGAGGCTTGCGAGAATCGCTCGAATAACACCTTGATCTCATCCTTTGTAAGGCCGCACCCCGTGTCTCGGACTTTGAAGTAAATATGTATGATCTCACCGGTTCCCCAGTCATCACCTTTTACCACCGTCGGGTTTGGACACTTCGTCGGAATGAAGGCGAATTCTGGTTCGACCGGTTGAGGTGGGTTTCGAGAGGCGCCGACAGATATCGTGATCCTGCGTTCTGGTGCCTTGTCCGTGAATTTGATGGCGTTAGTGACCAAGTTAATTAGTACCTGCAGCACACGGCTAGGGTCGAGATTGACCCAGTTGACCGACATCTCTTTCAGCGTCGGTTCCATCTCGCATACCATCTTGATATCCTTTGCCCGCATCTCGGGCTCGAAGATCCTCGCGGCCCTCTGAACCAGTTGGATCGGCTGAGAAGCTGTCGGTGTGATGACTAACAGATTCGCATCGAGTTTGGAAACAGTAAGAATATCGTCTACGATGGACTTCTGGTGCTGAACGCAGAGCGAGATAGTGTGGGCCGCTTCGAGGCAACCCTCCAGATCGGCTCTCGTGAGGGTCGTGTTCGTGTGACGGCGTGCTTCCAGGGTGGATATTATATCATCAGCACACTGCAGAATTGCACTGAGGGGATTCCTCATTTCATGAGAGGTGATGTCGATAAACTCGTTCTGCTGTCTTCTTCTTTCTTCCGCCTCTTGAAGCTGGTGGTGTATTACTGCTTGTGCCCACTTTAGATGGCTGATCTCGGTTATTGACCCCATTACTGATATAACAGAGCCGTCGGGGGCCAGTTCAGGTTGTGCATTCACCATAACCCAGAACTCTATTGGATCACCCTTCAGATCGACGGGCTCGCTGCCCAGTCTCTTGAGCTGCAATTCTTGTGAGAATGGGAGTTTTTCGTTGACTAAACGCCGCCAACCGTCTTGCATGACTTTCCTGCTACTGTCGACAAGGAGTTCCATCCAGGACATCTCGTAGCCATTCTCGCGAGAGTCGCCCGTCATTTCGTAGTACTTGTCGTTTCCTTCTCGAATGAGGCCAGTCGGGCTGAGGAGGAACATTCCTAAAGGCGAAAGCTCTGTCATCCGCCTTAAACGAGTTGTCTGTAACCTGAGTTGCTGTGAAAGTTGTTCTTGCTCAAAGGCTGCGGCTTCGGCTGCATTCCTGTTCCGTGCGACCTCCCCTTCCCACAGCAGAAATGTGGCCAGGGATGTGTTCATCTGTCTGCTCAGTAAATTCGTAAAAGCCTGGTAATCTGCATCATACGGCCGACGGGGGTTCACGCCGAGTAAGAGGAACGCCCGGATGCCGTCCCCGTTAATCGGTCTAACTGGGAATATGATGGCTTGCCGACAAGGATCGCCAAATCCTCGCCATTTAACGTTCTCGAGAAGTGCTTCTGGGAGTGTCCCGTCCATTGTACTCAACAGCGTGGGCTCTCCCGTACACATAGCCTCACGGAACGATGGCGCAAGCGATGCTTGACTTCGTTTCAAATTGAACTGTTGGGGAGCCTCGGGGTGGTCCTTAGGTATTCCGAGGGATCCTTGGAGGCGGCATGTTTTATGAGACAGGCTATTTCTTCGAGAAACCGAAGTCACGTCGATAGCCTCTCTGTTTGCTGTTACAGAATATACCAGAGCAAATGGCACGTCAAACTCATTTTCTTCCAGACCCTCGAGGAGGGATCTCCAGAATTGTTCAATCGTCTGCATGTCAGCCATTTTTTCGCCGACCGTATTGATGGTCCTCATTCTCCTGTTGCTCAGGACAGATTGCGTTGTTTCGAATAAGGAGTTATAGAAGCCCACGATCTGCTTCGAGTTTCCGTATAAAGGTTGAAGACTCCAGCAGAAGTAGGTTTCTTCTAAATATCCGTGGCGATTGATGGGTACGCAGTCATTGTCTCGTCGGACGGCGACTCCCGTCTGCGCGCATTGTGTGAACATGTGGCTTACATATTCCCAGGACTCAGAAAATGCATCCGAGAATCTCGTTCCCATCTACAAGATTCGCGATCAGTCCATATTTCCTTGGGCAGCAATTCCAGCTGTGCGAAAGGATACAATGGGAGATAAAAGGAGGGAGACCTTACAAGGTGTGGGTGCTTGCTGCCAGCCGATTGAGCCGCGTAGCGTTCATTATAGAGTATATTCAAGTCGTTTCCCCAAAATAGCGCGGCTTGAAAGGGGTTTTTCATCACGATATTGGCGGCTTGACGAAGCGTGGACGGCCACTGGTCCATTGGTCCAAGGGAGGTATCTTCCCAGCGGATGCTTCTGGCAAACTCTTGGTGAGGCGTCAGAATACCCTGCGGATGTCGTGCCGTCCAGTCTGAGACGACAGATTCAGGAGCAGCGAGCTGGAATATCTGACTCCGCAAAGAGCTAGGAGCACTCTCGCGAGCTATGTTCGAGGCACTTATTGAAGATGTCCTTCGGTTCTTGTCCCTCGCGTGAGCTGTCGAACCTATAACGTGATCACCAGCCTTTGCCTCATGTAGGGCCCCCCGGTCTCCCTCCAACTGCGGGTCGTTTGCAGGGGTGACATAATTGCGTGGAGGTGTGGTGGAATTCCCGAGATTGCCACTAATCAATCTCCATCTTCTCCTCACGGTTGAGCTAGTCCATATCTTCCCGCAGAAGATGAAAGATAATGGGAATACGTCCTTGGAGTCGTCGAGTCTTGTAACAGCAGTTGCCCATGATCTGAAGTCGGCATAGGTGGGCCCCTCAGAAATGCCATGCTCGTCATCGGAGACGCCAGTAACTTGTTCCAGTAGCCTCTGATGAAGACGAAGGGCAGAATTGCAAAAAATGGGCGAGATTGCAGTTTGTCTCGTTACTGGGTTTGATGCGTGCGGATCCAAGTCAAGAATGAAGGTAGGGCGAGAGTCCTGTTCTATGACCTCAGTGACATTCAGCGCGTCCAGGTCCTGCACAGCTTGATCCACAGGCTGTGCAACACCGTTAATCGCACCTTCCACGGCGACGCGTTGGTCGATCATGGTGGAGAAGGTTGTGCGCAGTCGGGTGGATGTTTTTGGCACTCATGAGCAAAGAGCGAGGTTAAATGATGGGAATTTGAGGTGTGGGAAACCTTGAAACCTTGGATCTGAGGCTTCGGAGATCGGGAGATCGGTCCCCAGCTTCTTAACTAACATTAGTAGGTTGGACACTTCAGCCCAAAAGCCTCGCTCGAATGTGGCACACCTCGGTTCCATCCCTCCAGGCACTATATATTCATAGGAGCTAGAGGTCTTCGCCTTCGCTCTCTGCTCATATATCTTAGATTGGAAAATCGCCGGCCCAGGTAGACCTCGCAGGGTGAAATGGGCGTTGACAATTATTTGCTGAAGCTTCGTTTTTGGAAGCATTCCGATTGGGGGGCAGGATGTTCCGCGCACATTGCAAGTTTCCTCGAGACATGAGTAGCGTATAAGCGGGTCATCATCCGATGCACAGCAGGCCACGTGCGGCTAGGGTAGCATCGTTGTATTAGCGGCACACCCAGCAAGCAGTCCATGAGAATTCGAGAGAAAAAGCAGGCTCGTGGCGGCGCGAACATATGCCTCTTAACCACCATAGTCTGCACGAAAACCATACAGTACGCTCCATCTGATGATATTGAGATATACGCCCCAACGCTGTCGGAAGCGCACGCAGTGTTAGAAGGCCCTTATCCAGTGCTAGATCCGTGTACTGAAGTAGGTGCTCAGGGCTTGCTTAGAAGGTGGGAGTAGATCGACCTAAAGCCGCACTCGCCAGCCCATTTCGATGTTGCCGAGGGCGAAACGGTAGCTGAGAACTTAAGGTTATCTCGGACCGGTCCTAATTACTTAGTACATCATGAAGGGTTCCAAGACAGACCATATGACGCCAATTGAGGGCTGGCACCGAAGTCTATTGACAACCGCCTACTCGATGGTACACGCGCCGCGACTCAATTTGAGATACGATATAGTATGGTTACAGCAAGGACGTCTTGTCCGCTGAGCCGAAGACAAAGATGAAGATGAGGAGAGGATGAGGGTGGGGAGTGAAGTGGAGATTCGTATTAAGTACCTTCTAAGATCTTGTGGGGCGCTCGATCACGTGCATCATACCTACGCGAATTTTGACTCCACCGAAAAAGCTTATCTTTAGGTAATCATCAGAAGACTTGGCATTACACAAGTACTTAAGTACTTAAGTACCTAGGTACATACTCATGTAAATACTTACACAAGTATATTGCCACCAACAACTGGCGCCAGAGTCACTCACTTTCAATTACCGATACCACGATGGCTCTGGGACATAAACACCGAAATGGAAATGGACCGACTGTGAAGAGGTGTATACGTGGAAATCATCCATCACAAGCGACTCTCTATGAACACGCCAAGATCCCATTGAGGAGGAAATCTGTCTAGGTAACATCTATTAGACGAAGGGGTGTTTATTTAGTACCAATACGAACGTCTCCTTGTCCCAACCCTTCTACCCAAGGACCAACGCCCCTTTTCCCATCCATCGGTCAGAATGTGATCTTCTGGGGTCCATCATGCCTGGTCTATTCCCCTAGGCGCATGGATGACTGGCGGAATAAGCTTGCCTCGTTGAGGGGGTTATGATGTTCCAATCAATGACTGAGGAAGTTCAACACCGTTCCGACGAGATGAAGGGAATCTCCCCACACCAAGGAAAGGTGGCCAGGACGAGATCCAGTAGTGAGAGCCCATACCCCATCAGCTAGGCACCTAGGTATCCTCAGCCAACAGTAAACCTTTCAACTCGAGACTTCTCGAGCTGTTGTCTGTCTGTCTTTCTTCTTCTCCTCCCTCCTGCCTGTCTTTCCGCGCCGCTGCCGCATTCGCCTTTCGTCTGCGCTTCTTTTTCGCCTTTCTCTCCTGCTGTCGCTGCTCCCGCTGTTGTCCCCGCTGCTCCTCCCAGACCTTCCGCCGCAAGGCCTTCGCTTTCAGCTCCTCGGCCCGCTGCAGGTCTCGGACGATCTCGTCGATGTACAGCTGCGAGATCATCTCCACGACCTCGTGTATCGGGGGCTCCTCTGGAATCGTTGCGGTTTAGTAAGCTAGCTTTCGGGGCAAGGAAGAAACAGTGGGCGGATCTCGGGAGGAGGGAAGGGGAAAGGAGGCAGTAGGGATGGTTAAATATATAGGAATTCTAGATGAATCCACAGGGTATACATCTCACTCTGAACATACCTTTGTCCTTCAGTGCCTTTCGACCCATGATGGTACTGGTCGGTAGGGTTTCTTCTGAATCCATTTGCTCCTTGTTCAAAGAGTCTGTCGATTGGAGGCTTAGCCGGCTTGTCCTACAACTGTTTGGGATTGAGGGATAGCCATTCGGGAGTTAAAGCTCGCTGGTGGCCTAAGTCAAAAGTGCCGTGACTGCGTACAGCCAAAGAAGGGAATTGTTCATGCTTGCTCGACGCGGTCAAAATACCAAGCATTCTCTGATATCAAACCAAATGGTGCTGAGCAAGCAGTTGCATTGCCCAACAAAGACAATGATCCTCAAGGGCAAGAGAGAACAACAGAGAAGCTCCAC
Organism: Xylariomycetidae sp. FL2044; assembly: GCA_022376275.1. NCBI lineage: Eukaryota > Fungi > Ascomycota > Sordariomycetes > Xylariomycetidae sp. FL2044. Next base: position 382,513 of record JAJNOH010000022.1, read on the forward strand.
CCAAGCCTGAGTGTACCGAGCCATGGATGAGGCAGTTTGCATGTGACTTTATCAAGTCACAAGCCACTGCGGCATATATATACTCTAAGACAGTGGTTCACATGAGTAAACTACATGAGTAAACTACATAAGTTCCTAACAAATATCCTGCCGTGTGTTCTGTCCAAAAGTCATCGCTATACCTCAGCAACAAAAAGACCTAGTCATATTCGGACAACCCTTGAAGGTTTTCAGCACAATCATAACTTTTCAAACATTGTTGAAGGCTGAGCTGGAAATGGCAACATTACTCTCAAACGTGACTCATGCCGGGAGTTTATTGTACAGTTATGCAATACTGCAGTCTTGTTGAAGAGTGCTATCTCACTGTTACAAGCGGCACAATAAAACTTCCTCATTAGAGCCACCCTTTCCTTCTTCTCCTTTTCATAATTAGAATCCACATTATGCAGCATAATTCAGACGCTTACTTCTTCCACGTCATGGAGGAAACCCCAGTTAGTCTTCTTATTTTAGACAAGAGGTTATACAAATTCACCAGAACCTGTACGTGTATTCGTAGGTGACCCTTCTTCCGACCAGGGACTGTATTGGACCATCAAGGTGGGGGGCAGACCCTATCAATCTATCTATAGTCATCCGTAGGCACCAGAAAGGTGAGTGCATCTGTTGAATATGAGTAGCATATGACAAAGCTCCTGAAACGCCGACCGCAATATCCTGCTGGAACTGCTGGTAATTCACAGCCTATTCCAACCTTACATGGAATTCACCTTGTAACCCTTGACATTACCGGTGAGGTTGGTGGTGGCAGCTGAAGAGGTCTGGTGTTCTCCAGCATGTTTGGGGGGGGGGGGGGGGGGGTCTCCTGCTCCACAGTCCCTTTCTTCTCGACATTTTGGGATAATGAGGGACTATTAGTCTGTTGGAAAACCGCAAAGCGATGGATTATAGGGAAAGAAATTACTTGCATGCATCGGTAGACACCTTGGATGGTGCTTCGACGACAGGCTTAGGTTGAATAGCCTCACCGCTAGGGGCGGTTGGCTCGCTGGCCTCTCGCTCTATTATTTGAATAGCTGTCAACTTTCTTGAAAAGGTAGGGATATAGCCTGTGGTGCTTGATATCCTTACCTGCTGGGAGGGGGGCCTTGTAATCCATGACGTGAACCCCGATGGTCTTGGCTAAGGTGTGGAGGTACTGGCTGATTTCAACAAGCCTTCTTCATCTCAGTCTCAAGGTGAGCTAGACTCTTTAACTAATTACAGCCCAGTAAGCCCTTTTGAGAGGTGAACGTGCGTACTGATGGTGGTTCCAGTAGTGTTGTCATCGTTGAAGGCGTGCAGGTTGGACTTCACAGAGCTGTTCACGACGGGCAAAATGTCCAGCAAATAGTGGCACAAATCTTGTACGATCTGAGAGAACTGTGGGCTAGATTATGCAGTCTCCGACGAGGCTGTTCTGTGTTAGTCAAGCTCCAAGACTGGAACGGGCCATGGGAGATAGTCAGTCAGCTACACAACTTGGGCCTCATTGGTCTTTGCGTCAGACATGTTGAGGTTTCCTTTCCGTATTGTTTCATTGTATATCCGAATGGGTCTGAGAAAGAACGTGGGTGACTAGGGCGCATGCGACTACCTCCAAAGAAGATGCTGCCCCTGATGCGCTGGTGATCATCACGGTGGCGGAGGTGGATATGGAGGTGCGGTGGATCCTTGGATGCAATTAGAAGTTGAGTTTCATGACATGAAAATTCAGAAAGTAGTCGACTGGGCAGATTCAATTATTCTAATTGAATAAACATTTTTCCTAGTTATACTTTGATTTTCCCGTGGCTATCGGGGCGAATGAAGGTCAATGGCCTTCAGCCTCGACTTCCTTTGTATACACCCTACCTATACCTACTTACAAGTAGGGATATACTAAGTTATGTACCTGAGTGCTGATAGAGAGCAACAGAACCCATGGGCTCCTTTATTAAAACTTACTTAATGATACAAGTATTAGGTATCTAGGTGCAATCACTATTCACATGGGAACATGTTAAAGACAAAGATCCACCCATATGTGCCCAACTGTTCACACCACCCTTTGTCTCTCCTATCAGTGACCATGCGATACACAGCATGAATCTATTCAGCTTGATTATGAAGAATGAAAGGAATCTGTGGCAAAAGTTTTTTGGTCCTGCTTCACACGCACGAACCAGAGGAACAAAGAACTGCTGAGTCAAACACGACTTCTTGCCTTCCTCCTCTTTCCAATCATTAGCTTACCCATGAATCAAGCCCAACGAATAGCAAACAACACACCTTGACATGAAACCATTCTTGAAAGTATATAAGAGACGCCACCACCACCACCACTGACAAGAAGACAGATAGATATACAGTCTTCAACTCCACGAGCAAAATCTCGCGCTGACGAAACCACACGCACCCACGCACACAGACATAAGTTGCATCCCAAGCCGAAATAGCAACATCAATAGCACACCCCTACAGTACAATCAGGTGAATCACTCCACAGGCGCGTCGCGTAGCAAACAACCAAACCACATCCACGAAATAATCTTTTGAATTTGAAAACCAAGCAGCAGCCATCATGACGCAGAACTCCCACTCCCACTCCCAGCCCGACATCGACGCTACCTCCTCCTCCGCAGTCCCTGAGCAGAAACCGGCGGCTCGCCAGAAGACCAGTGCCAACACCATCACCACCACCACCACCAGTACCAAGAATACCAATAGCAACAACACCATCAATGGCCCCAAGCCCACCCGTGGACTTGAATCCCCCACAACCAAAGCCATCGTGACGACGACAGGAGGAGCCGCAGTAGCAGAAGAAGAAGAAGATCATCAAAAATATGACGAAGACGGAGAAGATGAAAAATCCGTATTCGGCCTATGTAGGTTCTGCAACCAGGGCCCCTCGGTATGTCGATCGCTAGACTGGTGCGGCGCGTACGGGTCTTGAATTCTTTTCTTTTTTTGACGATGACGATGATGATGATTGATATCTTGAGCGAGGAAAAAAAAAACAACCTGTGACACCCAATCAATCCCTTTGCGCTTTTTTATTTCCTTTTTCCTTTGCTGCATACGAATGAAATCCGATACGATACGATCACGATCGCGTTACTATGATATGATAATGAATGAATGAACACGGCAGAAAAAAAAAAAAAAGAAAAAAAGAAGCGAGCATTCTTAGATCGGAAAAAGAAAGTTATGGGTTGGTGAAAAGGGGGAGAAACTTGACATTACAACACGGTTCGGGATACATCGCGGCTCTCTCGAGATATTGCACATACTTAGTTGGATACCTAGGTTAGCTAGGTAGCTAGGGTCCTTGGATGGAACAGGTTGGTTAGGTAGGTAGGTAGATTAGAAAAATCCTATTATTGTTCGTAAGAGGAAAGAAAATAGGGGAAGAGAGGAGGAACAGGGGTACCTCACTCATCTTCCCTAATCCACTTCCCCCTTATATTTATCCCATTGGTACTCATTCACCACCCATGATCAGATTGGATGCGGCATGGTTAAAATCTCGTGGAAATAGTTATTCGGGATCTGGGGTCTTCTTGTTTTGTTACCAGAAAGTGAACAGTCAGACAAGGTCTCCGAAAGTGTAGAGAATCATGACTTGTAACCCTCGCCACGGATCCATAATATCAATCACCGCCACCATCACCACCACCACCCTTACTAAACTATAAGTCTACCTCCTTTCTTTCTCACATTCACTTCACACCAATTTTTCCTCTGCTTAAAATTCACCGTCTTTCTTTCTTTCTACTTCTTTTTATTTCTTCTTCTCATTCTCTCATTCATTTATTCTCTTCTCTTCTTTTCTCTTCTCTTCTTTCATTTTTCTATCTCTCTACCCACCCCTTCCTGCTCCTCCCACTCTCTTTCCTCCGCTTCTATAACAACCCAACCCCAGCCCCAACCTCAACCCCAAGCATGAATGCCATCGACATGTATGCATCCACCCAACCCCTACTCGCTCACCAACAGTAACAACCACAGTAGCTGGAGGGCAAGAGAAAGTATAATAAAACCAAGGAAGCGCAAGGAAAATAAGAGCCAAAAAAAAAAAGAAAAACCAAAGGGCAAAGTTTGTCGAGGGGGAAAAAGACCCTACCCATTGCCCCGCTGGTAATGCATGCTAGTTAAGCGATGATACTGGGTATTGGTATATCCACCACATGCGCCATGCCCACCTCCAACGACCGCCGAGGCCGGATTCCTCCCCCCTTTGGAACCAGAATTGTCTAAACAAGAGAGACTAGGAATGATGAAGAAAAATAAAAGGAGGGGGGAGGGGAGGACAAATAGACGTGGGAGGGAGAAGGGGGTATCTATGTTATATAACCTTGGGTAAGAGACACACTGAGATCACATTCCCATCAGTCTGCCCTCCGTGACCACTGAGAAAAAGAGAGAGCCGGACCAGATAGATGAGTCGCTGGAAATTTTTTCTTTCTTTCTGGTGACCCTTCTTCACCCTCTTACTTTGGATCGGGGTGCTGATCCCCGGGAACTTAACTATCCGAGACCGAAGCCAGCTTCTTCCTCCGTCGGCAACGGGGTCCGTATCGCCTCATCCAGAGCGCTCAGGCTTGCGAGGCTCTCGCTCTCGCCCCGATCGGGCACGGGTCGCGGGGCCGGGCTAGGTTCCGCCGACGCGCTAGCCTCGGTGACCAGCGCCGGCGCCGACGCGGCCTTCTGCGTGCGGCGGTCCTGGTTGCGCTCTTCGCGCTCCCTCACGAGCTGATTCTCGGCTTCGATAGCCCTGCTCCTTCGCTCGTCGACGTCTTCTCTTCGCACGACTCGTCTAAGCCCCTCCGACGCCTGCATCAGGCCGTCAATGCTGATGGCGTGGTTCGTCATCTGGTGGCTTATGTACGTGTAGATGGCAGCGGGCGTGTCGCATTGGAGCAGTTGCTGTTCGTTCAGCTTCAGGAGAGATAGGGCAACCTGAAACAAGAATGTACTGCCGTCGTTGATACAGAGCACGACGTCCCAGACCCGAAACAGTGCCTCGGCCGAGAGACAGTCAGTGAAGACGCTGAGAAACCACTGAAATGTCAAAGCCTCCAGGTCGATGCTGAGATTCTCGAGATGCCTAGACAACTTGGGTAGAATCTGTGTGACATATTGGCGCAAGACTTGCTGATCTGCACGAGAAGCGAGCAGACTATCATCGTAGTAGCCGTGGGGAAGTATCTGTTCGATGATAGAGACAAGGATCCAGAAAGCGTCCTCAGTAGATGGCATAATAAGCAATAAATTCGCAGCGATAAGATTCATCCCCTGGCAGTACCCAACCTCGGGATTCCGCCGCGCATAGGCCCGCAGTACTTCTTTCAACTTCGAGACTCCTGGGCCTCGGCGGAAGAAGATATTGTCGGTAAGTGTTCGGTTGATGTCCATGTCAATCTGAGAGATAACCGAGGGATCGTCTCCTTCCTCAGGCCGGGAAACGAGATCTTCGTAGTAGCCTGGCGTGCGCAACAACAGGGCACCGGAGCATTCGGACCAGATTTTGGGCCTGTTCGCCACGGGGATGCCACCGAGTACGAGGTTTCGGAACTCGTTCCATTTTGCCCTACCAACCTTGCCTTTGACGCCGAGGTCAGCGACACCGATAGTCTCACCGTCGGTCAATTTAGCCTCAGGGATCATGACTGGTGCTCGCTGATACCGGGCTTCGGCCGCCGCAACTGCTGCGGCGGCGGCAGCTGCACCCTCTCTTCGACGCTCGGCCCGTACTTTGCGAAGAAACTCGTTCCAGCGTACCGATTTCTCTTTCTGCAAAGAATCGTGGACATCGCTGAGCTGCTTTAACAGCAGTTTGACTGGTTCATTATCCTCATGGACTAGTGTGGCCGCAGGTGACTCTTCGCTCGGCGTGGTGGTCGGCTCGTTGTTCAAAGCAGAAGTGGTGCTGGCTGGGGGGAAAAACCCACGCTCGTCGGCAGTAATGAGACCAGGCGATTTGGTTTGATCCTGGCCTTCGAGCACCTCAATCGCGCCCGTGGAATTGAAGGGCGTGTGCGACAGGAGTTCGGTCGGGAAAGTCGCAATCTTGAGATAATCTTGCCACCTTCTCGGTTTCCCCTGGTCCACAACGTCCTCGGCAGATGTTGGTGTCTCCGGCCGATCATCACCAAGACTTTGAATGGAGCTACCATTGTCGTCGAGATCTGGAGATATGCTAGATCGTCCACCAGAGAGCATCTCCGTCCGACTGCCGCGCTTAATTTGCCGAGCCACCTGAGCGGCCTCGCGCTGCCGTTTTTTCCTGCGCTGGTCGTAAATGAAGCCAAAGCGATCCGTCAGGTATTCCGATCCGTGATAGTTGTTATATATGTGCGTAAGGGTCGGAGGCTGCTCTTCGGGTGAGAATATGGTGTCCATTTCCACAGGCCCGTAGTTATCTGGCCTGGGGCCCGAGGTCTCTTCAGGGCTCGCGCTCAAGCCGTCCCACCTCTCGTGGGAGTGCATGTGCCGTGCGGTCAAAGGGCCGGGAGTGGCTCTGCGCATAGCCATGAGCGCTTTGGGGCCGACTTGACTCGACGCTGCTCGTGTTCGAGAGATACCAGCTCTATTACTCGCAGCCGACGAGGTTCTTAGGGAGCCAGCGTTGCCAGCGGAATTCGACCTCCCCCTAATAGAATCGGAATCGCGTAGAGACGATGGCTTTCCTGCGACGAGCTGCAGGGCCATGCTGGCAAAAGAAGTAGATGACTTCCTAGGGTTCTGCCCCGAATGGACGCTCGAAGCGCGGCTAGAGCTTCGTAGGGAGGTCGCATCTGGTGGCGTGAAGAGGTCATCCTGAAGAGGAGGACGACGCTCGGTAGCAGGTGGTCGTTGTACGGCGGTCTTGACCCCATCTTCATCCTTACCGCCTGCTCTAGCAATTTTCTTGGTTGTCCCGGTACCCAAAAAGTATTCCTTCCAAGCCTTCACAGTTCCTTTAGCGCCGCTGTTGTCCTTGGGAACGCCGAGGTGATTAGCCCTGAGTGTGTCATTAAGCCCGTCAGCGAGGCCAAGCCCGCGGTTGTATGACATGGAGTCACCCATCGCATCACTCATCATGTCGGACAAGCCACCATCGCTGCCGTGCTTCTGTTCGTCTCGAGCTTTGAGCTCCTGTTCTACCGATCGCAGCTTTGTTTCGAGTTCTAGGTTAGAGAGTCCACATTCCAGTATGATTTTCCTCAGCGCCCTCTCTCTTTGGCCGGCATTCCTCCTTAGGCCTGCAATCTGGGCGTCTCGCTGAGCCAGGTCAGCGGCCAACTGACGTACAAGACTGGTAGCTCCATGAAGGGCCACCAGGCGCTGAATATGCTCATCGTCGGCAAGATGCAAGGCGCCGGGTACACTTCGTGTGGCTACGGGGGAGTCCTCGTCGAATAGAGCACTCCGCGCAGCGCTGGGTGCATCAGTCGAGGTCAAGGTATCGACAATAGAGGCGGGCGCTTTTGGGGTTGAGCCTTTTCTTGTGCTGCTGGCATCGGCCTTCGGGACATCGGGTGTAAAAGGACGCTCATATCGTGGCGATTCGGGGGAGAAGGAAGGGAAGGAGGTCAGAGACTTGTCGGAGGTAGCGATGGAGGATGCAGAGCTCGATGGTTGTGAGGGCAGCTTGCGCGATTTGGATTTGGTGCGAACAGAGTGACCTCTTGCACTCCGAGCCGAGACGGAGGATAGTTGGGACGTTGATCTGTGCAGAGGCGAATTCGATGACTCGGATTGGTGGTCCATAGCGTGGCCAAGAGAAGCATTGCGGTTCTCTCGACACACTTTCTTTCTCCCACTCTCTGCCCCTTCGTTGCCAGGTAGAAAAGGGGATCTCAAGCCGTAGATGTAGATGGGGTTACTTTGAAAATGGGAAATGAAAATACAAACGAAAGGCGAGTGGCTTCAAATGGAAGAGCGGACATGTGTATGTGTATGTTTATGTGTACGTATGAATGGGAAAAATGATGATGCATTGGTGATGGTGGTGGTGATGATGATGTTCCAATGCTCACCCATACATAGGTATGGATATGTGCATGCAGATGCAGATAGATTACAAGGTACCTACTAGATACTCGGTACCTAGGTAGATTGCAAGGTTTATTTACATACCTAGGTACTTACCTAGCCTCCAGGTAAGTAGGTGTAGGTACCTAGAAAGCCGCCCTATAGGGCCTCTTTCCATTCCATACATATTCCCACTTCCGAAGTACAGACTGACCACCTGGGCAGTGTGACTGTGACAGCCTGGAGTGCTTATTATTAGCGGACCCGATTAACCCTGGCCGCGCTGGATTGGCAGCCTAATACAGCCTAACCGGGCTGATGACAGCAGGCTGGCAAGTAAACTGCAGGTGGGCATTTGCATGCGCGATTGGCGAATCATGGATGTTTGATTGTTTTATTACAGGGGTTCTTCATGCCGCTTTTCACCACACCCACCCCGCCGTCGATGTCGCCGATGATTAGCCACAAGAGCTCCTGGTATCCTAAAACTGAACAATTCAACTTCAATATTCCATTCCTATTATTATTATTATTATGATTCCTATCCCTTGTTGTTTAAAACCAACGCTGGGGTGTTTTTTTTTCCCAATGAATACGCTATACCTGCCAGGTCTTTGACTCCTCACATAAGCATGTATCGGCAACCGACCGAAATCCAAATCTAATCGCCATTATAATCAAAAACCAGGGGAGGTGACGTCTGCTCCAGCTCGCGGAAGTGCAGCCAATTCATCTTGCAGGCGCTGAATCTCGATCCATCCGTCCTCCAGGCGCTGAATCTTAGACAGTTCAGCTTGGAGGCGCTGAATCTTGGGTGATTGTGATTGCCAGTCGTTCTTTTCTCTCGTGGCCTCCTGAAGATCATGCTCGAGCTCGCTCCTTAGCCGTGATAGGCAGGCATCCATTTGTATCTTAGCCTCCTGACAAGCACGTCGAAGATTCTGGCGTATCACCTCGTCCTTATCCTCATCAGCACTAGTGTTTTTGAGCGTGGTATCATCGTTCGATCTGGGATTGTGTGCAATCTGTGCCGACGGTGGATGCGGCATCGCTAGGTTCGGCTGAGGCATCTCTAGGTCCGCTGGGGTTGGTATCTGCTCCGGTTGATTATACTGCGGTTGTACCGGCTGCGGTTGATTCGTCTGTGGTTGAAATGGTTCGGCGTACGGGTTGAGCTGATGTTGGGTCTTCCGGTTTGTGCTGGAATCGCCTGTTCGTGTGAGGGGGGCCCTATTAAGTACACCCAAGGAGCCAGAGTCAGATGGGTTGGGGCCTTTAGAGTTGGCGTTAAACTCGGTTGAGTCGGATTCTTCAGTCTTGGGTTTAACTTCAGCCACGTCGGTTTCTTCCCAAGAAGTCAACAGGTCGGCTAGCTCGAGCAAACCATCGAAGGTAGACAAGTTCTTGCACTTGATCTCTGCAACCTGCTCACGACAGCTTATTTTGAACATCAGCGCCCCAAACGTGATGTCCATGTGTCTTGTGTCGCTCGGCTCCAAGGTGTATTCTGGTATCGTCTTTCTTCGAGCTGAGCACCTGCTAACAGAGCCCCTTCGAGCTTCCACTAGTTGTGCAATCCGCTCTTTCCACGCGACTGCAAGTTGCTTATCCGTCTGCGTCTCAGCTTGCTCCCGCTCTACTTGCTCTCGCTTGGCCTGTTCCTCTACAGCGGCTTCTTGCTCAGCCTGCTCCTTTGCAAGCCTATCCCGCTCCGCCTGGTCTCGTTCAGCCCGCTCTCGTTCCGCCCGCTCTCGTTCAGCCCGCTCTCGTTCAGCCTTTTCTCTTGCAGCAGCTTCTCGCTCAGCCTTTTTCTTTGCAGCGGCTTCTCGTTTCGCCTGCTCCCGTTTGGCCTTTTCTCTTGCAGCAGCTTCTTGCTCAGCCTTCTCTTTTGCAAGTCTCTCCTGTTCCGCTTTCTCCCTTTCAAGTCTCTCCCTTTCGGCTCTCTCCTTCGCGGCCTGTTCCTTTCGAGCCTTCCGTTCCTCCTAGGCCCGATTTTGCGCTTCTTTAGTCTCCTGCCTAATCTGCTCCTCTCGGGAAGCAGCTTCTTGCTTCCTGGCCTTCTTGCGCTTTTCCCTTTCCCTTCTGGCGACATTCTTAGCCTTCTTCGCTTCACGTTCCGCGGCAGCCTTATCTGTCAAACCCGAGGGTTTCCCACCCGAGGAATCGATGTCAGGATCAGGTTGGGGGTTGGATTGGTCGTGACTCTCCTTTAGTTCCTTTCGAGTCGTATCCATAGCAAGAGCTTCCGCAGGATCTAGCTTCGTTGTTTTTTGGTGCGACTGCTCTGGAATGGCGGAATTGGCCTCTGGGAGGGAGTCGGTTTTGGACTTTTCATCGTCTTTGGGTGCGAGGGCTGGCTGGATGGGACTCGTCGAACCTTCAGACTCTTTGGCCTTGGCCTTGCCCTTGCCCTTCGAAGATCCGACGATTTCCTGGCTGGCGATATTGTCGCTGATATGAGTCGAGCACGGTGGTGGTTGCTCGTTATCAGGCTTTTCGGCCTTTGCCTTGCCCTTGCCCTTGCCCTTGCCCTTGCCCTTCGAAGGTTGGGCAGTTTCCTGGCTGAAGGCATCGTCGCCGATAGAAGTTGAATACGAAGGAGGTTTCTCCTCGTGATCAGGCTTGCTGTCAGGCCTTTCGGCCTTTGCCTTGCCCTTGCCCTTCGAAGGTCCGGCGGTTTCCTGGCTGATGACATCGTCGCTGATAGAAGTTGAATACTGTGGAGGTTGCTTCCCGTCATCAGGCTTCGATGAAGAGCCTGAGTTGGTGACTCTGGGGCTGTTCATGATGAGGTCCAGAATAGCATCATCGAATTGTGCCCTATGGATGTCAATGCATCCCAACTAGTCATACTGATTAGGAACAATCCATGATGCTAATTGTCTGAAGGTACATGGGTAAGGGCTAGTAAAGAGCTATAACTCACAGGATCTTCAGAAGCATATAGAGCCTTCCACGACCATTTCGGCGGACCCGAGTTCTGCGACATATTGGCGGCTTGCGCAAAAGAATGAATGTTTGAATATGTAGGTGGATCAATGTCGGAAAGCGATAGCGGTAAAAGCTACCTACCGGGCAGCCTAGGTAGAAAAGAATGACAATCGTGCAGGAGTAGCGATCGCGATGATGAAGGAGATGATGGATATGGTACTGATATTGAATAGTTTCAAGACGTGGAGGTGAGAGAGAACGGAAATTTGTTCGCGGGGTCCCGGAAACACACAAAGATGTAGGTAGACCTGGAGCCCATCGATGCCTGAACCTTGGAAGCTGGGAAAGGTTTGCCGGCGAATCATTTCCCAACTTTAATCTTGTTGAGAATCAGAAGCCATCCATCCTGAACCTTGGAAGCTTCCGACTTCGATGTATGCAGAACCTTAGCCCTGGCTAGCCTACCTGGGTACCTACATATGTAGTCTAGGTAGGTGCCTTTCTTATGGAAGTAAAGTATCAAGGTTGCCCTGAACCCCTCAAGTCTGTCTCTCTTTGCTCGATAGGAGATCCAGCCATCCCAACTATTTGGAACCCAGGGATTTTTTTTTCCCGTATATCTTGAGACTTTGCTGGATGGCTCCCCTTGGCAGTTTCAATGGCAGAAGATCTTTGTTGAGACACCAGATTGTCGTCCTTCCAAGGTCTCCTCCTCACTCATCCGGCTAGGGAAACGTACCTGGGTACCTACTTAGATAATCTAGGTAGGTTTGTGTGAGGACGGGAAGGGGGGCATGGAGGCTCAGCTCAAGATCGACGGCGTGTATCGGAAGGCGCAAAGATCGAGCGCCGAGGTTTATGTGCGTATCTTGGGTACTGCCGCATTCGGATTTCATATTGATGTGATTGGCTGTGATTGAGGATCCTGTGTACTACGCTCTGCCTTGACCATACTACCCAGACTACCTAGGATATGTATGTATGTACAAAGCACGACTTCGGTCTGCAGGGGTTCTACATCACCAGTTCTGAGGTGGTCAGCCAAGAGAGACTCCGTTCATCAGAGTGCCGATGCTCTACGTACCTAGGGACGAGTCGAGAAAAGATATGCCGAGTGGCTGAAGTGGACGTAGGAGTTGGGTCTCCCACTCCCAGGTTTCCGGCTCTCTGGGCAGGAATCATGTCGACGCAAAATCCTCCAGCTGTCATGCCCCTACCTACTACTTAGGTACCTACTATGTAGGGACTCTCTTTCCTTGCAGATATTGTGTGACAGACAGCTAGCTTCATGTTCTGGAGTCCTGGACGCTTGGTCTTCACAAGTCGGTAAATCGCAAGCAAGATGCTGTGCGCTGACGTGGCTTTCCACACACGTGGGACGCTCGTGTCGCTTATGATTCTATGATTCAAGTTTTCTGTACCACCATACACACGAAGCTGGCTGGACGTGGCTTGAATAATGCATTCTGGGACGGTTCAACATCGAATCCTTCTCCTTCTACTCCATACCTACTATGTACATAAGTAGGTAGAGACCACCGATTGATCTGAACACTGAACACCAACCATGGCGAGATTTATTACCAATGTTCAAATTGATCGAGTGCGGGACGAAGCACATCACCCGCTTTTAGCTTCCGAAGCAAAGTACGGTATGAAGAACTCCATACCAATTCCCACTTTACCCCTGAGCAGCACTTGGCCTGGTCAACATACCACTGATCAGATATCAGCCAGCTTGTCCTTTCATACAGGTCATTCGAGCTGCAACTCATCTTACATGCTGCGTGGTATGGTATGGTATGCTACGTACCTACATATTTATAAATAGTCTAAGTGTGATATACGCAGAGATAGATACCCGCGTGAATAGAAACAAGCTACGTACGAAGTACTTACATATGTAGGTAAGGCATGATGATGCAACATGGATGGATGCGGTCATCGATGACATTTCTGGAGGTACGGGGTACAGCGGGTGAATTCGTCAGTGGTCATCGTTGGTCATCAGTGGCTGTTTCAGCGGTCTAGTCCGCAGGTTAGCGACGTACTTCATGCAGCCGATCCCTGTTAGACGATTTGGACAGCTACCAATACATGCTAAGCTTTCTTGCCAACCCTTGGCAGCATGAATTCAGGCGTGTTTTGGGATTTCTGGAATTCTCCGCCTGGGTATGTCATTGTGCAACGATCACCGAACAGTGAGAAAGTTGGTGAGATTCACGCAACTAGGTAGAATGAGATCCATGCCATGGATGCTGGGAATTGTCCGGAGATGATGGGCAGCGGAGTGAAGCAAAGGGAAGCCCTTGGGGTTCAAAGGCTTCTGATTCTGGTGGTGCTGGTTTCCTTGGTTGCTTGCTCACCGCCACAACTCAACTCCTTTAATCTGCATGGCCGCGACAGGTGGCATGGTGCGCGAGTCGCTGGTTCAGTTGGTTCCAATGGCAATCGGTCAAAACTGCATCACCCACCACACTGGTCCAGGGCATGTCTTTATGAGGTAACCAATGGAACCAATGGTCCAACCGTTTATAGAAAAAAAAAAGCCGAGCCCCCGTTCTGTCCGTTGCTGCAAGAAATACATACCCCCTTGGTAAAGGTAATAAAATATATGTGTACCCCACGGTGACCGTCTGCAGTGAATCTGACCAGTGATTTCATTCGACAGGGAGCACATTTCATCCCAACGTCCTAAAGAAATCTTCCAACGTGGTGTTGGCTCGTTCCTTGCCAGTGAAGCACATCCTTCCCTCACACGCATATATTTTTCTCTCGGGCCTCTTGCACAATCTCTCTCTTCCTGAACACTCTTTTACCTTCTTTTGTAGCTCTCTCTCCATCCCCTCTTCTACTACTATATACTCCAGACGCCATCATGGTACACCTTAGCAAGCTCCATGAGGACCACGAGTCTGGTGCCGGCCGTCTGCCGGAAGCTGTCAAGAAGATCAGCCTACAGCTTAGCAACGACGAGGATCGCTTCACCACCAGTGTCTATGGCTCCAAGTTTGCCGCCGAGGACCTTCCCAGACACGAAATGCCTGAGGGCGAAATGCCTCGTGACGTTGCCTATCGAATGATCAAGGATGAGCTGAGCTTGGACGGCAATCCTATGCTGAAGTAAGTCGACTGTGGGTATCATTGAATGGCTCACGAGCTGACAAGCTGATGATCTGCTCGATAGCTTGGCATCATTCGTAACTACATACATGGTAAGCATCAGATTGTTCATTTCATGCTGACATCTACTTTCAGCACTGTCGCATGTAACACGAGACAATCAGCGGCTAATGCACTGTCTAGGAGGAAGAAGCGGAGAAGCTTATGACCGAGTCTTTCTCCAAGAACTTCATTGACTACGAAGAATACCCGCAGTCTGCTGATATCCAGAATCGATGCGTTTCCATGATCGGACGCTTGTTCAATGCGCCCACGGGCGAAGGCGCAGTAGGCACCTCGTGCGTGGGCAGCTCTGAAGCTATCATGCTGGGCGTTGTAAGTGTGACAATATCCCCATCTTCGAATCTTTGATCGACATTTTCCACAGCGTGCCACAGCGTGCCACAGCGTGGTGACGAATTGCCGATCATCTTGACATTGTAGCTTCAATGCATCAGACCTAGATAGTCTGACACTACTATGTTTATTCCTAGCATCAACGCAGGATACTAACGTTTTGACAGCTGGCTATGAAGAGGAGGTGGAAGAACAAGATGAAGGCTGCCGGTAAATCTACCGAAAACCCTAACATCGTCATGTCTTCTGCGGTGCAGGTGTGCTGGGAGAAGGCTACACGATACTTCGAGATCGACGAGAAGTTGGTCTACTGCACACCCGATCGCTATGTCATAGACCCCGAAGAGACTGTGAACCTGGTAGACGAGAACACAATCGGCATCTGTGTGATTCTTGGTACGACCTACACAGGCGAGTACGAGGATGTCAAAGCAGTCAACGACCTCCTTATCAAGAAAGGCCTTGATGTACCCATTCACGTCGACGCGGCAAGTGGCGGCTTCGTCGCCCCTTTCGTCGTTCCTGATTTAGAATGGGATTTCCGGTGTGAAAAAGTCGTGTCCATCAACGTATCAGGTCACAAGGTACGGGAAGAGGCTGCAATCTGTCCGAGGCCAGCACTGACTTTACATAGTATGGCCTTGTGTACCCCGGCGTTGGCTGGGTCGTCTGGAGGTCAGCCGAGTTCCTGCCCCAGGAACTTGTATTCAACATCAACTACCTAGGCGCAGACCAGTCCTCATTCACACTGAACTTCTCCAAAGGCGCAAGTCAAGTGATCGGACAATATTATCAGCTTATTCGCCTCGGGAAGAAAGGTTACAAGGCCATCATGTCAAACCTGACGCGCACTGCCGACTACCTTGCAGATGCTTTGGAGGCGCTAGGTTTCGTCATCATGAGCAAGAAGTCGGGCGAGGGTCTCCCCCTGGTAGCTTTCCGCCTGGCGACCCCAGAGGACGGGGAACGCCATTACGACGAGTTCGCGCTGGCGCATAAATTGCGCGCCCGCGGCTGGGTGGTGCCGGCGTACACCATGGCCCCCCACACCAAGGATCTCAAGATGCTGCGCGTCGTCGTCCGTGAAGACTTCACCAAGAACCGCTGCGACGCGCTCATCTGCGACATCAAGCTCTGCCACGGTCTCCTCGAGGACATGGACAAGGAGGAGGTAAAGAGGAATGAGGAGTTCATCCGCAAACACGCCATGAACAGCGAGCAGGCGAGCCATAACCACCCGCGATTCCGGGTAAGTAGGATCGGACATAAGAAACCCCGTGCTACGTCGTGGGATATTGCTAACCTAGATCTGTAGAAGGAGAAACATTCGCTCCAGGGAAAGCATGGGAAGACTCACGCCATCTGTTAGCAGGCCATTCTGTACAGGAATTCGCTTGCTTTTGGCGCACGTACTCTTAACATAGAGACGTTCTAGAACGAATGGTCTTACGAAGAAGGGGGGGAGGTTTTAGATTTCGGGATCCATTCCTGAATATCCAGATATATTCTGCTCTATCTGTCTATTTGCCCATATACACAGGAGCAATCAAGTGGCTATTGTAGATATAGCTTATATATGATACGATGCGTTTCTTTCCGTGCCGCTACTATTTCGCTTGTAACCTCCCAAGTGCGTGTGTGTGTATGTGTCTTGTCACCTGGCAGCAGGTACTTGAGCCTAAAATAGGAGGGACCTGGAATCTCCATAAGTCTCTTCCAAATGGCATGGAGTTCTTCGTCATCCTGTCTTCTGCAGGGGGGCATGATCGGATCAACCGGGCAGTCACAGTACAATGCAGCATCAACTTTTCAAGACGCCTTCGCCAGATACAGGTGGTCGAAAGGCGAGAGATGTGTCTCACTCGACGTGGGGGTGGTGGCTGGCGTTGGCTACGCGGCCGAGAACACACATATCACGGAGAGATGGGGCAACAAGGGCTTGCAAGTTATCCGAGGGCAGGAGCTGCATAGTGTTCTTGACTGGGCATGCGCCTCCTCTCACGAGTTCTCCTCGCCTTGGTCAACCCAGATCATCTCAGCCATCAACGGCGTGGGGAGTAGCGAGGGCTCGCTCCCTCACCTGAAGCGACCCATGTATCGTTACTTGTCGAAGAAGGCGGGGGTAGACGTGCAGAGGACGAGGGGCGCCAACGAAAAGGTAAACTACAGCACCGTGCTACGGGAGTCGAAGGATGCAGACGAAGCCCGCGGCATCATCACCATGGCCCTGGCCAAACGGCTCTCGCAGGCGCTGGCTAGTTATGCCTTTGGAAGACATCGAGGTTACCCGACCGGTCCACTCGTACGGCGTGGACTCGCTCTTTGCCGTTGAACTGCAGTTCTTCCTGGCGAATGAGATGGGGGCGCCGATGTTTCTGTCTTCGACATACTGTCAGCGCAGAACATCGACGATCTTGGTGAGCTAGCTGCTGCTAGGACGAAGCATCTCACATTGTCGACGTGATTAGGTAGGTCATGGAGCGTGTATGTATCAGCAGCGATATAAAGTGCACGGAAACCTGAGTAAAGAAGGCGAGGGTTCTATGCAGACGAAGGGGATTTCCGCAGTAATAGTGAACATTGGGTTTTGATAGTACTATCTATGCCATATGAATAATTCCGCATCAGAAAACAACTGAAGCTATCCAAGCTCACATATTAACGATCCTTAGCCCCACTCTTGGAGTTCTGAAATATATTATAACAGGGGTTAACGCTTAGTAGAAAGATTCGGGATTTAGAAATATATGCTGGAACCCCTAAATATGCTGTAAGTGGTACATGCTATAATAGGGGTATGTGCTGTAGCTAGCACCTGGCAGCTCCAAGAATCGAGGAGTGGGAATCACGCGGTAGAGCCGGTGCCGACCTTGCATTAGTGTTCGGCACGCGTTTCCCAGGCGGACCCAGGATGAAGGAAGCTTTCGATCATTTGATTGGGGAGCCAGATCCTCGCCGCCGCAGGATTATCCTACACACACAGATACATTATAGGACAGGGGGGTCCAACCAAATGGGTGGGTGTGGTGTGGTGTTGTGTGGTGTGGTGTGGTGTGGGCCAACCAGCCAGCCACTCGCCCGTCCTCTCAGGGGTAAAATAAAGATGTTAAAAAAAAGTAAAGTTTACGAGAACCCATTACGTGAACCGTTCAGTGTGACCGTCGCCAGTGGGGGGTAAACAAGAGGATGATCACGCAGACAGACAAGTGAACGCAGGTAATTTATCTAGGGGACAAATATGAATCTTTGCGGCACTAGTTAGGGTCCAAGAGTAGTAGTTAATTATATTATATGGCGGCTCTCATGTACATACAGCAGAGACTCGTAGTTGTTCTGAATGTCCGTAGCGTCACCTACATCGCTGTTGTTCCTGCTACTGCCGCTGCTGCCCTATTACTGCAGCCACAGGTCGATATCCATCCATGCTTGGAGACGGCCCAGACGATGAAGAAGAGTAAGGAGAAGGTCATTGCTGAAGAACGCTTCCTAGAGCGTCTGCTGACTCGGGAGATGGGATCATAGTCCGGCTAAGACCTTTCGCGTCGCGCTCGTGCTGCGCGCACGTACAGACAGACAGACACACATGCAGACACCCACACACACCGTCCATATTTCGTACCCCGAGCTTCCAATCCCAGCGTGGATATCGAAACGCGATGATACCATTTCCCCCCCAGACACTGAAGACAGCCATGACTGGCGCTCCACGCTCTTCTCCGCATCGCCTCGAACTGGGGGAAGTGATTTTCGTAGAAGATGAAAAAAACATAGAATAAAGGAGATTGGTATCGTTGGGCGAGTCTAGCGTAGAAAGATTCAATCAAGTAGTTTCCGACGGCGTAAAATCGATTCTCGTTAAAATGTGAAGACGGGAAACCTTGGACGATCGCATGAGAAGGAATCAAAAGCTAAGCCTGCCTCCTTCGCACCCGGTTGATGATTGATGATGATTACCATGCCTTTTTTCGTCTTTGTCGTTCTCTTTTCGTTTCTTCCTTCATTCGTGGGAGGGAAAATATTATGCCGGAAAAAAAAAAGAGAAAAGAAAAAAAAAAAGGAGAAAGAGGGTATATAGTATTACAACATTTTTGGCTTGTCGGAAATGCTCGTCGCACACGCACGCGCACACACAAATAGAACAAAAATCAGTAAAGACTGCCGCCGTAAGGTTTGCTGTTTTCTACTCGAACTGGATCGCCGATATCTCGTTGAAAAAGGGGTGGATGAGGATGAGGATGAGGATGGCGATGATGATGAGGAGGAGGAGGAAAGAGGAAATCGATTTCAAGTTTCGTTCGTTCGCTCGTCAAGATTCGTGGGTCGCGTCTGTAAAGAACAAATAAACGGACTCTCGTGATCATCGACGTTTCAAAAAATGAAGAGAAGAAAAACGAAGCGTATGCTATTGTGAGTAGGTAGGTATGAGTTAGTCGTTTTAGATGATGCTGGCGATGCTGATTCTTTCCGTATTACGTCCCCCTCCTGCTCCTCCTCCTCCTCCTCCTAGCCCTCCCGTACTCGCTGGAGGTCCTCTCTCGCGACTGCCTTCGGGTCCGGTCGTGCTGCTTCGGGGAATACTCGCGCCGTGTTCTAACTTGATGGGCGGGAGGGTCTGGACCTGCATCGGAGGAGGAGGCGGTATTGGACCGGGGCCAGGACTCGAGTTTCCGGATAGTAGTCCTCCCACGAGGTCCAGGAGATTATCCCAACCTCCCCAGTCTTGCTTCTCTTCCGTCGAAAGTCCGGTCCGGTTCTCAGGGCGTGTCAAGCCCCCTCCCGCGGGCGTCGACGGTGTCAGTAAGGGCGGAGGCGGATCTCTCTCCGCGCCCGTCCATATCCATGCGGTTTCGGGACAAGCTTGCATATCGGCACTGACATAGACGAGCAATTCCTCGTCCCTGAGCAGTGCTTCCTGCACGGCGCGCGGATCTAACGGGCTCATCTGCGGGGCGTAGCCAGGGGGCGGTGGGCGCGGGAAGAGGCTCGATACTTCGCGCTGTTTGGCTCCTAGCACCCGAACGAAGAACGAGAGAAAACGCCCGCACGGAATAGCCACGTCGCGGCGGGAGTCTATCGATTTCAAGGCCCTTATGCAGGTGAAGCTCGGCTCGTAGTGGCCCGTCAGGAGGAGGAAAAGCGTCGAGCGGAAGATGTGGGTGGTCAGAAGGGCGGTGGCGGTATCGGCGAGCGTCGCAGTCATACGAGCAATCAGGTGAGCTGTTTCCATCGCGGTCACCAGGCATTGCTCTATCGCCTCCCCTCGGGCCTCTGGCGAACAGACTGGAGCTAGGTTGTGGCGGTGAAGAAGTAAGCGCGCGCTCAACAGATAGGTAAAGGGCATGAGCATATGAGGGGCGACAGGGGCTAAACTGCTCGGCTCACACGCCGCTGGAAACAGGCCGTGACAGGACGAGAAGTAATTATCCAGCGTGGCCAGCCTCGGCCGGTCGATGACGGGGCTCGAAAAGGCCTTCCTCAAGGCGGAAAACGACCGGACTACGTTGATTATAACGTGTAGAGAATGCGTCAGCGGATTGTTCAGGGGCTGGACGGGCCCTTCGGGATGCAGAAAATGGTCGTCACAGGGCTCGGGAAGGGCAGCATCGCAGTCGGCGTCGTCGATCATGAAGGGCCGCCCGAGCTCCAGAGACAGCGTTCGGTCGAGGATGTAGATCGCCCACCAGAGCCTCCTCCGCATATCTGCCTCGACCCTCGACCGTATGCCGACCTCGAGGTGGAGATCGATATCCTGCGCGCTCCTCACCGCGCTCCCGAGGCACGCCCAGGCGGCCGATCTCAGGTTCATCTCGTTGAGCGCCAGGGAGGTCAGGAAGAGCGCACGGACATTATCCAGCACGAAGTCGTTGTTCCAGGGGTCGGTAAGCCCTCGTGACACCTCCAAAAACTCGCTCGCCTGGAGTGCCCGGTCCGGAAACCGATCGCTGCTGAACAGGCTGCCCATCGCGAGGACCCCGAAGAACATGGATAACCAGGACGTCGGCACGCGCCGGAGGTCGCTGGTCTGGTACAGGTTCTCGACCTCGTGCTGCAGCGTCGGCCAGTGCAAGATGGGCATCATTATGTGCACCGCCCCGTAGTAGGCATGCAGGAGGTTCTCGGCGGTCGCCCGGGCCGGCAACTGGGGTCTGGGAGGATCGAAGATCAGCGTCTCCGGGGGCTGTCGGTATGGCGCAGGGGCCTTCAGGATGCCCTTCGAGACCGATCGAAACCCGGTCCTCGCACGGGGCAGCTCGTGCAGAGCGGCCGTTCGTCTCCGTTTCCTGGGCTCGGACCCCAACTCGGGCAGATTCAGAGACAGCTGCTGCTCGGGCGTCTCGATGTAATCGACTTCCATCCGGCTACCGGCCCCTCGCTCCTCCAGCGTCCTTTTGAGACTCAGGTTCTCCTTCTTCATCCGCTCCACGTGCTTCTCGAGGTCTTGTACCTGCTTGATGGACGACATCCGCCGGTTCGTCTCTTTGGTGAATTGACATTTGACGTTTCGGCTCGAGCACTCAGAGCAGCTTGTCGTCTCGGTAGCATCACATTTGACTTTCCTCTCCCGACACGCATCGCAGCTTCGTCCTAGTTAGTCTTCGAGGGCGTGGACGGGGGGGAATTCAGATCGCCCGTGGGTTGAGGTCTCGGAGTAGACTAGCAAAGACTCACCTAGGGTCTTTCCTCCTCTGCCGATATGCACGCTTCTGAGCCTGGACGTTTGCCGACAGCTGGGCGCTCGAGAGCCCCGGAGTGCTCGCCACGGAATCGTTGGACGGTAGTGAATCGCGTCCCATGACAGAAGGTGTTGCCGTCACCGGCGTATACGGCTGGAACGAGGAAGCCTGGCTAACAGAAGGGAGTGGAGGAATGCCTATGGGCTGCGGCGGGTGCGCCGTGCTGGATCTGGAGCTGGTGCTCATCAGGTTGCTTAGATACTGGACTGGCGGCCTGGGAGAGGTTACCGACGAGACTGAAGAAGAATCGTACGACCTCGTGGACGGGTTAGGAGAGCGAGGGAAGGGGTTGTGCGACGACGCTGCCATGGTCGTCGAGATCTCGAGACTCTGGTAGTTTGTGGCCTGGTCGGGTAGGGTGTCCACGGGCTCCCCAGGCGAAGGATACTGGGGAGTCTCCGCTCTAAGAACATGCAGACGGATATTGCAGCTGCTGTATCCTCGGACAGGGTGGGAGAGGAGATGGGGAGTCGAACGCCTTTTACACCACTGTCAGTCCAGGGACGGCAAACATGCAGAGAGTGGACCGCCTGCAGCGGGGGTTTGAAGCTACCCTCGTACCGAATACCACAGGGTCCTAGTCGAGCTCAAGCAAACTCATTCCCCATCATCCACCCTGTTGGTTTTTCTTTCTTTGATAGCCAGCACCTCGCAGCGTTGCAGCTACGTCGTGTGACTATAATGCGGTCCCAGTCTCGAGAGATCCCCACGGTCTGAATATAGCAACAACACACTACTTGAGGTTTCGGGGATGTTCCAATGAGCGGCTTGGGATCGGGTTTGAGAGGTGAAACACAAGGAGAAGGAGATCTTGGGGAACCGACATGTAGTCTTTGCGGCTCTGTAGTTAGTCAACAATTTCTCCGTAAAATGCCAACGAAGTGAAGCTCCGGGGAGGGGGAGGGAAGTCGACTACCGGAACGGGAAGGGGGGGGAGTCTGCCGAAAAGGGCGTGATAAGGAGAGAGGTATAGGTATGTATAAGTCAGATAATTACCTAGAAACTACGAGGTAGTGGTCTGTAGTGCTACTTGGAAGAAACCCACAGTCGGAAGAATATGATGAAGTAAGCCTGCAGCACGCGGGATATGGTGACAGAAGAAGAGCAAGTCTGGAAGAGGCCGTGATTTGAGGAGAAGGGAAAAGGCAATGCATATCCAAGCTAGTCCAGTCCAGTTCGCAGATGGTCGAAAAGGTGGTTTGGTTATTCAACTGGATCACCCGCCCTGGTCAGCGTCCGGGGCTCTCCGTTGCGCCAGAGCAGAAAATACCCCGAAATACAATCTAGAGGGGCCGAATCCTTCTGCTAAAAAGGCACACATGTGAACGATCCCTGTACATTGACACAAGGGAAATTCCGAGCAGGGCTGCGAGCGATGACCATCGACACCTAAAAGTCCACTAAACCAGCGTTTCGAGCGAAGGGTGGGCCTTGAGTGATTCTTGTCATTAACCTCCCTCCTATTATGTATCTATCCTACCACTCGATCGACCCTGGACCCCAGGCTCATTCATACCATGCCGGACCAGAGGGAGCATGCCGTGATGATAGGCAAGTTTCGGTAGGTAAAGTACCTACCTAGGTTAGGTATCTACCTAATAAGTACCTATTAGTATACATATCTTGCTGGGTACCTAAGCATAAGTCAGGTTCTATGCGGTAGTTGCCGACCTCGTAGCCACCAGAGGAAGCATGTCCGGCATCATCCATGCTCCAACGCGGCGTGGCATCTTATAGAACATGGGGGGTTACAGCGAGATCAACTGACGGCTGGATATCATTCATGGGCTGGCATGAGAAGGTGACAAGGTGCCAGTCTCAGAGACCCTAGTTGTGTGCTAAACATGTGTCCAGCTCTCTTCATGCGGCATCCTGCTGCGCTCGCTGGCAGTACGCTGGATCCGTTACTCTTGTTACCATGTACGAATCCTTGGTTAAGTGCAACCTCCGCATGAGAAAAAGCGGTGCCACGAGTGCATACTGTTGTTGGTGCAGGAACATATCTACGTAGGGTGGTGGTAGGTATGATCATGTAAAGGAGTGCATGTCTCGAGACACTTGTCGAGTCGGTACACAGAATTCCTCGGGTTGTGCCATTTCGATCCGAGGCCCGTTCGGCGACATGATGTGCATTCGGGTTCAGGGAATAGGACAAGTCTCTATTATCGCGCGCGCCCCCCCCAGCTAGCCGATGCTGGCTGGCTGGTCCTGGCTGGCGGTTCCTGGCTGTCTGGTGTATCTCCTGCTATCACGGCTGCTATTTTATTATTAGCATTCGCTTGGCGACAACTAAACACGGGACAGTAGTGTGCTGCCATCAGTGGTAATTAGTACGTATCGGATGAATTTACTACAAGTAGGTAGTGAACGTCCCTAGGCCTAGCTGCCTAGGTAACTACCTAGGTACTTAATAGCTCTCTATCCCTTTCTTTCCGGCTCTGCGGATTTGTTTGGTGACATTGGACAGAACGTGACCCGACTGTTCTACGTAGCGACTCATGAGGGACGGAGTTCACGAAGTATGGCTCGTGTGATAATAAAACATGGCATATGGAGAAGGGGAGCCTCGTGACTTCTAGGGGTCAGTAACGCTGCACGTACCAGAAGTTTACGCAGTAATGTAACACCCCATGGCTCATGGCTCAATGGCTCATGGCTCATGGCAGGGTGGGAACTGGTTCACCAAGAGAAGGCCCCCTAGCTAGCTTGAAACGTACCAAAGATCAACTGCTTGCGCACGCTTTAACGCTCAGTGGGTTCCAATGTAACCTCAACGACTTTTGGGGACTCGGCTCTTTTATTAAGGTCTGCATGGCCGGATGAGGTGGCAGGCAGGCAAACAGAGGAGAGGGCGGACTGGAACTTCTGTACGTACTTCCAAAGATGCTATTTCTGGTCAATCTTGAGACAATCTGGCGTTGATTGTCCTGTCTCACAAGCCGGTGTACTCATTCAAACTTGTGGCGTCAGATGGCGGTCCCAGCTTGACGGACCAGGCTGCTTAGCCTAGCCTAACCCCCTCAATCTACAGCACTTGTAGATAATTCGCAGTAACATCTACTAGGTAGGTAGGATGACAAGTAAGCCCTCTCTCGTCTTTCTTCGTGATCCTAATCGCGGTGCTACTACGAAGTACCGTGGTAGCGCCAGGTAGGTAGGAAACGAGTAGCAGGATGAATGGAACCGTGGAAGACCATGCAGTGTGCCGCAACAGTAATAATATTAGCTATTAGCTATGGCCCACCGACCACGCAGCGAGTAAGTTTGGTAACGATGTTCGAGCACGCAGGGAACGGACGGGGTTTGCCGCTACTCGTACCTTGCTTGCACGCACCGGCCGAGTGAAGTACCTGCCTAGGTAATATGTACCTGTACTCTCGCGGCTACAGTGAGCCTATCGAGTACATGATGGCCGATGGCAGCCAAGTAAATGATAAAGGGGTTGAGTACGGCTCCACCACCACCACCCCAGCGGCTGGCCGTTTAAAGGTGATAGCGCGAGATCTGCACGTCCCTGACAGTTATTATGGCCATATGGCCATTTTGAGAACTCGGTATACCCAATAAGTGGATAGACACCGTTATGCCTTCTCGCAACAGTTCTGTAGCTACATCAATGTACCTATCGATGGATGCCCCGATGCCATGGGCTGGCTAGTTATCGTTATTACCACTCGCACTTGTCCTCACCTTTCGAGATAGTCACATGGGTCGTTACAGAAGATCGTAGCCGAAAGAGGGTGGAATCCCGAAAGTGACCACCTGGGGATTGAAGAGGATCAGAAGTACGAAGCTGCGAAGTACTCGGGGCCTTGAAGGTTATCACCTGCTGATATATATTGCGGGATTCCTTCTGTATATACACAGATACATGGGCAGCCGGCCAATTGGCGCCGAAAGCATATGTGTCTATGGGAAGGAGAGCAGCTTCTCTACACATCATCTTCACTGCCAATAAGAAAAGAAAAAAACCACGAGGCCTGTCCCAGATTGGGGGCCGCGAATAAGTTGAGGGATTAATTGGTATTCCACGGCAATATTACCTCGAAAAATCGCCGTCTCGATCGATGGCGACAACGGCGGGTCGACGAGGAAGGCCACGCGAATGGGTAGCAATGGGCCTCGAGCTAAGGGCTCGCGACAGGGATACCGAGGTAGTATCGTGGAGGCGCTTCACTCGTCTTTTTATACGTAGCAGTAATAATAAAGTCAGCAAATCCGCTACGCTACGTGTCGGGGATTACGAGAGAGTTCTCTCCGCCAGATATCCCGAAGAAACAATGGTGTCGCAAACTAGAAGCGCCTGCAAATGGTCTCGTCGCTTTACCGCGGAGCCGTCGTCGTCGCTTGACATGACCACTTACGAATCATGGTGTAGCCTGAGGACAGACGGGAATCGGCAGATAGCCGCGGATGTCCCAATATCAAGATCGCCAGCGGAGCAAATGGTTTTGCTTCCCTTTCCATTTAGCAGATTTGGGGGAGCTGGGTACCGGCAGGGGTGACAAGATACGGACTCATTTCTTGTTGAAACCCCTGGCCATTGACAAGCTGAACCTGGAGCCTTGGAGATGCTGGGGGAGCTTGGAGCGAAGTTTTGGCTGGACGAACAAACCTCAAGGCGGCAGGGAGAATGTTTTCTTACAGTACTGACATTACTCAAGGAAACTTCCTTATTTATTCGACTTGACGGTAATAAAACGAAAGAGAAAAACGCTGGCTCGAGGTCCTTCGCAGAGGCAAGCGCGGTAAATTTAAGAATGTAGTAGCGGATGGGTCGACGTCGTCTACCGTGAGCCGATTGTTTCATAGATATAGGGGTATTGTACCAAACAAGAACCAGATTTAGTGCCTACCTGGGTTGGTGTAGGCAGAGAGATGCAGGCTCGAAGATGGGTTGATGGGGACGGTAATCATGAGAATAGTCTAAGCGAGCCCCAACAACCATGCCGCCGCGTAATGCCCTACAGGTCCCAAGACAGACTTCAACGGGGCAGCGGAAAACCTCCGACCGGAATTTCGAGGTTTCTGTTTCCACCATTTTATTACTTTTCATACCGGTATTACCCTCTACTTTTATTAATCTACCTTCCTGTCAAACGTAATCTAGGTGGTATTCCAGAACGTTTCTCTGTTCCCAATCTTACCCGAAACCTTATGCTTTTAATCTATCTGTTGCGAAACGTATGGAGTACCATGCACAGTCAGCAGCAGCAAGCAGCAGTAGTAGCAGCAGCAAAAGAAGAAGCAGGCTGTCGTTCCTCGTGTGACCTGCCCCTTGTTCGGAATGACTAGGTAACCTTATTATTAAGACTGGATAGCGGGACACGGGGATAGACCTATCGTCTCTCCTCGGAGGGCTCGCCAAGCGACAGGGTTAACCCACGGGACATACACCTTGGATCTCTTTGCTATCTACTAATGGGTTTAATAAAAGAGAAGCCAAGCTTGATTTGGGCAAGTTTGTTCGCTTGCGCCACCTTGTATTGCGCGTCTGGGAGACGGATCGTGGGCCAGCAACGGGGTAGATAAGTGGGTGTCCGCCAGCGGGCCTGGAGTCTCCTGGCCGGCACTATGTTCGAGCTACAAGGGGGGAGAAAAGGGAACAAAGAGCCTGCCGCAATCATTTAGCGTTCCCCAGTCATGGGATTGAGGGATGGGGGCTATTCTGCCAGTCAGTTCAGTCAAAGAAAAAGGTTCGTTCGGCTAACGCGTTAATCATTTCGGTTTGCTTGCCGGAAGCGCCTCAAAAAAAAACGCCCGTCCGCTATTTAAAAGTGTCACTGACGCAGATGGCGTCCACCGGGGGATGGAAGGGAAGGGATGGGAGGGGGGATGGGTGGTTGGTAGCGTTGCGAATGTCTCGGACAATGTCAAGCAAGCAAGCCGCCACGATATATGGGAAGAGGCCGGCCGGTCTACTTTCCCGTCTTTCTGCGACGTATTGATTGATATGAAGTTTATTAGCAGTGTGTCCGCCGCCCCGCGCGGGAGTGAGTGTACTTCCACTACGAATATGATAGCTCACAATGTTCGGTTCCCTATACATATAGGTGCGCGAATGTAAGTCTCCGGCCGACCGCGTGGTCTTTCTTCGTGCTCTTGCACCGGCGCACATCATTCAACCCGCATGCGCAGTTGCGGTGAGGCGAGATCTACGCCGACCAGTAGGCCCCCAGGGCGACTTCGTGTAGGCTTCGGGCATTTGCATATTCGATGCACTTGTCCAGCCTTCTTTCGTTTAACAAGGGTTTTCCCACATTCCGGCTACGGGCATGCAGAAAGGATGAATGATCCTCGCGACCATCATCATCATCATCATCATCATCATTATCATCATCGCCACCCCGTAGTGTGCTGCGTGCGTGGTGTGCGAAAGTAGGAACGCCGCATTCTACCTACTTCCTTGGCCACCGGGATTAGATCCGGCTTCACAGTCCCTCGCAGGTATCGACCGGGGGGGCAGAGGAGAGAGGGAAGGCAAACGACTGGTAGGGGTCGAAGCCACGATACAGCAGGAAGCCGTCTCTGCCAATTTCGACTGATGCATGGTCATGTTGTAGCAAAGCTGCGATTTCTCAAAAAGGTAACCCTGTAATTATATCAAGATGGTAGAAAGATGATGATGATAATAATGAAAACCACTGCCCCGTGTGGTCCAGGCCGCCTGTCCCGTCATCGCCCTGGGCTTATTGCTGGAAAACAGGCTGGACGCCGGTGCCATGACCCTCCCCAGCCTCCCTCCCCATTGACTTCTCCGGCGTGGCCTGCGTGGGATGTCACCCTGGCTACCCACGTTCCCGGCCGTGAGGGAACATGATCTTTCCCAGAAATCCGTCTTGTGTAACTTGCTCGACTGCCAAGTCCCGGATACGACGCTGTGCCGTCTTCCAATAACGATTTTCCTTGGTCGTCGAGATAACTTAAACTGTGAATACTACGATGATCAAATTTCGGGGTTGCCGCCTGTAAGTATGGAGTAGCTGGAGACGATGGCCGATTACATCACCCCTTACAAAAGAAAATGGACACGCGGCGGTCCTCGACATGCAACCTGGAAGCTGTCAGTCGCCAGCGCCCGCCAATCATGATCGAGGGAGGAATGCTTCGTCAGTGAGTGGTAAATATGGCTTCATTATCAGACCTGCTATCGATGTACCGTAGCAGTCAAATACCTGATACACCTACGGTAGGTTCTGTATCATGGGCTGACGTTACATCGTCACCGGCACTCCTGTCGGTACAACCCAAGGTCTCCAAGTCTTGGGTGTGCCGGGGCCCCGTGCGACGAAGGAAAAGTGAAAAAAAAAAGAGACAAAGGAGCAGATTGCCCGATGGAGCTATGAAGCCCGCCTGGCACTTGCTTGGGGTGGTGTCCGATTGCCGAAGCCGCGGGACGATTCCACGAGGAGATCGGCTCCGCAGATACCTAAAACACGGACAGAGACCCCTTCACCTGTTTTTTTTTCAGGGGCCTTGCCAAAGATTCTGGATGATAGGTCGTCGATGCACGGTTTCCAGCAGTCGAATCGCACGATCATGGCACAATGAACCATGGGTGCATACAGCTTGGTGCTCTTTTCCTCATTCGTACCGCTTGAACTTCTCGACAGCCGGTCGGGGGGCTGGATAGAAGCTTTGGAAGAGCGTTCAGCCATTTTTCCCCTTTCCTTTTTGTACGTGCGTGCATGCGTGTATGTGTTCATGTGTGTATGTGTTCGTGTGCGTGTTTCCTCCCCCTTCCATGTCTTCTGTGAGGTCGCATACCGGCCCGTGTTACGTGAGCGTGAGAGTGAGAGTGAGAGAGGAAGGCGTCCGTGTGACAGGACACAGACATCCCCAAGATCTCGAGGATGCTACCTTTTGCTGAGGGGCTAGATCTGCAGTTCGAAGCCACCAAGATAGTCTCTGGGGAAAACCAAGACCGTGCCCTGGCAGGCTTGGCTCCAATAACGAAGAACGGGTTTCTTTGACCGTGGCACTTCCAACCCAAACAACCCCTCCTCGCAAACAGGCTTCTTCTACCTGCTTTTCTTCTCCTGCTTTCTGGGTCAAAATGAACTGCTGCCGCTTCCTACCAGGCGTAACATGAACACTTCAAAAGATGCACACGACCCGCCAATTGGAGGCGAATGCAGCCGAAGCCGATGTGCTTGCGTCACTCTTTGTATGTTTACGTAGTACCGTGAGCCGTTCGACGGACCCCCATGTGCAAAGCTACGCGAGAGCCAAGATGGCCTCGGAGGCACAATGGCGCAAGAAGTGGGACAAGAAAGAAGACAGGATCCATGTTTCTCAAGAGGAATGCAGTGCCACGGACGAGCCCTGTATCACCACCGCAACGACCGGCCGTCCAACGACATGGCCTCTAGTCGGAGAGGAGGCCTTCCGATTCGTAGTGGGTTTTGAGTCTAGAATACCCTACCGCGTAATAAGCTCACGGGGTTTTAGTTTAATGGAAGCTCGGGGGGACTGGCCGTCATGAGAAGGAAAAGAAGACAGACAACACGAGAAACACCGGTCTGCAACCTGGTTGCCCGGCTCGCAGTTGGACCAGGCCATCACCACAAAGAGGAAGCGAGCGGGAGGGCAGGAGGAAGAGAGACAGAGAGGGAGGGAGCCGCAGGGACGCCCCTCAGGTCGCATGAATCGCAGCATGTGGCCGGGGTGGTAGTTTGTCGGTGGTGCGTCAAGCAAGGTGCGGCTGAGGTTGCAGTTTCTGGGTTCCCGCCGGGCGAGACCATCGCGATCTCGCAACCTTAGCGTGTTTGTCGTACATATGCTTGCCGTGCTGCGTGCAAGCTGCCTTGCATTCCGATATTCGAAACAAGAGAATAATAAGGCCGTAGTCGTATCCAAAGTGGCAAATCTCCGGGGAAAGGGGGGTGGGAAACTGACTGACTATACGCATGCGATTCGCCGGCCTCGGTACGAGGGGGGGGAGGGAGGGTATCGTATCACCTACCGTAATTGAATCGACGGAGTACCGAAAGAGCTTTTCTTCCTCGCTTTTTTTCTTTCGCTTCCAGATCCTTCCGGCGCATCAAACGTTGACGGCGTGCGACTTCTGCAGATATAATCTATTTTTGACTTCTCGATCGTCGGGGACCCCCCTCCCCGGCTAATGAGAAACTGCTGATTGATTGACTAGCCCTGCTCATATCGCGTGCAGTGGCCGCGTAGATCTACGCTGTACGTTCGTTCGACGCATGATGGATAGCTTCTGCTTGCTAGGTTGTTCGTGACACTGCACGTCAGACTTCATCAAGGTGAGGTTGCCATGTAGAAGAAGAAGAATAAAGAAGGGTCTCCGAACACATGCACACCCACCCGCCCGCCGACCGGAGTGGTACCTAGATAGACCGAGCCCTTCTCTTGTCGAATAGGCACCTTTCCTTTCTTCCTTGCAGGTTTCAAGAAGTCTAGAAATAGAAATAAAGCCATGTAAATGTAGCTAATCCGTAGGTAGCTACTTTTAATTATTAACCGAGTGCATGATGCATGTCTGCCTACCTAGGTATCTACCTCTTCCCGCCATCTTCTTCTCAATCTCGACAACGCTTGATTCCGCCCGCCCCTGACCCAGGCAGGGTCAGGTATTGATTGCAGTGAATGGAATATCGGACTCGTGGTCAAACCCCTGTTTTCAACAAGGCCGGGGAATTCGAACAAACAAGGGCAACGTCCAATAAGGATACAGAGCTGGAACAAGGCGAGAGGGAGCTTGATTGCGTGAACGGATTACTCGTTCGGGATCCCTATACCTGAGGAGAACGTCAAGGTGCCTCCCTCCCCTAATCTCCTCACAGGAATCACGTCGGAGGTACTACCTGCTGTACCGAACCACAAAAGGTAACATGGCGAAATGTCGGCGGAGGTTTTCTTACTTATGTCAAGAAAACTTGCCTGATAGGTTGGTAGATGCAGATAAAACGAGTGCCCTTGCGGCAATACTTGATTTCCCTTTTTTTTTAATTGCCTGAACGCTCAAAGTGACCAGCTCGAGCGCGGATCTCATGCTTGACATCTCGTGTCGCGCTCACATCGTCGTGCCCATGCTCGCCGACTGATTCTCTTTTTCCTGTTTTACGTTGTCCTGATCGACGACGCAAGACTTTATTTTTATCTTGCCTCTCCCTCCTTTTCCCCACACCCAGAACCCCCTAACCCCTCCCCCTTTTTCATTCTCCCATCGGAACGGAGCCGAAAGAAAGCTTTTCTGGCCTCTCCTGGACCTACCTGATCGACACGTTTGTCGGCAACGTCAACCCACCTTTTTTATTTTTTTTTTCATGCGGCCAACTTTGGTCGGGTCAAGCGAAGCGTGCGGGCAAATCTTTATCCAGAGAGACTTGGTGATCCTCGTTCGCCACCGCCACGACATACCCGGGACAATCAATGTACGATTGAAGGCGGTGATGAATGAATGAGTGGCGAGCTGCACTCATGGTTGCGCGACTGGGTGATAGGGTAGTCGAAGCTCACGGCCTCGGGATCGTCCGTATTCTACCTAAGGTTAGGTACATCCCCAGGGCAGACGCATTCGCTCCCCGCTCGCTCAATGACTGGAGCCTCCAGACGGCAGACAAGTGCGGCAGACAGGTACGCAACAGGGCCCGCATCAACGATGAAGTCATGGTACGGCCTCACCAGAGGAATAAACGGCGTAGCGATACACCTGGTTCTCGAATGCAGGCCGATTCAGCGAACATAGGTAGATACATAGGTAGCAGGGGTAGTCAATCACATTGTCGCGCTGAAAGGAGACAGAAGGCACCGGAACACACACCTGCACGCATAAAGATTGCATCCTGTCATAACGCCTTTTCTATCTATGACCTACGTAGCGAACGAAGCCCCAAGAGATCCCTTCGTAATAAGGTCATACGCCGCCAACGGCCACCACAGCACAGGGGGTTTAAATACTCGTAGCCCCTGGCCGAGTGGGAATATCTATCGCACGCAGCTCGAGGATCACCGCGGTCAGCGCGCACACGCGCACCGGGGCCCAGGATGATGTCCGCCGACGCCTGTTATCTTCATCGACCTCACGAGCGGCGCGTGCGCGCGAAGTCGGGAGCGTCGTCGTGTCGTGCTCGGCGACGCAGTAGGCGGGTGTTTCTAAGCGGGCGCAGGAGAGCTGACAGAATGACTAACTGACTAACTACCTAAGAAGACTTTTTGGGACTCACGTGAAAGCTTGCCATATATTCTGCTGCGGGCAACTTGCTGAAGGCCGTGAGGCTCTAGCGCCCAGGGAACGCTGGGTCACTTGATGTGGACGAGGAGGGCCGTACGGCACGGCAAGGAGCTGCGGGGGGGATCCGGCGCAGCGCGTTACGCACGCGGGGACGAGGAAGCTGATCGGGGCACCTGGGCGGCCGAGAATATCAGATCCTTCTTGGCCCGTTGTGTCCCCTATCCAGACGCCGAGGCCGAACTGTGGCAGGGGCTCGCGGCGGGCCGGGCTGGGCTCCGGCTCAGCATCGACTAACAGGGACGAACCCTGCGGGTTACGTACCTTCTAGAGAACTGCTACAGCGTGTCCCGGGAAGACTCTGGGGTTGAATATCCGGGAAGTATGGCGAAATCAAGAAAAGAGGAGCGGGCTGGTCATGAGGCGAGTTAGTGCGGTGGCGAGAGGAAGGCAGAGGAGATAGGGATGGAAAGAAAAGGATGAGCTGGGTGGCTAGGTGAGGAGTAAGTATGCATGGATGAACACTGAGTGAATGGATGGATAAATGGATGGGTGAAGGATACCAAATGACACAGGATGGTGAAAATGAGTAGTTTGGGGGTCCTAAGTTGTTGTTCAATACTGCTGCCCGCGTGTCATCACAAGTCACATTTCGGATATTTACATAGAATCCAGGTCACCGAACGGTCACTCCCCGCCTGTACGATGTAAAGAGTGTGGGTTACCGCCCGACCGAGTACCTCTTGCTCACTTAAACACCCCCCTGACGCAGGACTGGAAAGCATGAGTTGATCTGCTATGTGATTCGAAGCCCAAGGATGCGAAGAAGAGCTCCGACAACAGGGACGACACATAAGCAAGGCGCCAGGTATAGGGGCAGCTGTCGTCTCTGATGTTCCCGAGAACACCAGCTGTTTGAGGGGAGACCCTAAATACCTAAGGCTTGCGGCTCACGATCAATTGATCTGGATAGGGATTTATGCGACGTCCAACACGTTCCGTATCCTATCCTTGGGGCGTAATATTTTCCCATAGGTCAGATATGCGCCCCGTGTACGACGCCGTGACACCATATCACCAACCTCAACAAAGCAAGACGTCCAGTGCAACCCAGACATCAGATCGCGAGCAGATGACGGGACAAGCGCTGTCCCAGCTCGTTTTTCGTTAGTTTCGAAGGTGCCCAGCTGGCGGCGAAGGGCTTTCTCGTGTGATCGTTTCCCGGTACTCTGCGCCTGGGCTCGTCGCTTCGGCAGCAAGTTGCCTGATCAGTTACCATGGGCGCCCATGGGTGTGTTGACAAGTTAGTCGGTTTACCATACTCGACATGGCGTAACCAGCCCACGGGAAAACATCCGTGAACGGCAGGGCATCAGGAATTCGGATCATGGAATACTCCTTGCCACGAACAAAGGTCTTAAACATGCCAATCCCGGTATAACAGACACGGTCGCCAACAGAGAGAGTAGTCACAGTGGCAATGATGCGATGGACAATGCCGGCGCATTCGCACCCGATACTCTCGCCGGCCATCTGCCCAGGAACGATCATCACGTCGGTGAAGTTCACAGGGGCTGCGCAGACTCGTATCTCAACTTCGTCATCACGAAGAGGCTTGTACGCTGTGTCGTCCTTCGCAAAGTAGACGCTATCGATGTGGCCAGTCGCAAACCGTAGCTCGAGTGCCTCCTTGTCGTTCTCTGGCACAGTTTTTCTGACCATTTCAGGCCTGCCAACCTGAGAATGAACTTGCTCGTTGATCTCTGTCGGCTCAATCACCCGTGGGATTAGTATGGTAGTATCCTCTGGCATGTAGTCTGATTCAAAGTCGACTGACTGGACGATGTTCCGTGCGCTTTGATAGATATTTCGAAACGTGTTCACAACCTCGCTGACTTCCCGCACCTCGATAGTGACAAATCGTAGTCCGGGCTGCTCTTGCGTGATGGCGCGAGAGAAGCCGGAGACCATAGAACCCTCTGGTATCTCTGGTGTACTTCCCGTTCTGCTCGTGATCCAGAAGATTTGATTGGAGAACTCGGTGATATTTTTCAAGCTTGCGAGATCTGCTTCTTGCATCGAACTCAAGAGAGAGCCCTCGAGTTCTATCAGGCTTACGCATACGTCGAACTTGACGTTACGGTTGGCAATAGAGGTATAGTCCACGATATCACAATGCTGTACCTCTTCAGCTTTCAAAAATAATGCGATGTCAACCGGCTGCGCTTCTCTGGAGCTCCGAGCCTTCCTGTACTACGACAACGCCTGCCGGTAGAGACAGAATGCCACCAGGCTGATGAGAAGCTTTCGAGACTAACAGACTGAGGGTTTGATGAGCCGGCTCTGAATGGTTAGGCACATGAAGCTCTAGGTCGGTAAAGCCGTTCTGCCGTAGATTCTGTGCC
This sequence comes from Xylariomycetidae sp. FL2044, assembly GCA_022376275.1. NCBI lineage: Eukaryota > Fungi > Ascomycota > Sordariomycetes > Xylariomycetidae sp. FL2044. The sequence continues at coordinate 417,342 of JAJNOH010000022.1, forward strand.
CATTGCAACGCAGTACAAAGAGGGCCTTGCTGTCGGTTGTCCTCGGTAGCTCTCCACCATCCTGGGAGAGTGCCCCAAATAGCATTCGACATTGAGCTCTCCATATTGGTCACTTCGATGAGGACCAGCCTCGCTCCGGGCTTGAGGAGAGATCTTACGTGTCGTAGCGTGTCGGCCAGTGTGGCTGTTGCGTGAAGCACATTTGAGGCAATCACTAGGTCATAACTCCCAGGGGTGAATCCTTGCTCGACCGGAGCCTTTTCTATATCTAGAGTTTTGAAGATCATATGATCACCTTGGTCGGCGAATCGATCTCTTGCTTTCTCGAAGAAGCTGGGGGATATGTCCGTGAACGTGTAGGTACCGTAGCTTGAGGCTTCCCGTCCCGGCTCCGATTTCGAGGATATCCATATAGTGATGCTTGTGTGCGAGTAGCTCAATGAATTCCGCCTTTTCTCCAGATACCTGAAAAAACACACTTCTGATGGTATGGGCCGGACCGTTCAACTTCCGGTGCTACCTGCCCTGGTCAAAAGGGCGTCATTCACGGTGTCACCCCCAGGCCCCAGGCCAACAACCTGGAATGCTGGCTCTCTCGGTGACTCCGGTCAAAGCATCGCGCATCTCTACGGCCCATGTCACAAACACGGTGTAAATCGGATCTATACCTCGAGAGCCGTTTGGCCTTGCTTGTAGCATATAGGTATCAACATGTGTTGAACTTCAGACTGGGAAACAGATCTCCGTGTCAACATCGTTTGTACATGAAGACGAGTCAGGCCCAGGTAACTTCTTAGAATTCTATCAACCCCCCTGAAACGGACGAGGCCAGTAGGAATCGTTGCTCGGTATCACTGATAATCAGTTTCTGACAGCCGGGAAACCAAGGCACTTACTTCATTCCGTTTGGTCGCGGCGGATGATTAAACGCGATTTATTGATTCTATTGGGTGTGCTATCTTTAGGTCTTCTTTTTTGCCTTAATATATATATTCTAGGTCTTTTTTAAAGCAGACTTTTTATTATTTTTATTTATCGCATTTATTTATTTTATAATATTTACTTTTATATTAGCAAACTTGTTTATAGCTTTTTTACTTTATTAAAAAACGCTATATTTTTAGCTTTTTTTTAGCATATAAATAATTAATTTATGCTTATTTTTAATATAATTATATTAAAAAAGCTATAAAAGTTATAATAACGCCTTAATTACTAAATTCTTTTTTTTTCTTTTTTAAAAATATTATTATTTAAATTTTAAGTTAGTAAAGGACGTATTTATAACTATTAAATTATTTATTTATATATTTGCGAGCCGCGTAATAGGTGATTTATTTAATATTAAGCTAAGTGAGATAAATATAATATAAAAAAAAAGCAACCCTAAAAGTCTTAATTTTAAGTTTATAATAGGTTTTATATAATTTATCGCTTATAATTAAATAACTTATTTTTTTTATAGTTTAAATTTTAAGAGTTAAAATTTTGTAGCGTTTTATAGCTTAGGATAAACCTAAAATACACGCTAATATTAAGCTTTTATTATTATTAAGGCCTGCGCGGAGGCCTCGCCCTTTATTATTCTCTCTCGCCCTGTTAGGTTATTATTATTCTTATGTGATGCAAATTACAGAAGGCAACCATCCATGATATTATAAGGCACTTACTTCAATGGACGATCAAGCGGCTATGCCGCAGCCTGCAGCAATGAGCACCTATAATAACCTGTAGTTATTAGCCGCCGTACGCCCTCCAAATTTTTGCGACGAAATGCCCCATCTGCACTCCATTGTGATCACCTTTTACATCCGGTCGGCAACCTGAAGGCGCTTGGAAGCAGCGGATCACACAATCTCTGGACTGCTGTAGCGTTTTTCGCGCTTGCAATCATCTCCGTTGCGCTTCGGTAATCGGTTCGTCGTCGTCCGTCTCCGCACGAGAGCCTCACCGAACTGGATCGATCACTTACTTCATCATACTGGCCATCGCAACCTATGCGGTATGGTTTGGCTTCTTAGCAAATTGCAGGTCGCTTATTTGCCCTATACTATCGGTCCCAGGCGCGCTTGATTTCACTGACGTCGTGGAAGACATCGCCTCCGGCCCAGGCCCTGGTACCCTCGAGCTGAACGAAATAACCTGCCGAGGTGGAACATGGAGGAGCCATCTGGGGTGTGGCTTTGTTGAAGGTAGACCCTCCTCTGTGCCATTGCTCGTCCGTATGTTGTCGACTGACAAGCGTGTGCGAAGATGTTGTATCTCTCTGATATCTTTTTCGGAACGACCATCATCTTCGTCAAGCTTTCAATCCTGTCCCTATACTACTCAATCTTCTCCGTGTCAGATACGTTTCGAATGTGGAACTATATCGTGACAGGCCTTTGTGTAGTCTGGTTTCTGGTCTACACTTTCTTGAATATCCTTCAGTGCCACCCCATCTCCATGCTGTGGGAGGCCTTCGGCTTCGTCGAGTACTGTTTGCCTAGCGGCGTCTTGTGGCTGGCCCTGGAACTGACGAATCTTACCCTTGATGTCGCCATTCTGGTGTTGCCCATAACCATGCTTGGCCGTCTCAACCTGGCCCGGGCGAAGAGATGGTCCGTGGCTGGTGTCTTCCTCCTTGGTGGACTGTAAGTGGGAGCAAATGACGGGATGTTGATCTTGCCGCTGATATTGTTATTGACCCAGTGTTTGCGTGGCCAGCATAGTTCGTCTCACACATTTATCTGGCATCCCGACACACCAGAAGTGGTTGACGTCTCGAACACCCGAATCCTGTCGTCGATCCAGCTCGGAACGGCCGTGCTCTGCGTCTCACTTCCAATCTACGGTCCCATGCTTAAGACTATTCATGGGTGGCCCTGGGATATATACTGGGAAACGGAGTACGAAAGCCAACACCGGGACTCACCGAGGAAAGCGATATTCGTGATATTCCAGCCTCGTCATATTACCGCATGGACGAACTAGGGAACATCCCCTAGGACATTAGAATCTTCAAGGACGACAACAATGATCGCCCTTCTGTTGGAGACATTCCACAGAACTCCATTGTCGTCCACAAGACACTACACGTGTTATAGCGAGGCATAAAGATGTTCGTATGTATGACGCCAACACAGCCCGGAGTTTGAGCAGGCTTCAAGGACGGCGCTCTCTCTTACTCCTCGGGAGAAACCCATTTGGGAGATCGTGAAACGCTAAACTGTGAGAAGATTGGTTATTATGATAAGAGGTGTACAGCTGTAGTGAGATCAAGGTACCCAGTTTGGGTGCTGTAATTATATGAGACCAATTTATGTCAACGTGGGGCATGTGGTACGTTCAATTAGCAATGATACAGTCATTTTGGTAGACCTGTATATGTTCACGTCGTAAACATCTTGCATTCAATGTAGAGTATGAGTGAGCCCGAGGTTCGCCTCCAGATTAGCTTCTACCTTTCTCCACCATTCTTTGACGAAACCCTCATCGTAGAATGCCTCATTATAACAGATATTAACGATCAACTCCCCCTTCCAACTCCATGTATGTACATAGAGCTGCGGCGAGAGCATCTGGATAGCAAGGCACACCTTTGCCACTTCGACATCGCCGTACTGCGTACGAATGTAATCATCGGCGACGCCTAGATTGCTCAGATTCGGCTCAGTCGTCGGCGATGCAGTAGCCAACATCGACGTCGCCTGCTCGACGTAGGGTACCCTCACGTACAGCATGTCGTTCTCCGACGGAGAAAATGATTGCGTATACACAGGCTCGATGGCGCTAGTCAGTGAGTCCCAGTCGGCCTCGGCGTCAACAACGAGTGGGAGTGCTACCATCCGCAGCGACGGTGCGTGTGAGCTGCCGTTGCCTGGCTTCGGGCAGTAGGCCCGCAGATCCAAAGCCGCCCAGGACTTGTAACTTGCCCCCGCAGTGTTGGCATTGTTGTGGCACCTCGTCGTTTCCTGAACGATTGACGCGTGCAGCGCAGTCGTCACCCGAATACGACGGGCTCGACATGCCGCTCTAAGCTCTTCTGTGGCCTGCCGGGGCATCACTGCCTCTCTGCGGCGAGTGTCACCAGGAAGAGCCCCTTGAAGTGTCGGTAACCCGATGGAAGGCGGCCCCTGCAGCATAGGGGCTAGCAAGTCTCTCGCTTGTTGCATCAGGTCTTCAGATAGAGGTTGGGCCGCGCCGACCACCTCGTCGATGGAGGGGACCAGGCTGCAGGCTTCGCTTCCATCAGGGGTCTCCGGGGGCATCTCGGCCGCTGCAAGCGTGTTCATGAACTCATGTAACACCATCATGAGGCCCCGCCCGTCCCAGCGGTAATGCGAAGACACCGGCATGAGTTCCTGGCTGGCAGGCACCCAGTGGCAGGTAGCACTCGCGTTGGCGACTCGAAGATGCCTGGAGAACAGATCATCGGCCGTTGCTACGTCGCCTTCTACTCGAAAGGTTGCTGAGACCCAATCGGCGAGTGATGCGGCACTCACGACGGGGTGGTATCGCTTCTCGTCGTGGTGCAGCTCCAGTGCAACGTCGGGGAGCCTGACTCTCAATGCCGCCCACGCCGCACGAAGTCGCTGCTCCATGACAGAGCTTGGGTAGGGAAATAAGAGCTTCAGTGTACCGGCCATCAGCCAGTGCTCACGGCCAAGAGGTTGACCCGCAGCCGCAATGGATTGGAACATGACCTCATGGCAATCTAGTGGGCGACGCCAATGGTCGCCTGAAAGCGTCCAGGACATGATGCTGGCTGTTGGTTGGATGAGTGGGAGATGTAGAGTGTTATGAATCTTACGTGCGTCAACGGGTTCAGAGGAGGGGGTTGGCAGGCTTTTATGTGATGAGGTGTCCAGGTCACACATGTTGCGAGGCACTGCCACTGTTGCTAGGTACCTGCATGGCGGCAAGGGGCTGGGCTGTCCCCCTCGTTAGGGTAGATCGCTTGTGTTATGAATTCAGTCTTCTTGAACGTCTCGCTGTCTATGTGTAGGAATCTTTTGAGTCCTATGGTGTTGGAATATCTGGCATCGGTGCTTGTGCACCAACGAAATCTGTGCTTCTAGCTACACCCTCCCACTCATCATAGGTCTTCTGTAGCACGCTCAGCTTGTTCCGTAACTCCACTATGCAGTCAGTCCCGAACGGAATGCGCAACGGAATCTCTTTGCCCTCAGCAACCCCAGTTCCCTTGATAATCTGGATAAGCGTGGATATCAGGGCGACGGCATCACCGGGGGGTCTCTGGTAGTTGCCCTCTCCCCGGACCCGGGCGGCGTCATTCAGGGGTTTCCAGAACGGCACTCTATAGTCTGCGTGATGGATGTTCTTCATGACTTCTGTGCCGAATATGCCAGACTCGACGATGAGCGTCTTTATGCCTGGTGCGAGCCAGGCGAGCTCTTTGGTCAGGCTTTCGACTGCTCCTACTCGTGTCGTGAGATCAATGATGTGAGATCAACGAGGTCAGATGGAAGACATGATGAGGGTTCGGTAAGAAGAAAACTGCTACCTTCAAGGGCAAATTTACTAGCACAGTAGGCAGCACCGCCTGGCTCGCCGATGAATCCAGACTGTGAGGACATGTATACGAGCCAGCCTGATCCTCTCTCCCGAAAATGAGGCATTGCAGCGCGCGTGATGTTGAGAGGACCGTGAAGATGCGTATCGAGGGACAATTGTAGCTCTTCTTGTCTGTAGCGAGAAGAGAGTTAAACACGGCAAAGAGTTCTCGCAAAGCGAATCAAACGTACGTAATCTCTTCAACAGCGCCGCATTGGATGAATCCCGCATTGTTGACGATGATGTCGATGCTGCCATATGCATCGAGAGCTTCCTGTACCTTGGAATCTATGGTCGCTTGAGATGCTGTGACGTCGAGATCGAGTATGAAGGCTCCGGTGTCCTTGAGGTGTGCCAGCTTGGTCTCGGCGTTGCGGCCAGTGGCGATTACCTGCTCACCAAGAGCACGCAACTGTACTACCAGCTGCTCACCAAACCCGCTGGAGCATCCGGTAATAAACCAAGTCTGCGTCATGGTAGTCTAAGTAGGTAACGAGCGTTAACGAGGTAACTATGGCTTTGATAAGTTCGCGATGAAAGTCGAAGTGGGAGTTCAACGAATTGATCACTAAGTTACAACGTCCTTACTGCCCCATTTCGTTCACTGAACTCAGCTCACGGGTACATACCTTATTATTACTGCTCGGTCCCCTGAATGCGGGGTCAGCAGCATTGTGTTCAATGAGATGAGGCAGTACTGAGGGGTTGGTTCCCTAGGAGAGAAATGGGGTAACCCTTGACATAAAGGTATGAGACTGTAGACAGCCACACATTTTTGGGTGCGCCTCAGATAGGGGCAACCCAACTGATCGTATCCAATGATTTTTGATGTTCCTTGACGTGCTTACCGCACATGTTCTAATATCCTCCTGCCGTGTAGAAGCAGAAGCGAATGGCACATCGCAAGACCATTGATATGGACTACAATCAGTGTCGCATTGGGTAGCGAGACAAGCTGGTCTTTCTTTCGCCTCGGACCTAACAACATGCCACCGTACAGAAATCTGATGGCTCAGAAACGAGCTGCTAACAGCTGGACTGCTCCGATGTTAATATTGCTTGAGGGTGAGTATCAACGAATAAGATCCCTAATAGTAGGAAGTAGCAATACGTTTTGGAGACAAACGATGATCATTCCCAAAAGTATGGCCCATAGGTACGCCCAAAGGCCATGCGTATGATAATCAACTTGTTGCGAGAACCATAGTGACTCATTTGGAGACCGTTTCCAAGAAAGAGATCAGGCAGGGGAAAGTAACGGTCAACTTTGCTTGGCGGTCGGAGAGTTCTACCTTCAATCCTACCCTTGATTGGATGCTGCGCATTCGAGAGTCTCATAATAGTCACCAGTTAAGGAATGAGTGGCTGTGGGGCTTCAGCTTATGCTGCATTGGTGACTCATCAACAGAAGTCATCCCTGTCACCGCACCCTCAGGCTTCGACAGCTGGACGGGCACGACTGGCTCAGGGGATCCGGCCAGGGGAGCAAAGAATTCCCCGAGGGAGACTGTGCGTGGGTCGAAGGGGAGAACGAGCCGGCCCCGGTTACGTCGATCGACGCGATCCGCGAGGTGTGACCTTCGTTTCCACCACTGCCGCCATCAGTCGATTCAGACGATGATGACTCGGATAATGACACAGACGCAAACGAGTACGACGAGGTCGCCAAGACCAAGAAGAACAAAAATTTAGCAGAGGAAAATGCATCTGCTACAAAGACAGAGTTCAAGACAGAGAGCTGGCCTGAAGTTCCTGGACCAGAGACAGAACAACAAACAACGTCAAGGAAGCGCAAGAGGGATGCGGAGCCGAACGAGGACGAGCAGCGTGTTTGGGAACTCATCCACCGCCTGCTGGTTTCCTGTACCCCGAAGGATATAGGCTGCTGGTTTCCTGTACCCCGAAGGATATAGGCTGCTGGTTTCCTGTACCCCGAAGGATATAGGCATTCTAAAGAGGCACAAAGCCTACCGGCCTCTCCTCAGGCGTGTGATGGACAAGAATACGGAGCACTTCGCCCCCAAGCACAAGGGAGCCGTACCGCTCATCCTGGCCCTCTTCATATACCCTAGAACGAGCATCAAAAACCTTGACCTACACCATGACGCAGCCGTTTACAAAAGAGCGCCAAAAGACCTACGGGTACTCGACATATCCTTCAACCGGCTGCTCAGGAAGGACAACATTGTTAACATTGTCGCGGAAACGACGCTTGATGAGCTCATCATCTGGCACAATCCGGACCTGTCCCGGGAGGATGTCGCCCAGGCCTCAAAGGGCCGCATTGACAAGGTCACAACCCGTGCTGGCTTTCTTACGCCTCTCAAGAAGTTTGCCGAGCGGAGCTGTGACTCCATAAAGAGTCTGCGCCCGTACAATCCCGCGCCTCCCACTGCATCGCCGTTGCCGGTAAAGATTCGCCAAGTAATTTGGATGATGCTCGGGACCACAGAGGTCGACCCTGAAGCTCCGCAACCAGATTTGGCCGGCTAGTTATCGATTCCCGAGGGAAAGCTGAGCCTCGAGGCAGTCGAATTCGACATATTGGGCGTGATGCTATACCCTCGCTGTCACGGAAAGATCGGCGGCATATACGAATATGACGATAAGAATAAAGCCCATGCCCAGCTTGTCGCGCTACCGTACCACGACGCCGCTTAAGGGTCACTCGCCGAGCTCTACACGGCGATCGGGCTCTTCGAGAGGTGCATGTCTAACGAACCTTCATCGATGATGGGTACGACAATGTATTACAGCGGTGGACACTGGCCTTCCCACTGCTGATGGCCACGGGTGCGAACACTCTGAGTACATCGTGACGGCACCGTTCCCGCCTGAGGCCTTCAGCCTCGCCACGCGGGAGCTGCAGGGCGGCGCTATCTTGGAAATGGACTCGCTGCCCATGCGCGGGCCTTACCCCATCGTGTGTGGAGAGTATTAATGACCCCAAGGCTGGATTACAACTCGTAGTCTCTTCATAGGTGGCAGCAGAATCTAGTAGCATACAAATACAGAATCATCCTGATCTGTCTACGATATCTCTCACAAAATCGGCTACGTTGCTCTTGATAACGCCTCCAATAATGACACAGCAATGGATACCCTTGGAGAACTCCTCGATCGGAAGCCCCCAGGTCGTCGGCGTCGTGGTCGCTGTCTTGGGCACACAATGAATCTTTCTGCAAAGGCTATGCTGCTTGGCATGGCAGTTAAGGCTATTGAAGATGAGGCAACTGGTGCCAGCATCATCTCCGACGCCGAATGGAAGATATGGATACGTCGGTATGCAATCCTTTGCCTTCCCATTGCTCTTTCGTATGGGCCTCTTTTGACTAAGATGTTCTCGCGACTCAGGCAAATTGCACATTCTCGTGTACGATATCCACAGCAGCGGCCGTACACAGTGGTGGCTCCGGCATCTTCAGCAACAAGATAGCCCTGGCAAAAAAAAACATTGAAGATAGTCCGCGATAACGATACACGATGGCTTTCGCAGCTTTATATGATACGTCGGGCTCTCAGATTGAAAAAGTACTTTGATCTGATGCTGGTACAATATAAAGCAGAGTGGAAGAAAGCGAACCGGACGAAGTCAGGAACTATCAAGAAGGGCAAGAAGTATCCGCGTGTGCTTGAAGATAGTGCTAAGTTGACTGAAGATGATTGGCAAGTTCTTCAAACTTCAAAGTCTCGCTGAGATCCTGGAACATTACGAAACGGTTGTCAAGACACTAAAGAGCGACGGTCAGATTCGCAAGCGCAAAGGGGGAGAGACACGATCCTACGGCAACATCTGGGACATAATCTTGGACTCGAGAAGCTATTGGGCGTGCTTGAAAAGGCGAAACAAGAGGTCGAGCATTACCGCAACCCTGAGCACTTTCGCATCGGCATCAATTTAGCTTAAGATAAGCTAGATAAGTACTATAAGAGCAGGTCATTGCCAAGACCCAGTATAGTATGGCACCCGCTAATGCTCGACAGAGCACTCCATCCAGGCTATACTTGGTCATGGTTTGAGGATTAATGGGGGGACCAACATTTTTGGATCATCAAAGCGAAGAAAATGGTGAAAGACGTCTGGCTTGAAGAATACGCCCAGCGCAAACATGCCCAGCATCCAACCGCTGGAACCAAATGCCAACGGGAAACGGCCATATCACGACCCGTTTGATAATAACAGCAGCAAGAACCCCCCTCTCCCCCATGATTCTATCTTAGTCCAACTACTTATCTACCGCTAGTCAGACGCTGAACCCACTCCTCATCGCCGCCCGCGACCCCCCCTCGTACGCATGGCGGTCAGACACCTCGGGCAGGCCATAGTCCGGCAGCCCGGGCATTGCAGCAAATAGGTCCATCCCGTGTAGCACCTTGGGCATCTTGTCTGGCCCTGGATTTTAGCCCACCAACCATCATGGGCGCAGGCTGCTTCGGCTGATGGAAACCAGGGATCTCCACAATCTTCATCATCATCATAGAAGTTTCCGAACCCCGTCCTGGCTTGTTGTTGTTGTTGTTGTTCCCGCCGTCGTTGCTGCTCTGCTGCTCCATGTTCCGCGGCCCGGCGTCTCGACGCCTCCCTCGCCTGAGTTTCCCTGCGTCTTATCGTAGCCTGCAGCGATCGTATTTGGGAATTGTCGCCCGCTTCGGCAACCTCGAGCTTCTTGTTGCCGTCTCTCAGGAGGGTTTCCTGTCGGTCAAGATCGGCCTGGGTCGAGTGTAGCGTCGCCGAGTTTATATCACCTCCTTGACTTGAACCGCAAAGGACCCGGAGGAGACATGGGGGAGGGGGGCGGGTATCGTCGTATTGCAGGAAGTTGCTCGATTTCTTCGGTGCTTGGGGGGTCTTTATAGTAGATACTGATTGGTGTGGTGGCGAAGAAGGTGAGCCCATTGCTAGTAGATTCACTGGTAAGTCTCATTTGAAACATACGATACGTTATCGACAATGAATGAAGTTTTTCTTGGTACCTTCTATCAAAGATATGAGTAGTTGGTTGCTTCAATTGCAAAAAGGATAGTTTGGAAATATATCGAAAGCCGGTGGGGTAAGATCTAGAAACGAGAGCTAAGGGGGAGAATCTGTATTTTTATAGGAAGCATTGGGCTTTGTTTATCAGAATGATGCTGCCCAATAAAACGAGAACTGTAGCTATGAAAGACCATGAGCCATTGGGGTAACATAGATTAAATACGACCTTGGAATTGATGACACACTTAACGCCAAGGCGTAACTCATGTTCCTTATGGGGGCCAAATAGCAAGATACTGGGAGGGCCGGTTAGTAAACTTCTGAAATAGAAATGTCTATGTATCTTGATAAATCTTGATATGATGGGGTTGATAAGACTCTCACTTGATTTCTTTATTTTATAACCTTGTTGAGTAGCTTTAATCTTATAAGCTAATTACAAGTAACCGTACTATATGATATTCTTACTTAGGCAAATGTCACCAACGAATCCAAACGAGCAGAGTCAGACTTGAGGAGGATTCTACTAGATACGAAAGTCTCCTCCTTCGTGGAGCCATTTTCAAATTCGACGGTCACGAATCTGCCGTTACTGACGACACGCTTGATCGAGGGGGGCTCGACCTTGGTCTTGGTAGGTGTACAGAGTAACTTCTTCATTGACCTGAACGGCGTTGCCGGCCATGTGTAGGTCCATGCCCGGGTCGAAAGGAGGAACGACAAGTACGCCAGCCAACTTGGCGCCACGATCCTCGTAGCCGAAACAGAACGCGCAATGAAAACTGTGTAGAGTTGATGTGGTAGTCAGCATCGAGCGGCAGGACTGTCTTTGCGGTTGCACTATCAAACGTGACTTACATGCGCCGAACCTACGCGTCCTCATAACCATCGATCTCCAGGAGAGTACCCGACGCGCCGACAGAGAGTATGACCTTGCCGAAATCATACCCCGTGCCAGCTTCGTCGATGACATGGAAACGAACGCCGTTCTTCTTCTCGATCGAAGCGATCCCGACATCAATAAATTGGGCTGTCAAATACCGGCCGAGGATATCATCCCTACCTAGGTAATCGTTTTGCGGAGCATGCTGGTACCTAAGATACCGCGCATAACATCCAAGGAACCGTATCACAGGATCCACATTGTCGAGGCTCATAAGTTGTAGTTTTGACCCCTCAATACTGCATGCAGGCACCCGTACTCAAATCAAATTTTCAGGTGGCGCGAGTGTTAAGCAGACAGATCTCTATTGCTGGTATGAATCTTAAACGTACATTCCTCGCAAAGCTACAACCTTCGGAGACCATGGCACCGGCGCTGATAACAGATGACCTTTATAAGATTCTCGAAGTCGAACCAACTGTAAACGCCGAGGAAATCGCTCGTTCGTATAAGAGGCTTGCGCTAAAGCTCCATCCGGATCGGAATCCCACTCGTGACACGACTGCAGCCTTTCAACAGGTATGTGAACCAACCGTTCGTCTGTTTGATCCCCAACGATATGCTAACCATGCGGGCCTGTAAAGCTCGGAAACGCCTACGAGGTGTTGAAGGATGAAGGTAAGCGCCGAGCTTACGACCTTACCTACTCCTTAGCGAGACGATGCGGCGCGAGTCCTCCATCTTCGAGCTGAAGAGGGCCATCCGGCGACTAGAGCAAGAAATCAAGGCCTTGGAACACATCGCCAACGCCGAAGCAGCAGAGGAATCCTGGAAGAAGATCTCACAGTCCTTCATGTCTCTCATCTATCTGTGTCGTGTTATTTAAACACGAACAACATAGAATGCTTGGAAGATTGACCAAGGTGGTATATATGGGTGTACAACTAGTAGCTTCTCGTTCTTGAGTTTGATAGATAAAGTTTTGAAGGAAGTTTATAAAACGCGTAGTAGGGGCTCTTTATAGGCTGTGTGTCCAAGAAACGAAAGGCCGGTAGCCGGTAATGTACACAGCTGTTTAGCTCCATTCTCCTTGAGTGACAAGGAGAGTGTACTCTGCCTCAACCCAGGGGGTATCATAGCTTCGGCCACTGAGTTGGTTGGTAGACCGGCTCTCCTTGGATGGGGCCGATGATCTTGACGAAGTACAATGGGAGTACGAGCAATGTAATCTGAAGAAATAAAGGGAGATTGGGGGTCGTTGGGGGCCCTGGAATAGCTGGTCTCGATGATGAGGCAGTTCGTATGCATGGTCATGTTCCTGACGTGGGATTACAACGGCGGCAAACGTGACTTATACCTTTACCCTGTGACTCATATCAATCGACGAGCTATTTCCTATGGAAATAAAGGCCGCAAATTGACACGCACTAAGGCAGGTACGGGAATAAGGTTGGTGAAATGCATCTTGGTAGGACCATCATAGGTGAGGAAGCGTTATCATAGAAGACTGCATGGAGCTAACAATGCAAGGTGGAATGACTCAGCACGACGCTAGGTTTCAGGTAAAAATCCTCATTGTTTTTTCTTTGGGAGGCTTGGGGACGAGTGAGAAGGTTGGGTGATGGCATCGATGGACGTCGCCCAGGTCAACTTCGAAAATTCTTTGTTATTGGCATCACGTAAATGGTCCCCTTGAAGCGGGGTTGACGTCGCAGATCTACAGCAACTTTCCTTGATATCCAATGAATTTTATGCCGAACTCTGCTTTTCTGCCAGCACATCAGAGCCTCAAACCCCAATCACTAAGATCTTGGATGGTTACACGGCATACACAGAGCCCCCACCCACCACCTTCCCCCACGATCGCTCATCCAACCGTAAAGCCCGCCCATGCAGGTATGCTGTGACTCATCCACTCTTTGCAATCCTCCTCGCGTAGAGATTTGAACCTTGTTGACCACCCACATCGCAGTTGTCACGTTGCAGAACCCAATGAGGTGGCGTATTTTACGACGTAAAAGATTCGCACGGATTTGGTTAGCGTGATCGACTTGATTGTTGTGGGGGTGGAGGTGGCCGAACCAGAGACATAAAGGCAGCAATAAGGGTTCGACTCCTATAGCCGGCACGTGGTGTTTGCTCTAGTTCGGCCACTCCATCTCCAGGGCAAGGGAAATGCGCGCCCGCGCGCCTACACACATACAGATTCTCTTGTCCCAGACGTCTCGACACCTGGGGAAGCTATCTCTCTCTCCGTTAGCCTCCCGTCTCTCCAGGGGGTCTCTCCATAGCTTCTTCCCAGGTTCGACCGTTGAACTCAATCGTCATCTATGCATATGCCATGTCTGCAATCGACCAACTGCACCACAGAGACGGAGGGGTCCCACTCTTGTCACCAGAAAAAGAGCAAACGCCACGTACCGGCTACGGGAGTCGAACCCGGGGGGGTAATAATTGCGCCATAGCCAACCAAATCTTGAGCTTGCCTAGAATTTTTTATCATAGCCAGGTGATGTAGAATGATTGGATCTGAAGCATTTGCGCAATGGTGACTCATGTATTTTGATCCAGACCCGTCACCTTCGAGTGAGCGGGCCCCGGCATGCTTCTGTTTCTGCTCACGTACTCGTACCTAGAAAACGTCATCAGCTCGACTGCTATGTCATAGTGTTAGATTCTGGTCATTGCGAAGAGCCGGGTCGACCAGTTCCATCGGGACAGGTGCCGCTCCTGACGGCTTATGAAGTGCATGGGGAGTAAGGGGTAGGACCGGGAATTGTAGGTCGGCGCGTCGCGGTACGCGTAGATTTTGAATATGTTTTACGAAGTACATAGAAACTCTACGCGTACCGCGACGCGCCGACCCATATTTCCCGACCCCTCCCAATTGCCCCCGGTCCCCCCTGGAACAACCCAATATTCCGTGCTAAGCTTTTTTAATCCACTAACCAATTCCACTCTTAATACACCTCCATACGATAGCCTCAAGTGGATTAGGTGGATATGGATTGAGTGGATTAGCTAATTCACCCACCCACTAGGGGGGGTTAGTGGGAAGAGTGGGATTGGTTTCTACACCGCTGACTTGTTCCCCATTAAGTGCATTATGGGATAATTGTTGACACCCCTGATCGTCGTTCAATTCGGGCAGAGTTGCGGTCACAAGGCCTTGCAAAGGAGCCATACAAGTTTCGGCGTGTATCAACAGTAGACGGTCTTCTACACAAGGATCTGTACGAGATAGGAAAGCCAGCAGGGACAGAGGTTAGGCAGAAAAGGGTAAAAGGCGACGCCGGAACGGGGGACGTCGAAGCAGGGCATAGCGGCCCAGATACCATTTTTCTCTTTTCCTTTTGCGCCTAAGCGGCGCGGAATATCTATCAGATCTGATGGTCCTGGGCGGGCACAAGACTTACACCTCGAGGAAACTAACCTTCTCACCAAGGAACACTTTCAAGCCGATAGCTACCCTCGACTGGAGGAGGGATCATGCGGCGTGGAACCAGCCAATAGTTCCCATCGTCTACGGGCTAGAGAGCCAAAATAGCCAATCTAACCCTATTAGCCGTATGCCCCATCAAGGGAGACTATACAGGCATTGAACGATTCATGAGGCAAAGTGATTCCGCCTACCTAGGACTCCTAGAGCTTAGTATCTGTATCAAAATTTCCCTAAAATGTCTTCCTCGTCTAGTCGCTAACGCCCCTGGGATGAAGGTGGTGGCAAGGCAGAATCTAATCTTGGTGTTAAGGTGATAGTCGAAGGATCGAGTAACTATCAATAATAATAGACTTGCCCGACTACCCATACTACGCATGGGGAAAAGGTTATTCTACAAGATACGTTGACTTGTACAGTAGGGTGGTTATAATGCAAATGCATGGCTGTGACAAGATTCATTTCCCTTCTCACCCTAACAAAACACTTTGCAATATTACCGCGAATCAGCTACTTGATCTGAGCATCATGCTTCAAAGCTCTCTTTCCTAGAAACAAGAAAAGCGCCCAAATATTATGACAGTGTCTTGAAAAAAGTGAACGGGGGCATCAACTCAGTAACTAGTCTTCTCCCAACCCCAAGTTGAAGCCCCCTACCCGGCCCGGCCCCAGAAAGGCCTATCTAGAAACCCCCAAACCTGAGCTCTCAGAACCCCCCAGAAGAAACTTCCCGAAAGCCCCCTGCCCGGCCTCGGCCTCCTCCGAGCGTTCCGTCTTGATCGTGACGACGAACTGCCTCACCGACTCGCCCGTCCTGAGCGAGCGCGGCCTTACTGCGATCCTCATGGCCCCCTCCCCTCCCTCGCTGTACTCCGCCGCCGTGGGATACGGCTCGTGGTCGCGGCTACCCAGGAGCCTCTTCATGAAGTCGTTGACCTTGCCGTCGTCGTCGTCGGGCGAGGAGGAGAAGGTGGAGGAGGAGTAGGTATTCTGGTATTTCCAGATCCCAAAGCGAGGGGCTCGCGGCTCGTGTTTGATGACGATGAGGGTAGCCGCCGCAGTCGTGTTCCCACCGGTGGTGTTGCCATTGTTAGGGACATCGATTATATATCTCAGCCAGTGCGGAAACCAATTCCACTGCTAATCCACCTAACCAACTCCACCTAATCCACTCCACTAATCTATCCATCCACTGGGCATCCGATTAGTCAGCTAACCCACTCCACGAAGGCTCGAGTTCGTCGCGGCGGCTAAAATGACTGTGGAAGTGGTTAAAATGACTGTGTACCCATAAATACCTTGTCCACACCTATTGCACTAACAGACGCATTCTCTTCCCAAGGCTTCTATCATTGCAAGACGCATTGCAAGACTCATCGCAAAGACTCATCGCATAGACTCATCGCAAAGACTCATCGCATAGACTCATCGCATAGACTCATCGCATAGACTCATCGCATAGACATATTCTTCTCCGGGGGGCTTTCGCCGCCCCCTAAGCCCCCGGAACCTAACACCTAACCTATACCTAACACCTAACCCGAACCCTACTACCTAACCCAAACCCTACTTACTGCGGCCAAGAAGAAAGCTATTAGTGCAGATGTACCTTTTGGGTGGTGTGGAGCTGATAGTAGAGAGCTCTATTGTTCCTTTCGATGCCGTTGGCTGAAGCATCGCCGTCCACAGTCATTTTAACCACTTCCACAGTCATTTTAGCCGCCGCGGAGTTCGTGGGTTAGGTGGATTTAGGTGGATTAGGTGGATTAAAAGGGACCGGGAATTATGGGTCGGCGCGTCGCGATACGCGTAGATTTTCTATGTAAGACGCGACGCGCCGACCTATATTTCCCGGCCCCTGAGGTCCCGGACCTTCCCGGAACAACCGAATATTCCGTGCCAAGCCTTCTTAATCCACTAACCAATTCCACTCTTAATACACCTCCAGATAGCCTCATAGTGGATTAGTGGATGTGGGTTGAGTGGATTAGCTAATCCACCCACCCACTGGGGAGGGTCAGTGGGAAGAGTGGGATTGGTTTCAACACTGATCTCAGCATAGCCTCGTTCTTAGCTAGGCTGAAGCTGCTCCTGGCCACCTCCGGGGGCCGGCGCAAGAATAGGCCTTCGCTCTCGGGCGAGGGCTTCACGCTCCATATGCCATAGACGCGGTGGAAGAAGAGCGGCGGTGCGTAGAGGAACCTTTCGTCAGCTATCTCTGCGAACTTGACGATGTGATTCCTCGTCGACGTCCCTTCGTCATTGTCGTCGTGGTGCCCAAAAGATCGGTGGGCGATGGTCATGTCCCTCCTGTCGATGCTCTCCCAGTCGCTGTGGTTGACGTCGCCCCAGTCCCGAAAGATCCTCGCGGCCCTCTCGAAGAGGGTCAAGTGGGAAGAAGAAGGGGAGGAGGAGGAGGAGGGGAAATCGGCGTCGAGGCTGCGCAGGAACATGCTGACAGGCGTCTTGCTGGAGGAGCTCAGGGGCTTGGCGGTGCAGTTGAGCAGCAGGGCGTAGAGGGGCCGTGCTTTTTCTTCTTCGCCGCCCCGGTAGATGAAGAGCTCCGCGTTCATGCTGAGGCCCGCGTTGGTCATGACGAAGCCGTGCCGCCTCTTGTCGAACGGCCACGCGCTGATGCCGTTGGACGAGGCGAAATCTTCGGGCGACCGCGCTAGTATGTCGGCCTTCCCGCCCGTCGTATACGCATGACCAGTTCCTTGGCCCACCATTAGTGATACGTGTGAGTAAAGAGGAAGAAATATGAACACACACATACGTGGCCGCGTCGTTCCCCAGGCGAATATCGACTCGTCGTTGTGGTTTTGTATCAGTTCGTGTTGGAGGCGGATGAAAGCCCGGGGCCCTTCGCTGTAGATCAGAGGTAGGTTCACGCCTAACAGTCCGAGTAGACTGTAGGCGCGGTCCTCTATCCTCGTCGTCCGCCGGTGGGCCGCCCACGAGAGCTTGGTCGCGATGGAGCAGGATCGGAAGTCGTGCAGCTGCCTCTCCTCGATCGCCGTGGCGATGGTTATCTCCGCCGCCCACGCCTCTCTGGTCCCGATATCGTGCCACTTCTCGTCCAGGAAGATGAGGAAGCTCGGAGCGAGGAGCTCCTGGAGCGTCCATCCCCTGGTGAACCACTTGCTGCTTCGAAAGTACCATTTCCACGGCACCTTTCTCTGGCGGTCGTACCGTTTCGAGGCCGCGAATGGGCTGTACCGCGGAGGGACGTCCTCGAGGTACGCGTAGCACACCTGCGCATCTTCGTACCATCGGAACATGGAGTTAATGGCCTCGCCCAGCTCAGTCGGGTCAGCCTTGTCGATGCAGCAGGAATCCATCCACACATAGTCCCACCCGTCAATCGTGGCTCGTTTACAGAAATTATCTACCTTACTCCATCCAGCCCTTGCTTCCGAGGTCCCATTGGCCATGTCTTTGAAAGTGACCTCCTCAGGACCCCCCCATCTATGCGATAAGATGGCATAAGGAGGGACGTCATCACCGAGGAATGTCTCAAGCTCGAGTGTCTTTGCGTGCAGCAGTCTCATACTGGTGGTGACTCCGGCTGGCTAGGGAAATGTATGGCTCGGATATCTCCTGCTTGCACCCACCTCAAAATCTGAGTAGAGAAGGAAAAGGAAATTATTCTTCTACTGAAACGAGGCTGAGGTGCTGGGTATATATATACATGTAAGATCTAAACACCGCGCGGGGCCGGCTATCGTGGGGGCCGATGTTACACAGTGGCTGTTCTCCCCGATAGCCCCTCCCCCTGCTCCCCCCTTTTCAAAACATAAAGCTCTATAACCTTGATCCTCATCGAACCTAACCAAATCTCCTCTTAGGATATACTCATATATTCAAGATTACCCCACTGATATACACTACGAAGATACCGATATACACATCCTTTCCTATCTGCTCTCCTAGGTACACCCATGCGTTTATTAATCCTCATCGTGCATCCCGGTAAGCGGCCCTGCGAGCCCCTGCATCCGCCGGCCGAGCAGATCGTCCGAGCTATCGAGCTTGACGATGCTCTTCCTCTTCTGCCCGATCCGCGTCTTCTTATTGCTCTTGTTCTTCTTCTTGTTCCACGACGACGCGTCCGCGCCTTCGGCTCCGTCGTTGCTGTCGATATCCGCCGGTGCTGCTATTGACCGGGTCTCCCCGACCTCGCCAACCTCGTTGGCGATGGCCTGATCGTCCCCATTGGTGTCGGCAGCCTGGGCTTGGACCTTGCTGTTGACCGCGTCGCTGATCGTGCGGCCCCGGCCCCGCGTCATGCTGATCTCGAGAGGCCGGTCCTCATCGCCGCTTGACTCAGCGCGGACGTGCCGCGGGGCGCGCGACTGACCTAGTTCATCTAGACAGCCGTGCCGCTGCCTCGCCTCCGCCTCCCGGTTCTCGGCCGCTCCCAGCAGTTCCAAGGCCCAGTCCGCGCAGCGGTCAATGAGCTTCCAGGCCGGCGGGTAGACGGTCGGGAACTGCGTGAAGCCATGGCTGATGCCTGGAATCAGCACGACCTCGGCGACGTCTTTCTCGTCGAAATCCGTGATGTCGTCGAGCCCCGGCATACCCTGCGAGCTACGCTGGGAATGAAAGGCATGCTTAGCCCGCCGGAGACGGCCGGCGAAGATGACCGTGTCGTCAACCAACGGGTCGCGCTCGCCAGTGAGGAAGTGTGTCTTGGGAAAGCGCTGGAGCAGAATGTCCGGAGCCAGAATGGGAGACAGAAGGTAGTCTTGCGAAAAGTCCGGGCGGTTGTGTGGCCCAATGTAGAGAATGATCATGGCACGCATCATCTCTGGGGTTAGGATTCGGTCGTTGAAGTAGGATATCATGGATGCCATGGCTAGGCGGGTGCGCATTGGTGCCGCTTGGTGAGATAGCGATTTGCTGTCTCGCTTAGAAACTGGCGAGGGGGGCTGTGCCTTGGACCATGTTTGCGGATGAGCATGTGAGTACTCTGGTTGAGGGCTGCGAAGACCACTTTCGTCTTTGCCGGCAGCCTCGTTTACGGCCTTGGACCCGGACGTACGGTCGAATGGGTATTCGTCTTCCTCGTCGGACTGATGCGGCGTGCCGACCAGGTCGTTAAATTGCCTGCTTTTCCGACGTAGATAATCCTTGTTTGTGACTCGCATTCGGCGATCCTTGATCAACGACATCTGCTCGTCAGACATCCAGTTGCCAATATTCATATCCAGCCCCGGGTAAAGCAGTACAAGACCATCGGGAATCGGTAGCTCTGTCTGGACCAGAGACGGACGTCGATTGGTGGTGGTACTTTCAATGATCATTAGTGTCATAGCTGTCGCGAGGTTGCCACCAGCGCTATCGCCTGTAACCACCACCTTTGGGACTTGCTGTCCTGACATGCCCAAGCATCTACCCTTGCTCTTTATGATGGTGGCATACACATCAAAACATTCATTGAGCGCATAAGGATACGGATATTCCGGCGCCTTCTGGTAATCCAAGCTGAGAATGGGAAGCCCCGTCTTCCCAGCCCAGGAGAAGAGCTTATCATCATTGCATCGTGGGTCCATGGCGACGAAGCCTCCACCTGGGATATCCAGGATCATCTTATGGATATGTTCGAGATCGGAAATAGGCCCGTCGTAATACAACCAACCAGACACAGGTTCCTTGAAATCACTGGTACTCGGTCTCGGAATGCGGATGGCCCGTGGGGGCCATCGCGTAAACCGGGGACGTATGAGGTTCTGAAGTGTTCCAAGGTACGGCGTTTTCCCCTTGTTCCAGCTGACGCGTAGATGCTCAACGGTGAGCATTCCTCTGACCTTCCGGACCTTCTCATCCGCGCGCTCCGCCGATATCAAGTAGAAAACCGTGAACACCATGCTGGCGAGGTCTCTTAGCCACTTCCGTTTTATCCTCATCGCAGTCCAGAAGCCGGCATCGAGGGCGGTCAGAACCCATGTAGCGCGGAAGTAGGCTGCATCGTACATGTTGGCCATGGGTTCGGGGCTTGCGAGCCCGACGAGAGTACTAAAGTGTCGTGCTGCATATAGATACATCATGGTGAGAACGACGGTGTGCCATGGCGTAAAAGTTTTAGCAGATAGCTTGGAGAACAGTCGTATGATGGGAGGTCCATGGCGGTGACCCCTGGGAATCTATCAATACATTGATCGGTATTCACTCTGCAAGGCTGCGATCCATGGTAGACTTTACCTGTACAAGTAGGCGGACCAGAAAGCTAAGACGGCTAAGACCTGAAGCCTGCGCGACTTCACAGAAGGCCTACCAAGAAGGTGGTCTAACATTTTGGAAGCAAAATACACAACTCAAAGATATAACGAAAGAATAGAGGGTGGGGTTATTGCTGACGATGGCGGGCAGCTTACGCGGATGGCTCACGAGTTGAACTCGCACGATGCTGACGGGCTGACGCTGGACGACGAATGAAAGAAATGCAAGACGATCTCACAAGAATAGGAAGGGATTGCTCGGACAGACAGAGTGAAGTATGGGTTGCCTCATTGCATCTCGCGAGACAACCTGACTTGTTAGGCTCGAGTCAAGGACTAAGAGTATGACTAAGGTTTCTGGGTTGCGTCAGGGTCAAAGATTCGGCTAGTAGCAGCCTCAGCAGACGATAGCAGAGGAAGAACAAAAGGAACGTGAATGTTGGTTTGTGAATAGTAGTAAGCTATGTTGGTAAACCGTTTGTCTCGGTGCTGACCACGTGGCCAAGATAACATATGCAACGTTGATGAACAAGAGCTCCAATGGATACCTTAGACGAGATTTGGGATGCGCGGCTCGTGATCATTCTCGGGTCGTTAGAGCATGTGTCAGCCCCCAGAGCTCTGTGACGTTTGCATCCGTTCATGGAACCTTGGAAGATAACTGACATGTGAAAGTGGCATTCCCCAAGCCCAACCCCCACAGTACTTCGTACAGCGGGGAGGAATGTTACCCACTTCAGCCACACTTCCGCTCACAGTTCACTGCCAACCCAGCCACCAGCTGCGAGCCTGCCAGCTGTGGCGTAAGGAGGCTAGGGACTAACCTTATTACAGTAGCTGTTTTGGCAGCGTTGAGGCTGTGCTAGTGGCTCAGGCATCAGGGGCTTGAGCCGACTGGCTGAGGGTTTAGCAGCAGATACAGAGCTCGCAGGTTCGCAAGCCAAGCACTGATGACTGAGGAGGGCTCGGGATGTGAGGCCATAATCCCAGACTCGATTCAGAGGACTGGTCAACCCTGAAATAAGGTGCACGGGTCGAATGAACGGCACATCGAGCTCTTCTTGAACGGACAATTCCTCACCTAAGACGCTGGTGTCTGAAGTATGCGACCCACGTACATTACTTTCGAGTTCGACCTGTGTCCCCCAACAATGATTTCCCGGAAGATCAAGAATCATCTCATGAAGTAAACGGGAAGGACATACTCGCCAGGGCTCAAAGCGGGTGTCGTACCGTAGGTTAGCCGCCGGCTACCGATGTATGGCGAATCGCGATGGTGTCGACACATGTACGGGATCCTTTATGTATTATCGCCGGGAGCAGAAGAGGGTAGCACCATGTCGGCACAGTCCCCGGGAATCTCTTCGCTTATACGGCAGAGTTGCAATTTTAGAGATTTTACGGGAATTTGTCGTCGAAACACGGCGGATTCGCCCTCGTTGTGACACTCGATTTGGAGAAGGCCGGGGTTGCTGCACCCGACGGCGAAGAGAAATTGGCTAAAAGAAAGGTGGACCGAAGTCGGCATTGAATTTTTCGTCATTTGTCTTCCACGCCTTATCGATAGTCCCCAGTCCCTCCCGGGCCGTCTACGCTCCATCTACCAGCAATATGAATCACCTTCCGTCCTCTCAACCTCCCAACTCTTCACACATGTTTGGTCTCTAGCGGAATACGTTGAATCGGTCTTCTGTTCGGCTTCAACCCTCGTCAATTGTATTTTCGGGTATTCCTGGTGGCGGAGGATTCTGCTTGTCTTTGGACTGCGCGAGGTCGAGTCTCGGGCCTGTACAGACCTACGTAAGACATACCATCCGACGAGAATGGCGCTCCGATTACCCGCGCGTCGTTTGTTCTCGACCAACCTGCGGGCGCTGTCGTCGCAAGCGGCTGCAACGTCGAACCTCTCCGCCGAAGCCAAACAGTCCATCGCCCGGGATGCGTCGCTGCCAAACCCTGATCCCACAGAGGACTCGCCGAGTGCCGCTCTCGTGAAGGAACATGCCAAATATATGCTCGCGACGTATGCCCGTCCACCGCCGGTGTTCGTGAAGGGTGACGGCTCGTACATGTGGGATCTGGAGAATAGGAAATACTTGGACTTCACCTCTGGAATTGCCGTTAATGGCCTTGGACATTGCGATCCCGGTGTCGCCAGGATCCTGGCTGATCAGGTACGGTGTTTAGCATTCCCGCTTACCCGTCTCAATGGATGAGACAGTCTCGTGCTGGTGTCTCTGACTGTCATTGATAGGCCTCGACCTTATTGCACGCTTCCAACCTATACTACAACCCGTGGACCGGCGCTTTGTCGCAATTGCTCGTCGAGAAGACCGTACAGTCGGGTGCCATGCACGACGCCGCCACCGTATTCGTTTGCAATTCGGGCTCCGAAGCCAACGAAGCCGCCATCAAGTTCGCCCGCAAAGTCGGGAAGACGATCGATCCCACGGGTGCTAAGCACGAAGTTCTCTCTTTCCAGGGTTCCTTCCACGGACGTACAATGGGAAGCTTGTCCGCCACGCCGAATCCAAAATACCAGCAGCCTTTCGCACCGATGCTGCCAGGTTTCAAGTACGGAACGTACAATGACATAGACGCGATCAACGACATGGTGACGGAGAAGACATGTGGTGTCCTAATCGAGCCCATTCAAGGCGAGGGCGGCGTCAACGTCGCCACCGACGAGTTCCTCCTGGCCCTGGCCAAGCGATGCCGGGAGGTCGGCGCCGTCCTGATTTACGACGAGATCCAGTGCGGCATGGCGCGGACCGGCACTCTCTGGGCACACGGCCACCTTCCCAAGGAGGCCCACCCGGACGTCGTCACCACGGCGAAGGCGCTCGGCAACGGGTTCCCCATCGGCGCCACCGTGGTGAACGGCCACGTGAGCGAGAAGATTAAGATCGGCGACCACGGTACCACCTTCGGCGGGAACCCGATGGCGTGCCGGCTGGCGCACTACGTGGTGTCGCGGCTCGCGGATCCGAAGCTACAGGAGGAGGTGGTCTGGAAGTCGGAGGTCTTCCGCAAGCGATTCGCGCGCATGCACAAGCGCTTCCCCGATCTCATCACCGAGGTCCGGGGCCGCGGCCTCATCCTGGGCCTCCAGCTGACGCGGGACCCGACCCCAATCGTCAAGGCGGCCCGGGAGAGGGGCCTGCTCGTGATCACCTGCGGCACTAACACGCTGCGCTTCGTGCCGCCGCTCACCATCAGCGAGGCTGAGATCGAGAGCGGCCTCGACATCCTGGAAGAGGCGATTGCGGCGAGCTTGTGATGTTGGGAAGGGACGGGAAGCAGAGATTCTAGTCTGCTCGATTTGAAAGACATGTTGATACGTTTTTAAAAGATGTTATTCATTGCATTGGCCTGGCGTTTCGGTTTACCTCAAAAAGAACAAATTCTTTACATATCACCTTACTTCTGTGTAGGTACTTCGTTGATAAATAGAACATATCTGCTGTGACCAGATTTATCTGACGAACGGAGAGTCATCGGTTACCATGACTGTTGAGCGCAGTTCCTGGGCGATGATGGTAAAGCACGGCCTAATACCTTTCCTCAGGTCTCACCCACCATAGACAGACATCAGCACCTTCGCAATCACGGGGCTGATAGTCTTTGTATATCATGGCTGCGTTATACTATCTTATGCTAGGTATCCAAGGTATCTAGCTATCTACCTACCTATCTAGCATCTACACCAACAACATTTCTGATGGCTAATCTACCAGGTATGTGATGCCGATCAAAGCAAGCCTACCCAAAGCGAGCTGAACCGACCGGTCTTTGCCCCGCTCGCTCAGTACTGATACCGACCTAAGTACGCCAAGATGGATGGGAATCCCCTCCCCTCCCCCAAAAAGAAAATAAAATAAAAAAACAAGAAAACCTGCGCCTGAAAACTCCATGCCCTTCCCCTCTCATCATCATCTCCAAGAGAATCCAATCTCAATTCATATCATGACTTGCTATACATACGCATGCTCATCAAAGGAAAAAAAAAAGAAGCCATCTACAGCGATACCGGTCGTAAGTGTACCACATCCAGTATGCAACTGAACTGAGGTGCAAAGATTTGATTTTCTTATTCTCCTATGCTCTACACCATCATGAAAACTTGCATGCGAACGCAGTTGAAGCTTATTAAGAAATCGGAGCACACGTGAAAGCACCTCTCGTCTCTCCAGTCTTGTAACCGTCGATCTGCAATAGGGGAGGGGGAAAAAAAAGGTTAGCCGAAATCTTCGCTATCGCGATTCTCTCTGGTAGGGGGGGAGGGGAAAAAGGACTTACGATGTCGACGATACTGGAGTACGTGCCGCCGACCAGCACGACGATGCCGATGACGAAGACGAGGGCGTTGACGAGCGTCTTGAGCAGGTTCTCGCGCGCGAAGCAGCTGCCCTTGCGGATGAGCATGAACCACATGATGGCGGGGAAGTAGAAGGTGAAGCCCGAGATGAAGAGGGCGGACGAGATGGACAGCAGGTCCGAGAAGAAGGGGATGGCCTCGGCGATGACCCAGGCGATGACGGTGACGACCGAGATGACCACGAGCCAGGTGATCCAGCCCTTGGGCGTATTGATGAAGCGCACGACCGAGTTGCGGTAGATGCGGCCGTGGATGTAGCGCCCGACGACGGTCGTGTTGATGGAGCCCGAGATGAAGATGACGGGCAGGGCGATGCCGAAGGCCACCTTGGAGACGAGCGGGCCGGCCGACAGCAGGGCCGGCGACTGGACGTCCTGGCCGACGAACGAGTAGATCAGCGCGCCGGTCAGCGTGTAGATGACGATCTCGATGAGGCCCAGCGCCCAGATGGACTTGACGAAGTCGTGCGGCGTGTGCATCTCGTCCATGAAGGAGAACTGGCAGACGGCGAAGCTGTAGGCGAACACGATGTTGGTGATGGCGATGAAGCCCTTGGCGAAGGTGAGGTCCTCGGCCGGCCAGGCGGACCAGTCGGCCCCTCCCATCCCGCCCACCGAGTCCCCGCGCACCACGCCCGTCGCGATCACGGTGATGCCGATGGCGGCCATGATGGAGACGAAGTCGATGTAGCCCAGGATGGCCACCTCGGCGAACGAGGGCGGGATGGCGACGAGCAGCAGGATGATGGCGGACACGACGCCGAAGACGACCGAGCACGTGCCGTTGTCGGTGATGTTGAGGAAGGCGATGGTGCCGGTCAGCGTATGGGAGCCGACGAGGAAGATGAGCTGCAGCGTGAACATGGCGCCGACCAGCTCGTACCCGAACCGGCCCATCATCAGCCGGCCGGCGTCGGCGTAGTGGCTGACCTCGGGGAAGGCCAGCTTGACCTGCCCCACGACGTAGCTGGTGTAGATGGCGATGAGCCCCAGGCCGACGGTCAGGATGACGCCGGCCACCATGCCCAGCGACGCGAAGGCCGCCGGCATGCTTAGGCTGCCCAGGGCGATGGCCTCGACGATCAGCACCACCGTCAGCCGCTTCCAGCCCAGCCGGTGGAAGTGCGCGTCCCCCTGCGTCGCGATGGCCTTCTCGGCCTGGCTGAGGTCGGCGATCTGGCCGACGCCCTCGCCGCTACGGCTCGAGGCCGCGTCGTGCGAGAGCGGCACTGTCGTGTCCACGTTCGTCTTGTCCTCCTTCATGATGTCTGCCATTGGCTGATTGGTCGGTTGATTTCGGTTGGGATTTTGTGTTCTTCTGCCTGTTACCAAATGTCGAAACGAAGAGAGCCGCGGGTATGTAGGTATCCTTGAATGAAGACAACGGATGAATTGGTGGTAAAAGATCTGACAAGAGCAAAAAGAAACAAAAGATATAGCAGGGGAATCGGAATTATTGCTGCTGCTGCTAGTGATGCTGACTTCGCGTGGATGTTGTTGGTATCTATGATTCGCGATAGGGTAGGGTTTTCTTGATTATTCGGAAACCTTTTCTCTAACAAGAATCGACAACAACAAACAACAGGAAGAGGTCACACGAGCTGAGCAGAATAGAGTTCAGGTTATCTTTCTTCCCCAAGAAGGCGGGCGCGGAGGACGGAAATTTAAAAAACGAGAGGGAGGGAGAGTGACAGAGCAAGAAGAAGAAAAAAAAGTGTGCTCTCCACAAAGTATGACAGACCGAAGGGCAAGTAGATAGCTCCCGGTATACTATGTACGGTACGAAGCCTCGTCCACGCTTTCTCGTCCAAGCGTTCTTCGACTCTGACCAACCACGAGGACACAGCTTATCTGGGAGGAGAGAATTGAGTTTCCACCTGCTGCGTAAGGTTATTACACAGCAATTCTAGATCTGGTTGAGGGTGAGCCCCTAGTGAATGTTGGTCGGTAGCACGAGGGCATACCGAGGGATATGTAAGTTAGGGGCAGTCAGTCAGTGCATCCCAGCTCGTCTCGTCTCGTCTCGTCTGGGCTCCATGGGGAAGACGAAAAAGCCCTGGACCGTGATCCCTCCCCTCCGGTACAGGCGTCAAGCTGTACGTACAAATTACTCGTGAGAATGACACAAAAAAGACAGATAGGTCCCTCTACGGGGGCTGGGGGGGGGGGGGGGGGGGGGGGGGGGGGGGTGATTGCCAATGACACCGAAGGAGCGGAAATAAAAACGGTCGACGTAGGCTCGGTGGCCTCGCCGCTCCCATTTCGCTGGAAACTGTTTGGTAATATTTTGATCTTAGTCCGTGGTCCAACCCTGCTCAGCATAAATAACGACGGTTGGGTTCCATGGGCCAGACGGGGGTGCTACGTTTTCACCAGTAGATCTGTTGCTTTTACAGGTCCCGGAGTGAACGAAAGTGTCCCGCTGTCGTCATCCGCCTGTCAGACCGATGGATTGAGATGCCACGAGGTACCGATATCTGCAAAGGGCTGAAATGTATTGGACGTACGTGATGCGGCTCACCTCAGATGGGGTCATCAGGTGGTGTCAAGCTTTTTTCAGGTCCCTGCCAGGTGGTTCCGCTGGTCCCGACTCCCGACGAACCCTAGTCCCGTCTCGCGCCGCGACGGCATCTGAGATGAGATGGAGGGGCCAAGGAGGAGTGGGTTGATGAAATCATCGCAACCTTGTCTGGTGTCCTTTCCAGATCCTTTCAATTCCTTCGACTGGACCTTCTAGAAGGGGTAGAGATCCCACATGGTTATTGAGATGAACCATTGATTGCTCCAGTCGAAGTTGGGTATGGTGCGCTTTTATTCCCGAATCATTTTTACTATGCAGTACGGTCCACCAACGACCAACCGGCTCGCGCCGGCGATGCGCGGTTCGAATGGAAAAGGGAGCGAGCAAAGCTGAAAACGAACGCCTCGAACGACCGGCGCCTTGGTGTCAAATTCTTCAAGCGTGCCTTACTTAAAAAGTATATAATTAGTAAACATATGCACGTGTTGTTGTTACCCTTCTGTCTGTTTGGCATACATATCTCCTTCGCTGCCTCTCAGGTCTGGAAACGATAAATATGCAGAATTCGACACCGGCAATATCCTCTCAAGTCCAAAGTCGAGATCGGCTCTTGAACGCTTCTCTTTTACCTTCGTATCGTTTTGCTCGTGGCTTATCTTCCGATGAAATGCGGCTTGCATCATAGATGACGGTGTTTTGGACCGTCTTCTTTGACCTGCATCCCAGGTGATCCAAGGTAGGTGAAACCCCGTTCGCCGCAGTATAGCATCTCTGTTATTTTCTCTCTCTGTCGGTCTTCGTTTTCGTGTTGGTCTTGGAGCATCACGTCCCACGATGGTGAAAACCGGACTGTGGCCGAATTCAGGAAGCATGTTTCTGTCGCGTGGAGCAGTCATCGAATCGCTGCTCACTGAAGCGCTCGCCGAAGAAGCCTTTGCCAAAACGCTATGGATTCTGCCGAAAAATGGGAGTTGTGGCATACTTACATCTGAACGTGTAGGTATCTCTTGCTATTAACCAGCCTCGTGACAGTCTGACCGACGGCGGCATTGCAATTCTCCCTTCTGCTCCGTCCCCGCCGGCAGCACGGAGTTGCAAGTTGCAACGACAGCCATTCCCGATCCCAATGCCGCCTCTTCCTTCACACAACCCAACTCGCATTTTCTGAAAACCTGCTTAATACCCTCCCTTGCATCCTATTCCCCCGTCTACGGGAGCTATTCTACACAACACTTGTCTACACTCCGCTTGGGCTTCAGACATGTGGATGTTGCTGCGCCTCAGCTCGCGGATATAACGTGGCTAATCCCGGGCGAGCGACGCCAGCCCCAATGTTTTCCAATATTCCATTGTGCGCCTCTTAATTGCGAGGATTGGTATCCTGTTTAAGCGAAATCTTGAGCTCCAACGACGCCATTAGTCGGGTGGATGGCATTCTAACTCCGGACGACGCGTAACCCCGTCGCTGCCAGTCTTCACCTGAAGCTATTGAGCCGTCCTGCTGGAAGGTGATGGACGGAGCTGGTGGTTATCGTGCTCCGGATTTGTAATCACGCCCTTCCGGGGACATTGCCATTTCATTATGGGATTGAATGAACCGATGATGACGCTGGAGATAGGAGATGCCATGGCGATTGGTATGTGTATGTCCAGACCTAAGCATGTGTGTGTATATATAATCCAGCTTGAGGAGAGAGAATGCAACATCATTATCACCAGATACATCAAGTTTTATTTAACGATTTTAGACCTTTCATTCCCATCCTAACACTCTACACCGGCTCGACATCATGGCTCCCATCAATTACGGCGCATACATCGAAGCCCCGATGCAGCGGCCCATCGTGGTCCGCGAGGCTCCTTACCCGCAACCAGGCCACAACCAGCTCCTGATCCGGACCAAGGCCGTCGCCATGAATCCCGCGGACGGCGCCATGCTGGGAATGGACCTGTTCAAGCTGGTCTACCCGGCCATCGGGGGCACAGACGTGGCCGGCGAGGTGGTCGAGGTCGGCGCCGGTGTCACGCGCTTCAAGCCCGGGGACCGCGTGTGCGCCATGGCCACCGGTGTCACCAAGAAGGTCTCGGCCGAGTCCGCCTTCCAGGAGTACATGTTGACCAACGAGAGCCACACGACACGCATCGTGGGTTCGATGAGCTACGCCGACGCCTGCACTATCCCGCTCTGCTTCGCCACCGCCGCCGCCAGCATGTACCAGAAGGACTTCATGGCGCTACGCTATCCTTCGCCCGAGGAGCCCCCGGTCTCGGCCCCCGGCAGCGAGGTCATCCTCGTCTGGGGTGGCGCATCCAACGTCGGCCTTAACGCCATCCAGCTCGGCGTCGCCTCCGGGTACGAGGTGGTGACGACGTGCTCACCGAAGAACTTCGACATGGTGAAGAAGTTCGGCGCCTCCGCCGTCTTCGACTACAACAGCGCGACCGTCGTGGCGGACGTGATCGCCGCCCTCAAGAAGGGCGGGAAGAAGTTCGCCGGGTGCTGCGACGCCGTCGCAGTAAATGGCGCCTTCGAGCGTCAGGTCGAGATCGCCGGCCAGCTCGACGGGTCCAAGTTCATCGCCACGGTGCGGCCGCGGCCCGAGGGCGAGGTCCTCGACGGTGGCGTGACGGCCAAGTTCGCGTGGGCTACGTCGATCTTCGGCAACGAGGTTGGCGAGGCGCTGGTGGGAAATTTCCTGCCCAGGGCTCTCGAGCTGGGCAAGTACCAGACCTGTCCCGCGCTTGTGGTTGGGAACGGGCTGGACAAGGTGGAGGGGGCGATTGATCGCTTGGCGGAGGGTGTCTCCGGACAGAAGGTTGTTGTGACGCTTGAGTAGGTCATTTTTCATGTATGGCAGATAGATGATGCATGTAGTCAATACACAGGAGCGTCTCTGATGTTCATTGCCCCTGTCGGCCTCCCCACTGCTGCGCCTCACAAAGTTTGGTCGTCTTGGAGCAGATGATTCTTCCATGAATTTCCCGGCAAGGGTGTCAATGTTCATCTCATTCGATATGGTAAGCATGTGAACATTTTTTTCCCCCGCGGAGCCCTTGGACTGAAAGCGTTAGCCTCCTTTCGCTCACCTGCGTCGGTATTTACTCCCACAAGTCATGCGGCAAGACAAAAAAAAAATGCCGTAGGACTTAGGAATATCGATATTGGCATGTGGTTATACCAGGAGGTCAGGCCCTATCTCGTGGACTCGAGGCGCAATATACTTGGCTAACCTACAACAATGAACCTACAACCCACGATCATGGGAAAGAGTGTGCCTCAAGTAAAGAACCAGCAGACCATGGGGGTGCATTTTAGAGCTGGGGAAAATGCTCGAACTTCAAAGAACGGGCGTATTCGAGTCAGACTGTAATCACGTGTCTCAGGGGTGTGATCCTGATATTGAAAGACTTGGTCAAGAACTGGAGAATAGTTGTGTCGTTGTAACATCTCATCATTTAGATATCTACAGAATTCGAGGTTATCCCTAGCCTTAGGCCACTTCGAAAGCCAATCACGCACACTTCATATAAGGCTGAAGATGACCTTTCGCGATGTGAAGTATTGGAATAGCCCCTGGTAGTCATACCTAGATCAAGCCAGTCTTTCGGGATCCAGCCACAATCACCCCACCTAACGTGGCGGAACAAGTCCACATTATTTTCAAGATAAGATAAGGAAAGCTGGCAGAGGGTGGACTTTTTTTGCCTGCCATTTTCCTTTCGCGACATCCTGCTCTCTCAACAATCACGCCGACTTTGACAATGGGGAAGAAGAGGGTAACAGCTCTCGAGAAGATCGAGGCTGATCTAGCTGGCTTACAATATAAGATAAGACGAGATCCAACCTCTTACGAGAATGAATTCATCGAAAACTTTCAGCAATTTGAAGCCGCCCGGGAGAAGTTTCTGGTGGCTCCATCAACAGCTGATAGCGATACTTTGATCACATTTCGCGAACAGATTGACATGAGTGAGTTAAAAGTGTTGACTGCGACCAGAAGTGCTGTAATAGAGAAAAGCCTGATAGCTGACATTATCAAATTGTCTAGTATCCCACTGCGCCGACTTATACCCCCAAATCACACACGATTTTCCCGATTCGCTTCGAGAGATCCTTACGAAACATCATGCTGTCCTAGAGCCAACGCTTAGAGAGAAGATCGTCGCGAGTCTCTGCCTCCTTCGACGCAAGGGGGTTGTCGGGTCAGAGTACGTACTGACCTCGCTCTTCCCCATCCTCATCTCGACGCCGTCCAAATCTCTGCGGATGCTATTGTACCAAAAGATCCTGAGTGTCATTCGCGATGCAAATTCCAAGTCATCAAATCAGAAAGTCAACAGGACCATGCAGAATGTTCTATACAACGTGACTACCTCTGATCGATCATCACCGAAAGCCTTGTGGGCAGTCAAGATCGTGCGTGAGCTGTGGCGGCGCCAGATCTGGGCAGATGCGCAAGCTGTCGATATCATGCGTCAAGCC
Organism: Xylariomycetidae sp. FL2044; assembly: GCA_022376275.1. Classification (NCBI taxonomy): domain Eukaryota; kingdom Fungi; phylum Ascomycota; class Sordariomycetes; species Xylariomycetidae sp. FL2044. The sequence goes on from JAJNOH010000022.1 coordinate 449,797, forward strand.
TGTTTAGCAGATAACGAGAAGGTGATAGCTGGCTCTGTCAGGTATTTTCTTGGAGGAGATAAGGAGCGCGAGGAGTTCGAAGACGACAGCAGTGATGAAGAGGCTGTTGATATCCGAAAGGTTAAGCACCAGGGTGAGCAAGACTTTACATACTTGAATCTGCCACGCCGTGGCTGGAGCCCGACATATGCTAACGTTTCTACGTAGTTGGCATCAACAAAAAGACGAAAAAGGCCAAAAAGGCTCTTGATAAAGCAACATCGCGAGTAAAAAGGCAAGAGAAGAAACGGAACGCGCCACATCCACTGAACTTTTCAGCCTTGCACCTGCTCAAGGACCCCCAAGGATTCTCGGAGATGCTATTCGAGAAACATCTACAGAATTCTCGGATGAAGCTCAGCTTAGAAACGAAGCTCTCAGTCTTGCAGTTGGTCACCCGCCTAGTGGGTCTACATAAGCTTGTAAGCTCTCCCCTCCCTGCTGACAAGCATGCCGCCCTGGGCTTTACTGACAACTTCCAGACTATTCTCCCCTTATATTCCTGGTTCATATCCCATCTCTCTCCCCGCCAACAGTCCATCACATCATTCCTGGCCTCCCTGGCACAGGCGACCCACGATTTGGTGCTCCCAGATGTACTCGAGCCCTTGATAGTGAAGATCTCGAATGAGTTCGTGTCTGAGGCTGCTGCAACAGAAGTTTGCTCGGCTGGTCTCAATGCCATTCGAGAAATTTGCGTACGCCAGCCTTTAGCCATGAACGAGACTCTGCTACAGGATTTAGTTGACTATCGCAAAAGCAAAGACAAGGGAGTCATGATGGCTGCTCGAGGTCTACTTTCATTATACAGAGAAAAGGGCGCAGACATGCTGAGGAAGAAAGATCGTGGCAAGGATGCCACAATCGGTCTAAAGAGTGGTGACTTGAAACAGAGAAAGTTTGGTGAGGAAGAAGTGGGTGAAATTGAGGGCCTCGAGTTGCTCGCAAAGTGGAAAGAAGAACAGAGAAAACGGAAACGCGTCGAGCAAGGCCTGCCCGAAGAAGCCCAAGAAGGCGAAAAGGAAAACGGGGACGAGGATGGTGACGGGTTCGATTCGGATGAATGGGAGGTGGCATCAGAGGACAGCGACGAGTCCGGCGAATGGATCAGAGTCAGCGATTCAGAAGATGAGGATCAGCCAGACGTGAAGAAGCGGAAGGTCGGCGCGGACGACCCTGACGACCACGATGATGATAACAAGGAGAACGAAGCAGACGAGATTGGCGACTTCATGAAGCTAGCTACTACTCAGATCCTGACTCCCGCTGACCTAGCGAAACTGCGGGAACTCCGCATGGAAGCGAGCATAAGTAAGGCAATGAGCAGCCGCAAAAGAAAACAAGATGAAGCTCGTCATGCCGATGAAGGCTTGACAGCAGAGCAGATCGAGGCGCCTTCGAAACTGCGCAAGAGCACCAAAGAGGAACGAATAGCACTGGCGAGAGAGGGGAAACCGGAGCGCGAGGAGCACAAGTCCACCAAAGCCATACGCAAGTCCAAGAAGGAAGCCGAGGGCAAGTCCTCGACCAACAAGGAGAAGGCGCGCAAGAAGAACTTCCTCATGACGCTGGGCAAGGCAAAATCGAAGCAGAAGCGAAGCCTGGTGGCAACGCGGAACGCACTGAAGAACCACATCGAGAGGAGCAAGTCCGGCGGAAGAAGACGGAATGGTCGGTCGAAATGAGTCACATATGCAGGATAAGCAAACCTCAACCAATAAAATCACTCACCAACCTACTTGCATAGCGAGGTCAGCGTGTCTTTCGAGCCATCATCTAGCTCAGCGGCTGGTTCTTGTATATTGGGTTGGTGCCTGGATCTCACCAACTCAACTGTGAAATTATGTTTTGAATTACCTTGTACCCTCGTTACTGTCCTAGCCTAGTCTCGACACGTCACCAAGATCGGTACCGGCAGTCTTCAAGGATACTTCGGCTCGAAGTCGGCTGCGATAAGCACGGGTTTTGACTGTTGGCGATCAACCCCTCATCCCGTGCATGAGCGATTTATACTAGGCCAAGGACAAGTCTGCCTGCAGGCTGCGGATGGCGCAGTCATCGCTTAATGTTCTGATACGACACTGCCTCCAAAGGCAGACAAGTGGTTCCGTACCGCAAGGAAAACTAACTACTCCTTGGCCTCCAAGATTTTGCGAAGTCCTGTTTTCTACACAACATTCGACCACCCACCTACGAGCACCATGTCACTACGCCCATCTTAAGCAGTAAGAAGCTAACGGAACCAGTTCATATTGAAATGGGCGACCCTTTGTCGATTGCGGCCAGTATTGCTGGCCTGTCTCAACTAGCTGGCACTGCCTATATCCAAATCAGCAAATATGTGAAGCATGCCCGCGAAGCTCGCAACAAGGTTCTTGATCTGGCAAGGGAGCTAAGAACAATCAGCGGCGTGCTTCAGAGCCTGTCACTATTAGCTGAGACGCTGGATAAATCTGAACACAAGACGACCGGACTATCTGTCACTTGTGTGAGTGATTGTGAGGCTACGATACTCAAGATCAAAGTTCTGGTAGACCAAGCTCAGAAGGATTTCAGTAGTGGGAGAAAGCGCGATGCCGTTTTGCGAAGTTTAGCTTTCCCGCTATCGGAAGATACACTCAGGGAGCTTCTAGACGACATGAGAAGACACAAGGAGACTTTGAATATGGCTCTGAACGCCGACACCCTCCAGAAGCTGCTCGATGTGGGTCGCGACCAAGCTGCAATTTACAATTCTGTCAATGTACTTCGCTTCCAGGTCAAACAGAGGTTTGAGATCGAGACACGACTGGAAATGGACGACAATCGACGTAAGGTACTCGACTTTTTCGTACCTGTTGATCCCCAGGTCTATCTTGATGCCAGCAGGAAACTCCGGCAACCTGCAACTGGCGAGTGGCTCACCAAGAGAAACGTCAAATTTCTGCTGTGGCAACAAATGGACGGTGCTAAGCTGTGGCTACGCGGGATTGCAGGTTCAGGCAAAACAGTCATGTGTGGCACTGTCATACAAGAAATTCTAGGCCTGAGCAACGAGTCTACTGCTATATGTTACTTCTTTTGCGATTATAAGAATCCGAAAAGCCACATGCCCGAAAATATCCTGGCCGCTTTTGCTGCGCAGCTAGCTCGCCAGAAGGATCACTGCTTCGATATGCTGGACGAATATCATCGGGAGCTGCGTTCAACGAGAGGAGTCCATAATGCTGGCCAACTCGAAGCACAACGTCTGGAATCTCTATTCGGCAGTATGGCGTCTTCCTACGATAAGGTGTTCCTCATTGTAGATGCTCTGGACGAATGTGGAAATTATATTGACGACGTCACGACCTGCCTCAAGGCAGTGGCCGACAAGAATCCAAACATAAACACGGCGCTATTCAGTCGAGATAACGACGGGATTCGAGATGCACTGATCGGCTTCGAAGAGATCAACATCGCAGCCCAATCGTCCGACCTAGAACTGTACATCGCAGCGGAGATGACAAGGCGCAAGGAGATGATGGAGAGCGAACCGGAGACTCGAAGGAAGATACACGACACATTGGTTGAACAAGCACATGGAATGTAAGTACGCTGTCCCGTTTTCTTACTTCCAGCCGGAATCAGGATGCAGAAACAGGCGCCAATACAGCATCTGGGCCTATAAACATTCTGGAAGCTTCCCCACCAGCGCCTTTCCTTCTTGATGTATGTATCTCGTGCCTCCACTTGACTAAAACTGTTACGTGCTCAGGTTCCGCTGGGTAGTCTGTCAGCTCGACTTTTTGTGTTCGGAACCCGATGATGAAGCGCGCCTCGAGGCCCTCGCCGCTTTTCCCGAGACACTGAATCAGACGTACGATCGGATCCTACTCAGGGTCATGGACAAGTGCAGCGAGAACAGCCGACATACTATCCAACAGGCCCTGGCTTGGATTTGTCTTTGCGGGAGCGAAATAACCGCGGAGCAGCTTTGTGAAGCTTTATGAATCCGAAAGAATCGGCCTGCTCCAAGTCAGAATTTACGCACCATTGCCAGCTTTCTCATGAGGAATTGCAGTAGCTTGATTAAAAAGACAGATGATGGTATGGCGTTTGAGCTTGCCCATTTCACTGTCCAGGAATACTTGCGGAAGCTCGTGCCTGAAGGCAGACTGGGGCGATTCAAGTATGATCCTATCGATGCGTCTCGAACCCTCTCCGAGAGGTGCCTCAGCTTTCTTACACTGGATAAATTCAACAAGATAACACTGACTGCGGATCAAATCGGTCTGGATGCGTTGGTCAGCATCGGTACAATGCACCCATTCTACACCTTTGCGGCAGGGTACTGGCCTGAGAACGCTGCGACATTTGAGGCGACTCTACCAGAAGAAGTCAAACTCCTATTCCATCCGCGAAAAGCAAACATGTTCATTATCTGGCTTGCTCAATTCGTATCCAGATTTGAGCGCTTCGTAATTGATGATTATCCGAGGCTCTTGGAGTTGTTTACAAGACCGGATTTCTCTACATTGCATGTCGCTGCAGCAATCTCCTGGCCTCAACTATGCAACTGGCTTTGCTATGAGCACAAAGCAAATGTCAATCTGAAAAGTCCCATTGGCACCCCCCTGCAGGCCGTTCTCTGCGGACCCAAAAGTCTCCTATGTAAGAATATCGTCATTGCCTACACTTGTTACAACAGCTTTGGGGAAGCCACTAGAATTAGTGCCACGATCGAAATTCTTCTAGAAGATGGTGCCAATTGCTACAAGCCCAACGGGGACGACTCCGTTGGGTTGACTGCATTGTGGATATGCGACCACACTCGAGATGCTGCTCCTGTGATTCCCTTCATCAGAAGGGGACAGGGCTTAGCAATAGACATGGTAGATAAACTCTACCAAATGTCACACCCCGACAACCTAAATCGCAATGCCAACTTTCTGGCGGAGATCTTCATGGGTATTCGCGACAGTTTTGAAAAGCATCCACATCTCCCTGAGGTCGCATCTTTGATGTCTCTGGTCGAGACCGAGAGTCTCTCCGAAGGTCCGCTTTTCTTCGTTCACGAGCAGGCCAGTTTCCCAACTACAAAAATTGCCGATGAAGATTTCTTGCTGTCTGTGGGAAATGCTGCCGTGTATAATAGAGTCAAAGAACTCGAATTACTCCTGGATGATCCGCGCTTTGACTCTGCTTCACGTTTTGGGGATTCCCAAATAACGCTTGTTCACATCGCTGCTCAATCTGACAGTGAAGCGGTACTTACAATGTTGCTAGAACGAGGTTTCGACCCATGTGCACAAGATTTAGACGGAAACACGCCTGTGCATTTATGCTGGAATTTCCAGCTTGATGCACTGAGGATTCTCCTTGACACTGGGGCAAGTACTCGAACCCAAGACTGCAAGGGTCTTACAATCTGGCATAAGGCTTCTCGAGAAGTACTCGCATTATTGAAAGGAATGGTTCCAAACCGGCTTGAGTTGCTTCGTATTCGTTCTCATAACGGCTACACCCCCTTTACCTACAAACTCAAACGTGGCTGGTTAGAAGATGCAGAATTTCTTTGCGACATCTGTCCGTCCGAAGAACAGTATTTTGCAAGTCCCATCCCCATCTTGCATCTTGCAGCCGCAGCTGGCTCGGAAACCCTCTTTGAAAAACTACTGCAAAAGGGGCTCAGCTTCGACGCTTATGAATCTGATGGGTCGAATCCCCTGCATCATATTCGTCATACGGCATCTCCGGAATTTGTTCAGTACTTGACGAAGAGATACAATATCCTAGAGAAGGATAATCGCGGCCACTACCCCACAGAGGCTTTGATGTATCACATTACGGAGAATGAGATCTTCTTCAAAATGTCTGATCCTCTAGATCCTGCCCTTGTAAAGAGGTTATTGGGAGATACCACAACGGCCTCTCTACCCATCAAAAGAGCCGCATGGGCTTATTACTGCAGCAAGTTCTTAATATTCTGGAAAGAACCAGTGGAACAAGACAAAGCCAACAAAATTTTATATCCTCTTGCACTCGGCCTGAATGAGGCACAAGCAATGTATAGTTTTGAAAACGACACAGGCCAACCCGGGCATATTCCATTGGTACTGGGTATATCGACACTGAAGGAAGAGGTATTACAACAGCCGTGGATCACACAAATACTGGGACTATTTCTCGGAACGCAGAGAAAGCTGTCAAATGCAAAAGATCAGTGCTTGACGATCTTACTAAAGAAGTCTCTGACTTGTGCAAATGATGCCCTCACCCGCCAACTCTTGTCAATCGGCAGCAGTGTGTATCTCAAGGAAGGTGGGACTTGCGTGCTTGAAGAGGCATGCGACGAAGCATGTCTTTCGACCTTTTCTCTACTTCTAGCCCACGCCAACCAGGAAGACGCGGGAGATGTTTCAACAATTCATACAAACATTATCTTCAGACTTATCAAGTCGTTCCAGGGCGATTCCTTTTCTAAATTAAAGGAAATACTTCAACAAGAGCGCTTTGACCCAAATGTTAAAGACAATGACGAGGGCGCACTACCAGCTATTGTCTACGCTGCATCCCTCGGCCGTTGGGACGTCGTTCACCTATTTCTTGATCACGGCGCGGAATTATTTGCTTCTTCCATAACTGGCTATAATATCGCGACGGCAGCTGCATCGAAAGGAAATATGCGCATGTTAAAACTGCTTGAAGCAAGTCAATATGACTGGTCTTGTACAGTGAATATTTTCTTTCCCAGCAGCATTGGCCTCTCCTGCGACGTGGGATTGTTGCATGTAGCTGCCTTCAAGGGTCAACTTAAGGTCTTGAAATTTCTGTATGGACGAAGGCACTTCATCAATTTCGAGCCACGAACTCGCGAGGGATATACGCCACTTCATTGCGCAGCTGCGCGAGGTGAAATCGCAACAATACGTTACTTATGTGAAAAGGGCGCAAATATGAACTCCAGGAACTGCGGCGGCCTGTTGCCGCTGGACCTTGCTCTTGGTAATAACCAAATCGATGCAGCTCGACACCTACTACGCCGCGGAGCTGAGGGCACTTGCCAGCCTCAGTGGAACAGTCTTTGTGTTCAACTACAGCGGGAAGTCAACAATGGCGCAACAACGTTGTCTACATTGCAATGGCAAAGGGAGCTTCTGAAGGTAGCAATTGCAGAAGGAAACCTGGAGCAATGTGAGACACTCTTGAATACAAATTCGTGTCTCCTTGATGTCGAATTACCCGACTGCAATGGTTGTTCTCCCATTGTTTGGGCCGCGAATTGCCGGCAACCCCGGATCGTAGTCTGGCTGCTTAGCAAAGGGGCAAAGCCCGAGAGGGTGGATTGCTCAAAATTGGCACCTGAAAACCAAAGTCCCCTGACGGCTGTTGCAGCAGACAAATTTATGTCAGACCAGTGCCTCGAGCCAATGCTGGAATCAGCACTCGAAAATGGAGTTCCGTGGATGGCGGATCCTATCAATGCTGTCCACGCATCCATTCTTTCGGACAACCTGACGGCGTTGCATCAAATCATCAGGCATGTGGAAGCCCACGCCTCCCGGCTTATGTATGACTTCCTACCCAGAGATGGATTGGTGTTACGCTGACTTTAATCTAGGCATTCACTCGATGACCATCACTCCGGAGGGTGCCAAACGCCCGTTGCCCGGCTGTCAAAATTCGTACTGAGAAAAATTTTGAGTCTCCCACTAGCACCGTCTTCTGGTCTTATCAAATCCCGTTGGCCTGAGTTGAATAATGCGCAATTTGACCCCCCCTCCCCGCTCCATCTTGCGGTTCTCATGAACAACCTGCAATTTACACACACACTCTTGAAACTTGGCGTCGACGCAAATGTGCGCGATAGCCAAAACCGCACGCCGCTCTTTCTAGCTACTTCTATCGAGATGGCGACATGTCTGCTTGATCACGGCGCCCAAATTGAAGCTCGGGGGAGGTATGGCCAGACCGTCCTCGTAGTAGCGGTGCGTAAGGGAAAACTTGATCTGGCCCGTTTTCTGATCTCAAACGGGGCAGATATCCAGACAAAATGTCATTCATGGAACCTTTTGCACAACTCCTACAGACAATATCAGCCGCAGATGTCGGCTTTTTTAATACAGCAAGGAGTCAATCCCTATCTCCACGACATGTTCGGAATGACCCCACTCCACATTGCTCTTCAGGAATCCAAGCTTTTCTTGCCCTATCTACTGCATTCGCGCATCCTGATCGAAGGGGCACACCTCTCCCCCAATATACTCAGCTTCTTGATCCAGTGGCGCAGTGGTCGCTCGGGATCCGATGTCTGTCCCCTGTCACCTGATGTTTATCGTCTCTGTCGTCGACTCCCGATTGAAATGCTATCCCAAATCATGACGTCGCACGGGATTGAAAGAACTCCACTCTGCACCGCAGCTTTGTGTGATAACACCGATACCTGCTGTCTTCTAATCCGATTTGGCGCAGACATGGAACATGAAGGCTCGAAGGAGGGCACGGCATTGATGTCTGCTTGCTTACATGATCGACTGGCCACGGTAAAGGAGCTTGTCAGAGCCGGAGCACGGATCGACTATACCAACAGCGAGGGTGTCCGTCGCTCTGCATTATGGACAGCTCGCAACTATCCGAGTATCGTCAGCTGGCTACTCGTTGACAGGCATCGTGACCAACGTCGCCTGACCTCCGATGCCGCGAATCTTGACATGTGTGCTCAACCTTGGTCTGGAACGAAGACCGTGGGGCACCAGCTAATACGCGCCGATAGACGACGCTACGGGGAGAGCTCTTTTGCGTATCTCCTTCGGGTGAGGGAGCTTAAGAAAGGGTTACGAGGGAAGGTGGTCCGCGTCCAGGAGTTGTCAGCAGATGAATAGAACGCTACTTCTAGGCTGGGATGACAGGGAGCATGTCGGCAATTTCATTTCGAATGTTGTCCATCATGTGCAGGTGGGTTTTTGATGCCATTTTCTAGTTGATTCCGCTTGATTTCATTTCTTAGGTATTGCTACTCGGAATCTGGCGTGAAGAGGGGCTATAACTGGGAAATAGGGGTATGATCACTGACTAGATGTTCCGTTCCAATGATCTTTTACGATATTTCTATCTATACACTTCGTTATCTAAACAAACAAGCCCTCGAGGTCTATGATACACTGCACTCCATACCATACTCCAGGCCGCTCTCGGCGACTGCTGAGGCATATACAAATACACGCCGCTCGTCATCTGTCATCCCTTCGCGTTTCTTCCTTATACAGTTCAACCAACCCATGGCATAACATGAACAAATTGAATAAACGATCCAGAAATCAACACGAGAGCACCTGCATAGATGCGCTCATATGATGTTTATAACACCCTTGTACATGATCAGAGGCTGACCTTAGAAATCTCACTGTTGCTGACGCTAACTTAGATCCATATACTATGTATACTCAACTAGAGAATAGCGGGATGATATACATACAAGGCCCGGCTCTCTGGACTTCTGATCTACACCTTTCTCTACGCTGAACTGACATCTACAGAGTCTTGGTGGCCAAGCCCCTCCTCATCACAAGTAGACTCTCCCCACCATACGAACTTTCGCGCTTCACCTTAATAAATCGTCACTAGTGTTCCCCTGATGATCTCTCTTGTTTAGCTTCCTTGCTCAGAGACTACTTATTCTTGGTAATCGAGCTTGGGAGGGGGGAGGGGGTGGGCAGGGTCTGGGTCCTCTACGGGGGAGCAAGTGTGGAATTAGAGCTTATTTAAATCGGTTGCCTTGGGAGTTATGGAGACCTTGAGCAAAGTATAGTCATGTTTGTTCTTATGATTGATTCATTTTCCACGAATTCTGGTTAGGTTTGGAGGGGGGGGGGGGCTATGCTTCAATGCAAGACACTGGAGGTCTTCCACTCCGGCACACGGCTTCTTGAAACGTACTGGTACCTAGGTACTTTCCAAAGGAACTTACATGGATTGGCTTTGCTAATTTCTAGTGATACCAAAAAAAACTAAGTACTCCCGCACAAGCCAGAGGGCCACGAAAAACGCCACCCAACCCACAACGGGCCCCGTGACTTCTGCCACCTCTCCCGCCATCTTGACCACTTCCCGACACTTATCCCAATTCGACATCTTCTCTGGCTCGGCTGGGGTTTCGGACAGCTTCGCAACGGCAGCCTTCAGCACGGCCAATTCCTGCCTCAACTCCTCGATCTCACGATCCCTAGCGCTGCACTCGTGACACTGACGTCGACAACAAGACCGACCTTCCGATGCTTCGACCCCTGGTGTTTGTCGGACCTCCGGCTCTGTTTGAGTGGCTGTGGAGGTGGAGGTGTATCGGAGGGGAGCATCGGCGTAGGTTCGGATTGGCATGTTGTTGAAGTCGGGAACAGTGGAGGCGGCCGGAAAGGGAGAGAAAGCGGAGACGGAATTAAACGGATAGCGGGTCAAAAGAAGATGGATGGGATCTCGTGTCAGGTTGTGGGATGGGGGCCGAGGCACTGGCAGTCGTACGAGATTGAGCGTTTGACGAAACGGAGGATCAATCGGCAAGGAGGAAGACCAATGCTTGAATACATGATCAGGTGGAAAGTTTATTCGGCAATACATGATCAATGGTATCGAATGGCAACCTCCACGCCTTGGTTCTTTCGCTCGCTCTGGCCATCCGTCTGCGGATGGTATGCTGTAGAGTAGTGCAGAGCTGTCCCCATACGTGTGAACAGCGTTGTCCAGAACTCGGGATGTGGCCTTGTTCGTCAGCCCAGGGAGCTGTGGTCCCAAGGAGACTTGGAACTTCACAGGCGCCGATGCCGGTGTGGTATGTCCGGCTGGTTTGACTGAAGTACTGGGAGTACTTCGGACGCGGTCATACGGATATTGATTGGTATCCGCGTACTTGGCCCAGCAATTTGGGATGATGCGGTTGGAAGGATGCGCCAGGATCCACGAGAATCCATAATCTCCTAGCTTGTCTTTGAGATGCTTGGGAAAAGTGCCGAAACCGTCGTCCGCATCTCCAATGATGCGTACCGCTTCGAAGAGCGCCGGCTCGTATTTTTTTATCGGAATTATCGCCCCGTCCTTCCATTCCAACTTGGCCCCCTGCTCTTGGGCGTCCTCCAAAAATGTACGGACCGCGGTCCATACTTTCGTATTCGCTGGCCTGGCCTTGCTATCAACGAAGTTTGGATGGGTTCTCGTTGGCATCGTCCTCGTGAGGGTGGGGAAAAAGAAGAGAGGGGAGCGAGAGAGAGAGAGATAGAGAGGTTGGCGGGGGGGATTCAATTTAGATCAACATCCACTCTGGCTGTGAATAGATCAAAGGAAAGTGCTTCATGCTCCAACACGGCTTTACCAAGGCCCTGGAAGGAGCCTCGACTACATCTGACGTGTAGGGGAGATGAGAGAAGGGAGGAAGCGCAGGTTACAAGGGAAGCAACGCAGTCGTGCTGTCTTGAAGCCGTCCACACTGGAATTGAATCACAACACCCGGTCTAGTTGCAGTTCCACGGGCGTTATGCCCAAGATGGTCCAGTTTAACGTCATGAACAGGACATTGGAATGAACTTAGTTTCCATCCATGGATTGATGCAACTTCCCTAGCTGGGTGAACGGGAGGAAAGTGTGGGATGAAAAAAAGAGAAGCTACAAATGCAAGTAGTAGCCACAACGTCGTCAACAGTAGGCGCAAAAGAGTACTTAGTGTATCTCTCTTGCCCCTTCTTGTGTATCTTCTTGTTCTTGGTGATCACGTTGGGGGCCGTGTACGGGCGGGAAGTCAGAAACGAGAGCTTGTTTGGACCCATCGATTGCCTCATTAGATGATATATGGAGGGATTGAGTGTGGAATATAAGGTTGTGTTCGTTCTTGTTCTCAATGGATCTGATCCGCATCCGTGATCATGGAATCGCCACAGGAAACGTGCTGTTTTTTTGATCTTCTTTCAAATCAAGGAAAACGTCCTCTGCATCGCTTCCCTCGTCCGAGCCGTTCATACCGCCCTCATGAATCAGTTCATCATGGGCAAGGGTTGGGGCATGTTGCCCTCGGTGGCGTCCTGTCGGCGATGCTTTTGCCTTCCTGATGGTCGAATGATTGATTGCGAAAGGTTGATGTTGTCTTTGCTGAGTCTCTCCACGGTCTCTGAAATTTCCCCCGGACTGAGAAGTACTTCGGTTTTGTTGTTGGGGTTCAGAGTATGGAACCTTGAGATCGTGAGGAAAAATGTTGGCTCTAACTCGGAAGCTTTTATCGTGTTGCCACTTAGCAGCATGAGATAGCCCTCTTCAAAAGACTAAGAACCTTAGCACTTGATCTTAGCTCCCCCAATTGTGGTCGTGGTATTGACGTCTATTACGCTATAGATAGGCCAACGGTAATTACCCGCATCGCGCGTCTGTTACCTACCTAAGTAGGTACCAAGCTTTCACATGGCCCTGCGTGGCGCGATGAATATAGTAATTCAACCTACAAGGGCGGGGGAGAACAACAGAGAGGCTTAACTACTAGAGAGGATCCGCCCAAGCCTCAAAAATAGCGAAACGTAATACCTACATAAATACCTAGGTAAGTAATTGTACCCCAAACCATGCAGTTTGCGTGATCATCAACCCAAAATACTCACCACAAACAACTTCGCTCTTCAACTTGACCTGAGTCCCCAGCCCACTGAGTTCTACTACCAACAATCAACATTCTGACTTCAAACCATTCACGGTAAATCTAACCCTCATCGCCATGAACTCTGGAAGAGCGGGTTTGCTGACCAGGAATAGAACACATTGAACACAATGCGAGTTAACGTCTTCCTCTCTATCCTTCTTGTGGGCTTGGTCGGTTATGTGGCCGCCTCGCCCGTAAACGGGCTGCCCACGACGGAGCCAGCCCCAGGCCCCGAGGACCTAGTCGACCGCGATGGAAACACTTGCAAATGCGACGTGATGTGCTGCGGATGCCGCTGCCTGAATCTTCCACCGGCTGAGACATAACTACCTACGGGCTGGGGGGAGGGGGATGTAGATTGGCTGGCGCAGATATTGGAGGAAGGCTTGGGATACAGCGGTTATGGCCTCGTACACAATGACATGGATCTGAAGCTGATTCTTACCCTGGAAATCCCGAGAGGGTCACTGAGTGGTGGTGTTTAATGTTAGCTTCTGCACACGTTGACGAGTCGATGGTGAACATCGCCCAGTCATATTGGACACCTAATTCAAAAGTTCGGTCTCGATTCTTCGTGCTCTGGACATGGTGTGCGCGTAGGAGGTAGCACTAAAGCTGAGAACTAAACGCAAGTACAGCGATCGAGGTGAGAATTCCATCACAGGCCCAAAACTGCAGGAAACCGGCGCTATCATCCAGTACCTCGTTCGACAGTAAAACCATCATGGTGCTGTTGCGCAATTGATTGTATTGCACATGGACAACAGTGACCCAAAAAGGGCGAGCATCAGTACAAGCGTGATTCAACCGCTCCGAGGTATCAAGCGTTCGCCGGGACAAACCTCTGCACGTAACCACAGTAGCTCATGTCACAGTAGCTCATGCCACAGTAGCTCATGTCACAGTAGCTCATGTCACAGTAGCTCATGTCACAGGTCAGCGGTCAAGTCCCTTACTTCGGACGATGCACATAGTGAGCGGCCAGCCGCGTCGCCGTGCCTTGCCATCCGTTCACGCATCTCCACTCTAAGAGGCTTCCCATGGCAATCGAGCGCTACGCGAACGATACATATCGAGCGGGATCCTCGTGGGGGGGGGGGGGGGGGAGGCTGGAGGAATCGCCGGCTGCCAAGCCGGAGAAGAGAAGAACCAACCCCTGAAACGTGGGCGTTCACCGCATCACCTTCGCGGACGTGACGTGGACGTCTGTCCCCCAAAATGACCGGCTGGCTGGCTTGACGCAATGCTGAGCGTGTTGCAATTTAGGGTGTATGATATTAAGGCCAATCGAAGAAAGTAGAGGAGTCTGGTTGTTATACCTGGCAACGAAGGTGGTATCTCTTTACCCCCCCCCCCCCCCCCCCCCCCCCCCTTCTTCCCCACCTCCCAATACACACACACACACACACACACACACATACACACACACATACATACACACATACACACACACATACACACACACATACACACATATGATGACTTCAAAAGATGCTATTATTGCAAGACGTTATTGTTACAAGATACAGACGTAAACGATAAGAATCTTACAAGGTGGCCTAGCCCTAGAGGCTAGCCAGGGGGTTGCAAAAAATGCATTACTATGCCTAATTAAGTAAAGCTAGTCAAAAGATGCAATGAATGCGCATAAAACGGGGATTATGCATTTTTATGGCATTACTTAATAAAATGCGCATTTTTTCGAACCGTATCGGCAAAAATCACTGCGCAACCTCGGACATGAACAGGCTATGATGTTTCATTTTCCTCTCTCTGTATATTATGGTCGTGCCTCTGTGGTATAGGGAAGTGATACGTGTGTATTTCTTTTGGTACTCTTGTCCTCTCAACGTTAGTGACATGATATGATAGTTATCACCGAACATTGTTCAACAGACCGTTGAACGCCGAGGCACCATCCAATCATGATAGGCTCGTGAAGCCCAAGACGGTTAACCTGCTCGATTGAGTATCAACCCCTTTTCCTTGATCTACGACATAGTGACAAGCTCTGCCAGTCGTGCGTGCGAAATGAGCCTGGATAACAGGTGTTATGTTCAGTTGGTATTGTGTACCACTGCCGGCGACGTTATCAGATAAGAGAATGTACCACTTGAACTATCAAGATAATAGTTGTTTCTTGATGATGCTGGAAAGGCCTGAGTAGACGTGATATACTCTCGTATGCTATAGATTTTTCGGAAATCCTGAATATGGTGTATGAATAGTCGATTGCCCTGTTTACCTGGGTTGAAATGTGTCTGATGCCGCCTGCAGCTTCAACTGCTGAACATCGCCCTATGCAACCATATGTTGAAAGAATCACTCTTGCGGTAATGATGAAAAATCCCGAGTATCTTTCCTTCACATGTGGCTGTGGGTCTATCGAGAATTCTTGGAGACACTTACAGTGCAATCTCACTTCATCTTCCTTGCGCGGAGTTGGATTACTTTCAAGGAATTGCCCCCTTCCGGTACGTTGTCCGCCGCGGTAGTCCGCACCAGACGACGTTATAGATGTGGCCATAACTCGATCCATTCTCCGGGTAAAAGTCAAAATCTCGATAAGGAAGCGATAAGACCTGACTGTGATCGGTGCCCCCTTTCAGCAGCACAGTCACCCGCTATCAGCTGTAGACTACCACAAATCGTGACACGTGGACTTTCGTTGTTACTCGTGCTAGAACAAGTGTGGGCTCATCACTAAATCACACTAACACAATGTAACAGTCCATATCATACCTTCTGAGCAGCATGTGTTACGAAATGGAATAGTAGTGGTTTCGACCCTGTAGGGCACGGTGAAACAATTACATTGGCTGTCACGTCGGATCAAAGACCAATGTTGTACGCACTCCAGCAAAGACCGATTCCGATTTTAAGGGCGTCCCAGATGCCTTCCCTACCTTGCACATATTATCTACTATGACACTGCGACACCACTTGTTAGTACATAAGTAGGGCATTCTCGTCCTCGAGTCCGCTCCTGCCTTTCTTGCAAAGTATCAAACAGACACGACTCCTTTGCACGTTACAAAGAACAACCACAATGCGTTTCTTCGGGACTGTCCTTGGGCTGGCAATTGCCTATGTACCTATGTGAGTTCTCACCATAGGTCTCAAGCTCCAAATAAGAAAGTGTAGACTGATGCCTTCGCAGCGCTACAGCCGCGTAAGTGCCATGTTTTCAACGCCGATATACGATAATCGGGGAGGAATGTGAGCAAATATAGGGCGAGCTGATTAACATGAGGACAAACAGGTGGTGTGAATGCCGTTACACGAACGACTGGGACTACTCAGATTTTCCCAGTGATGCGTTGACCGATGCCTGCTGCAAACAAGTCATGGGTACTGGGGCAGTGTATCGCTGGTGGAATTCTGATTATGTAAGTCTCCATGAAAGGCCCTCTTTGGGAGAGGCCTGCGTCCCCATCTCCCGATTGCATGGCAAACAGCCTGAGTTCGTTTCAATTTATTTGGCCGCTTGAACCTTAGAACTAATAAATACAGTGTGACGCTGGATCTCAAGACGTGAATAAGGACAACTTTAGGAACTGTTGCTCCGTGAACTCCAACAACTTCGGATTATGCAAATAAAGAACTAAGGATGATATTTAAACAGATACCTAGGTACCTAGTTATTTATTTAGTTATACCAGCCTATCAAGACGTCACCAGTTCTGTGAAATATGACGTACCAAAAGTGACAGTGTCCCTGAAGATTTCTTGTGTTGACGGTGTGACATGTAACTTAAGCATTGGTATAGATAGCACATTATCAAAGGGGGTTTTTGGCCATTACACGATGAGAGCGGGTCGTTGCGACGGAGACCCTTTTCTTTTTCGTTGGCCTCCGGTCAGTTCCCTCCTTTTTTGCATCTAGCGCTCTCTTCAGCCCCCTTGGCGTGCCCTCCTTTCTCGCCAGCTGCGCTTTCAAGCGGCGGTGTAGCCACGGGTCACACAGCTGCGCCGCCGCCGCAGAAAAAATGCGCGAGCGCTAGTGGGTAGGGCTGTAGCGGAGCTCTAATTTATTTCACGACCTCGAGTTCGCGACAGGACGTATCGGAGCCTCAATATACCTTCCTAGATGTATCGCGGGTGCTCCGTAGCTTTGGCGTGCTGACCGCGCTGACAGGCTAACCTAGGCCGGCTGTTGAAGGATTGGATTCAGCAGTGCCTAGGCCCTTGTCACCCTTGGCTATCTCGGATCTATCTCCACGGTTGGCTGGTTCTCTTCAAAGGGGACCGGGGGGTATCAGAGCTGAACCTGTCTGCTTTGCGATGCCCATATCGCCAAGGACGTGCCAAGCACGTTTAATATTGCCTATCCTCTCAGCCTCTTGAGAAATACAAGGGGATTGATTGATTATTCAACTAGTAGGCACTAAGCAGGGTCTGGCTCAGTGGTTTTCGTATAAATATTAGCACTCCACAGATCCCCCTCCGACAGAGGGGTCCCTCTGGTCCCCCGAGGAGAACGGACGCTTCCCATTACCAGTACGTTTCGAGCTTTGCGACAAGCCTGAAAACGGCTTTTCAGTCGTTCATGAGACTAAGAACTAGTTGATCAAGATGCGTCGCATCTCGACAATCGCGACCGCGGCCTCTCTGATCTCCTTCGCTAATGCTCAGTTGGCTTTGGACGTATTCAAGACGAGAAGAGACACTGGTTTGTCAGCACTCCCCAAGAGAGCATTGGGGTCGGCGGATCTCTCATACGACACGATATGGAGTTCCTACTACACACAGATCATGATAGGCACGCCCGGCCAGTTCCTCACCGCATTCTTGTCTACTAGACCTGCCAGTCTATTCATGATACCGTCGGCCGACTCCCAGTCTTGTAAGGACACCGACTCGGAGAACCTAGGAGCTTGTACACTGGGCGGGTGTAGGTCAATACCTCTTCCTCCGAGCCTCCACGCAGTGTCGCGTCTAAACTGCCTTGATAGTCGATTCGAATCTGTCTACGACCTTTACATCCTTGGATGAAACTTTCAGCTTCAACTGGGGTACGCCCTCGACCTCCACGACCGGCACCGCGGCTATGGCCGAGGGAAACTTGTTCACAGATCAGGTGAAAATCGGTGACCTTACTGTCAATATGACCATGGGCCTTGCTGAGCAGGTGTCGAATGAGCTCGCGCCATTTTTCGGCCTGGGAAAACCACATTCGGACGACGATCATGCGCAAGACAAGTACTTGCTAGCGGGACTGGTATCCCAGGGAGTCATACCGACGCTGGCTTTTAGCCTCTGGCTGGATACCCAAGGTATGTCGAATTCCAATAAAATCTTACCTCGGTCGCGGTGTGGATGTCCATGCTAAAATGGCGTATCAGTAAACAGAGACGGCAAGTTACTCCTAGGAGCGATCGATGCGTCGAAATACGAGGGTACCCTGACGAGCTTTCCCCTATATAATAACGGCAACACTCTGTGCATGTCTTTCTTATCGGCGACCAGTCCCTCGGGAACCACCGAGCTCATCTCCGATATCACACTGCCGATGAACCACACCCTGGGGGGAACCTCGATCTTCCTACCGCAAGACATAGCGTACCAGACGTGGGCGGTGGTAGGGGTGGAGCGGATGTCGCCGTACGGGCGCAGGCCGCTCGTGCGCTGCAGCATGAGGAACAGCACGGGATACTTCACGTTCGGCATCGGCCAGGGGGACGCCGCCGTGAAAGTGGACGTGCGCATGGGCGACTTGGTCCTGCTGCCCGGCAGCCAGGACCACGGCTATACGGATGACGGCGAGAAGCTCTGCCTCTTTGGGATCGAGAACTCGACCGACTCCGCGGTCTGGGGGCTCAGCGAGCCTTTCTTCCAGTCTACCTACGTGGTCCTGGACCTGCACAACGAGAGAGTCGGCCTGGCGCCGGTCAAAGCGGACGTGCAGGCGGACGAGGAGCGTGTTATCCCGTTCAGTGGGAACGGCGCACCGATACCTTCGGCTACGGTAGCGGCGAGCCAGCCAGCGAGTCTCGAGATTCCAATTTTCACGCCCTCCTTTACAGCCTGGGAACAGGCCCAGTCTTTGCATAGCATGTGGGCCAAGGAGACATCATCGCCAGCAGCTACCTTGCCCGACGAAACTCCGGACTCAACGAGGGGGGGCGGTTTATCCACAGGCGCCAAAGCGGGGATAGGCGTCGGCTCGACCGTCGGATTCCTCATCATCGCAGCCATCTCCTTCATGTTGTATAGGAGACGCCACCTGAAACGATCCTCCTGGCCAGCCATCAGGGCGAACACCTCGATGGCGGACCTGACCGGTGAGTCCTACCGCGGTCGGCCGCCGGGGACCCAGGAGACCAACGGCGACCACTGCGCGGAGAAATATGGCACGGAGATATGGGAGAAGGACGGCAAGGAGCTGACGGAGACGGGTGGCAGCAGTGAGAAGGGTGAGGGCAGCGAGAGGAGCGACAGCTCGCTGATGACGGAGAGGAGGGAGGGCACGCAAGCGACTAGCGACACGGGTGGGGGGATCGCGTTGACCGAGAAAGACGGAAATACGCTGTATGAGATGGACGCTACCCGGGCGGCGGAGCTCCCGGCGCCTTGGCCGGAGAAATACAGGAAATGTGATTTTGATGTCGGGTGGTAGTTAAAGGAAGGCATAATGTTAGGAGAGTTTATATATCCATTTTCTGGCAGACACCGAAAGGGTTTTTAAGGTCTCTTGCAATATGGACATGAAAAAAGAAAAACTCCCTTGCCTGGTGAGCCTCGGGGAGTAAACTACCGTGAACGTCCTTGTACAGTACTAAAGGCCGCCGACCGAATCTCCCAGCAGATGCCATCGACCAAGCACCGAAGGTACCTATATTTTTAGGCCATCATTAGAGCATATATGTTGCCCGCGGATCCGACCCGTCTTTTCGCCTTCTCAACACCGTCGAACAGCACAAAAGCAGCTCTGCTGGATGTGAGCAGTCGTTACAGTTGGATTTTCTCAATAGTGTATGTTTCCTCCCATGTTGTTACCTATGAAACCCAAAAAAAAAAACGCATCAGTGATCAGAACGGGTCCAGGGGGGGGGGGGTAAGGGTGCTACATGTTGAACGAGAGCGTAGATAGGTACCTACAACAGATTATGTAATACGGCTCGAGACAAGGCATCTCCAGGCTGCCCCCGCAGAACTGGCCAGTGAGATCCTTCACGCAGCGATCGAAATCGCCGTAGAGAGGGAAGCCGTCGGGCAAGTAGCATTGCGTGGAGCGCTTGTCGTTGAGTTGGAAGGAGGTATCGTCTCCTTGGTGGCCGGGGGTCGAACCGAGTTCTGGGACTTGGACTGGGACTGGGACCGGGACTGGGCCCGGTGCGGCGGTAACGAGGTCGAAGCACGCAAGAGAGAGGAGGAAGAGAAGGACAGGAGCGGGATTGAGGAACATGGTGTGTGTGTGTGTGTGTGTGTGTGTGTGTCCTCTTCTCAACGAGAAATGAGTGAATTGTGTGTATGGATGGTAAGTGGGCGAGTGAGTGGTATCGGGCGCTGAGCCTCGGCCTCGGGAGACGCGGGTGAATGAAGGGATGGTATTGTGTTCCTGTTCCTGTTTGCCTAAGGAAAATGTGAAAATAAGGAGGTGGACTGGACGATGGGACATCCACCTCTATTTGTAATAAACAGAAACCCAACCAACAGCACCAGACCCGGCGCGCGGGGAGAATCTCATTTTAAAAGCAGGACGACAGTTTCCCGCGGTTTAATTACAGGAATGGCACAGTTGTGAGGTGGTTGCACTTGACTGCGCCGTCGTAAATGAGATTTTGTTCATGTTGGTGCGAGATGGCGCATCCTGTATGAATCCTGAGAACACGCGCGCGCCGCGTGATAGCTCGTAAAAGAGTAAATTAACCTAGGTTAGCAAGAACTGCGGAACGAGGGAAGGGAATCGATTTTTGCAAGTTGCTAGTGTTAGAATTTCGAAGTCGTCAGACCCAGTTGAGGTGGGCGTTGAGGCTTTCGGTTTGAGTTCTTGCTTGGACACGTTAAGTATGTGAGTGAGTACCCAATTTGACGTTGGATTAAGAAGACTTCTGTAACTCTCCAAGATCACGTTACCTTGAAGTCTAATGTGACCGTCTCCTAAAATCACTGGTCAACGTTTTCTTGTTAAACATATTTAAGATGCTGACTATTCGGATGTCACTCATGATCATGCGGGGGGACGTCGCGTTTTCGCGTCCTAGTTGAAGCACCGATATCCGTTACCTACCAGGCGCTGTCCAAAAAAAACCGACCACACCCCTAGAAACACGCATATCCCACTAAAACCTACAACTTTCAATATATTATTATTCTATCAATAATCACTCTAAGAACCAGAAAAAGTGCCAACATATAATTTAACAGCTAAATACTATAAATATCTTATTTTTTTTAATTTTCCGATTTTATTTGGTGGATATATTGCTATAAGAATAAGAGTAAGAATATACTACCAAATTTTGGTGGTGTGATTCTATGCGAGTGGTCGGGTTTTTTGCGACACCGCTTGCCTACCTAGGTACAGCAAGGGGAAGAGACTTGGCGATACAAAAGCCGCCTAATAAGAGCGGTGAGTACTCTGTAGTAATCCCATACCTACTTGATGGAGCCTTCACTGGATCTCCCGACTGCGGTTGCCGACTCCCTCCAGGCTCCAGCATGCAAAATGCGGACGCAGCAAGACCCTGTGAGGATGGCGGGGGAATATCTAGTTATTAGGGGGGCGTTACTTAAGCTTTGCGGGGCCATTGGGGGCTTTCGGCTTGGATCCGTTGCATATCTTCTGCCGAAGGTCGGCAGGGATGTTGTAGTACAAGTATTGCCCTCTTCCAGGTTTTTTTTTATTTATTTATTTTCTTGTATCATGACATTTGGACGTAAAAAGATCAAGGTTTTCGTTTCTCGAAGACTTCATCAACCCCGGATTACGGGTATATGGCGAACGCACGAAGCTCCTCTTCATCCGAGTTCAAATACATAGGACGCTGATCTGAACGTGTGAAGATCAGAACGCCCCGTAAACATCTCCACTGGCATTACCAGCGAGAGAAAACCCAATTCGCACCCAAGAAACTTCTACTTGAAACTTTGGCGAAAAAGGACAGAAAGAAATGGCTATTATAAGTTTGTTCTTCTCGCCATGGGCGGTGTTCGGAATCGTGGTGGCTGTGGTAGCATATTACGCCTATCCCTTCTTCTCGACCTATGGGCATCTCCGCGGTATACCCGCGCCATTCCCCGCACAGTTCACCAACTTCTGGCTCCTCTCCGTCTGCCGGCGAGGCAAGCGGCATCTCGTCGTCGATGAGCTGCACCGGAAGTACGGCCCGCTGGTGAGGATCCAGCCGAATCACATCAGCGTCGCCGACGACGAGGCCATCCCGGTCATCTACGGCCACGGCAACGGGTTCCTCAAGTCCGAGTTCTACGATGCCTTCGTCTCCATCAGGCGCGGCCTGTTCAACACCCGGGACCGCGCCGAGCACACGCGCAAGCGGAAGCTGGTCTCGAACACGTTCGCGCCCAAGTCCGTCGGCCAGTTCGAGCCCTACATCCGCCACAACCTGGAGACATTCGTCGACAAGTGGGACGAGCTGATCGAGAACGCGCCGTTCGGCGGCGGCAGCGGCGGCGGCGTGGGCGCGCACGACAGCAAGAGCAAGACGGCTCACGTCGACTGCCTGAAGTGGTTCAACTACGTCGCGTTCGACACCATCGGCGACCTCGCCTTCGGCGCCCCCTTCGGCATGCTGGAGGCCGGCGCCGACATCGCCGAGGTGCGCACGTCGGTGGACGCGCCGCCGATCTACGCGCCGGCCGTCGAGATCCTGAACCGGCGCGGCGAGGTCTCGGCGACGCTCGGGTGCTACCCGCAGCTGAAGCCGTACGCCCGGTGGCTGCCGGACCCCTTCTTCCGCAAGGGCCTCGCGGCGGTCGAGAACCTGGCGGGCATCGCCATCGCGCGCGTGAAGCAGCGCCTCGAGAACCCGCCCGACATCGACCGCCGCGACCTCCTGGCCCGCCTCCAGGAGGGTCGCGACGACCGGGGCGAGCCCCTCGGCTTCGAGGAGCTGACGGCCGAGGCGCTGACTCAGCTCATTGCGGGGTCCGACACCACGTCCAACTCGTCCTGCGCCCTGCTGTACCACGTCGCCCGGACCCCCGGCGTCCTCGCCAAGATGCAGGCGGAGCTCGACGCTGCCACCATCTCACGCTCCGGCAACGATGATACCACCAAGGTGCCCGCCTACGAGGCCATACGCCACCTACCGTACCTCGAGGCCGTCGTCAACGAGACGCTACGACACCACTCGACCTCGGGCATCGGGCTCCCGCGACAAATCCCCACCGATTCCCCCGGCGTGCATCTCCTCGGCCGCCACTTCCCGCCCGGCACCGTGCTCAGCGTGCCGACGTACACCATCCACCACAGCCGGGCGATCTGGGGCCCGGACGCGGACGAGTTCCGGCCCGAGCGCTGGCTCGGGAAGGCGGAGGAGGAGGAGGAGGACCACAACAAGAATGTCACGGCCCGGCAGCGCAATGCCTTCATCCCCTTCAGCTACGGGCCCCGCGCGTGCGTCGGCCGCAACGTCGCCGAGATGGAGATGAAGATGATCGCGGCGACGTGGGCGCGCCGGTACGACGTCTTCCTGAGGCAAGGGAAGATGGAGACGCGCGAGGGTTTCCTGCGGAAGCCGCTGGCGCTGGAGATCGGGCTGATGCGGAGGAGGAAGAGGTAGGCAGAGAGGGAGAGAGGGAGAGAGGGGTTGATTTGTTTAGGGGTGCGTATCTGGGAGAGAGGCCATGGCATTCTTCTGGGTGGTGTTGATGTAGCTACGGCCTAGATTTATGGTCTAATTATGTCAAGTTGTGCTTCGTTAGATCAATACGCTTCGAAGGACACCCTTGGGTAGATAGTCATCCATAACTATGTTTCATTTCTGTCCTGTTTGTTGTCATTATCACAGCCAGGACAATCATGTCGGGACCAAGATCCCCCTCTCTATCTGTGCGCGTTTCCTTGACACCAGGTAGCGTTCTATGCATAACTTATGCCTGCGGATCCGGCAATGACTCGATCAACTCAACCCACCTCGTGATCCTAGGAAGGCCGCCGTGTAGTAGCGCTCGGCCATGGCAACCACCCAGCTTCTTGCGCTGCAGCTACTTAGTACGACGTCAGGATCCAGCCCATGCCCGATATGGCCGACTTCCTGCGCTCGACCATGACGGCCGGATCGTCCCTGGACAGGGCGGGCACGCCAAGCCTTACGAGCGTCTGCCGGTAGTGGTCGAGGACGGACGGCCATGGCGTGGGCTCTTCGGTCGGCGAACCGCAAGCGCGCCGACCCGATGTGCGCCGTCTGCCAGTCGAGGAAGTACGGCCGGTCGTAACCGTCGATGTACGTGTTGCTAATGTGCACGTCGCCGTGCGAGAGGCACTGACCGGAACTTGGGGTCCTCGGTCGCGAAGAGCTTCTCCAGCACCGACACCGTGCGCGCGTTGCTCGCTCTGATGACGTCGGGGGAAGGGCGGCCGGTCGGCGCCGAGGATCATGGCGTCCCATGATGCCTCCGTCATGCTGATGGTGATTGCCTCGTAGGCCGGCGTGAGCCATGGGTAGTCAGTCTTCCATGCCGATGACCCACGTATCTGTGAAAGAAGAAAGAAGAGATAAGGGTAATCGCGACTTGATGACATGAAACTGTAACTCTCGGGCAAAGGGAGAGGAAAGAAAAACACACTTACCGGCAGCCAGCGCGGCGATCTGCTCAACCCCTGCCAATACACCCAACTCTCGGCGGGCTCGCCATAGATATAGCCCTTCTTGTTGAGGTCCTCCATGATCATCACGCTGTCGTCGGCACACCAGACCTTGGGGAGGGTCAGGTTATTAAGCTTGGGCGCCATGAGGTTGAAGAACTCGGTCTCCCGCGTGTAGATGATCCAGAGGATCTCGGCGTACCCTTCCATGCTGATCAGGGCCGGGTTGAAGGAGCCCTTGAGGCAGAGGTGCCTCGGCCGGCTCGTGGCGTCCTCGTCTTGGTAGGTTTTCAGTCACGACCATTTTCCCGGCCGTCTGGTCTAGTGTCGTGCCGGTTATCTCGAACGAGACCACCTTGTGGCCCAGCGCGAAGCTGAGCCAGGGAGCCGTGATCTCTTCTGGGTTCGTGGGTGAGCCGGGGCACTCTCGTTTGCCGACATGTTTTTCCTCTTTCTTTCAAAAATTGTTACGGTTGGTCTTGAGATGGCGGTGGCGGGAAGAGGCAGAGGATATACTTCTTGTGAGTTCCTCCGTGCAACACACCACCGATATGTCTTGGTCCATAGTTACTCATCGGTACACATGACAATAGCATTGCGCTGAACTCCCAAGAGCCAGAGGGACTTATTGATCGCGATAAAAATATCTCTAGTAACTGTTGACCTTATGAGGGACCAGCCGACCGTGCGATCAGCCGTTAATGGGCGCTGACTATCGTACCCCCCTGCCCGGTGCTATCTAAATCTCACGATGGTGGCAATACATGCTCCAATATTAAGACTTACATAACCAGCAACTCTCTTTTTTTCCCTACCCATTCGTTAGCAAGTCTTCGATACAAGTGTATGAATTTTAGAGAGGAAGGTCTAGACAAAGCGAATAATACGGATACACTCGGATCGCATGCGGGTTCTTCATCCTATGTGAGCAAGTTGGGTCAGGGGTAATCACTGTACCAAATTTTCCTTCTGATAATAATGGTCTTGAGGAAGATGATACAAGAATCCCTACTTAGTAAAGAAGTTCATGATCGGAGCAACATATATGGAATGGTCCGATGGTAGACTAATTACAGACATCGTACCCTATCCAATGATAGTGGTCCTTGACCATTGGTATCGACTAGTATGCATTCCTACATAACTTTCGTCCACAGCCTCCCGCCCGCTAATGCAAGCCAATGAATCTCAGCGCTTCATATGCTCCCTGTACTGGATGGCTACTACCGGTTTAGCAAGTGACGACCTTGGGGCCGGGGTTGGTGTAGCTCGTAGGAACTGGCCAGTACAGCTGGAAAAGAATGCCGGGGTCGGTGGCCTATACGGAAGAGGCATCAGCACATCTGTATGTATTGTTGCGAGAGTCGAACGAGTATCTTGGAATCCTCTCACCTTGTAAGCACCAGGAAGCGAGACGCCGGAGAAGGTCTTGGTTCCGCTTCCCGAAACGTGCAGCTGCGCGCAAGCTTGGTAGAACTATGAAGACTTCGTCAGTTTTTGATTTGCAGCCAGGCAACTCGGCTAGGAAAAACCCGCTTACCTGGGCACCACCCTCGCTGCCGGCGCTGTGGAGCGCGATGTGCTCGACACGTAGCAGATAGTAACCCTCGGCGAGGCAGGTGGGGATCTTCACCGACACGGTGTCGAGGCCGGCGGACGGCCAGGTGATCTCGGAGCCGAAGGTCGGGCCGTCCTCGTAGATCTTGAACCAGACGTCGCCCTCGCCCGTGAACGTCTCGGCCGTCTGGCCCGACGGGGCCTTGGCCATGTAGAACTGCAGGGGGCCCGGGTGCTGGATGCCGCCGTCGACGCGGAAGCCGACGGTGTCGCCGGCGCTGACGGCCATGGTGCCGGCGCCGTTGGACCCCGAAGCGAGCTCGTAGCAGCGTATCTGGGAGCTGGTCACATCCTGGACGGGGCCGTGGGACTGGAAGTTCGTGGTCTGGCGGACGTACGTCCAGTCGGCCTCGGTCTTTCCGCTGTAGACTAGGCCCGGGAACGTGTCTAGAGAGAGAAACGTCAGTCACTTTATCCCTGTGACATACAATGAAAAGTTATCACTCACAGTGCGCCTGGGCGAGACCGAGGAGGCCTAGAGCAGCAATAACGGACTTCATGGTCAGAGTTATGATCGGCGGAAAAGTTCAATGGGGGCGACGATCCTGAGCTCGCTTATCTGTCTAGAGCATACAAGGCGGAAGGACTGTGATCTCTGTCTCTATATATGCACCGGCGGCAGCTCTTTCGAACCCCTGTTGTTTAGAACGGCCAGATGACCTTGCATCACGATGGCTCGACACTCCAGGCGCCAACACAGAAAAGGGGGGGAATCCTGTAACCTGGCACTGGAGAGATTGATGCCCTTGAGTGGTCGGAATCACGAGAAGTAGGCCGTGTTGGGTGTCGAATAAATGAAAGGCCAAGTAATGTAACATGAATATTTGCTTGATGGTTTGGCTCGGCCGTCCAAGTCGGCTCTTGGACCCGGCGAGAACCTGGCGCCCGCCTACAAAACCCTTGTCGATAGTATAAACATAAAGGCCGGAAGCCTGCTGAATCATTGACCAAGATATTGCTTATGTTATGCGCAGCCCCTACTCTCGCAAACAAGAACCCCAGAACGCCCCTTCAAATGTTTTGAGCAGGATCATTATCTTCATATTTCTACCATGATAGAACAGCGAAGGCTCTTTGAACAGGAGTACCAGGAGAAACGTCTTGGGGGGATCGCTCGGTATCGCTCGATATCCCATCGGATGGAACGTGACTGGGCCGTCGTGCGGTCGTGCTGTCGTGCTAGCGGAACGACGCGCCGGTTAACGCTAAAATAAGCTCTTTACATGATACCCCAGACTCCCCTTTGGGAAATAACGGGAGATCGCCCAAAAGGCATCGACAGGAGAGATTTCCGAAAGCGTGCTCGTTCCATGGTTTTCGTAGAATTTTGCACCTATCATGTCGCGGTTCACGATGTCACGTCTCGGGGCTCCACTTCCCAGCCAATGCAATGTTAGTAAGCCTATACTACAGTACACAAGGAGCCGGGAAAGTGTCAACATATCATTTTCTTTGCTCGTGTTTCTTGGGGCATGGTAGGGATATGGCAAGCTGCATCCAAATTTTGACCATTATCATTATAAGCACAATCCCCGGAGCACTTTTGATTTGTCTCTCTCTTGTAAGATCACGAATTCAAGAGTGAATAGCATTGTCGGGGCTCGAGCCCGGCAATCCCTAAGATGCCGTCTCTTGTTGGCGAATACTAGGGAACTTATAAATCTATTGCTAAGATAATGTTGGAGTACTAGTTACGGATGTAATTGGCTTCAGGCCACCCCCTGGGGGAGACCAAAAGCAATGTCGACCGTGAACAGGCATTATAGTTTGGAACTGGGCTGCTGCCATCGCCGCTTTATTGGTTATTGCACAATAAACCCGATAACCCACGAGAGTAAGAGAAAACACCAGTGAAGCTCCGCAAATGCCTCAAAGTATCTAATTCGCATAAAACGCTGGCGACTCAAATTGCCCACTCGCCGGGTCGATAACCCAATCGTCAACAAGTACGTCAGCGGCCTCCCTATAGGCGTATTCACCATCCATGGCGTAGTCCATGGTGGGTTGCGTCCTTCCCGAGCGGGGCTTCTCCTCGGTTCCGTAGTTTCGCAGGCTGCCCAGGTTCAACTTGAAATCTGCTCCATCCTGGCTGGGTCCGCTGGTGAGTCCTATCGAATTGATCTCTCGACCTAGCTCGCCCAGTTGAAATCCCATAAAGGTTCGTCTCTCTTCCACTCTGGACCTTCGCGTGCTGTTCGTAAAAAGGTTAGACAGAAAGAAAGAAAGACAGAAAGAAAGAAAGAAAGGAAGGAAGAAAGAAAGGATCATGGTTGGCTATTTGTCCTGATCTCTCCGGATTTGCTTGACTTACTCTGGCCCTTCCAACACCATGGGGTCGTGCGACTCCGCCGAGTCATCGTCATCATCATCGACTTTGCCGTCGGTATCCACGTCATCGATATCACCAGCCTGGTCGAGACGCCGCGTTTCATCCTCCATCATTCGGGAGAAGTAGGATCTCTGTTGCGTTGCTAGATTTGACGATTATCATGTCAGCCACTACTTGCAAATATCACCGCAGAGATCTTTTGGCTCCATGGGTGTAGGGGCTTGTCTCCTTGAAGGGGGGTATTCGACTTACTCATTCGCATATGTCGGAGTCCTATAGGGCCTTGTGTTTTTGATCCCCGTGCGAAAGTTAACCAAGGCCCTGTCCCGCGTGGACCTCTATTGTATAAAATCGTGTGGGTTAGTCACCGCTAGTCAGTTCTTCTGGGAGGCTTCGAAGCATGATTCACATACTAGAAGTCTTGTCAGTACATCTGGATATGTTGATAGAGATGGAGCAGATGAGGTAACACGTTGCTTTCTTACGTACCCCTGAGGAAGGACTTCGCCGTTTTCCGTCAAGGTCACGGGCCCCTCCACCGGGAGGACCTCCTCCTCGATCGTGCCAGCTTCCTCCTGGGTCGCGCCAGTTGCCGCCAAGGTCCCGCCGGCCTCCTCCTCCGGATGGACCTCCTCCTCCGGGTGGACCTCCTCCTCTGGGTGGACCCCATCCTCTGGGTGGACCCCCTCCTCTGGGTGGACGTGGAGCACCGCCATTGCCGTCGTCCTCACTGTCCGGGTTGTCTGAGCCTATAGGGGCTAGGGGGAGCGGGTCGTCGTTATCAGCTTTCCAAAGCGCATCATCTTCAAGACTGCAAGTCAGTAGCTGCTGATGGGGCTTCGTACGTACGTACATAGAATAAAACGAATGAATTTAATGGCCTGTTGTCATTGTGGTGATGCAAAGGAGGAAGAAGAAAGGGGGGCTGGAAAAGATCTGTGGAAACTGATCGTACAAAACGGGACCCCACGTGTTGTTCTACCCCAGGTGGCCTCATGACGTGCTACCCGTATTCCAACCATAGCTTACATGCGCCAGAATAAAAAGCAGAGAAAGGGGCTTAATAAGGATTACGTACAGTCTTTTGGTAGGGCAGTCTCTGCCGGGTCGCTGTCGTATACTTCGTTGTTGGCATTCAAAAGGGAAAAGTATTCGCTGCGAGGTCCCTGCCACGTCTGATTTCGTGCGGGATCTGCGGCACCACCAGGACCTCCTCGACCACCCAGCTGCCCATCCTGTGGATCGTCTGGCGAAGGGTCGCCGGGGGGGCGCGACTCCTCCTCGAGCGGTGGAGGAGCTGTTCGCAAGTTCCTTTCGGCATCGCCATAATAATGTTTAAGATCGGGGAAGTCGTGAGGGTAGCTGTCAAGATTGGAGATATATAGAATGTGGAATTTCTCTGATCCTGATCGTTGCCCGTTCATTCGATTGTTCTGAACCAGGGTGTTCACGTGCTTCGTCATATAACAAATATCTTGGTAGGCGCGGGCCGTGAGTTTACTCGTATTCCGGACTTGTTGAAACAATGTCTGAGCAGTTTTGAATGTTAGCTATTCCTCCTGGTTACGGCGAGGTCGAAGACTAGTCTTGCTGCCTTCTGGTATGCAGACATGATGAGAAAATAGGGGCGTCCCTTGTTGCCCTCGCTCTCTTACCTGGAAATTTGTCATCCAAGTGGTCCACCCCCTCTCGGCTGGAAGATTAAAGCCCTCGTCAGTCACCAGAAGACCACAGCAAGTGTGAATGCCACCCGCGTCTCCTACTCTTTTGAAGCGCACACGATAATCTGAGCCGGAGAGAACTTACCACGACCTATCCATCTAAATTGAATGTGTCGTAATTGCGTGCGGTTTCTTCCCGACGTCCGCTTCATCGCACCCAAATAGACGCTTTGGTGCCAGAAAAGAAATCGGTTGATATAGTGTACGAGCCATTGAAAAATTCTGCCGATGTTATCGTCATTCCTAATAATCGCATCTGTTATGGATCGCGAGCTTGTTAGATAGGGTTTTGGCCATAGCTGATAGAGCACTCTAGAGTTGTATGGGATGAGAAGAAAACCTGATTCCTACACAGAAGGAATAGCAACCACCAAAGTCGGGCAAGTCAAGCATCGACCGAGTGGCAGAGAAGAAAGAAGGAAGAAAGAAGAAGGTGAAGGAAGAAAGAAGAAGGTGAAGGAAGAAGGAAGAAGGTGAAGGAAGAAAGAAGAAGGTGCATACCTAGTGCTAATCCATCCTGTACTGATAATCCATAGTAGAGTCGATAGAACTCTAAGAAATCAGTCTTAAAGTCGTCGTCTGCTGAAGCGCCATCTTCCCCATTCACAAAAGGGGTGCTTGTGGCCTGCGCTTTCATGGCGTCGCCAAGGAGATCAGGATAATGCGCTCGTAGATTGCCTACATTCATCCGGTTGACTGCCAGCGGTTCCGATGCGCGATGTCTATGCTGCCAGCCCGACCTGAGTGTACTCGTTATGTTCCCTAGCGGATGGTGAGTTGGCTGATCACGCCGATCCACACTCGATGTCAAACGCAACATGACTTACGGTGCCGTACTATTCGTTGGTCGTCGGCCCAACCCAACATCGTCGTCAGCAGGTCTCGGTTCCCATACTGAGCGAGCATGCCCGGCCCGGCCACATTCCGGAGTGTCGGGTTTACCCAGGAATAATCTGCGGCCATGTTGGTAGTGATTATTAAGGACTAGGTAGCGAGATGATAACTCTCGGGAGAAAATAAGCCAAGGGGGACGAAGAATTTCTGACAGACTTTTTTGAACTTTATGGGTTTTGTCAAAGACCGACCATGAGCTTTGTTAGGTTGGATGCGGAAACTCACATAAATAGACAAAGCACTGAAGTCCAGAAACTCTTTTGTCAGAAAATGTGGCTTCTTGACCCTCCCTTTGTTTTCTTCCCAACCTCTCTCAAATAATAATTGCCAGTCAAGCCTAGCTCAGCTGATCATGTATCCGTACACCTCTCATGGATATTGAAGGTTGCCGTGAGACTTACAGACAGCATAGGCCAGTAGCATAAGCAAGATAGGGGTAACGGGATAAGCAGTATTCTACCTCACCTCACACGGTTACCCCCCGAGCCTCTTTTCCTAACGCCCTCCTCTTCGGCTGAGCAGGCCGCCTTACTGCATCCGACCTAAGTCGTCCGTCCGTCTGTGGAACTGACTGCAGGCCCAAGCGCCGCATCGAATCCGCCATCGAGGAAACTACTTAGGTACCTAGGTATGCAGTCTATCTCCCAATCTCTCGGAACTCCTCTTCTTCTCGCACCACCCCGAGAGAGGCTCACTCGGGTAGGCGGTAATGCGTTTATGAAGGGGAAGAGTACTTGGGCTGTTTACGCAAGAGGCAAAAGAGAGAGAGGGTCCAGTTAGACTAGTCTCCTGGGAAGTAGTTACTTATGTCTCAGAAAAGGGATAAAAGCTGGAGGGGCCCGATCCCGCTCTGCTGCACATAAACTATTTACCAATAGTTATGTATGGATATTTGTGTGCTTGCAATGGCATCAAGTTGGGGATGGTATGGTATGATATGGTATAGTATGGATGGGAATAATGTACCTTTGCAGGCCCGAACCCCGATCTTTGGTGATACCACCGAGCTTGAGGACTGGAGCGGTGAGGGCACGGAATGAATTCGTGGTTGTGTTTTGGTAATATCAGCTATATTGTATTGATTGGATAGGGGGTTATGGCATTTACCTGTGTCTAAGTTTGACAAAAGCTTATCTAGAAGCTATACCTGAATTTGGACCTCAGAAATGAGCAAACATAGGGTGTCCGTATGTTCCAGATTATGACTGTGTTAATAGTGTAATTAATGCCTCTTTGGCGCCGTAAAATATTTTGACTCGTTAGCTAACCATTGTCAGCTACGCTTTGCAGTATGAGTATTCTGTGTAAGGGAGCCTGTATCATCGATATTTGTGAGCTATCCATGGACATGAAGACGGACCGAAGTTGGGGTGAGCGCCAAAAGTTCGTGGTCGGAATTTTGGTACCCTTGCTGAGCGATCCAGCCACAGAACAACAGCAGCGTTTCCGATGCAAGGAATTAAAAACTCATTAGCTGTACTGACAAGGTCGAGACTTCTATTATACCTTAGTTAGGTGTGAATCTGAAGCACGATTCCTGCGAGGTAGACTTCAGCGCGCTCGTGCTAGCCTCCTCATTACAAACGTAACTTCCCCCGTATTTTGTATGTTGTTGACCTGACATCCCGACCACCCAGGACCCCACGCATTTCGCTGTTGCGATAGCCGAAACTCCCTTAGACGATGTATCTGAAGTAAGTGGCGGAGTCGCATTTATTTTTCTCGGCTTGCTTTTCTTCGATGGTGTACTGGCTAGGGGCCTTCAAACGGTCCCGCCTCGCATTCTCTCGTCTCAGGTAGATCGTCATGAAAATACAGAGGATCAGAGACATAGCTAAAAAATTGGGTCAGCGAGCATATCTCGAATTTCGAATATGTAGCTCCACTCACTCTCGGTGGCGATTAGAGTGCCGTGGCCCGGGTAATATTGTGGCTTGTCCTTGGCTTGATACAGGAATCCCGAGATCACACCTCCTAGATTACCGAATCCAATCTGCATGGCGATGCCGACACCGCGCTTCGTAGACCCTCCCATATTGTTGCCGTTCCAAGCAACACCCTGAGGGACATTGGGATAGATGCCACAGGCCGCGAAAAACGTGCCTGCATATTTGACGCCGTTATGCTCAGTCGCGATCAGCATGATGAAACCGATAATGGCGATGCAATTGAAGAAGATCATGAAGATCCCGCGCTGGCCGACGCGGTCTGCGAGTATACCTGCACCGACGCAGCAGATGCATGCAGCGACGTAAGGGGGGACAGTCATGAGCTGAGCCGTGTTGTTCTCGTAGCCTAGTCCACTGATAATCGTCGGCAAAAACAGAGAGTAGGAATACAGGGGGGTGTAGATGCCAATGGATATCAGCATGTGAATCCTATTGAATTGAACGAAGATCAGTCCCTATGATGAGCAAAGTCGGTGGTCACGACGAAATAAGACGTCGGGAGATGGACGCGCTTTAGCTTGCAAGCGTATGATACTTACCAGATCTTCCAATCTTTTACAGCCTCCCAAAAGTATTTGATGTCAAACTCGTCCGAGAGAGAAGATTGATCATCCTCTAGCCGTCGTAAGACTTCTGCTCTCTCATTTGAGTTGAGGCACTTGGCAGTTGCAGGATAGTCGTTCATGACATAAAAGGCCAAGGTACCTACATCGTATTAGTGAATGCACAAGTAGAGGGTTAATAGTGGTTCAGTAGGTAGAGTTCGGACATACCAACGAAGAAAGTGAATAGGCCCTCGAGAATGAAGATCCAGGCCCAGCCACCACGTCCGCCAACGCCATCCATCTCATTGATACCACGTGCTAGTAAGCCGCCGAAAGCGCCCGCTGCGGTAGCAGCGGAGAAGAAAAGAGCCATACGAAAGCCGCACTCTTGTCTCTTGTACCAGAGGGTAATGCTTGAAACAGTCAGGGTACTTAACAGATCCAATTGGAGGAAATTATGTCGACTTACTAGTAGTT
Source organism: Xylariomycetidae sp. FL2044 (assembly GCA_022376275.1). Lineage (NCBI taxonomy): Eukaryota > Fungi > Ascomycota > Sordariomycetes > Xylariomycetidae sp. FL2044. The sequence goes on from JAJNOH010000022.1 coordinate 483,769, forward strand.
GATACCGGGGAACAAGCCGCCCTCGGCGATACCGAGGGCCATTCGGCAGGCAAGCAAACCAGCATAGTTGGTAACGGTACCCATAAGAGTGCAGCAGACTCCCCATGCGACCATGAGGGAGGGAATCCAGATGGAGGGTCGAAAACGCTTCATGGCCAGGTTAGAGGGAATCTCGGCAGCGACATACCAGGGGAAGAAAACGGAAAGGGCGACGTTGTACTGGAGGGAGTTGGGGTCCATTCCCAGGGTCTTCTCAAGGCCGGCCAGACGAGCATTTCCGACGTTGCTACGATCAAGGAAGGAGAGGAGATACAGAAAGGCCAGGAAGGGGATCAGAGTCCAGTCGATTTTGCGAAGGAGGGCCTTGGTGGCCTGGGTGTCGAAGCCCTGCCTTTCGGCGGTTCGGAGCTCTCTCTCGTTCTCCTCAACGACATGATTCTTGGCCGTGTTCGTGTCAGAAGCATCGGTAAGGATGTCGGCAACATTGCCTGTAGTGTGAGTTTCCTCTTCAGGTGCCATTGTGCCGAGTTTTGATTGGGGTGCGATGCTGAGATACGGGTAGAGAGAGACGGATGGACTTGGACGGGAGCCTTTCTGGTCTCAAGAGATGGTAAAGGCTTGGGAATTTGAATGTTGAGGAAGGTGTCCAGAGATGTCCAGAGGTGTCTAGAAGGTATCTATCTAGAAGGTGTCTAGAGGATGTCCAGAGGATGTCGAAAGGGTGTGCTGAAAGTGTGCCCTAGACTTACCTAGGGAGGTAACTATTGGACGGAGGGGTCCACAGTGGTGCGACTGCGACTGCAGCGACTGCGATTGCGAAAGCAAGCAGCGACTTCCTTGAAAATGGCAAACTAGAGTATCTAAGTACATAGGTACTTACCTCTACGTACTGACCTCCAGGTACTTACCTGGCACTTACAGGTCTTGGCTGACTCGAGGGCGATTGATCGCTACCTAGATCTTCTATTGCTCTACTCATCGAGGTACATCAGATGTTGTGTCCCTTCGAGTACCAGTTTGGATACCTACCTGGTATGTTTGTGCATTACGGCTGCGACTACGACTGCCACTGCGGACGGGGGTTGACTTACACACATCATCAGCCTGCCTCGTCTTCTGCAGGAACCTCCATACATTATCCTCTACCTAGGTACACTTTCACATTTACCTACATATGTACTTATGTAGGTACCTTTAATCTACCACATTTTCCACTTTCAGTAGACAAACAACAATCAACAATACCTCCTATACATAGGCCGCCTACCAGGACTAGAGCCGTGACACCTGCAACCATTGGGGCAACAGAACAATTGCATCGGGGTTTCTTTACCATCCCAGTATTACTGAATGTTCATTATACAGATTCGAGCAATCAAGATCGTGGGTCGACCATTGCAGCTGTCGTATGGCCCTTGCATCTTGTTGTACGCCCTATTTTATCACTCAACAGGTCAAGTCGGTTAGACAGCGTGCGCCGTCCTGTACCAGTACTACCCGAGATCCCTTGTGTGCGATCTGATCTGAGACTCTGGCGCGTGGGTAGTGTAACCAAACGTTTGACATGTCCGACATCTTCGAAAGCTTGTGTAGGGTTCTGTGTCATGCTGCGTAGAAAAGACCAAAAGGGGGGAAGACTTTTTCCACACACCGTTCTAGTCTCGATACCCCGAATGTCCGGCTGACTTGTCATAAGGAACAAAGTGTATTTGTCACCCTATTCCCACCCAATATGACAGTCTGATCTTTGATAGGTGCGTGCATTCATATGTTTGTAAACCCCTGGTACCTTTGACAGCCGCCACCTGTTTCGGGAAAAAGTACATTCGTTGACCATGTGGGACTTTCTATCACCGTTCGGATGATACCTTCAGCTTTCTGTAGTGTCTGAGTCATGTCTAACATCTTCGGTTGGCCTCGAGTCCCCCTGATAGCCCGACCCTCAAACCCATCACGCGTATATCAGCAACACCCAAAAGCCATGAACACGACCCTGTAGTTCCAAATACAAGATGAGATCAGGATCTAAACACCTCTAGTAGGTGCTTTCAAGCGTGTTCCGCAATCAAACACGACTGGCCCAACGTCACTCATTCGAGAAGGGCAGCTAGTTTTTCAGATTCCAAAGCCACCAATCCTTGCATTAAGACTCACATCTGATACCAGCTTGTCAATGACAGTATAAAGACTGAAGTCTGCCATCTCTCAATGGCGCAACACCACCATGATGATATTCGGGGACCTGATCATTGGAACCTAATTTTTTCAAAACAAGAGCTGAGTAATAGGGGTAACAGGGGCATTGTAGGTTCAGCGAAGAGCATCACGTGATCGCTTCTCCGTAGAGTAAAGTCGGTATCCTCCATATCTCGCTGCCTTGGTAGGAATCTCTCAGCCGCCTCATTCTTCGGATTCGTATGGTTGGCAGGATCGTAGCTTATTTCCCGAGTTCATAGGGGGATCTGGAACCATCTATTCAATGGATTCGTGCTAGTGTGGAGTCCGTAGTTTTGTTGCTGAGGTTCCTCCGAGAAGTCTCTCCGAACAGGAATCTCCGTCGACTGGCGGCAGGACGCGCACCCTTTCCATCGGCCGCCATCGCCTGCCGTTGGAGAGAAAACAAAAGCTCCTGATTATAACTCTTCTTTAGTAATACGGTAACACCCATCTTACCTCTTACCTTCTCAATACGTCCACCTGCACCCATACAATGGGTTCGTTCACAAGGGTAATTCGGTTCGCCGCAGACAACGGCGAAACTTACTTCTCCGACCTGGGCAAGGAGGTCCTAGAGCCACCAGCTTTAGGATCAAAAATCATCGGTTTCAAAACGTTCGATGACCTGCTGTCAAACGTGAGCCCGGTATCGGTCACGATACAGAAGGTGTTTACGTAGCTTCCCCTCTAATCGACCGATCCTCAGCTAAGCTCGTCACCTAGCTCCTCGCTCCGCTTCCACGAGATGACCTGCCCATCTACTGTGTCGGACTGAACTACAAGACTCATGCTGTAGAAGCTAATGTAAGTAGAACCATCCTCTTGGAATTGAGTTCTAGCTGTATTTAACCAAGAACGGCAGCTCCAAGTCACCAAGACGCCCCCGTTATGGACCAAACCCGCGGCATCACTCGCGAACCCAGGTCAAGATATCGTCATGAACGACCACTGCGCAACCAGCCTGCCAGACTACGAAGTAAGTGTACCATACCCCTTTGCGCCAAAGGGATCTGTGACTAAAGCTGCTTCAAAAGGGAGAGCTTGTCTTCGTCACCTCCCGCACCTGCAAAGACGTCACCGTCGAAGAGGCGGCCGACCTCATCCTGGGCTTCACGATCGGCAACGATCTATCCTGCCGCCTTTTCCAGCTCAGCAGCCAGGGCGGCGGCCAGTTCTTCTACGCGAAGGCGTTCGACAGCTTCGCCCCCATCGGTCCCACCCTGATCAGCAGCGGGGAGTTCTCGATGAGCAAGCAGCAGCTCGTGCTGCGGGTCAACGGCGAGATCCGACAGGAGGCGAATTTCGAGGAGGATATGGTGTTCAGCCCGGCGAAGGTGCTGAGTTTCATGAGTCAAGGTAAGGAATGCAAGGCAAGGCCATTCAGCAATAGATAACGGAAAGGCGTAATTGACAATGAAATGGGGGACGGGAACGGGAACAGGCACCACGATTCCGGAGTACACGGCGGTCATGACTGGGACTCCCGCCGGCGTCGGCGCCTTCATGAAGCCAAAGCAGTTCCTGCGACACGGCGATATCGTCGAGGTCTCCCTGCCCGGCATCGGGGAGCTGAAGAACAAGATCGTCTTCCAGTAAGCATCATTCGTCTGTCCGTCACCACTTCACTTATCTTAACCTTTTTTTTTTGTCCCCGACTGGAAGCATTTAAAAAAGCTAATGCCGCACACCGAACAGGAATAGTCTGACATCATGGATATACTTGAAGATTCAGAGGCTGGCTATTTCTCTAGTGACTCGGTGGTGGTAGGAGGAATAAGAGGAGGAGGAGGAGGAGGAGGAGGAGTCTTGCTGCGGAATTTCCATTGGGGGTACTTAGCATCGTGTGTAATAGATTTGTACGGCCGTAGATATGTAGATAAGACTGAAAAATCCGTTGAGCTCGCACGACGATACGATACGATGCGATGCGATGCGGGTATTTCTGGGCACACGAGCACAGCACATGATCTGAGACATGGTGGTACTGTACTCGCATGGAAAGCAACCACCTGGGACCATGTGTTATTGACGCTGTGCCGCCATGTTCGAGATACTCTATCAATTCATCCCATGTATGTAAAGACCCGTATCTGTTCGACCAACACAGCCCATCGTTGGGCGGCGTGCAATGACAACACGTACCTCGCCCGGTGTCTCTTGTACCATGTTGTTCGTCATGCTCCTACTCAGTCCTCATCAGGTGGGAAGATGTTGACCGAACTACGGCTGGGCCCGTACGCATCATGAAGCATGCGGATGCTTTAGTAGCTGCACGGAAAATCAGTCGTGTGACTTGAGATCCACCAGTGGAGCTGCTGTATATGTATCAATGGACCATCATTCCCACTGAGACTGCTGCTGGGTATCATGTTCATCATAGATTTATTTCACATGTCAACCACATCTGGCCTATGGAATCACCTGCACTTATCAACTGTAAGACCTCAAAGTCGCCGCAGGACAACGAATACACGATATGCCTGCCGCGGACGTCCCTATCTTTACGCCCCACGACTCGCGTGCAATGTATGTTAGAATGCGAGAGCATAGATCTACCTGCATGCCAAACGCTACAAATTGTCATTCAAGAGTATCAGGATCATAGGAGTGTGGGTACATAGTAAAGATCAGTGAGTGGAGTGCGGTGTAAATTCGAACTAACATTCCCAAGATAATATAACATCCAAAAACCCATCAGTCTAGTCTATGTCGCCCTTTACTCTTTCTTCCAGGACCGCAATCTTATCCCCGACTTCCCAACATGCTCTTAAGAATCACAAGCGCCTTCGCAAGCTCATCCATATTCCTTGCCAGAGCGAAGATATGCAGATCAGCCCGCACGATCGCGAACTTCGTCGAGGTCCCCAAACGTCTCGTGAAGTTCGAAGCATCGTACAGCGGCCGCGTGCGCAAGTTGGACTTCAGAAGACTTTCAGGACTCGCTGGGTGATAAACCGCAGCACCGCAGTCAATATCATCATCCACCGGCTGTTGCCGCTTCGGCGAGAACACCTTAATCGACGCCCCCGAAAGCACCGACGCATCGAAGCCCACGCTGTTCACAGCCGACGTCACATCCGCCACGACCTCCTGACCGACGCTCTCCTCCTCCTCCTCACATATCACGATGAGGGTCATGGCCGATGGGCTCTGCACCACCATAATATCCGATAACACGCAGGCTCCACCATTGCGAGGAAGAGACTCCTCGACGTAGATCTGCGCCAGGCGGCCCCCGCCGCCGAACTGCGACAGGAAGAACCCGTCGTCCTTCACCAGCTTGTAGGCGCGCCTTTCCATAACCTCCATGGGATTCGGGAAGTTGGGGATCAGCGGGATCTTGTTGACGAGCCGCTCGACCTGCCGGAATATCCAGAAGAACAGGTCATCCCCCTTATTACAGACGCGCTCGTTCATCGCCGTGAACGATGCCGCGTCGCGGACGCCCTGCGTGCGCTCGCTCGCCCAGGTATCTAGGAGCAGCAGCGGTACGCGGTCGCGATCGCGCCCGGCTGTACTATTGTGGAGAAGGGGCGGCGGGCTCTGGAGCAAGAGGAGGAAGAGCCGCCAGGCCAGCTGGTGCGCGTCGCGCAGGCCGCTGGCGATGCCCTGGCCCCCGAACGGCGGGAACACGTGCGCGGCGTCGCCGATGAGGACCGTGCGGCTGCGGTAGTCGAACCACCGGTTGACGACCTTGTGCGCGAACCGGAAGGGCCGGCAGCGGCGGACCTCGATGCAGTCGAGCGGGTACGTGACCGGGCCCCGGGGGAAGAGGGCCGTTGTTGTCGTTCCCGAGGCGTCGTCATCGTCGGCGTGGGCCCGCGTGATCATGGGCGTCAGGTGCTCCCAGAGCAGCGCCTCTGCATCCATCGAGTCGTCCCAGCCGTTCTGCGCGAACTCGTGCCTCCAGAGGCGCTCCTCGTGCGGTCCGAACCGGCCCGCCGCCGTCGCCTTTCCGGGCGGGCTGCAGAAATGCCACCCCTTGGGCCAGAAGAGGTCGTACACGCTCTCGGGGGAGTACCCCAGGTCCCAGAGCGGGAAGTCCGGATGCGTCTCGGGCGTGGGGAGGTGGATCTTCAAGTTCGCCGCTACCCAGGTGTCGTCGTATTTGTAGTCGCTGTCGACTTGCTTGATCCCCGCGGACGCTTCGAGGAACCTCTTCCGCACGACCCCCTTTTTGCCGTCGGCGCCTATCAGCCAGGAGCCCTGGATGAACGAGCGTGACTCGTGGCGGTCTTTGTACTCGACGGTGATGAGGTCGGTGCCGTTCGGCTGGTCCCTTCCGATGACTTCGCAGCCGGGTCGGAGGTCGCAGAAAGGGGACTCTTGCAGCTTTTCTCGCATGACACGCTCTGCACGTGTGTCAGTTGACGGGATTGATGTATAGGGATTAGGGAGTGGAACTCAGACCTAATCGCGGCTGGATCTGCATAAGTCCATTGGGAACGGTTTGGTAGAGTCCGTCGTGACCTAGCTCGAGTATGTGGAATGGCTTTCGGGCGAATGAACTTGTGTGAAAATTGACTTTCTGGACCTCTTTATACGTATTTTAGCGAGCGAGACCTTGAGTCAAAAGAGAATGAGTGGAAATTGATAGTTCTACGAACCATGTCCAATAATTGCCATAGACTCCCCGAGTCCCAAATCCCACAAGATGCGAACAGAATCATGAGTAAGATAAACACCTCTCGGATCCTCAGTAATTTCCACTTCTTTCTCCAGTATAACAGACTGTTTTTGATGTTAGCCATCTCTGCGTGGAGCTTCTCTGTGTTTGGGTCATTTCCTTACCTTGACCTTGAACTGAGCAAGGCAGAGGGCTAGTGCGAGGCCGGCCGGACCTGCGCCAACAATGATGACTTGAGTGCTCTCCATTCTCCATGAGGGTTCACGGCTCGAAGTAACACTGGTATCCGAAGCCGAATGGCAGTACACTATTAAAAGCCACCGGTTGGCAAGGGTGTTGCAGCCGGCATCCCGCGGGGCATCTGGTCTGTCGGTCGAATCTCTCCGCGGAGCAACTTCGCCGCACCAGACACGCGCGACCCCAACGGCTATAATGCTACCGTTCGGTGTCGGCTTTTTGGAGGACTTACAGAGGTCGCGAAAAGCAGTAATCGATCGAAGCCATCCTCTGCGTTATGGCTTTCCTGTTCCTCCTCGGTGCCATTTCCAAACTTCCCAGAAGACTTCGCGAAGCCATCCTGCCTGACATGCTCATCCCCCCGATCTCCAACAACCCGTCCAAAGTCCAGCTCGCCCGGATCGGCCACGTCTATTTCGAGCATCCCGACCTCGGCAAGTTTTCCGACTTCGCGCAGGACTGGGGCTTCGTCGAGACCAAGCGGACCGCCGACCGGATATGGTATCGGGGCTACGGCAAGGACCCGTACGTGTACGTCGCGTCGAGGAGCCAGGACGGGAAGCCCAGGTTCGGCGGGCCGGCGTTCGTCGCGGCTTCGGAGGAGGAGTTCGAGAAGGCGGCTTTGCTGCCGGGCGCGACGCCGTCGACTCTCGCGGATGCGCCCGGGGGAGGGAAGATGATCACGTTTGCCCGGTCCGACGACACCAAGTTCCACGTCATATGGGGCCAGACGGAGCGTGAAGTCGAGGGACCTCCGCCGTCGGCGACTCACGAGACGGTCGGTCCTATGAACGGGCCTTACCAGAAACCCAGACTTGGTAGGATTGCACACGCATTAATCAACACACGCAGATCGACGCGCAGGGGCTGACAGTCGCTGCATTGAATACAGGCAAGTTCCAGCGATACCGCGACGGCCCAGCCCTCGTGCACAAGCTGGGCCATCTCGGATACGTGTACCGGGATTTCGACACCGAGCTCGAGTGGTACACGTCCAACTTCAACTTCGTGCCCTCCAACGTGCTATACCACTGGGACTTCTCCAACATCGACGTGCTAACGTTCATGCACCTGGACCTGGGCCGGGCCTACTCGGACCACCACGTGCTGTTCCTGCAGCGCGCGCCGCCGGACCTGCGGAAGAGCTACCTGCACCACACCTCGTACGAGGTCGCCGACTTCGACGAGCAGCTGATCGGGCACCAGTGGCTGGCGAGCAGGAAATGGGAGAGCGTCTGGGGCGTCGGGCGGCACATCTTGGGGAGCCAGATCTTCGACTACTGGAAGGATCCGAGCGGGTTCAAGATCGAGCACTACGCCGACGGCGACCTGGTCAATGAGGATACGGTTACGACGAGAGAAGTCGTGGGGCCGCTCTCGATCTGGGGTCCCGAGTTGCCAAAGGATTTTGGTGATGATTCGATCAAGTACGGATTTCAGTGAGATTCATAGACTTAATACGTGATCAGCAAATGATCTGATCCATCTTGGGGTTTTAGAAGTAGGTTGAAAGCCCGCCTGTAAGTAAGCAGTACGGCGACCCCGTTTCGACAGTTTCCATACTCTTCCAGGCTTGCAGCTTGACGGTTTCAAATGGCTGCGGTTTTAGTCAATTGATTGTTGAAAGGAAGTGCGCGTATTGAAGAATGTGTGAAGGCCAAGAGAAATCAACATCTTCCATCGAAGGTTTAAAAGCATCCCGATTTTCTGGGTATCATTCGAGCGCACATCTGCGGAATAGGTATCTAAAACATCGAACGGAAAACGTCAACGGGTCTCGGAGACTAGGAGCAAATGATCAACCACATATTTCACCCCAGAAGACCAGAATTCCATTTTGCTCTTTTACCAAAAGGATGATTAATACTCCGATCAGGCCTGAGCTAGCGACGTGTCAATCTGCGAAGCTCTCCTGCCCTTGTGCAGCTTGCGGTCAGCCGCCAAGGTCTGCGCGAACTTGGACCTTTCTCTAATCACTGGTCCCTTCCAATAAAATATGTAAATGGGAATAGTAACCAATACAGCCAAGCACGCCAAGAGCGTACTCGCGTACGGCAAAGGCTTAGGTTCTAGATTGTGGTACAGCGGCGTCGCGTACAAGGCAGCAATACCAGCCAGGAAGTCTCTGGCGAAGCCATTGCCGCCAGTAGCCGAGGCCGAGTACGGGCCGTAGGCCGCGATCATGTAATCGATGGTGGCGTGGTAGATGGCGTAGTTGGCCGCTCCTATCATGCCGCCGAAGATGATGGGTACGATCCAGGGGATCGGCGGCCCCGTAGAGGTCCACGCGAAGCAGAAGAGGCCGATGGGCTCGAGCGGCGCCAGCCACAGGAGCCAGAGGAGCCGGCGCTCGGGCAGCAGGCTGTCGGGGGCCTTCTTGCGGATGTGGCGGTCGCGCGCGATGAAGGGGAAGAAGCTGAAGTAGGCGAGCAGGTAGCCGATCTCGACCGCCCAGAACGCCCAGCCGAGCTGCGTCGCCGTGAAGTTGTACTGGTCGACGAACACGGGCTGCCACCCCTCGAAGAAGGTGAAGATGAGCGCGTCGGAGAAACCGGAGAGGAGCGACAGGCAGAGGACGATGGGCTCGCGGATGAACATGACGAAGGGGCGGGACCAGATCGTCATGAATTCTTTCATATCGATGCGCGGCTTCTTGACCTCGTTCGGGCCTGGAGGTGACTATGTCAGCAGAAATCCCAGGTGGGGTTTAAGAGACGGTTCAGGGAAGGGGGGCGACCTACCGTAGAGGTTCTTGTCTTCCGGGTTACCTTTGCCTTGTTCCGCCAGCTTTCTCCTACGCTTGGCGATCTTGTCCATCATGACGGTAGCCCGGGTCTCGGGGACGAGGAAAAAGTGCGCAGCCTGCGTCACGACCCCGACGACCAGCTGCATCCAGAAGATCCAGTCCAGGCCCAAGCGCTCCTCGATGACACCGGCGAATACCGCGCCGATGGTAGAGCCGCCGACGGACGAGAGGACCACGTACGCGACCGCGTACTGCTGGTCGTCAGCCTCCCACATATCGGCGACCATACCCAGGGTCACGGAGCCGCCCGCGGACGAAAGACCTATCAGAGCCCGTCCGACGAAGATACTGCCCAGATTGGGGGCTAGGGCGCACGGGAGCTGCCAGATGTTTACCAGGAACAGGCTGAGCTGGAGGATGGGCCAGCGACCGAACTCTTCGGACCAGGGGGCCCATAATTCACATCTGTCGAGCGTCAGTGTACAGGCCTAGGCGGGTAGAGGGAAACGGGGGAGTTTCAAATCGTCGTCACGCACCCGAATGCATAGAATACCAGCATGATCATCTGGGCAATCCTCGCATACTGCTTGGACACGCCATACGTCTCGGTGATACCAGTGATGGCGCCGGTGATGACGGAGGAGTTGAAGTTCATGGACATCTGCACCAGGAAGATGTTGGTCAGGATGAGCCACTTCTTCCACGAGGGAAAACAGAAGCCCAGCTCGTCGTAGCAGTCGTCTTCCGTGAGTATGCGTTGGCCTGAGGCGGTCCGCTTGGGACCTTCGAGTTTCTCTTCGAGTTCCTCCCGGTTGGGCACGTCGCTGTTGCCGCGCTGCATAGGCTTCTCGGTTGCGGGCTTAAGGTCTGCTTTGGAGGCGCCGTCGCCGCCCACCGTCAAGGTGTCGTTGGACTGGTCAGAGGCCATATTGTTTGCTACGTTGTCGGGGAGATGCGCCCAGACTCATGCAGGTGGTACAGATGAATGGGAGTTTGCTGCTTGCTGTTCCTAGTTTCGCATACGCGGGGTAGGTTGTTCATGAGCCAGCTCAGAATGGATAGCGAGCTGGGAGAACTGGAGAATCGCGAGCAGGATGCGTCGTGAAGAATAGACCAGCTCAGGTGATTGATTGCGGGAGGCTCCCGCTTAAAAACACCACGGCGATCCTGCCCCGGACCCGAATTACGTCTCATGGGAGGCATGAGGAATCGCGGTGCAACATGCAACGTGCAGCATGCAGCATGGGATTGAAGGTGGGTTATGACACCAGCCAAGTAGACAGTTGACTGCCTCTCGGTAGCCTGCAGCTCCTCGTGCCGCACATTCTCGCCGAAAGACCGACCGAGTCGCGGGTGTTGCCGACGGGTTTTCGTCCTTCAGGATGGGAAATCACGCATTTCGCGTGCGGCGTGGCTTGATGATTACGGTAGGCCGGGGGTCGCGGTGTGAGATTTCGATCGATCTCTGTCCTGGATGCAAGGAGGTCCAAATTTCTTGCGTCAGAGACTCGAGAGGGTACTTCACGTGCTGATCACGATAGGTGACAGGGGCATTGGACGACGCGCTTAGTAGGTGCTTATTAGCGTCGCCGCATTTCTACGACGATAACCAATGAGGTCGATCAGGGGTTGAAGTAAGCTCATGGCCATGATGTCAGACCTGTTTTGATCGTAAGAGGTATCGTGAACTGCTATCTCGGTATTTCCTCTTTCGGTATACCGAGCATCGGCCTTACTGAGTACGCTGGCTTCCTTCGTACTCCTTCACCGCATCTATCTTTCCTCCACATCGTAAAGAACTACCTACGCAATTTGCTAAGCTTGCTCATCTGAATCAATTTATCACTTCTTTGGAGTATCTACTGCACCTGCAGATGGCTGGGTTTCGATTGCTTCTACGCGCAGACCCTTGATATGATTGGGTTCCCTCGGTCGACTCCAGAAGTTGCCCAGGTACTTTCAAGAGCCTCGAGGATAACATGATCAGATCAGGCTTTAGAATCTAAGATAACATTGAAAGGTACCTCAAAAGCTTGGTAGCACCTTGACTGGATGATCTCGTGGACAAGTCTTCATCTGACTTCGCATCGGTCAGCAAGTCTCTGCCGTCTGTTCAGGCACCGGATTCGACGGGTGAATTTGGGCTCTTGGAGGGAGGGTTTATTAATTGGGTACGTATCAATAAGACAGCAAGGAAATGGACCCATTGGTTAGACAATGGCCATATCAACACCGAGTCCGCCTCACGTAACCACACACCATCACCCAAAATCCTCATGCACCTCTGGAGAGAAATTTCGTTCAGCTGAGCTTGTCTTTCATTACACTTCTGCTGTACCTCCATCCTGTCTATCTATATCTCCCCTACGGCTGCCCTTGCTAACTTACTATGCCCGCTGCTGTCACAACTCCTGTGTCTGCTGCTGTCTCTGCTGTCTTTGCTGCTGCTCCCACAGGTGCTTGGCATGTCGGCTGTGGCATGAAAGGAGGTGATGATCCAGCGACTCCGGCTTGAATTGCTTGTCCTTGTTACGGCTATGGGCATGCTGGCTGTGGTTTTGGTGATAGCACTTCTGGCTACCTGCGTCCACAATGTCTTCCCGAGCGACAGCGGCATCGTGAGCCACCGTGTTATGGTCCTTGAGGTGTCTCTCAAGATCCTTCTTAGTCAGGCACACCTGCGAGCATCCGGCCCAGCTGCACTGCACTGCAAACACGCATGCTTAGTCTCGATATGCTCGCGATACCTCTGCTGGCCGGCTTTCTCGGAGAAAATGTAGGCACATCCCTCCTCAGGGCACGTGAAGTTTCCATTGACCGGTTCCAGGTTGGTCAAGAGTGTGAAATGGCACTCTGCTGGCTTGATGCGATGAGTTGCATTGCCATTGATAAGAGTCCGAGCTTGCGCTTCGGTGTTATTTGGAGCCCGGTTAGCCGTCAACATATCTTGGTCGGCCGCACTGTTGACGGCGAGGTTTGCGCCGTGGGTTCTCTGAGAACTGTCGACAGCACGGTTGTTATAAGGATTTCTCTGGGATGTGGATCGCAGCAAGGTGCTTTCCGCCGACGAAAGCTCGTTCATGGCATACAATCGTCCTCTTCGGCGGCCAATCTCGTAGGCTATCTGAAACTCGGGCGTCTCAATCAGGCGTAGGACCTCTTCGTGTTCCAAACGTAACCCCCGCAGCACGAGATGTGTCTGCACGTCAAGCAGGAACCCACTTCGCCTATCATAGTTAGTTTCCGAGATCCAATTGGTCCGATGAAGGTGGTGACTTACTCAGCTTTGGAAGCCATGAGGGTTGACACTGGTTACAAAAGGGTTCTTCGGGAACTTGGAGTTGAAAGAATGATGCTGCTAGTGTGGAAAGAATGGAATAACAAGCCCGTGATCGGCTGATATTGTTATCTGGGAATGCGATTGCTTCCAAGGTAAGGTTGAAGGTCATAGATTCAGGTTAGTAATAATAGGAAGACTAGAGGCAGTTGGTTTCAATACATTAATCCCAATTCCACCACCCGGGTGATTGTTAGCCGTAATTGCCCGCAACGCCCTTTACAGCTACCACGATGAGTTCGTTGCAAATTAGAAAATTACCTGGTCAAAAATCGAAAGCTCCCCCACCTAACGTACCTGGTGGGATACTTACGGCTTTCCACAATGACTACATTACAATTATTTGCATCATAGATCATAGATGGTTGCCTTTTGTAATTTGCATCACACAAGGATAACAATAACCCAACAGGGCGAGAGAGAACAATAAGGGGCGAGGCCTCACAATTATTTGCATAGCAGTCGATAGCCTCCGAATGTGTATTTATTTTCTGGTTGATCTTATGTATTAGAAGAGGATGAAGCATGCCTTAACCATGACTTCTAGACATTCTTATATGCATGTCGGGAAGTGTAAAGCTTATTATATATCAGGCGTAGGCTACCAAAACTAACAGGAGTAACTCGGCAGGCTGTCGTAGTGTCTGGCTGGAATTCCGGGACAACAGCTTGTTAACAGATGAGTAGCAATTGAATAGTACCTAGCTACTCAGAAAGTCCCTGATTAGCACCCCGTTACAAAATCAGCCAGCTTCCACGTATATATAATGAAATCATGGTATTTCGGGCGAGGCACAATGAATATGGCCAAAATTTAGGATTCAGCAGCTATTGGGGTATGGGATGTTGATTAAAGTGCATATCAGATAGGATGCTAGACATGCAAATAGAAGAAGCCTTTCCCCTGCCTACTTGCTAGGTAGGTTGAAATTTGAATAGCCCGAAGCGCAGCAAGGTTCTTTATTCTGATTGTAGTATTAAAAGTCAAACTTGAGTGTCGCTGACAACACCGATATTTCACCTGTATCATCAGTCACTCGCGCCTGTTCCAGGTGACTGGGCTTGAAGCATGATGCTAGCGAGTCGTAGCCATAATTCGCAATGGTATATTGCGCCCCATAGAACCCAACTGTAAGATCCAGAATAATCGTTTGCTTTCTTTATAAGCGTAGAGCCAGTACTCCGTATGTGTGTGGTGGTTCCCAGCAATTGCACTACACAACGAAACAATGACTCACAAGGGCACGAAGCATATCCAGTATATCTTCATTTTTTGTTGTTCGTAAACATTTCTGCTCTCTAGGGCTACATGCGAGGCAGGACTCAGACAACTAGAAATGATATTTCAGGGGTTAGGGATTAGGGGTTAGACCGCGCGCGGTGGTGTGGGGCAGTGCTTTAATATTACGCGTTGTCGCGTCGTGGAAGTCAGCTTGACCTTCAATAACTATTCCGTGCTCCAACACCACACCCAAATCCCGCCGCCTAGATACCTAGGTATTCAGCAGAATTCCAATGTCTCAACCTGAGAGCCATCCGACCCCCGTCCCTCATCTTTGCGTCTCCTCAGACTATCAGTTTGCCACATTCTGAAGTGCATGTCCAAATCCTTATTGACTGCCAGCCCGCTCTGTCGTCATCCCCCAGCCCCCAGCCGGAAACAGTGCCTCAAGAGCCAGCACCAATCCCTCTAGAGCAAACAACAATTGCCACGAAGTCACAAACGAAACATCACAAGCTGTCACCGAAACGTGGTCGAGACAAGTAGCCATGTCGGAGCCAAAAGCTGAGGCAAAGGAAGCGCGGGTCGCTCACAGCACGCCAATGCAGCCCGACTATATTTTCGTCGCAAAAGGCAATAGTTATGTAACGCGACACTGTCGTCTGCTGACTCAAGTTGCTCGTCAGCCGGTTTACGTCGACGTAGACGACGCCACTCGCAAGCCGCTCGGCATACGCGTACCGACTCGCATCCACAACCGCGTCATCAACCTCGAACTCGCATCGCGTCTCGATCGGAAGCGCACAGTGGAGAAGCACGACGCCTCTCTGGAGAAGGCCTTCCAGACGACCATCGCTGAAAGATTTCCCGGCATCCCTAAGACACGTGTGTTGCCTATCATTGTCAAGCACGCGATGGAGAAACACACGGGTCGCGTCGGCCGCACCTCTACTAAGAACATTGCGCAGAAGGCGAATTTGGCGGTGCAGGCACACATCCGCCATAACTATACCACCTACGACCAATTATTCCGCCAGGGATATAATCAAGCAGAGGCGCGGGAGGCCACTATCGACCAAACACTAGATATCATGGGTGCGTGGCGCTGGCCAAGAATAAGGGAAAGTGGTCGTCAGCCTGTAGGGACCGCTGTCCAGAGGACTAGCGAACGTGTCACATCAAGGTCGGCGCGGGGAGCGAGGAAGAAGACTAGGCAACCTTCCAACCGAGTCAACAAGCGGACGGCGAATACGACAGAAGCACTTACCGAGCCGATGGCACAAAGGACAGGAGGACAACTAGAGGCCACGAAGAATATCGGTCTTGATTCGCAAGCGCCTAATCTCAATCGACAATCCCTGAGCCTGCCTTGCCATCAACAACCACCCCACCCTCATATGCAGCCCGTTCAGCGATCCATGGGTCTCCCTGTCCCTCGTCAACAGCCAGCGACCTGCACAATCGGACAGTGCACGACAGTCTCAACAACCTCCCCAAAGCCTCCCATCAATGCCCAAACCGCGCCCAGGAACCCTGTCTGTTGTCAACCCCAAGATAACAATGTATGCATCGCAACAAAAAGGAAAAGAACTCGCGCGCATCGAGCGAGGACAAAAAGAAAAAATCAAGCAAGAAAAGCCAAACGAAAACAATTAAAACGACAAAACGCCCTTCTTAAGGACCAGGCCCATCCGCAGAAAACCTCGGCATCGCCTGCGGGCCAAGATCTAGCCAATGCGAAGGCGATTCCATGTCCTCCCGTCCAGCAGCAACCTTCTGGTACTATGCCGTGTACCGCTGCAGAGAGAAGCATGTGTGCCACGACTCCTCTCGGAAGCACTCAGGCCGAGCCCTTCATAATCGAGTAAACCTGGAAATATCGCCTCGGAGGAAACAAATATTTAAGGTTTTGAGAATAGTCATCATTATATAATGTATAATTTCCCCCCTTTAATTACCGGTTTTGTCTCTTCCACCTAGTAACTACCTAGGTAGGCTGTTTCCTACGCGCACTCGAGGGAGCAGAACGCACGCAACCTTTAATACATACGGAGTCTCACCGCCGTAAATGTAAATATTGGTCTATTTAGCTTATTTAATACCAAGCTCGGTCTACCTTTACGTAGGTATCCTTCCTCATCGACACAGACTAGGTAGATCGACTAGCTAGGAGTGTTTGCTAATTACAAGCTTTATTTACGTCCACCATGGTCACAGACAAGAATAGTGCTTACTAGGTTCATCTGAGCACAAATCCTGACATCAAATTCGACTCTTCATTGAGATCTAGCCAAGTAGAAGCTCCTTCAGCATCTTGTGAACGACACTATTTTCTCTCCTCTCCTGCTTCCTACGACGGATGTCCTCCTCGCAGAACTTGCATATCCTGCTTACTTCCCGCGTGGCCGGGTTGACGAAGACGTGGAGGCGCATGAGTCTGCGGCATTCCTTGCAGGTCTTGCACTTTTCGAGCTCGACACGCATGTTGGAGTGTAGGGGTTTTTTTTTTTTCAGGGAAACGCGAAAAAAAAGAAGGGGGTGAGGTGGGCTGTATTGGTATAGTGAGGTGAGTTGTTGTTGCTATTGTAGATTCTCACAGAGTACCTGTCCGTGCTGCTGGCTATATACATGATGAGACACAAAGACTTGAATACGAGACAATGCGAAGGGGGTAATACAGGACTATTCATGAGATGCTGTTTCAAAGACGCATTGTGTAGTCCTTTGTCACGGGCCAAAGGAATCCCTGACCTACAAGAAAGAAAGGTTTGAAGCAGTGTGGATGTGATGGTGATACCTCCTAGGAATCCCATACCTTTTTCTGTGTTCCAGGCTACCTAATGTAGGTAGATCAGGTAAACACATCTGTAGAGAAACGAGCAACCGCCTATGATCATGTTAAGCAAGCCACATCTCGAGGGTCGGTGCGAGTAGGGAGTTTGGTCCTCGTAAGGTCGCATTTAAGGTCAATAAATATATGATACCGAAAGAGTTAGAAGCCAGCAGGTCAACGACAAAGTAGTAGAAGTGGAGCTGATACAAGAATCCCCGAGCCGGCAGGAAGGCTGGAGATTTGAGGTATCACATAAGAACATCGCGTTTGAGTACTTCTGCAGTGATGATTCCGGGGGTCTATGTTACTCGGGGATAGTCGTCGGCGACTGGCGAACTCGGTAAGTTGGACAGGGCCTTCATCCACTGAAGTTCTGAAATTTCCCTCGAGGTCCCGGCTTATCACGAACAATTCTGTTGCGTGAAGTAAGAACTCTCTTTTTCCGAGAATTACGAACAAGAGGGAATGTCGAGTGGCAGTCATATTGATCTGAGATTTCCATCAATTCACATTTGATAACTCATCTGGACATTCCGTTTGGTCGCGACGGATGATTAAACGTTGACTTATTGATTCCATTACATTATATTAACCCTCCTTATATAAGGAGGTGGTATGCTATCCCTGGGTCTTCGCAGGAGGCTTTATAGTCCATCGCGCGACGTCGTGAGTCTTTCCGCCTGGTAAGCCATTTAGAGAAAAACTTCCACAAATCGCCCAGCCGTAGCTTGGGATAAACCCAAAACACACGCCGATATTGAGCTTTTACTGTTGTTGAGGCTTGTGCAGAGGCCAGCCCCTGGTTGTTCTATCTCGCGCTGTTGGGTTATTGTTATCCTTGTGCAACCATTTAGTTACTATGTACAGGGTGTTCTACCATCACAGCTGCGAGGACTCATCATTTCGCAGCGCCCAAGCAGCCTGTCAGGCTGCCAGGTCCGACATGTAACATCGGTGAGCCGGTGACTGTGGCACACGAGAATCCTTGCATGAATCTGGGGCTTCGTTCGGGGAGGGGCAATGGGGGCCGGCGCCAAATCACGAATGATCATCGGACCAACATGCATCATAGCGATTCGGCCGGCCAATTTGAAAACCGAATTCCCCGGGAAGAATTGTCGAATTTGGAGTCCTCGACCTGGACACTTCATTCACCCCGCTTACGCTTTACGTAGGTTTTACCACATGATGGCGTCAATCAAGGAGCTCTGGTACGATGCACGCCATCCTCCCGCAGTCCCGAAAGACCTCGCCTTCAAAGATAAGGCTGTGTTGGTCATTGGTGCCCATGGTGCTGGCTTGGGCCATTTTGCCGCCGCCAAATACGCCGCGTTGGGAGCCAACCCCGTTATCTTAGCCGTCCGAACGATAGAGAAAGGCGAACAAGCCAAATCCGACATTATACGACAAACAGGGTGCTCTCCAGATATCTTCCTCATTGAACCCATCGATCTCGCAAGCTTCGCCTCCGTGATGGACTTTGCCGATCGAGTCAAAAAACGCGTTCCCGACCTTCATGTTCTCCAGATCGCAGGCGGTGTCGCCCCCGTGAGCAGAATTTCTCTTTCCCGAGACTTACCCATCAGCCGCACATGTTGTTCTTTTTTGCATACGTACGTCGTCATGGTAGTTAGTCACTGACGGTTCATTGTCGCAGTGGAACTATGCGAAAACCCCAGACGGGTTCGAGATGGCTCTTCAAGTCGACGTCCTTTCGCCCACCCTCTTGACGCTGCTGCTACTTCCCAAACTTCGTCAAACGGCCGTCTCTCCGGACGGCTATCGACCGCACATATCCATCCTCGATAGTATTGCGATCTTCATGATTCCCGACGACGTGCTTCCAGTCGATGGGCAGACCCTTGTCCAGCGTTGCGACGACGAGACCAAGTGGGACAGTATACAACAGTACTTTTTAATCAAGCTGGCCACTTGGTATGTGTCACAGCGGATAGCGAAGCTCTGCGATGACTCTAGTATCATTGTTAATGCCACGTGCCCTGGTCTTTGCAACACAAACATGACGAAAGATCTCCCCTTATCGTACCGTGGGTTCATGGCAATCCGATATTTCTTTCTTGGACGTACTGCCGAACAGGGTGCTCGGAGCTTAGTCAGTGCTACGAGTCTGGGCCCCGAGAGCCATGGGAAGCTCTGGAACAACGACAGGTTTCACCCGTGAGTGCTCTAGAAGACTAAAGTTTCCCATCTCTATGACATAAACTGACTGTATATCGCATTTGAAGCATGACCCCTTTCCTCGACAGCGAGCGCTCCGATACTATGTGCCAGGAAACCTGGGACGAGATTCTGTCTATCCTTCGCAAGCACGTTGGACCCGGACTCATATGAAAGCAAGATGTAGCGGATATTGATTAGGGGGAGGGATTTGGATATCATGGGTCAATGTAACAGGCTATTCGGAGCGCTGATATCTCGTTAGAAGATGTCGGGGTTTCTTAACTCCAGTTCCCCATTTTCAGATCTAGTTGGGAACGAGTGAATGTGGTTGTTCTATCCAACCTATGAGCTAATATAACGAAAGAAAAATCAGCTCTTGCTTTCCCTGTTCCATTTCGTGGCCCAGCATCCACCCACGTTGCGTGTCTCCCATCAATGATTCCAGTTTATATCCGCTTAAAAATGATAGGCATGGTCACATCAGGCGCAATCATAATCCCATTAGCCATATCCGGACCTGGACGAGTCTTTCCCTCGTCCGGATACTTGAAGACGTAGTGCGTCAACAGGTGAATGAATATTAGTTTGAGCGAGTCCTGCACCAGGAAGCGCCCGGGGCATGCGTGGGGACCACTTCCCCAAATGAGTGAGTCAGCCGTCGAAGCGAAATGATATTTCGCCTGATCGATCTTCTCCCGCTTGTGTAGGTGACGCTTGGGATCGAAGACGTCCGGATCCGTGTGTATGACCGGATCGAGGCTGTATTGCCGAGTCGGAAACGAGATTTGTGTGCCGACGGGCAGGTGGAATCCATCATTGAAAGTCCAGGGCTGCATTACCATACGATTTACAGTCGCTGAGTATCCCAATGTTAGGAACTATTCCTGCCAGCGGGTAAAGGGGACATACTTTGCGTAAAGGTATGGAAGCGGAGTGTCTCGGTCATGAAGCTATCCATGATACGCAATTCCCCTAGAGCACGGTGTGTCCAAGAGGTGTTTTGACTTTGGATGTACAATATTTCGTGTTTGATCTCTGCAAGAGAGTCAGGATGCTCGATGAGATCGAAAAGCAAATATAAGGCGGCCATGGTTGTTTGATGAGTCGATGAGACTGTCATGACGAGGAGATTTTGAGCAAGTTCATCGGGAGAAAGCCTTTGGCCTTTTTTCCGGTGCTCCAGAAGCAACCACTGAATAGCATCCTGATTGTGTTTCCCACCAGCCGAGTCTGCGGAGTCCAATTGTTTGGATCGCGCCTCGATGACTGGCCGCAACATCTCTCCAGCCTCACGTCGTATTTTGATCACAGATTTGACATCTGCGTCGATGTATTTCGCCAACCATCTCGTAGTAGAGCGATAGTTCGTCTGCACACTTCTTGAAGCTTTGACGAAAACGGGAAGATACCTAAATGAAAGGGAAACCCATGCATCGTGAAGCTCTGGCCCTACCAACATCCGAGCGCCCATTCTCACAAAAATGCTCATTAACAAATTAAATGGCATTACTGAGGTCCATTCTAGGTTACGGAGCCTTCACGTGAGTGCTTCGTCGTCCAGATCCAGTACAATAGATTAGAGCATCATACCTGGGCATGGTGGCATATCTTTTTTGAAGCCAGCGAGACAAGCCTGTTCGATAGGCTGCATCAATTCATCTGTGGCCCGGTATTTCTGTGAGTCATATTCCGATGGTAGACATATTCTGTGAAATCGAACTTACTGAGATTCCGATTCAGGTCTGTTCTTGCGACTTGTTGCACTGCCTCTGCGATTGGAGGTCCGTATGTATACTGCAATAAGCCCAGCTACACGATCAATTATGTCAGAAGATAGTTGGCTGTCTAGGTGACGAATTTCGAGGCTGGCAGGAAAGGGTCGAACCTTTGTAAAGTATTCTTTGAGGCTCAGTTTACTCTGCGGTGCCTGTGCCACCTCGTCCAGGTATTTGAGGGGAAGCACAACTAAGGGGTTTTGAGGGTCGGCA
The DNA here is from genome assembly GCA_022376275.1 of Xylariomycetidae sp. FL2044. Classification (NCBI taxonomy): domain Eukaryota; kingdom Fungi; phylum Ascomycota; class Sordariomycetes; species Xylariomycetidae sp. FL2044. The sequence goes on from JAJNOH010000022.1 coordinate 505,157, forward strand.
AGGTTCAGCAAGGAAAATGGTTGTCCCTTCTTGGTGTACTTTTCGATATCAGCACTATAAAAGGACACAATGACTGCTAGCGGTGGGTAATGCTTACCTTCGCGTAACCCCGTGCTACGAGGTTTCCAGTCTCCGCTGCGTATCTGATTGGCGTTCTATCCTCTCCTTCAAGGTCGACATACGCCACGTTTGCTACACTCGTAGCTCGGGTTGACTTTGTCCGGAAGTAGTACCACCATGCGGCAGTAATGCCCAGGATGAGGAGGAGGTCGACCACGGGGTAGTCCATGTTTCCAATCCAGTCGTTACCGGGCGTGGTTATGTACGTGATATAGCAATAGATGTTGAGATTGAGGAAGAGTATGGACAGCGTGATCGTTCTATTGAAAGCGGATATGAAACGGTACGGACGATGCAGGGAGGGCGGAGGCCTGATACATAAGTATTGCCCGTAAGCGCAAAAATCGGGAAGCAAAATCACCGACGTGTCACCGAGTGCCCCTTACTTCCGACCCCTGCCCCTTTATCTGATTCCACGATAGAGCCTCATTAGATACACACCTACCTAGACTAACTAAGTACATACTTGAGTAGGTAGGTTTTCGCCCTGTTGGGTTATTGTCATCCTTATGCAATACAATTGCGCAAGGCCAGCATTAAGATACATAGGTGCCTACAGTAGGCCTAGAGCTTTTTTCCATTGTCATATTCCATTATCTCTCCAGGCGCCCAGTGCTACGAAGAGGCGATCTATCGGTCAAGGCTGGATCCCCAGCTCGATCGCATTATCTAGGACCTTGGACAGGAGGGAGACCCCTGGATGAAGAGACATGTGGACTGCGACGATGCCGTTGGAAAGGTTAGGGCAATCATGGAAACGGGTTTCCTGCCTAACCTCAGGGGTATGATCATCATATACATGACATACTGTCCAGCCTTACGAAACCACTTTGGCTGTGAAGAGGAGCCTGAATCGATGGCTGGGTGGGAATAGTCCCTCGACACGGTGCTAGTAATTTGGAGGGTGACCGACTCCTCTGGTTCTAAATTCAACTTCAGTTTGGGGAGTATTGCGACACGATTGGCTGGGAAATAGTCTTCTTTGAGTTTGAGCAGCTACTGCGTGACAAGACCGAACGAGCGCGGTTATCGGCCTTGATAGCCTGGCAATTCACCAACCTTGGCCTGCTGGGCCTGTTGCAGAACCAGCTTCGTATATCTTTTCCCCGGCTCCTTGAACGCACCCTCAGCCGCGAGCGCGAGCAATGGACAGAGCCTTTGGACAGCAGTTTTCGGGCGTGGCTTATCATTGTCGAATATCCCATGGGTAAGCTCGCCGAGATTGGTATTCCAGCGTTTCCCACATTTCTCGATTTGAAAGGTTTGGCCGACCCTACCAGTGGCAAGTTCGTCTACCCCTTCAACAAATCTCGAAACAACGCCACGATTCTGGCCATGCAGAAAGCAAAAGGCAATCTTGACGAGTTTTGGGCGCTGTAGGATGGACATTTCGACAAAGTCCTTTCTCGGGAAACGCAGGACGTCCTGCGCAAGCTCTTGCCTGCCAACCGGACCCTAGCCCGGTCGCCTGATTGTGTGAAACCACCAAAAGAGGAGAAAGCGACGGCTGCGGGAGACTCGGATTTAACAGATGCGATATCACACCTACACGTTGTCGGGATCCAGGGCAATGATCATGGCACATCCAAATTGGGATTGTTCCAGGGCGCGAATATGGGCAAGGCAAAGATCAAGACTAGAGGCGCAATCGATCCGGAGCTCAACGAACCGGAGGTGGAAGAAGAAATCAGCAACGCTAGTAAGACCCCCATGTTTCGAGGTTAAAGCCCGCGTCCTCAAGGTGCTCCGCACGACTATCTACCCGTCCATGCCCGGAAGTCATGCCGGCGAGGTGAATTGGCCAGACCTTTGGTACGCCATGGATGCTATCGGCTTCGAACCAACCAAGCTACGCGGATCGGCTTGGAGCTTGGTGCCCTGCAACGACGAGCTTCATGTCTCCGGCCGGACGATCACCTGCCCCGAACCGCATCCCTCGACTAGGGGGGCGTTCTGGGAGGCGCGCAGGTTTGGTCGGAGGTTGACGAGGAAGTATGGGCTGACGGGCGACTCTTTCGTACTCACGTAACAGTGACCGTAGCATTCCTGACCACCGTAGACCCAATTATCCTGTTGGTGGCGATATCTGTCTGAATATGTGTAGACGTTGGATATGGCTGTCGACTGGAAGCGTGCCCTGCGCCAAATGCATATACATCTAGACTAGACCAGTGCAAGGGAGGACTTTCTCCCTCTCCTGGTGCACCGACAGTGACGGTGGTGTTGCGCAAGAATGAACAAATCAGCACCATTATCTATACCCATCATCTACTGGATACGGATGGATGATACGCCCGGCAGAATGTCTTGCAAACAGTGCCCATGTAATCTTGGGAGAAAAGTTCCTAAAGCCTCTACTTGACATGGGTGTAGAGGAATTAATTGGCTGGTCTGTTTCTAAAGTGAACGCAACATAGACAATCGAACATGGGGACATTTTCCGTACACAATACTGTTCTCCTGAATCCGTGATATTGTATTCCTGCTTACAGAGGTGATTGGGTGCGAGGCTTCGGCTCTATACCATCGAGCCTTTTAAGCCTCGAAGCTTACAAATCAATATTGGATTATCCACGACACGTTTGAACTTTGACGCACACTTTGCCGGGGCTGACTGTTACGGGGGGGGGGAGGGGGGGGGGGGGGGTTTGGCAGGGTACGCCATCGCCGCGCTGCGTATGGGGGTTCCCGCTAACTATCAGGTGACTTGCTACGGGAGGATCTCGATAATGGATCCCAAGGGGTCGGCCTACGCTTCGAGATTCGTCGGGAGGGGCAGGTCAAGTCGTCTCAAGCGCTGTTTCTACCTACTGGGGAGTTAGCGGAATTGCTTTCATCTTCTCGGGGCTCTGTGAGGAACAGGGACGCTGGGGACTGAGTGCTTGGCGCTATTCAAGGTCCGCCCAATAGGTGTGCCCATTGTCGCTTCTTACGGGAGAGGGGTTTCTCTTCTCAGAGAGGAGACGAGGCGTACTGATTGAGAGGAGGTTGTATGGTACGACGGTATGAGTGAGATCTCTCTCTCCCTGGACGATGATGGGAGATGAGGTGCATTGCGTTAAGCGGATGAGGATCGAGTAATCGGGGATTGACATTCTACCTACTCTACGAGAGCTTCGTGGCGAGAGGATAAACCTGTGTTACAACCAGGATGAAAAATAGTCATTGCTCGCACAGCTATGAGACGGTCCATGGATTGTTGGATACTATATATCTAGGCAAGTACATTGTCCATCTACTGCTGCTTCGCAGCGAGGACACTGCTGTTTTATTAGGGGCTATGGCGTGCTGTTGAAGAGCTCAAGGTTAGTAGTAGGGTGGCACAATCCAGTGCCCAGGTGCGTGTTCAGGCCAGTTGGGCGTTAACGGATAGCCGAGGCAAGCATTTTTTAGGTACATGTCAAAACACCAAGAATGATCACGAAGCATGAGAACAGAGTAGTATGTGGGGGGTTTTGTGTGTGTATTCGTTTTAGTGTAGTAGTGGTGGTTGTGTGTGTGTGTGTGTGTGTGTGTGTGTGTGTGTGTTGGCTGATGCCTGTAACTGTTCCCTTTGATCCTCCGCTGTAAGCCTCCAAGAATATCCAATCCAAGATTCCAAGCCCCATATCCAAAATCCCAAGAAACCAGTCCTCCAAGTCCTTCCAAATTCCTCCAAGTCCCTCCATATTCCTCCAAATCCTGCGCCTTGAGCCCTGCCTGTGTGTGTTCTTGTGCCATGTGTAAGTCTTGTGTGCCTCGTGTGGTTGATACCTCTTCTTGAATGCCTCTTGCTTCTCGTCTCGGTGGGCGAAGTGCGGTGTGGTGGTAAATGCAACCTGAGAAGGAAGATGTTAGTACAGGTGAATATCACGAGAATGATGAGGAGGAAAGACTTACTTCGTGATGATTGAACATCGCTTGAAGATTCTTGGTTGGTAGGTAGGTTGTTGGATCGTTGATCTTGAGGGTGAAGTGCAGGGTGGTAATGACTGCAGCCTGGAGAAGAGTCAGTATCATGGGCTGGCAGGAAGTCGGAATGTGGAAGGGAAACTTACTTCAAGATGTGTAGAACATCGCTCTGCTGGGCACAAGTCTTGTCGGGCAGAGGTGGGTGGATTGATTCAGGCTTTTCAGGCTGATCAAGTTAGTAATGGAAGGAGAGATGGAAGAGACATACCTTTCAGGATGCGCTGTGGCACTTTGAAGATGCTACCCATGTGCTGGTGAACACAAGCCCATCGATCAATCCCCAGTCCCGCCCACGACGAGCTTTCCTCACCACCGCTCCCAAACTTTCATGACTGACATCTCCCTTTCCTGAAGTGACCACCCGGGTTTCCAGAAGCATTAAATCAACTATGTCCTGCGATGTGCAGTGCCGAAGCACGCTCGGCTTACGAGACAGTAGAAGAAGTCGCAAGCAGAAGAGCCATTCGCAGCCACTAAGGGCGCTGGAGTTCTGCTTGCTATGCTAGTGTACTAACCAGGTGGTCACCTCGTACCGGGGAGACCGACCATAGAAAGCTGGCACTGGATTGCAAGTAGGCAAGTGTGATTGGGAAAGAGGAAGAAGGAATGGGCATTGTGATGATGATGAGGGCAACATGGTAGATGATGGATGGTAGATGGTTGATGTGGTTGTATGTAGATGGAAGTTTGTATGAGTAGATGAGAAGTGTATGATGGTAGAGAAGCAAGAGATGAAGAAGATTGATGAAGATCGATGAAGATTGATGAAGATGGAATGTTTCTCTGGTTTGAAGAGAAGAGGTATGAAGAGGTGTGATGATGGAGCGGAAGAGGTGGAAAAGGTGGAAGTGGGAAGACTGGGGGAGAGGAGGGATCTATTTATAATAATTCTGGATCAGCCAGGTGGGCTGGCTGATTGTGGAACTGGGGTGGGTGGGCAACGGGGCATGGGGCAACAGAGCCGCATCTAAAATCAACCACCACCCTAATTTTCCATTTTTTTCATTGGTCCAAAAATAATCGCACCCCTGCGGAATTTTTTGATTGGTCGATTAAATAATTCTACACAGCAACCATAGTGACAACATCATGTACTCCCACCTGCGGAATTTTCTTATTGGTCCATCAAATATTCTGCGCAGCAACCATAGGATATACGTTGGTCCTTGCACCTTGCGGATTTTTTTGATTGGCCCAAACATAATTCACCCTCGCAGAATCAGTAGATACGTAGCTACCTAGGTACATATTACCTGGTTGAATTTTCTGATTGGTCCCCAGCCTCATCAACAGATCACGCATTGGCAAGACCAGAGCAACACCTTGTTCCTACCCTTCTGAGATTTCAATGGCTGATTCTCCCTTCTGAGCTCTTGGTGCACTCTACCTTGACAGTGCACAGGCACCCCCAGTCTTTCATCACATTGTAGCTAGCTGACTTCTTCTTTCTTGTTGGATAGTATCCTTAACAAACGTTGGATTTTTCTGATTCTTTATTTCACTATGGTGAATTAAAGCTGTCACCATGCTCCTTCTTTCTCTAACTACATGTACCTAGGTAGATAGCTATCATCAAATCGAAGCAACCCTATGAACTCTGGATCACAACATCGAGTGTCTTAGTGCTGTTATCACACATTCATCCTTTGTAACGCCCGCCGGCCTGCCACTCTGGCGAGAGCTCCGTGTCAATCACGCAGCGAGTCCGTAGATCCCATCCAATTCTCCCAATGTAGTAGTGATTGTCTACCAACTTCCGTTCCTTCCACCCTTGCGTGGCCCTCACGATTCTCCACAGACACATCACCAGAGAACGTAACTCTACGTGTGGCTTGGTTCCTACCAAAGTAGCATGTTGCCAAATCCTCCTCTACACTGTAGCGGTCCATCATCCAAATCAATCTGTATGTAGTAGAGCAAATTAGATCTGCCACTTCGATGGTCTGCATTGTAGCAATTCCTAATCCCAGATGGTTGTTCACATCACCATATGGAAAATGATAACAATACAACTGCCAACCTTGAATTGTCTCTTTTCATGACTGACCCAGGCTGCGAAGCCTCTTTGTTATTATCTCCTGCACTTGTGGCTTACTACCTTCCCTGTGTAACCCAATTGCTCGGCACCACCACAGTGGTACTTCGGGAGACTGCTCGAACGCAGCGAATCTGTACTGGAGGCTAGGAACGGGTTCTGGGAAAAGGCAATCAGATCCAAACGGGCACTATATCTCCTTGCTAGGCTGCTTATAATCTGGATTGTACGTTCAGCATACTATAGATGCTGGCCCAGCCCCGGCTACGGATAGACCCAAATATACGCCAAATTATCAAGCTTTTACTGATGTTGAGGCTTGTGCGGAAGCCTTGTCCCTTATTGTTCTCTCTCGCCTCGTTGGGTTATTGCCATCCTTGTGTAACATAAATGCGCAAGACTATCATAAAGCGGATACACGATAGATGCTGTATATCGCCAACCTAGCGGAGATTCTGCTGACACCTTAAGGGCTGAATAGTTAGGCAGACGGTCCTGCTTCTGTTAGTCTGTCGGCAGGCTCTACAACAGAATCTCAATCCCGACAGTATGGAGAGTCAACTTGATACACATCGACCTTGTCGTTCCTACTATTCGCCGAGACTGAGCAGGGCCCACCTGTTCACGAGGATTTCAAGGCATAACACGGGTCAATAACAAGAAGAGCCAAGTAGAAATGAAACTGTTATTGATCTGTGTGTGTGAGAATATCCAATATCGCAGCATATTTACCCATAGTTACGAAGCTCTCGCTACGAATAAAATTCCAAGCTCCTGTACCCAGCACTTCTGGCTAGCTCCCCTGGACTGTTTCATATGTATCTCGTGTGCAATCTCCTACCACAGAACAACCGGAGAGCAGAAGAACCCGGCAACACCATGAATGTACCTTGCCTTCACGTATTGAACGACCACATGTCCACCAGATTCATATTCGTATCAATGACTCCAAACAAATCGCCCATACTCGCCGATGATGTCGGGGATGAGCTGTCCTGCCATTTCTGGATCGATTTCGGATGGAAGGGCGCCTTGAAGCTACGGAGCATCTGTTCGGCTTCTAAATACGTCATCAAACTGTCGGGTTCGTTGCTCTTGAATCGTGCTAAGAGTATGTCAGTCTCGTTCCAAGTCGGTCACTGAGCGGATGGTCGGAGGCGCGCGTACCTATCAAGAGCTTGGGCAGAGCCCACATGCTAGAGAACTGCTCCAGGAAGAGCAGTAGCGTGTTCTCCCCCTGGATTAGGCAGGCCCTGAGGGGCTCCGATGCGTTGGCGATGCACCGGCGGTGGAGATTCAGAATCCAGAGTGCGGAGAAGATGATGAGGCAGATGGCGGGGTCGACGCGAGCCGAGTAGTGGTTGTTCCAATGCTCGGCGACCGAGACGATGTCTTGGCAGGTCTCGAGAGGTTGTTGCGATTTCTCCTGCCAGTCGGCTTCGCTCGTGGCCAGATCCTGAGGCAGGGATAGAATCAGCCGGCACATGTGGAGGTGTAGAAGGTTGGTCAGGCGGATGTGGTGGTCGGCGCTCGACTCGGCTCTCAACATGTTACGCGCAGGATTCAAATATCGCGGAGGCAGCGCGAGTCGTAATGATGATAGAGCTGTCTTCAGGGTGGTCGCCTTGGATTTAATTGGTCTCTTCTCGATCATTAGCTTCAGCATCTGTCCCGCTTGTCGTAGGACGGTTGTTGTGATTAAGTGAATGTTGAAATCCGTCGTGGAGCCGCCAGCTGCTACGATACCTTGGCACGTCTTCCATAGCTCTCCCACGTCGTCAGCGAGGAGAATTTTAGCTTGTGTAATTGGAGGGGTATCATCGCCCGTGACTGGTCTTCTTACCAGGGCCGTGTTGATACTGTCCGAATCCACCATGAAAGGCGCGCCTGATGATATGTTTGAGTACGAATCCAGACAATAGACACCCCACCAGACGTATCTCCAATCCTCAACATCGTCGTCGCTTGTATACTGGTGGTCGAAGGCAGTACAGAGCTCGGGGTTTTCTATGTGGTTGATACCAAGCGCGTGCGCTTTCCGTGTCAGTCGGCTGATTCTCATCCAAGCTGGGGGGCCGGGAAATTGGTGGAAATCGTAGTACGCGAGCAAGCACTCCAATCGGAATTGATCTATAGTAGTTTGGGCGCTTGAATAGTCACTGGCAAAAGCGGTCGAGTTGAGGAGGGAGGACATGCACAGATCGACATCCTGAGTTTCCCAGTAGCTGATGGGACCGAGAATCTTGGCGGTTATCGTGACCATGGTTATTATGAGATCTCGGAAAATCCCGCCTTCATCGTACCGGGTCAAGAATTTTCTTTTGTGGAAGAGAGGAAGCGCTGAATTGATCTCGTCAAAGAAAGAGATCAAGCTTAGCCACTATCAGTACGCCTTTATCACCAGAGAGCTGGGGATTCTGCGTTATCTTACAGATTTCTTTCTTGTGCCGCATCTACGCTGTATCCTTGAATCCTTGGATGGCTATCGGAGGATGCCTCAATGGTACCATAGGGAGAGAAGCCCAGATCGAGTTCGTTGAAATCAGGTAATGAGTCTTGTACAGTTGATTGAGTGTTCAAAGACCCCGCCGGCAGTTGCTGATATTGTGTTTGGGCCGGCAATAGGACCGAGACTGTCCCGATCTCCTGTGAAATTGTAGGATTCGTCCTGGGAGTGTCGCTGAGGACCGGATCACTTGTGAGAACAGGCCCCCTTTGGCGCCTGGTGCCCCGGGGAGGGCCGGGCCTCCTTCTCTCGGTCGAATAGGTACATGTGTATCCCGCTTCCGAACACCGGGAGCAATTTGGTCGCTGCAGATCACCTACCATCCGAGTTAGAATACCGAAGCTGATAATCAGGCTTTGTGTACTTCACACTTGACTTTTTTGCTGCCATGAAGAGGTCAGCTTACCAAGCCTCGCCGAGACGTGGGGAGAATACAAACTCACCGAATGCACCGGTCGCAAACGCGACTGTTTGTAGCGGTCGCCATCGCCCAGCCGGCGACACTTGTACTGGTAACCACAAGATGATATGAGACAGAGTATCACCTTTCAGAATGAAAATAGGAGCAGTGCCTCAACTTATCGACGATGCTGTGAAGCTAAAAGTCGTTTTGCGGAGTATCCTTGGTTGTACCTGAGGAAGAGCACGGGGATTTGGGGTGTGGCAGTGCACTGTGGCTGGTTTACGAATAGCCCCTATATTTCACTATGGAGTATTCAAATATCCATATATTCAACTACCTAGGTCCTTTCCATAACAGCAAGTATCCAGGCACCTCCCCCCTTCCCCGCATATTGAAACCATGGCGAGCATCATTTCTATCAGGGTGTATATTTTTCGCGCACCTTGAAGTCTACCCTCGGGGCTGGAAGGATGTTCCAGGTTTCCTCAACTGTGTCGTCATAGGTTCGTGCGTTGCCTCTCTGGAGTGTCGGAGGAAGCTCCCATGCTCTCTCCTTGTTCTTGAGCCACATGCGCACAAGGTAGCGAGTATTCTCGGGTGAGTCCGTGAACTCCTCTCTTGCGTGTAGGATACCAAGGTTGTTAATGAACCCAATATCTCCAGGGCCCATTGCCAGCGGCAGCTGGTATTTATCGGCGAGTTTCTGCACCAAATCCAAGGCTTCGATCTGCTTCGTAGTTGGTTTCGGTGCAAAGGTTCCATCATCCGCAGGCTCGGTGGCCATGAGGTGAATGCGTCCGAAGTTGAGGATTATGTGCCCCTGATGGTTGAACAGCAGAGCCCGCCGTTCAGGATGGACAAACAAGCTTCGCCTGTGAAAGAATTATTTATTGTTCCCATACTGATACCTGAGAGACCTACGAATCAAAGTACCAGTCAGGCGTCGCCAGAGTCTCGAGAACGTCGGGCCTGGTAGCAGCAAGCTCATTGTAGATTGCGTATGAAGACGCGATGACGTGAGCACCCCCGACCTCAGCACGGCCGCGAGTTTGGAGGGCCAATATATCAGGGAATTGATCCGTATGGAAAGCCTTGTGATGGTCAGTGTTTATCCTTGATAATAACGACATGGCTAACCTTACCAGGCTTGTATTGGAGTCCCTCGCAGGTCGCTCGGCTTGAGGCGCCAGCATTTCCTTGGCATCACGAATGTGAACTGTGGGCCGGGTATCAGAGATAGCATATGAACGGATCGTAGCTCTTGATACACTCACGCAGCATGCTTCCGTCTTCGTCTTGCTTTCCTCGCACTTCTGCCACATAGCTTGACAAGCCAAGGTAGATGAGCGTGTTGTCTTCGGGAACGAACCGGTTGGATTCTAAACCCCGCAGCACGAAGAAGCCCTTTCCATCGTGGAGGTCTGCGCTGAGCTTGCGCAGCTTTTCACCCAAGGTGGGGAGTGGAAAGGTCCTTTGGGAGACTTCGCCCCCATCTAGTTTGAGACCTGTCTTCAAGTTCAGCTGCCTGTCAAGTAGCAATATTTTCTCAGAGTCACGTCACCTCTGAAATAAGTCAAGGCGTAATCAATCTCGGCTTTCTCCTCATCAGAGAAGGAGTAGACATATTGATCTTCCGTGAAATCAGTACCATGCCAGACGAGTGGGTGGTCAAGGTGTTTGGGCCAGCCCCTACGGGCGTTCTCGGGGTCGCTCTGTTGAGTATAGAAGAGTTTCTTGTCAAAGGGGATTCCGAGCCCCTGAGCAGGGTGCAGGACAGCGGGTGGCGCCATCTGAGTTTGGGTCTCTGCCGATTCTGTGATTTGCAATGGCTGATATGACTCTTTCGGTTTGTAAACCTTCTGGGTCTCTGTCAAAAAAGGCGGCAGCAGAGTCCTTTCCCACGCTTCTTGTATGCCATCAGCAGCGCTAACCCCTCTTTCAGGGGCTCGCCTTCACAGTCACATTTGTCCCACGTGTGGTATGACAATTTCGGGATCGGGGGCTGAGGACGGCAAAGTGCAGATCTCCTTAGTATCACTGTAAGTAACATCATATGCGTTGGCGTTTTGAGGTGATGCTCGATCATGCTCCTTAAGCCGAGGTTGATAAATGATGACCGACCTGAGCAGAGATGCTCGGATAGACCTATGGCTGTGGATACCCCATAGATAAGCCTCTTACTATGACAGGTGTCGAGACACCTGATGGCGCCTGCCAGACTCGGCCCCACTTTCAGCTCCCACCATGCCCACCCCCCACCATTCTTCATCCTCGTACTTCTCCCACTTTTCACTCTGCTGGACCCTCTTTCTAGATAAAGACCACAGCCCAGGGAATAAAGCCTTAATTCATAATATTCCAACTTCCTCTTCTCCTCCCCCGCGCGTCACGCTGCTGCACCTCTTAGTGTTGAACATTGTCCTGGTCGGACAAACCGGGACTTCAACAATGACCTTTACGGATACGAGCCTTGAGCTTGATGCTGTGATGCGTAACCTCATGTTTCAAGTTTCATTCAGGCAACGCTCCACCGTCACCTCGCGAGGGGCACGTTGTTCAACGCGAGACGGGCTTATCCGCAGCCAACATCATTTGCACGACCAAATACGCTTGTGAAAAGCCGCATTCAGCCGATCATGCCCGGCAGCAGATTCAATCTCTGAGAAAGTGGGAGCTCGTAGTGCCGAACTGATGAGGGGTCGTATCTGCCTTGTGTATCAGCATAGGTAGAAGCCCGAAACACTAACACTGTGGCACTATTATCTGTTCTCTTCTGCATTTCAATGAAGTCCTCGCCGAGCACGATCTCGGATTACCATTTGGGGAGAATTCGATAATCTGACACACATGCTGTCCTCGCATAGGATTTGCCAGACGAGCGTGGCAGTAATTGTTGCTACGCCGGTCAGTTTTGACTCAACTCCCGTCCAAATTCATCTGCTCAGACTTTTACTAGTGTTCCCTGTCGTCTTGTCCTCACTATGGAACCAACACCACGGAATATCACAACTTTCATGTTCCCCACTGCTATCCACACACGGAATCCTCAACCCGAGACTCATATTCCTCAGCTAAATTGGTATCAATCGGCGTTGAACCCGAAAAATCGTATCGACAGTCTTCAGCCGCTGTCCAAGAGTACGTGGGCCATCCATGGAGCAGACTTGGCTGGCACGCGATGGTTTGCTGTCCCAAACTTTGCCATGGGGAAAGCCCCTTTGCGGATCGATGTTCATATACCAGAGATTTTTGATGAGCCCGGATACCTCAGGGATGCACTATCGCCTAACTCATCCATGTTTGGCGAGCTTGAAGATGCCAGCAGATCTAGTATGGCTGTTCATATCGTACGAGCGCTCGAGTTCTGGTCCAACCGCCGCAAGGGTATGGAAAATGAGTACCTCGCAATGCCATTCGGGTCCCGAATCGTGTTTGAAACTTTGACCGCGGACGTTCGGCACATGAAAATCCATCTTGTTCCTAACTATGCCATAGAAAGGCAATGGCTATCTCTTGGAACACTGAAAGACACGTGGAAGCTGTCTGAGGATCAGTGGCCTAGTGTCGTCGAATTTGACAAGCTACGGTTTCGGCGCCAACTGCACGATACCATTACAGTTGTCTCAATTTCAGGGCATGACGATCGGCATTTCGTTTTCAAAAGCCTAATGAACGACTTGAAGTATTTCTACCATGAGCTTAAGGTCTTGATGACGATGCCACCGCATCCCAATATCATACCACGGCCGATCTACCTAGTCACCAAAAACTGCGGGTTTGGCGGGAGACGTGGAATTTGCGGCATGATCCTGGAGTATTACCCAAGGGGTACCTTGCGGCGATGGCTCAAAGATCACCGAACCACTCCATGTGCAGAGGGTTCCGGCACTGAGATCTCTTGGGCGAAGCAGATCACATCGGCCCTCATGCATATTCAAGAACATGGACCAGGATTCTACACTAATCTCAAGCTAGATAACATTGTCCTGGCAGATACTCAGGATCCGTTAACACCCAAGGTCGTTATGATCGACTTCGAACAGCGCCTAGGCTGCCCAGCATGGACACCACCCGAGATAAATTCCATCACATTCATGTATGACCTAATCCAAGCCGATCCCATGTCTTCTTTTTCAGTAGAGTATCTAGACTTGTTCGAACGTTGCGAGATCACGGTGCCCGAAACTGAACGAGTCATTCGGTATACAAACCCTCCACACGGATACTGTTACCCTTGGCTCAATCTGTTGCCTCGTGAGCGAGAGTCTGCCCAGGTATTCATGCTGGGCAAATTACTATGGTGTATACTTGAGAATTCGTCCTTGCTGAACAGTTATATCAGCATCAACTCTTTTCGAGATAATTACTCTGACACGATCTTCCCGGAGTTTGTACGGACATCCTGGCACCTTAGAGAATGCATTTTACAGTGCACGGCAGGATCTTGGGAGTTGTGCGAGAGGGCACCGCCGCTGGTAGCGAAAGGCAGGAAGATCGGGCTTAGGGCAAATCGGAACGATATGGGTCAAGATACCCTCGAAGATGTTCAGATGGCTATCAGAAAATGGTGGCATCAGCAGATCATCGACTCCAAACTACTCTTAGAGCGTCATTTCAACAAGACACACACAAACTGGTTGCAGCGGCCAACTCTACGAGATGTGCTCAAGACGCTGGAGGATACTCGGGTGTGAGGATATCGCCCCCTTGCAGTCTTCTTTGAGGAATTTTCCACATCACAATTAAGCCAACTTCGGTACCCTGGACTACCGATCTCGCCTGCCGCAAAATAAGTGCATAGGGCTGGTTGTATGGAAGTCGAACTGGCCGTGGGCATCGAGAAAACCCAAAACACCCGTTAGCCCCTCACTCGACATTTCATCTGATACTCGTCTAATCACCTGCCGACTAACTATCCGATCATTGAAAGAACCACCCACGTAGGTGGCATGTAAGGTGAGCCGTTTCGTCATCAAATAGTCACTGAATGGAAGCTGTCATTTCAAACCCCGCCTCTGAGTCCGAACACGTCGGATAGCTGTCTACAAACCGTTTCCCTCGGGCTAACTCTCCGACTGTCACAGAATTTATTCCTTTGCTTCTCAACTTGTTGGTAATAACATATCGTCTTCATCATGGCAATACCAATACCTGACCCCTTGCGCGACCTTTCCGAGTATTTCGAAGGGCTACGCGTAAGTGGCAGTGAATCGGGTCACGGGAATCCAATGGGCGCTGAGCTTGGACCTCAACATGTTCAAGGGGATTTAAGCATCGTTCAAGCCCAATCCAGCTTCGAGCCACAAAGGCAGATGGTGATTGAAAAGAATACGGAGCTGGTCCATCTGCGGAGTCCTAACGCACTTGGACCTTTGCGAAAAATTCGAGATAACCCACACATTGCCGTAAGGGCTACGACTATTGCGGCGGCGATAAGCACGATATCGAAACAAGGGTCAAGGTGGCAGCCCTACTCAATTTGTGAGCGTCCAGAGCGCAAGAATAATACACAGTCGATCACGTCATGTACTCGCTGCTCTTCGTGGCACATTGAAGTAAGTAATCTCTTAAGTTATCAGTATATTCGCAGCTTCAGACTCATCGAAGGAAAAGTGTTTACCGAATCCGGCCAATCCCGACGGGCCCTGTATGCGTTGTATGAGAAGCAAGTTGCTACCCCAACCTTCGATACTCCCATGGCTTCGATACGAGATCCATGACACGCGTTTACTCGACAAGGGTCCGCATCCTCGTTGCTCTTGGACGCTCCGATGGAGGGACATGAACATCCAAGAGATCGAGGTCTGGCAGTCCTCAAGCGTGAAGACCATAACCTTGACACAGGACGTGGGCCATGGCACTTCGTACGATCTCCACGTCCGTGAATTTGTCCCGCTTGATGGTGACTGTCTGGTCAGTGTATGGGATACTCTTGCAGGCAAAATGTCACATGCTTGGGCTCCGTATGCCATCGCCAGCATGCGGGACTCAAGCAGAAGCATCCTGAGCTTTGTGAAAACGCATATGGAAACATATCTTGACCACTATGTCAGCAATGAGGATACACTCTTGAACAAGACCTATCAGATGGCGCTGCACCATGGGCGCACAACGCTAATAGAGGATGAGCGTGTGCTTCTATACTCCACTCTGTGTCTTTGGGTTGGTTGTCGCATGGAGTCCGAGCGGGAAAGAATCAGTAGTGAGGAAGTTCTCGGCATGACACCACAAGACTGGGATCCAGATGCTGGCAACTACGGATACTATTTGGTCCCGCCAGTCATGAGAGCCCAGATTGAAATCCTGACGACTAGCATGGTCCTGCTCCCGATGAAAGACGAAGTGCTCAGGCGACTCCAGGGGTTATTAGAAAAGAACTCGGCCAAATCGTGGTTTTCTATATACCTTGCCCTGTTCATCCTGCTGCACAACTGTTCGATGCTTACACGTGCGCAAGCAGCACGCGCGGCACGCGCAGTGCGGTATGGGAAGATACCTGCGCGGGTAAGTGATTGGTCTGGGGTCTCCCTCGCTCGAAACACGGCACTGCTGACCACCAAGTGCGCAGGTGCGATACTTCGACCATCGAATAGTAGAAGAGCTGCACATCGGGGCCAGAACCTTGCTTGCGCATTTTCACCACTACAGTAAGGGCTGCTCTCCCTTTGCCATGAGATGGAGTCCACCTGTAGACACAGCTTTTGCTGAGCTAGACGAGAGACAGATTCAGTTCATCAAGGAGACCGCGCAGTTGGTTGGGGAAAAGCGTTAGTCATTCAGTCTCTGTCCGAAGGACATTCGGCTGACGAGATATCTTACAGAGACACATTTCAGGCATATCAAGTTGAAAGGGATATCTGAAGATGACTACTACTTCATCGCACAGCTGTATGATCAACCATGGGCTCCGTCACACACGATATAACGGTTGCTCCTTTGCTCCGTGTAAGATTACTGCCGGACTCGGGAACGTAGTTGGGTGACAGAAACCCAAACCAATGAACAGCTTTCATACAGCTTGTCAAACAGATTCCCGCCAATAACTTGGATTCAATATCTACTCATCATAAGGTCACGATGGGCCGCTCCATACTAAGTTGTTACCAGCGGTCTTCTGCGTCTTCCTCAGGCCTCGCGGCTGTAAGCCAGTCCTCATCTAATTCTCTTCCTCCGTAGAATGGGGAATCCTGAGGTGGATGCCACAGATTTTCACCCAGCATACCATCAAACATACCGAAATCCAAATCTTGGGGCTCATTTATAAAATTCAAGTCGCGCGCACTCTGGGGCTGGTACAGGTTCATGTCGTCGAAAACACGGTCGAATGGAGGAGGACTTATACCTCCTAAGGGCTCGCCCTGGTTCTCAGATAACATGGTGGTGTTGCCCAATTGAATTGCACCATGGTTCTCAGACAGGCTCAAGTTCGGTTGAGGTCCGCTTGTTGTTGACCTACCCTCAGCGTGGCGCGACCCGCTGCCGAGGGGCGTGCTACGCGGGACCTGAGATATAAGTCCCACGGCACTGTCTGCGAATGTACTAGGCGGGCTTCTGGACTGTTCGAGTAGCATGCCTTCTGGGAGTGCCGAGGTCCTCGAGGGTGCAGAGGTCGAGGTCCTAGTTGAAAGCGGCGAAGGCAGGTTATATTCTGGCCACCGCATCATCAAATCCAACGCGCGATTCATTACTTGCTCCAGCGCCGCTTCAGTCTCCGAGGAGGAGTTGACGAACGAGGAAAGAGTGGGATCTCGCCGGATCTCATCCATAATCACGTTTCGTCCGTTGGCTTGTACATACTCCCGAAACTCGCTGTGGTCTTGCGAGTACTCGAGGTCCAAATATGGGGAGGCCGGCCTCGACACGCCGCGAAACAGGATCTCCCACACGTCGAACCACTTTTCCGACTCTGAGCCCGGCCGCGATTTCTTGGAAAGGGCCTTCTGCTTCTCGTAAGAGATGGAAATGTTCTCCACGTCAGTCGACACGTTGACGACACACGATGACTCACGCATGGCGTGTGCTGTGAGCAACCGGTCGTTTTCGAATACCGCCAGGCATCTCCGACAGTAGATGCGGGTGTGGTTTCTGACCAGGTGCTGCTTTACTCTGGATATCTTGTCCAGCTTCTTCAAGAAGCACCCTCTATGCTCACTAGGGCTTCTCTTCCAAAAAGGACACGCAAGTGTCTTTCTATGCGTATTGGTCTTATGAGAGTTCTGTTTTTTAGGTGGAAACCTCGGGAGTTCCTCGTCATCGCTGCCGTCTTTATCGCGTTCCAACCTTGATCTCTTCTTGCATGTCCTCTGTGATCTTTGCTGTGTCATGTTAGATTCTTCGGCAGAAAGACTGTTAGAAGCTGTTGGCCTAGAGTTTGACGTGTCTCCAGCTTCATTACTTTCTGGCCTAGTATCATCCATGGTATCCTCCGGACTAGATGAAGTTCGATGATCGGAAGCAAAATATTCCAGTATCAATCGACGAGCTATGCTTTCGATCATCCTGTCATCATTCCCGCCCAAGCAGGCTGTCCTCTCGTCCGCCAGCTCTGGTGAGGCGGATATCGAGAGCATTTCTGTGTCTAGAGAGCCACTCACGGCCGCAGAGTGAGGCGTACCACCCGGCGTCTCTGATATTGCAGAATCATCCGTGTAGTGGCTTGTTTTTTCTTCGAGACTGCCGTTGAATCCCTCCGCGCTATGGCAGGAATTAACTTCCAGCGCACGGTCAGAATCGCTCACCACTTCGGTAGCATCGCAGTCACTGATGAGGTGTCGATAGCTTCGAAGTTCTTTCAGGCCCAGAGCACGAGAAGGCATCTCATTTATTTGGCAGTCACAGACATGATCGTCGAGCCTGGATACGTGCCATAGGAGGAAATTTCCGACGCGCTTGATAAGCCTGAAAGTCATTCTGGTCCCTTCAAGTATTATAGTGGGGGAAGTTCCTGTTAGACTCGGTGAAACCAGCAAGTTGTACAGCGTATCCATGGTTATTTCAACACCTGGTATGTTATTAGGACGCTTGATAGTCGGGTATCCTCTAGCCACGCAGGTCGAGGTGATCTTAGCAATCTTTGGAAAGAGTAGAGAGTTCTCGCGCCGAGTGACACTTTCATCGTGATACGATGCAATGGTCCAGCGGTCGTTGTACTGCGTACCAGAAGGAGCCTGTCTTTTAGAGGCATTCTCATACACGGTTGATCTTGTGAAGAGATTGCCGTCGGATCGAATTGCTGGCTTGAGTGCAGCTGCGAGCCATGCTAACTGCTCTGCACGTTCAGCAATCGAATAAGAGGGCCCAGTAGCATCCACAACTAATTCAACACCGTTGATGACGACACCGATCTCACTCTTTCCAGGTAAGGAAACTATAAAGCAGTTAAAAAACGATCAGACAATGATTCATATTATGAACATTTCTTACCAGAGTGTAGTTCGCCTCGTTTTCCGTTAATCGCCTCCACAAGCACGCCCAACAACTGTGTCCCATCGGATGCCCAAACTTGATTCAGGTATTCCTCGACTGTGGTGGCTTGAATCTGATCCATTGCAGAACAAGTCAGCACGACAGTAGTGGCCAATACCTGTCCCATAGACATCATGGTTCTCATGCTCGTTGCTTTGAGCCCATGTTCCAAGAAAGCCCACTGAAAAGTGAATGAGACCTTGAGTATGTCGGGCTCTCTTCTCGAACTAATTCTTCCGGTGGGCAGTCTTTTCAACATTATATCGCGTACATCCTCAATGTCCTCCCGAGGTCGAAATTCGTCACGATAAAATGAGATACTCTTCAATAAGCTGGAGATAAGCCATTCGTATGGCTTACTCTCGATGATGGCCTGACTGTATGATACGTACTCATGTTGGAAAGTCTCATCGTCGTTGAAGTCTTCCACTCCTTCGAAGAG
Source organism: Xylariomycetidae sp. FL2044 (assembly GCA_022376275.1). Classification (NCBI taxonomy): domain Eukaryota; kingdom Fungi; phylum Ascomycota; class Sordariomycetes; species Xylariomycetidae sp. FL2044. The sequence goes on from JAJNOH010000022.1 coordinate 524,079, forward strand.
TTCGTAGCTGTCGACTGAAGGCCGAGTCTGTAGACAATTGCTTTCCCATAGCTCTAGTTTGTCGTGGAGGGACATGCCAGGCTGAGACTGTCCAGGCCTCTTCGAATCTCCCTCGTGATCAGGCGAAAACATCTCTTGCAGTTTCGTAGCAATCTCTCTGTAGTTCCAATCAGCTAGTTGTCTCATACAACCAGGAGGTGAGATTTCATAAAGGCATACTCATGATACTTGTATGTAAAGTGCATGATCCTGGGATTCAATGCGTTCGTAGAGTCGAACCCCATCTTCAAAGAGAATGTCTTAATCAGTCTTCTGATATCCCTTGATACGAAGCTCCAGTCTTTGCTGTTGAAATGGTCCGCTAGCTTGTCATGTATATCTTTGCAAACGTCGGCAATGGGTTGCATCGTGAAGTTGTTCAACAATGTCTCTGCCGCCGAGATCATGGTCGTATCATCATTTGGTTCTACATGTTCTTCGGTAGTCTCCATTCCCGTTTTCTTGAGATGGTTTATAGTTACCATACTAGGCATAATACGTGCACCTGTCGGTGCAGAAGAATATCCGGAATCTGGGAAGGGTGTGGCCTCTTTTCTGAAGAACGATCTTGGTAGTGAGCTAGAAATATTTGAAGCCGAGGCAGAGGCATTGTGACTGCTGGTATTTCCATCTCCGGCATTTGCGGCAACCCAGGGGATGACCTCATGTTTGGGCAGCATACAAGCAGCCTCTTTCTTGGCCCCATGCTCCCTAACAAAGGGTGCTGGTAAGTTTACTGGCTCGGTATGTAATGCTTCCAGACTGCTTGGGAGTAACGCCCTATAAGGATGGGCCAATTCAAAGTGCTGTCGGATTATGTCTCTGCTATAGGGCGGAAACACGTTCTTACACCACTTGCATTTTGTCGGCATCGTAAGGGCGTGCCAACCATCGACTATCAACTCATGCCGCCCCTCGTTGTCGCTCGAAAATGCTGTCTCGGTAGCTTCTGGCACGTCCGTCCTAAGGCTGGGGTCACTGGTCTCCTTTGTGCCATACTTGGGCCACTTCCAATTATCACCAATGAGGTGTCGAGAAGGTATCATACTAAATACCATCATGACTTTTAGAATGTGGGGTTTCTTTGCTAGAAAGAGGGATTGAAAGGGATGAGGAGGGAGGCAAACATCTTACCCTTCTCCAGGTACTGTTCTCACCTTACGTAATAGTTGTTTTTGCTCTTCCCACTTCTCATGATTTGGAGAGGAACGGGGCAGCCGATGTGATTCCCACGAAGACAAGAAGTACTCATCAGGGTCGAGCATATTCAGGGACTTGCGTTCATTATTCTGATGATCATTCTCGTGCGATGGTGAGCGTGTTTGATCAGGAGATGCCTGGGTAGCGAGTGAAGTGCATGTTGTCTCCAAGCGCAGTTCACTTGGCTCTATTCCTCGACTCGGAGAGTTCATCTGAGGTTGGCTTGATTTCCTTAGTCCGGATTGTACTTCTTTACTAGAACCGTCCACCTGATCGGACTCGTCATCACTGAACAATATTGTCTCGAGAAACTGGGTGGTAGAATTTGTGCGCCTCTGTAAATCCTCGAGCCGCCTTTTGAGCTTTTTTCCTGGTTGTCTTGTTAAGCTAGACACATCAAGATAACCTATTGAATGACTTACGATAGTTGCGTTGGGCGATTCGATTCTGTATTCTTCTGCGCTCAGCGTGGTCCGATATCTTTGGCCAGTCCCCGGGCAGCAGTGGCAGCTTCTGGGTTGGGGACACACCACCAGATGTGGCTGTCAGACTCGATTGTGCTCTCTGTATGGGTCGGGAGGGACCATTCGTATTGTCTTCTCCCACGAAGAGAGCGTGGTGAGGGGCTGAGTCGCTCGAGGAATATGGAATCTGGTGAATCCAAGAGGGGTAGTATCCTGGCCCTGTGTTTGCTTGCAGGTGCCTTTCGCTCTCATCTGTGCACTCCAACAATGGGTCTGCGGGATTCATCTTACAATACCTTCATAAGTCTGTTTCAGATGCAGAAATGATTGATGAAAGAGAAATCCGGGAATTTGACTAGACGCAACGAGGTGTTTCCTTCCAAGGCTGGATTGAAATGTTAACCGAAGATAAGAGGCAGCCGATTTTCGAAATCGGGCGCGGACCAGCAATGACACAAATGTGTCATTCCATCTCATTCGCTGAACAGCCGAGGGCGGTGACCCGACCGCCTACCCAATCAGATCAAATAACACCGATGCGCCGACATGGATTGCAGTGGTACGTGTGCCTGTTGACCAGCACCTGCAGAAATGGACTAGGAACTTCTTGTGTTAAAGAACTTCTTGTGTTAAGAGCATTTTCTCTCATGAAGGTGCGCCGGCGAGAAGGTGAATAGGAATGGATGAAGCACGACGAGTCAGAGTACGGGCCAGGTCTCAGGTATAAAATGAAGGAGAGAAGACACTTGTTTAGCATCAGCATCGAATAGATTCCCAAAAGACAGCCTAATAAATGAGAAACTTCCCAGTCCCAAAAGCCAAACTACCTATAATCAGACGAACTCCCAGATTATCATCATGTCAGCCAAGGGCAACGCATCCGCGGTGAACACCGACGGTACCTTGTAAGTTAGTCCTGAAGCAACTACCTAGGTACGCTGCGACACCACGGGCAGTGAAGGCTGATCTTCGACAACTTGGAAGACCGCAGAAAGACAAGCCAACAGTGGCAATGGACGAATATCTGAAGGCGCCGCCAACCGTAACTGAGAGACTCGCGACTTCCTCTTCATCCGGTGGAGACGTGAGCGCTTTCCAGATGGAGGACTTGAGCAGGAAGGAAACGAAGAGATATCTTGACGACTGGCAAGCACGGTGGAAGTGATCGGAGCCTCCACTTCCTGTAGAGAGGCAAGGAGGCAAGTGCACCAGTGATGTGATCAAGGGCGATCTGTGGAGCACACACAATGGCTGCCAGGGACTCAGGGGCACGTAATTCGTTAACATTCGTTCATGTCCCAGCCAAGGATAATAGAAATCCATTTAACAACCGTCAGATAACCGCCGAACTGTGAGAATCCCGATCCCGTATGCGCCGCCTCCCGCAAGTGCGGTCTTACAACATCATCCAGCCTGCTACCAAGACGAGTCCCGCGGCCCATCGGGATGAAGCCAGACTCATACTAGCTGTCGAGGGTGTCTCACTGCCCGGCGTGATATTGTTCGCCTGGGCACATGCGACGGTGACCTGGTTTTCGCGCAGCGGGGCCTTGGAAGTCACGTTGCTCGTGTGCATCCAAGTGATCACCAGAGGGTACACTCCGGCTCCCAAGCTATCGTACTGGGCCTGGTCACCCTTCTGGAAGGCCTCGGAGAACACCGTGTAGGTTTCAGTCTGGGTGAATCTCTCGTCCAGGGGGTGCGCTTCAGAAGAGACGTTAGGTTAGTAACTACTGAGCGGGCAAGCAGACAGTGAAGCCACGCCTGCTCGGGCCAGAGATTGATTGTCGATCGGAACACTCACTGCCTGTCATCAAGTCACTCGTCGGGCAAGAACTAGGGAGATCGTTCGGGCAGGCGAATTGGGAGTATGTGCTTCCGATGCTCGTGGCCAAGCTCTTCAGGTCGCTGATACAGTCGTCGTCCAGAATCCCCGTGCAAGTCCCGTCGGCATTCGCGTCGCCGCTCAACTTGGATGAAAAGCCCATCAGGCAGAGTCTCCAGGTCGAGTTGTCCGCAGGAAGCACACCGCCGGCAACGTCGCTCGCATTCGTGAGCAAGGCTCGTGGTGCCTTGAGCTGCAAGCCGACGCCGGTGACGAACTCGCTACCGTTCGGCGTAGTGGGGATCTCGGCCGCTACGCTGATGTCGAGGGTCCACCCGTCGATGGGCTCCCCGGGATAGGGCTTGGTGACGTCGAATCCGGCGACTGGGTACGAGCCGGTCGCGTTTGGTGCGGCCATGGCTCTTTCGAAATCCTCCTGGAAAGGAAAGTCCTCTGATGAGGTAGAAAGGCCGTACTGCACTGCTTGCGCGCCGATGAAGAATCCGGAAAAGAGCCCCAGCGGTATCGTGGCGGCGTACATCATGGTGGCGAAGAGGTTGATGCAGGCTTGTCGGGAACTGGATGGAGAGAGAGAGAGAGAGAAAGAGTATATTGAGAGTTTCATGACTTGAAAGTCGCGACAGCCGGTGCCCTTCCGTCTTATTAAAAAGTACTTCGTATTCCGTCTTGAAAAGTACCTACATATACGACAACGGCGCGGCTCTTGGCTCTCGTCATCTCATTCAGCTCGGGGTGTCAGTGATCCTTTATGACTGATCCCCGTCCTCTCCATTTTTGTGATCACTCTGCGAATACGATACATTCTCGTGGGGTCGCTCCAATGCCCAGAATTGCAGAGACTGATTGACAATCGTGTGAAGAACATGCTTCGTCGGGGCCGTCGAAGATGCAAGACTGCTGCGCAGCCGATGGAATATGCACACGACGTGTGTCCCTGAGCGGCCACCGAGCGCAAGATCAATCGACAGTGCCTGACCGTTTGACAAAATTGAACCGACGTCGATATGGTCGCGATGGCGTTGTTTCTATCGAGAAGAGGAATCAGCGTGCTGTGTGCTATTCATGGCCGTGGGGAATGCTGCGCCTTTTTTGTGTTATGCTACGCTGCAACTACTTAGCACTCATGGGTTCCCCACGTTATGAATCCTTCTCCCTATTGCTAGCTAGCCGAGGGACTTCGTCGTATTCAGACAGGAGAATGTGTTTTAATTCGTCAATCGAGCACTTCCCACAGCCTTATCGAAGTCATGGTCCATATTCTCCCTGTCTTGACCCTCACTGCAGCACGGCGGTGGGCGGCGCCATCGGCCCCTGATATATTTAGCTGATCTGATGGATGTGACTGTGTGATCGACTGGAGACTTGGCCAATTAAGTAGGGCAGCAGGGGGGAACTCCACCGATCTTGATTGGCGGGTCTCTCCACCACAGCTGAGTCGCGCAGATGCCAGTGCCAGGGATCGCGTAAATACATACCCCTGACTCCAGAGTGGACTAGGGATTACGTAGGACTCCTCGAGGACCCATGAACTTGCTGGCGGAGTTCGTCGTATGTCTTCCATTGTAAAATCTTTCCATCAGCAATCAGGTCGTGTTTCTGCAGCTGAACTTGTCTTTGTTCTCTGTAGATAGCCTCCGCCCAACGTTTTTTTCTGGTCTTTGTTGTTCATGACTCGGCTGTTTCAGCGCCGTCACTTTTTCTTCTTTTTTTGGGCTGCGGTTGGCCGCAAGATTTTCTCTCCAGTATAGAGAATCCGACGTTCCCTACCTTCGTTCCCTTTTCGTCCACGGTTATGCGTCGATAATCTCCCCCTAGAGCTCGAAACGGAATACAATACCATGTTACCCATGCCTTCGTTCCTTTCGCGGTCCGCCACGCGCATCCTCGCCGTTCTCTTGCTGTTTTTCTTGGTGCAGCAGTTCCTACAATTCCGTCAGCCCACGATCCCGCGAGTCGGCAATATACAGAGTAGCAAAAAGCCATCGTGTGAAGGCCTAAAGGGGCTAGAGGACGTCTTCGTGATCCTGCGGACGGGGGCAACCGAAGCTCCCAAGAAGCTGCCGCCGCACTTCACCACCACGCTGCAGTGTGCTCCTCACTACGTCCTGTTCTCGGACTACGAGGAAGACATTGATGGCCACCACGTCTATAACTCCCTGGACGAGGTGAACCCCGAAATCGTCAAGTCGCACCAGGACTTCGCATACTATCGAAAACTGCAAGCGAACGGTAGAGCAGCTTTCACGGAGCAAGAGATCGACCAATGGACCAATGCGAAGAACACAATGGGAGGGCGGGACAGCCCCGGATGGAGGTTAGACAAGTGGAAGTTCTTGCCCGTAGCCGACAAGTCGTTCCGTATACAACCCAACGCCAAATGGTACATCTTCATCGAGTCCGACACTTTCGTGCTGTGGAAATCCATGCTGGACTGGCTTTCCCACTATGATGCCGAGCAACCCTGGTACCTGGGCATGCAGATGCAGATCGGAGATGTCGTCTTCGGCTACGGTGGGGCCGGGTTCGCCGTGTCAAACTCCGCCATGGCAAAGGTCGTGCAATATCGCAAGGAGAACCTGAAGTACTACGACGACTTCACCGCTGGGCACTGGGCCGGGGACTGTATCTTGGGTAAGGCTCTGCAAGACTCGGGTGTGAAACTGCAGTGGTCGTACCCGAGTCTTTTCGGTGACGCCCCGGGCGACGCCGACTTCAACTCCACCTTCGGAGGCGCCGACAAGCGACCTTGGTGCTACCATGCGTCCAGCTATCATCATCTGCCGGCGGCAGAGTACCCTGTTTTCTCCGAGTTCGAGGCTAAGTGGAATGCCGAGGTGAGTTCATCTGAATCGTGTGAGTTTCGTCTGAGTCATGGTCACGACTTACCATCACACAGCACGGGACACTTCTGCGCCACAGGGATGTGTTTCTGAGCTACGTCAAGCCTCACATGAGAGCAGAGCGCCCCGAGTGGGATAATTCGTCCGAGGATATCCAAGAGTCCTCCGACGGCACGTTCGCGTCGTGTCGGGAGATCTGCCAGGGCCTGCCCGAATGTAAGCAGTTCTCGCTCCTGGGCAAGATCTGCCGGACCTCGACCGTATTGAAGCTAGGTAAGAAGACGTCCAACGCGCCCGCCGAGCGGGTTACGTCCGGGTGGATGATGGACCGAGTCGATAATTATGTGCAAGAGATGGATGCAACATGTAGTACGCAGGATTGGATCAAGCCCTGAAACCAGATGGTTGGGTTTTTATTTCATCCGATGACTACGCAACGCCCGCATTCACCTTCCGCAAGACGACAAACGCGTCCATGTCAGCTTACAGGCGCACTCCTTTGGGTTGGGGCTTGGCTTTCCAGGATCAATTAAAGGATACAAGAGGCCGATCCGAGGCTTCGCGTCCCAATTTCGCCTTTTCGGCGGATTGAAGGCCGCCATTAGGGTCGTGACTCTGGTCATATGCCTTGAATAAGGCTCAGAATTAGCTCAAACTCTTTCAACTGATCACAGCTGTTGTCCGAACGATTTCCGCTGTGGAAAATCAACCTTCCTAGAGGCAGATACCAGGTGGGCGGGAGGGGGTTTGCAAACAATACCAGCTCACGGCTGCTCCCTTGGCACCGATAACGATGCGCCCGATGGAAAATGATAGAAGAGATACATACTTATCAGGATAGGCGTTCAAAACGTGTAGGATACCAGCCGGGATGAACTGACTCATCAATCAGCGACGGTAGATTATGGTATTTGACCATAGATAATTCGAATTATCATTACTCAACTCAGGGGGTCGGTCAGACCTTTGATGACTTGCGCAACATAGAGAAACAAAGGACGACGGGATGAGAAATGTCAAAAAAAGCAGCCGAATGGTAGCCGTCCTTTATATGTGCGTATCCGCGCGTGATCTCACCAGGTGTACTATAGTACCAGACGGGATGTTTGTGTGTTACGATACCTACCTAAGTACTTAGAGTTTGCTGTTCAGTCGGTCCAGCCGTTACTCGTTACCGTCGTCATTTCGCCACAATCGGCAGTCATTAGCATCAACGGCTGAAGGCTGCTGATAAATAAGGTTGGAGACTAGCCAGCCAGGAAGGCGGAAAAGGGGGCGGGTCTCAGCACCATCAGGTTTTGAAAAGGACCTAGATGTCAATTTACGCCATCACGCCGAATGGAGGCGACACTCCAATGTACCGCCGTGCCAGTTCTTACACGTCTCGCGTTATACCAATTGTAACTACGGAAAGATACAATCCAAAAATAATGCCCATCATGAACGGGTTCGAGATATCAAACGGGGCAGCTAGACTTTCGCGATATCAACCGCTCCCTCCTTGATGATCCACTTCTGCAACTTTTTGGCCTCTAAGCTGGCCTTGCGGGGATCCTTCGCCTCGAAGATAGCATCCAGCTCCTCCAAGGTCATCCCCTTAGTCTCGACGAAGAGGAAGTACATGAAGGCGAGCTCGAAGCTGTCCCAAAATACGAAGAAGACGTAGAACCAGTAGCCAATCTGCCATCACGCATGGAATCAGTAGATATAATGCGGTGCCGCGTGGGAAATAAGAGATGATAGAAGCTTACCGAAGAAAGGGCAATAGGGGCCACGAAGGTGTTCAAGAACCCTACATCCGATTTCGGGTCAGTACTTGCTGGCAATGGATAATCTCGGGAGTCATCGATAAGCAGAAAAAAAAGAGCATGGCTCCCGAGGCGCGTCCAAAGAGTGAATGAAAGTGCCCCGATGCTTACCTGCGGCACCTGCAGTCAATTTGAAAGTTCCCATCGCTTTGGCACGCATCTTGTTGGACACCACCTCGGCCGGATAGATCGGCTGCATGGGTGTATATCCTTCCACAGGTTAGCCCCTGAGACGCCACCAATGTCGTATGAGCACTCACCGACAGAGAAGACAGCTCCGAAGACGAAGATGAAGACGATCGAAACCGTGGCGGCGGTACTATTCCCGTACTCCACCTTGCCGGCCGAACATGCGGCCACGAGAGCGAGGCAGATGGTCATGCCGAAGGTGCTTCCCATGAGCATCTTTCGACGGCCTACGACGTCGTGTAGCCGCGCGCCGCCGGCTGAGAATACCCACCCGATCACAGAATAGACGATATTCAAAATCTAAAGAGTTGGCAGTCAGGGTGGGGTCTACCGGGGTAGCGAATCGCTATGGGCGCTACATACCAACTTAGTGTTTGTGTCGGTGATGCCTATGCCATTTAGCATCAGAGGTAGGTAATAACTTATGATACTAGCAGCACGATCAATCAGCTGGTCTCCCCTGAGCGATCCAAATCATGACGAGCATACTTATTGCCGCTAAACTGCCCGAACCAACTGAAGGCAATGTTCAGCATCAGTCGGTAACGACTCGACCGGGTTTCAACGAGCACGCGCAGGTCGAACAGGTCCTTCCAGGTCGCGCTGTCCGCGCCCTGGACGCTCGCAATCATCTCCTTCATCTGCAGGGTCACTAGGGGGTGGTCGAGGTCCCCATTCGTGTGGTACGTGGCAATGATCCGTTTCGCCTTCTCGTGCTGGTCGTTGGCGACCAGGTACCGGGGGGACTCCGGAAAGAACTTGATCCCCAGGCACACGAGGCCCGGGCAGACCATCTGCAGCCACAGGGGGATCCGCCAGTCGAGGTCGCCGCGACCGGCGAGATGCAGGTGGCAGGCGTAGACGGACGAGGTCGCCAGGATGGAGCCGACGTTGTAGAAGGTGTTGTAGGCGCCCGCGATGGTCCCCCGGTACGCGGCGGGCGAGATCTCGACGAGGTAGAGCGGGGCGGCCGTGTGAGCGTAGGTGGCGAAGAAGGACAGGACGAAGCGGCCGCCGATCAACATGGGTAGGTTCGTGGCCAGGGACGTCACGATAGTGCCGATGCAGACGCCCAGACAGCCGAAGAAGATGTGCCATGTTCTACCGTACCAGTCTGTCATCCAGATGAACAGAGCGCCGGCCATTTGTCCAACCTATTCTTGTTAGCAGGCAGTAGTCAACACTATGCTCCAGTCAGAGCTTGGAACACTCACTTGAAAGATGGCGAAGACGATACCGGTAGAAGCATTGCCACTACTGGGCAAACCGAAGTACTCGGTGTAGTTAGGGAGAGCCTAGGAAGTCGTGTCAGGAGACATACTGGCGCAGAAGGGACCTCCAAATGAGTCACACACATTGATGGAGCCCATCAGTGAACTATCAAAACCTGCGAGTTGGATCAATTAGCTAGACACTGATAAAGATACGTTCTTGTTGCCATCGACTCACCATTCATAGTCGAGCAAAAGAAGACCATCGTCGCTAACAGATATAGTTTGACGTAACCAGGTCCCAAGGGGTCGGGCTTGTGCGTGGCCATGATTGCAGCGTACGTCTCAGGACTGGGCTCTATGGTATCCGCATCATTAAGAGCAACGTCTTTGCTCACATTTTCGTGACTCTGTCGAGTCTTTTCTTTTTCACCCTGCTGGGGATCAGGGTCATGATGCGCCATGATGGCAAGTACAGATGCCGCTCGAATTCAGACCCGGTATCCAATAAGTAAGAGATTACGAGTGAAAGTATGTTGGCCTGCTGGGAAAACAGACCGTGGACGGTTTATCTATACTGACATTATGGCTAATAACTGTATCCTAGGTTACAGTACCGCGGCCTGTCGACCCCAAAATGCGGAGCCCCATGGGGTGCCAATCTTCCCACACGATGGTCGGGCGAAGTCCATGCGACGCGGGGGATAAGTAATACGAGATCAACCCTGCAGGCAGTAGATCAACCTACATTACAGTACTCCAAGTCGATTTGGAGACAAAGACTTTCCCAGTCAAAATCCCTAATACATCCCGAGGTAGATGGCTACACCTATCATGACGCCCATGTTGAGGCTCTCAGAAGGTACGTTTTGCTCATCGAGATGCTTCTAGCTATCGCTAACAGACCCTCCCAGTCGGTAAGCATAAGACCGAGGACAGCTGCTGGATGATACTGCATGGAAACGTCTACGATGTTGGTTTCTTCTGTTCTTTTGTCATAGCGCAATCGCAGACGAATACAGCGGCTGACAAGCTCACAAGATCACACCATTCGTTCCTGAACACCCGGGAGGAAGAAGCATCCTACTTGAGAATGCGGGCCAAGACGCGTCGGAAGCGTTTGACGCGGTACATTCGACGGAGATACTAGACGAGTACCTGCAGCCTACCCAGCTTCTCGGCCGTCTAGATCCCCAAGATGCGATTCAGTCCGCTTCGTCAAAGAATGCCCAGGACAGCCAAGCCAGCGTGCCTGCTGCACCTATGGCATCATCATCATCATCATCATCATCATCAACAACATCACCAGAGACAGTCCCTCCGCTATCAACAATTCTGAGCATCTCCGAGATCGAAGCCCACGCCATGAAACAGCTATCCCCCAAGGCCCTGTCCTACTACGTCTCCGCGACGGACGACGAGCTCACCAAGGCGGCCAACAACCGCATATACCGCTCCATCACCCTGCGACCCCGCGTCTTCGTCGACTGCACGACCTGTTCCCTGCAGACCTCCATCCTCGGCCACCAGGTCGGTCTCCCGATCTACGTCTCGCCCGCGGCGCTGGCCAAGCTCGCGCACCCCTCGGGCGAAGCCGGCATCGCGGCCGCGTGCGCCCGGTTCGGCGCGCTCCAGATCATCAGCCACAACGCGTCGCTATCGCCGGCCTCCATCGTAGGGGCAACGGCGGCGGGGGCGGATGGACCGGGGGCGGCGGCGGCCGTGGTCTTCGCCTGGCAGCTGTACGTGCTGAAAGACCGAGCGGCGACGGAACGCACGCTGGCGCGGATCCGGGGCATCCCGCAGATCCGGTTCATCGTGCTGACGCTCGACGCGCCGTTCCCCGGGAAGCGCGAGGCGGACGAGCGGTTCAAGATGAGCGATGCGTCCGGCGCGCCGCAGCAGGTCTGGGGCACGGAGGGGGGGCTGACGTGGCGGGCGACGTTGGCCTGGCTGACGCGGCACACGAGTCTGCCGATCGTGCTGAAGGGGGTCCAGACGCACGAGGACGCCTACGCCGCGACCCTGTTCCCGGAAGTCAAAGGGATCATCCTGTCGAACCACGGCGGGCGGGCGCTGGACACGGCGCCGACACCCGTGCAGGTGCTGCTGGAGATCAGGAAGTTCTGCCCGGAGGTACTTCAGAGGGTCGATGTGCTGGTCGACGGCGGGATCAAGCGAGGGACCGATGTGGTGAAGGCGCTCGCTTTGGGGGCGAAGGGGGTCGGGCTGGGGCGGGCGGCGTTGTACGGGCTGGCTCTTGGGGGACAGGCGGGTGTTGAAAGAGTGCTTCAGAGTGAGTGTGTTTCCCGTATGTCGCCGTGTGGATCTGATGCGGATATGTAAGTTATGTGCTTACATATGGAAAATCCCAGTCCTGGCTGATGAGACTATGACGGCGATGCGATTGCTTGGGGTCCAGAACACGGCACAGCTGGGACCGCGACATGTGAGTTTTCTTCCGGGCTGACCCCTATTAAAACAGTGATTGACATTGGATCAGATAAATACCAGCGCACTGAACTCGCAGTTGTTTGATGGGCCGTCTGGGCTTGACGACGTCGAGAGACAGTTGCTATCTAGACTTTGACCCAGCGATGATTCGTTCTAGATCGGATGTCATCGCCGGCGAATATCACAGGGAAAAAGCATAGCTACTGTAGACACGAAAAATAAAGAAGCTATTCGACTTGTAATAATGCTCCCCAAAATAGAAGTCGATGGCTGAATGGGCATGGAGGGTATTCAATGATGATTAACATTTTACTGAACGCGTCCTTGCTGGGTCGCTGCGCTATAGAGACGCGTCGCGTTTCTAATATATGTATAGCTACATTACATTCAGCTCGTTGGTAAGTTACTGGAACGATTACTTGCCGTCACATCTGAACTTTCGCTGATTCTGCGGCGTTTCTGTCAAATCTTCACACCTAGGTAGTAGAAGACCGGGTGGAGAGAATGGACGCTTGTAACCCCATACCCTATACCTTCAGGGCCTACTTTGTCGAATAAGTTTGGCGCACTGGAGCTGGCGGCGAGGAGGCGGGGGGTTCCCCTATTGAAGCTGGAGAACATGAACATCCTCCCTGGCCTACCAGCCCGGGAAATCTGCCAGGCCACGCATTCCAACCACGGGATGATCAGGTAGAAAGAGTGACTGAACCACGGATTCTTACGAGTTAATGAGAAGGCAGCTAGTGACGATGTGTAGAGTATGACCAGAGGGTGGGTATAAGATAGTTGCATAATAGATAATAGATGGTTGCCTTCTGTAATTTGCAGATAGGGCGCGATAAAACAACAAGGGGCGAGGCCTCGGCTCGAATAGTCAAATTATCTTAGGGCACCTCGAAACGCTTTGAAAGAAATGCAAAGGGGTTCCAAGGTTTGGGAACGATTACAGAGTGACGGATTTATCATTGTTTCTTAAAAATGCACCCGAAATATTTCACGGAATGCTTAGTCGAACCCCAAGCCTACATAAGGTCATTTAATGTGTACTCTCATAATGAATGCATTTTTTCCATGTTCTTGATTGTACAAGGCGTAACTATGTGAACCCCCCCTGGGGCAAGTAAGCTCCCAGTTAATATTTAACAATAGTTGAAGGAGTATCACATCTCTTTACTGTACATGCGTGTTTAAAAGTACTGGTGCTTTTTGTCTTTTTCTCTGCGGTCCATCACGCAAGTCTCTCCCCCACAAGAGTATCTCTACTGCTACACTTCGTTCCCTTGGAAGCACAGATACTGAGTAGTACGGCATTCAAAAGTAGCACTGGGATAACCATACTCAGAGACCCTATTGTCATGTTACCATTCGTAGCTCTCGAGCTTTTGGTGGCCAGCCACCTTTGTGCCAGTATCCGGGGTGCCCTAGGACAGGAGGGCGATATTGAACGATGCTGTGCGTCTGAACCAAAACATCCCCCCTTTCCCCCATAAAACGTAACTACACGCAAGACACTGTCCCTTCTATCATGGACCGACCTAAAACAAGGCGCTGACCCTTGAAAAGGTAGGGAAAGCTCTTCATCAACCACTACGTCTACCACGGATTCATGTATAGACATCCAGGCAATAGCGCATGCCACCATCTACTACGATAACCAAGGCAGGCCTTATTCCACGGCTCTCACGACTTTATACACAACATATACTCGGAACCTCTGCACCATAAGCACCAGCAGCACCAGCAGCACGAGAGTTGATTCGGAGCTGTCAATCTCGATAGGCTCCAGCTCGGTCGCGCATGACGGAAACAGTACCTCCTCCATCATGACCACCACCTCGTTGCCTGCAGCTACCACACCTCTGGGGACTGGTCCTCTGTTCACGAAATCTATGGGTTTCCTGTGGGGGTCGGTCGGTTTCCTCATCTTGGCTATTGTGTTATGTAACTTGATTCTTTTCTTATGGTAGAGCAACAGTAAATCGTGGGCACTGGTATGTATAGGTTTGGCAAAGTTTAGGGCGTCGAGGAACATACATATATATCCCGGGTCAAACAAGATGTCTTGTTGTTCATGATTGCAAACAAATCAGTCAGGATAGCCAGCCGTCTGTCTGTGGTGACTTGCTTGATTGGCATTAGATTCTCATTCACAACAGATATTTCTCAGACGTTTAGACAGTGCTTTGTTCTAGATGCAGAACTCGTAAGTATATATCATGATGATTTACATTCTGCTGATTTGCGAGGCTCTTCACATCATCATTCGCGTAACCACCGTGATCTTCTATAGTAACAACAGACTCCACGTACCTTATCTAGGTACTTAGTCTCCTGTGCTAGATACCGATACTTCCACACCGTCCCCGAAAGATAATCGATGGATTGCCACTGCTTTCTTGGTGACAATTATAGGCTCTAAAATGGCGTGATCAGTGGTTGTAAGTCCGGGCGATAGGACGCTGCACCACCGCTTGTCCTGTTGCACCTCCTAGGTTGTGGTCTATGTTGGCTAAAATCCCCTTTTCAGGATGTGGGACTGTTGTTCGTCGAATCAGGCAGGCCGCTGCGAATTAGGCGTTGGTGTTGTTCTTGGCGCATGGCTGGTTGGTGAACACCCACACACCCGGCTCCGTCTCTGTTGATTCATACCTAAGATCCAGATAGAGTGACACCCGGTGCGCAGGTCAAATGTTGAGGTGGTATTTACCCGATCAAGAAGCTGCTTTTTGGTGACAAATCGCTTGCATCATCTATTGTGCTGCCTGAATCAAAACGTTCTTCCATTGTTTTTTCGACGTTCATCATCCTCTCTTCTTCCAAGCCAACAAGTGAACAAACAGTGCATCGCAATCAGAATTGTTCACTTCCAAAGGCGAAGATAACATATCTTCAGTAGTCGGTAGCCACCTCGATATTATCAGCGTAAGATCTCTGGTCAAGTCTCTGAGGATATTCGTGGGTAAAGTGCTGATACGAGATAGAAGAGAACTGATGGTGATCACCAGCGCCTGCTCCTCCCAGCGCATCTACGTGCTTCTCGTCGCCAGTGTCCTAGTACTCCTCTTCGTACTCAGCGACGGACCCCGCAGCCCCTTATTGAAGTCGGCCACTCCCAAGATGTCCGATAGTGTGCCATCCAAGCTGAAGGTGACTGTTCGTCAAACGAGCACCTCGCCGCCCAAGATTGCGATCGGGGTGACGAACACCGATTCTGATCCGGTCACGATATTGACCTACAACTCTCCCCTGGATCCTTTGGCGGTGCAACTGGGTCTTCTCACCTTCACGCCTGAGAGCAGCGAAAATCCGATCGACATACCGACAATTCAGGTGCGGCGAAAGATGCCCCCGGGTCCGGAGTCTTTGGTGACAATTGAGCCCGATCAGACGCAAGAGCAGGAGTTGGAGCTCAAGGCGCCGGTGGTACCCCTGGACAAGCTACGGGGCCATGTTCAAGTCGTTTGTAGAGGTGACTGGATGAGCATTTGGCGATCGACAGCGGAGGATATATCGGAAAGCTCATTGAAGGATGCCGGGGCTGGTGAGGATGCATTCCGAGGGAGTTTTGAGAGTCAGGAGGTTGACGTTGAAATCTGATCCATGGATGTCTTTCATTCCTTCAAACCTTGGAAGCCATTGAGATCCATGGATCCACCCCTGAAATGACAGGCGGCCGAAGCGCTGGAATGCGGGGAATTAAC
The DNA here is from genome assembly GCA_022376275.1 of Xylariomycetidae sp. FL2044. Lineage (NCBI taxonomy): Eukaryota > Fungi > Ascomycota > Sordariomycetes > Xylariomycetidae sp. FL2044. Next base: position 539,831 of record JAJNOH010000022.1, read on the forward strand.
GTTGAACACCGCTGCGCCTTGGGGGCACATGAAGCTCTCTTAGCGTGGATTTTCAGCGCAGCAGCGCTAATCTCAGCCCTACGGATCACGGATGTCTGCTCCAGCTTTCAACCTTGGAAGGTTTTCAATAGTTTCCAGGTTCTGTGGCGGCGTATAAGATTTATTATAGAATAGGAAGATACAAGATTAATATTGACGCTCGTTTTTTCCTTTAGCTTAGTTGGCCCTTCTAGCCAATCCCTCTATTAGTTCTGTTGCAGGTCCAGATAGTTAATGCCTAGCACCTAGTGCGAAATATCACCTTCTAAGGTTCCAGTGTTAAAGACCAAGGTTGTAGTTACTTATTGTCTATAATTCACTTATACTGTCAGAATATGGGTGTTTGATGTTACCTACTTGTATGAACATCTGAAGCATTCCCGTGTACTCGACCTAGGTACTTACTTACATAAGTACCTACCTAGGTAGGTAACCAAGCAGGTAGTCTCCATCATTTTCACATGTGTGACTGAGCTGTTACCTGGACACCTGCTGCCTCTCTTCAACATCCTTCATGTGTCTGCGGCTCACCACGCCACCAAGACCGATTATAGTCCACTTCCTCGCGACTTTCTTTCTACTTTCTTAGTATCCGACTTGGCCTACTTCTCATTGTCAATACAACAAGAAGGACGCATGAACGAGAAGAGAATCCAATCATGATCACAATCACATAGAGGTAAGGGGATCAAGTTGCTTCAGTAACATTTATCAACTACTCCATACGATCGCTCTTTCTAACTCGTTCTGCAGGTGGTCACAAATGTTTTGACAATTACTGCTCTTCCTGTCGCCCTTCCTGAGCATACGCAAAGGCGCGCGAAGATTTTGGCCCAGCTGAGTTACCTACCTTGTATATAGTACCTAGGTATTTCTCTGGTTCTGTTTAACATTTAAGGTAACTATCGCACAGCCAGGACATTCTCCAAAGCTTATGTCGTTAACCATCAGCAAGTACACAAAGAAACAGACCAAGTAACTCCCATCGACACTTCATCCTTCAGTGTTCATCTGCACACCATGGAGCCCGAGAGCCTGCCCAAGCCCCTCAAATTCCATTACCAGCTCCCCCCTGCTCATGACTTTGTCCGGTTCTCCTACCTACCTTACGACCTCCGAGAGATAATATGGAATGACATTATCCAGGGTGCCCCTGGAATCCACTTCCTGTGCTTTCGCGATCCTTTCTTTGTCTATCAAGACCACGCTGGCGAGCTTGCCAGGCTTACAGGAATCGACAGCGAGAAGGGATGGTCGCATCATGTTCGTACCATTGTGGAGAATTCGGCCCTACCCTCGCAGTTCTCTAGTATCCTCACACCTTACAGCCTCAACCCCTTTACTGACGAGTCATATTGGGTTGCCCGCCAGAAGACTCTGGTCCGACTTTCGGCATCCAGTCGTGAGGCCAGGTTTCTGATAGAAAAGGCCATTGCCAAACCTGGAAACCTAAGACTTTTCAACGGACAGCTTGTCCATCTGGAGAGCACGGAAGACGTTGTCTGGATCGAGTATCCCTTTGCCATGATGCTTGGGTCTCTTAATATCAAACCATGGGCCAGACATCTCGACCTGGATCAACTAGCCAAGATCCGACGTGTTGCCGTTCCTTACGAATCGGCATGGGACTACCTTTACGGGCCAAAAAGTAATGGAGAAACCTTCCCAGTGCTTTCCGATGAACAACCTCGACCTGATTGGGCTCGCCATCGTCACCATAATGATTGGCAGTTTGCGGCCTTATTCCGAAACCTCGAGGCCTTCTATTTCGTGCGGGAAAGACCGTTCGCACTCACAGGTCATTTCAAGGAGGATGGCAATACAAGTTCGTTTCACTATGTTCTCGTGTGTTCAATGTGACCAGGTATGCTGACTGGATAGCAGGCCCAGCCACGGCAAAGGAGCGATATCGAACTGCCATCAAGGAAGTGTCACTCTGCACAGTTGAGGATAAGGATGTGGCAAAGAACCATGCCACCCTCATCTCCATCTTTCGGAACTGGGTCAAGGAGCAATATAGAGCTGAGTGTGAGCGCAACCCTTCATTGCACAAAGCTCCCAAGGACGTGAGATTCGAGATCTTGGTCGCGAGATGGGATGAAAAGGAGGTGGACTCTACTGGGCATGAAGCACTCAAGAGATCCAAGCCATCAGCTGTCCACAATAAGAAAACCAAGTCAGAACAAGCTGGGCTCTCTAGCAGCCAGGAAAAGACCTCTGCTCATGTGTCTGCCAACCCCGTCTACGCCGGCCATCTCCCTGTAGTCTTTGGGGACGGCGGGAAGTCTCATTTTGACTTCACGTTCAAAGTACCCGAGTAAGGACACTCAGAAAAGATGATCCTAGATGTGTACATCCCTCATGGATACATGGATACATGGATACCAGTGGCCATCCCGACACGAAGGGATCGCACTGCTGAACCGTATAAGCCGTTTCCATTCTAGAGAATGACCACTGTGGCCATGCTCATACGGCCTTTGAGTGTTAGTACCAGACACGGTCTCTGAGTGCTGGTACCAGGTTACGGATATGAGGTTTGTATGCTACTGGCTCGTGTGGTAGGATGGTTTAAGGGGTGTTACTAGGTAGCTGCCACCATGTGGAGCACCTTGAAGAAGAAGTACAGTATCGGCGTCGTCTCTGACAACAACGGCGCTGCCGGTCCCAGCACCTCGGCCCCGAAGACTCCCAAGACTGCCAAGCGTACCAAGGGCTCCAAGACTCCACAGACTGGAACCAAGCGTAAGGGTCACATCCCGGGGTGTCATTCCAATATACCCATAATATTGTACACTATAGACAGCTACCCAACCCGCCTTCCACTACTAAAAGATACAGAATCCAACACGAATCACACAAGTACGCCAAACTTCAATGTTAGAATCGAGAGAAGTTGATTGTTCACTGCGCCATCGTGCCTTGAAGTTCCATTCATGTGACTGGAGGACTATCGTGGCTGTGCTCCTCAGCGAACCGCTTATGACATCAGCCACCTCTCCGTCCAACATGTCATCTTCAAGTCTGTGACTAACCAACGAATGCCTTTCGCAGAAACTTACCATCGTCAAGTCCATAGATTGATTGCATTTATCAGATCAGAACTTGACAAGTCCGTCATGGAAGAGCTCCCATCCTACCAACAGGCTATAGATGGCTCAGACTGGCTTACCTGTGTAGCCTCGTACATTCCAGTAAAGGCTTGGCCGGCTTGCTGCTTAGTCAATCATCGCTTCTATCACGAGTTCGCCCCTCGCTTATGGCAGGATCCGTTGGTTTCGGTGAGGCATTTCGGCCTTCATCCTAACGATGGTAAGCTTCCGACTTTCGAGTAACTATCGAGTCCATCTGTCGTTGTCACGGGGGAGTAGTTTGTAATCCGTTGTACTTCTTCACATCGACTAACCGCCACCGTCTAGATCTGGTCTGGTATCGACGCTTCATCAATAAGCACATGAAGGCTGTACGGCTCGAAACCCGTTGTCTGGTCCGCTCCCTGGATTTCCGAGATTTTGCCTTACGCGCATCGGGGCTCTACTCCACAGAGGCAAGCGAACGAGCCATCTCGGAGAGCTTTAGACATCTACCGGAGATATTTCCAGAGCTGATAGGTCTACTCGTAGAGGGCCATCCCGAACTCGATCCCGGATCTTTCGCAACTCCTTCGGTGCATTCTCAGGCACGCTCATTGTCCCTCCTTGACTTGGCTCGTTGCCAACAAGAGTTCACGCCCAAGCTGTTCAGCTCTCCATTCTTCAGAGGTCTGGTCTACCTGGACGTGTCGCATGTGCCTGGATCCATGAGAAGTGCCATCCAGGCTTCTCTGAATCCAGATTCACTTCCCAATCTTCGAATTCTGAAGTCAAGCGGGCATGAGATGGACGATGCCACCGCCATACTTCTTTTTCAGTCTTTTCGCCTCCAGCTGTGGAGTCTCGATCTGAGTAGAAACAAGCTTACGGACAAAATCATCGATGAGCTACTCGAACACTGTTTCCCATCCCTGTCCTTCCATTGCAGTGCGCATTTTGTGAAGGAGGGAGAGCTGGTCTTACCCAAGAACATTGGAAGCCTCGAATACGGACCGTTTCATTTCGTTCGAGAGTCGCAGTACAGTGCCTCGTTTCAACATCCTGAGAGATACCTCGCTGACGTACCCGTCTATTCCCAACACGATAGCGGTATTCGATCCCAGGAGTGGCAAATCGCGCGCTCGGACGGACTGAACCCATTAAATTCGGATACTGCCGACGACGTCAAGAACTTGCTCCTCGATGAAGCCATCGCAGAAACGACCAAGTCATCCAGGTCCCTGCACGGTAATATCCGCCCTAGGAGGGGAGGGCTCACACATCTGTGCTTGAACGGGAACGGCCTAAGCTTAGCTGGAATCGAGAGGCTTCTTCGACTCTCATCAGGACGGCTGGAACACTTCGAGTGCGACCAGTGCTTTTCCACGCCACATCCTCATGGGAAGGAGGACTCCGACATCAGAAGCCCGCGGCTGCTGGGGTTCTTCAATTCCTCGCATCTGTTGCGTCCAGTCATCTCCTCTAGCTTGAGGTCTCTACGCCTTCACCACTCCGTTGTGACACAAGTTCCAACCATGATTATGGAAGGCCTCCCCGCCGAGAAGTCGCTGCGGCTGTCCGAGGAGGTCTTGTTCAAAAACATATGTCGAGCCTTCCCCCTGGCGTACATCCCAGATATGAACCCCCGGATGACATCGCTGACATTGACCGGGATCCCTGCTCGTTCTACCGGCCCCTTCATCGAGCGGCTCACGAGGTTCTTGGATCTAGCTTCCGCACAACAAAGGGCGATCAAATCGGCAGGGGAGTCTTTCATCAGCAGGCGTGGACCGTCTGTGCTTAAAGGTCTACGAGTGCTGCGGCTCGAGTTGGAACCCGCTTTGTCAGACGATAGCTCGACTTCTTCGGGGGATGGGGATGGGGAAGTCGACTTCGATCGACTCCTCGATCCGGGGGACGACGATTTCAGCTCTGATAAATCCAAAGGAGGTGAAGAGTGGGGGATCACGTCTCGAGGAAGCAGCACTGCTCGAATGAAGCCAAAACCTTCTGCTCAGGCCTTTTCGACCGCCGCAGACATAGGACAATTCTCCCGCTGGACCTCGGGTCGTCTGAGATCCCCACCGTATTCGGAAACCGACGCAGAATACATCACCCATCGCTGTGACCCAAAGCAGTCGTGGACTGGGAACGTATACACAGTACCCGTCTGGATCGGCCCCGGTACTATTGGGCCACACGCGGCAGTGAACGAGTACATGTGGAATCTCCAAGATCCGAACTTGCGTACCGGTGTCGGGCCCGCGACCCCAGATCACGTCGCTGCCGGCGTCCCGTCCCTATCGTACATCTTCTACGCAGCCTGGGACGCTATGATTCTCCCCCAGAGTATACCCACAGCTGTCAAGGGCTTGGGGGAAAAGCCGTCGCGTGATGTCGCAAACGCGATCAAAGAATACCGCCTTCGAACGAAAGGAACTCCGGACCATTGGGAAGGGAAGATCCAGCTGGTTCACTGCGAGGCTTCAGCACGATATCATTCGTCCGAGTTCTGGCGATGAATGACGGTTCGGGATCTAATACTCTTGATTCGACCTTAGAAGAAAACTACTATTTACATGTGCCGTCATCAAACCGAATATGTACAGCGAAGAAGAGACAATTGTAAATCTCTTGTACCAATCACATCGACCATCACCCCCACCCACCCCTCCCTCTCATGCCATTCTCCCTTTTTAGTTCACGACAGCCGAGTAGGCTGAGGTAGTGAGAACAGCGTCCGAACCGACGAACGGCTCGGTGCCGGCGCCGACGCTCTGGAGGTACTGGGAGGTGGGCAGGCCCTGGCTGGTGGTGAGGTAGGAGATGAAGTCGACGAGGTCGGCGCTGAAGCTGGTCTGCTGGCTCGAGGCGACGAAGCTGTACACCTCCATCTGGCCGTTGGGGCCGTAGTACAGGTCCCAGGTCACGCCGTTGACGGTCGGGGTCGCGATCGGGCTGCCCGTCGACGAGATGGGCCCCGCGCCCCCGAGGGCCGCCAGCCAGATCATGATCTCGTACTCGGGCGATCCGTCGGTCGTCGAGGCGGTGAAGAGGTCGTACGCCACGTTGGCGACGATGTCGCTGCCTGCGTAACTATTTTCATGCGAATTTTTTTTTTCGCCCAGTCAGAAAACCCAGACACAACACAGACGGACAGACCATGCTTAACAGACAAAATAACTCACCTCCACGCCCAGGTGGACGGGATACTAGCGAGGGCCGAGAGCTGCTTGGCGGTGAAGGCGACGACGGCGTTGGCGTACGACTTGACGTTGTACTCGCCGCCGGACCAGGACCACGACGTCGACCAGGCCAGGCTGCTGCTGCTGCTGCTGTCCTCGACCGTCGTGCACTGGCTCCCCGACCCGTTGTCCTGCCCCCACAGGTTGTTGTACACCGTGTAGCCGCTCGTCTCGATCGAGTCCCACTGCCCGCAGAACGTGGTCGCGCGCTTGTCGACGACAGTGCCAGTAGTAGAGGTCGGTGGGGTCGGGGTCGCGCGGGTCAGACCGAAGAGACCGGCGCTGGTGGCGGCGAGGGAGGAGAAGACGGCGGCGGTTTTCATCGTGAGGAGATGGACGGGTGGGTGGATGTGCGTTGCGAGGATAGGTTGGTTTGCTTTTTCGACGACGAGGGTCAGGAGAGAGAGAGAGAGAGCGAGAGTGATAGACAGGTCGAGTAGGTATGGTAGGTAATGATGAAAAACGTAGATGAAGGCGCCCGCCCCCTTTTGAACGTTCTGCTTCAGGAGGTATGATGCTGGCTTTCTTGGATCACCCCTGATGGCTGAGGAGCGCGAGCCGGGGATGTCGGCAGCGTGTGGTCCCCAATCTCTCCCATTATTTCCCATCACGGGGTTGCATCGTGTGAGGGACCTTACCTTGTTACCAAGGTCCTAAGTACGCCTACAGTATGGACAGGCTACATACCTATTCAAGGGACGTCACGTCATGTCATGTCACTCCCTCCCATCTCTCAGAGATAGAACCAGAGTTCAAGACAGTCGTACAGTAGTAGCAGTAGCATTCACTCGTCTCAAGGAGGCTCAATTTTCACACCAGTAATAGCAGCGGAAAGAAAGAAAGCATTGCGATCAGGACCGGGGGGGGGCAAACACGATCGATAGAGTTAAATCAAACCTCTTCCCGGCGAAAGGAGGCTCTTGATCCGTATGCCGGGTTGTCGTATGTAGAATCGATCGACCTTTGATTAGCGAGGAGCCTGGTTTGTGGGGTAAATTTATGCCGATTGGCGGAATTCTGGATTGGGAATGGGAAAAAGGGGGAGGGGGGACCCGCGGTGGGCTGGGATGGATTGAGAAAGCGCAGAAAGGCAGACAAGAAGGAAAGGAAATGTTGGGACGAAAAGTCATTTAGGGGAGACGGATGGTCGTTTCGGTCTGCTGTTTGTAGGTAGGTTAGGTGTTGTGTGCGTGTGTGTGTGCATGCATTGGAATTACGTACCTAGGTACTTAGCTAGGTAGAGATATATTTGTTACTTGGTTAGGTTGTTTGACTTTGAGTATGCGGTTGCTGGTGCCGGTGCCTTTGATGTCGAGACAGACTGTTGACTGCAAGTCAGGTGGTATCCAGGGTCAACACAGATATCGGAGCTGATATAGGCTAGTAGCATGGCTCGTCGGGATGTTGAAATACGCTGACTGTTCGTTGGTAAACAGCATGATCCGATAGAGCTGGGACTTCGCAGAAGCCTAGAGGCGGACTACATCAACCTGGATAAAGGGCGAGCAAGGGATTCCCCTGTCGACGCCATCATTTCTGTGGTATACTATGATTGGGAATCTCCCGGTCGACGGCTCAGTGGTACTTTAAAGCGAAAGCCGTGAATAAGATTCGGGCACTGCGGGTATGACGGCGTGAGACGGGAAGCGCTCCGATCCGTTGCCCGGTCCCTGATGCCTGGCTCCGGGACTTGCGGTGATTTCGGGATTTGGAACTTGGTACTTGGGCCAGCATGTACCCAGGTATACAGAGACTTAAGGGCTTCTCGACGCCGCGGCTGTTTATTGTTCCACGGAAGCGACGATGGCCAGTTTTTATTGATGTTTATCTAGGTACCTCCAGCAGGTATGTGGACGTATTCTCTAAAAAAACGCCCAGGTAGCTCCTTGGCCAGGTACGCAGTAGATATCAAATATGTGGACCAGCTCTACTCGTACAAATGTTAGCACGTCGGAGATAATAACGTGGAAAGTCTAACGTGAGCTACTTCTAGTTACCCCTGTATCTAATGAACTACCTACCTAGGTAGGTACGAAGTACGGAGTACCTACCTAAGGTACAGAACACCTCGGCTCGCCCCAATACTCCAGGATCGAGTAGCAATTGCGGGGAGCTGACCGGCATCATCAACCTCCAGGTCCAGGGCTGGGATCACGTCCTCCTCCTCCATGATCCACGATGAGCCAGCCGAACACCTTATTAGACCTAGGTGCAAGTGACAATTGGCTCAGGAACCCAAACAACTTTTATCCACCGTCTTGCGATACCTCATCGTGATTCAATTGAACCCCGTGTCCCGTCCATCCAGAATGTCCGACACTGCGAAGGAGAGAATACAGGCTCTGGGCAACCAGCTTGCCCCGCCGCAACAAGCCGTAACAGAAGGGATCCCGACCATCAAGAAGGTCGCTGGGACGTCCAGCGGTCCCAGATTGGAAGGCAAAGTTGTCATTATCACCGGTGAGCCTGTTTTTTCCTCTATCTGTCACATCTTCGGTCTCGAGCAACCAATCTGGGAAGCGAGCCGGGTGTCAACCGACATGTATCTAACTAACTACTACGGCGACAGGCGCCAATTCTATCCTCGGAATCGGCCGTGCCAGCGCCATGCACTTTGCCGAAAACGGTGCGAAAGCCTTGTGGCTCTGCGACTACGATAGCAAATACCTCGAGACACACAAGTGCGAGATCAAATCCCTATTCCCCGCCGTCGACGTTCATGTACGCTGCTTCGATGCAGCAGACGAGACGGCCGTGAAGGCTGTCGTGGATGAAGCAATAGAGACATATAACAGGTTGGACGTCTTCTTCGCCAACGCTGGCGTCGTCGGCCCCATGGCGCCGTTTGACGGTATGGGTAAGGACGAGTTCATGAAGGTCATGGACACCAACGTCGCTAGGTTAGTCCTCTTCTCCTTTCCCGGTTCTCTATCGACAGGTGTCACTTGTCACTGTCACTGTAACAACCGGCAAAGTGATCGGGTGGTCTAGATTCATATACCATATGCTGATCCCGCTCGCAGTGTTTGGCTAGCTGCCAAATACGCAGCACCCGCCATGACGAGGACGTCAAAGGAGAAACGATCGTCCTCGGGTAGTATCATAGGCACAGCCTCGGTCGCGGGACTGCGCTCCAATGCCGGCAGCACCCCCTACTCCGCCTCCAAGGCTGCCGTAATCTCTCTCGGTCAGACCATAGCGTATCAGCTGGCCGGTACTCAAGTTAGAATGAATGTCATCTGCCCAGGTCTGATCGAGACCGGCATGACTGCCCCTACCTTTCAAGCCGCGAGGGCCCGAGGCACTGAGAAGAAGATCGGGCAGCTGAACCCACTGAAGAGGGGAGGTAACGCCGACGAAGTCGCCCGCGTCGCCCTGTTTCTGGCTAGTGACGAGGCGAGTTATGTCAACGGACAGGCATGGGCCGTTGATGGTGGGCTCAGCGCTGGACTTCCCTTCGTACCGGGGAAGATGGCCTAGGATAACCTGCCTGCCTTCACATGTTAATGTGACAACATCTATTCATCCACCGACCTGCCAACGTGATTCGACCAAGAGGAGAGAAAGGAGAATTATCCACAGCCGAACAAGGCGTGATTCCTTCCATGCATCGCGAAAATGGAACTGGCCTGCGTTATGCTTGCAGCTCACCCACATTGATTGTCTTCCGGGTTCGAAGCGCGTGCCGCGTCCCGCTTGTTCATCGTCGTCTACGCAGTCCCTCAGTATGTCCGAACCGGTGCAGCTTTCTTTCCTACTTCCTTCCTTTTCGTGCCAGTCCCTCTTTTATCATTATTATTACCAGCCCATCCATTGGCTGTAGAGCTTCGCTAGAAGAATCTCGAAGCGCCGCTGGGCTCCACGTCGTACTGCAAATTCAGGGGCACCCAAGCAAGAATGCTGCATAACAAGGACGATGGATAGGGGACGTGCTGCATGGTGGCCACGGGGTCCCCTCGCTTTGTGGATCCCATGTGCCGCTGTCGATGAGATCTACACCTGTCCGACTTCCAAAATCCTCCGCGGGCGCATAAACAACATGATAGAGAATCTTGGCCATCTGCAGGAAACGGTCCGCTTGGAAGATCACATTCTGAAACGGGGGTGCCAAGACGTGCAAACCAGCTCCAGAGGGCCCCAGATCATAGAAATAGCTGTCCTTGGCGCCAGGAAGCCGCGTAAGACTCTCCCACATTCCGATACCCTATTGCAACGACCTGCAAATTGTGGTCCGTAGCCGATGCTACATCCATCTGTGCCTCCTCCAACGCCGACGGCCTAGGTTAAGTAGGACCCTTTTCACCATCCTTGTCGGCTCAATTGACCTACCCGTTCGGGAGCCAGACCGAGACCCTCAATCTAATCTGATGTCCATCTCCTGGAAAGTACTGGGAAACACTGGGGGCAGATCTGAATAGTGGAGATGAGGGCCCCCGGACGGTAGGCTGAATGAGGAGGGTGGTATGTCATGCACCTGTCGAGCCAAAGCCAGAGCGACCCAGAAACCATATGGGATCTTGCATTGGGCTATGCGATGCACAGCGACGGCCTCGCTCGTGAGCGGTTCGCTGTCGATGCTTGGAATGCTTGGGTAGCAAGGAGAAGGCCGTGGCGTCAAGCGTCAAAGGTTATAAAAGAGTGCTCGAATCCGTCAACATCTGATCTTGCTTCTATCTCAGCACGGCACTCACTCCTTCATTCGAGTTTGTTCATTCTCTCTTTACCCGGTTCTCGTCCAGATTCGCTCGAGTCAAGATGGTCAACTTCCGCAACGTCGCCACCTCGTTGGCGTTCACCTCCATCATCGGAGCCGCAGTCGCCCACCCCGGTGAGACTTCCGAGGAGGTCAAGCGTGAGCTCGCCGCCCACAAGGTGGCCCGCACCCACGCCCGCCGTGCCCTGAACGAGTGCGCCGGCAACCCCACCACCAAGGCCCTCAAGACCCGCTCCGTTGCTCGCCGTGCTGCCGCCGCCAAGGCCCTTCAGGAGAAGCGTGGCCTCACCACCAGTATGCTGCTATCCCGCTAGCCGAGACCCAGGCCTCACCTCCTTACACTTGCTAACTCTTCGGCAGAGCTCCGATCCAAGCGTGGCCAGGATGACCTCGAGAGCTGGATGGAAGTCGACCACGACAGCTCCGACTTGGGATACGACTTGGAGACTCCCCTCGAGACCATCTTCGACGGCAACTCCACCTGCGCCCTCGTTCCTGAGGTCACCATCGGACCCTACTGGGTTGCCGGTGAGCTCATCCGAGTAAGATGCCCCACCTAGCTGACGTGGTTGTTTGCTTGCTTTGCTAAGTGCGACGATACAGTCTGACAACACCGACGATGAGCCCGGTGTTCCCCTGCACCTCGACCTGCAGTTCGTGGACATCAACACCTGCGAGCCGATCCCCTCGATGTTGATTGACATCTGGGCCTGCAACTCGACCGGTGTGTACTCCGGTGTGGCCAACGCCGGCCAAGGCGGTCTCAACGCCACCTACCTCCGTGGTATCCAAGAGACTGACGCTGATGGTGTCGTCGGTACGTGACCCTTTCTTAAAGTATTCACCTAGCGAAGACGAAATCCTGACATTTTGATACACGAAGAATTCGACACCATTTTCCCCGGTCACTACACTGGACGCACCCCTCACATCCACTTGAAGTCGACCGAGAACGCGACGATCCTGGCCAACAACACGTACCTGGACGGCAAGACCAACCACATCGGCCAGCTATTCTTCGACCAGAGCCTGATCACCGAGGTTGAGCTCCTCGAGCCCTACAGCACCAACCAGCAGCCCCTGACCCTCAACATCGAGGACGGCATCGACGCCGAGACCGCCACCTCCGAATACGACCCCTTCGTCGACTACGTCCTGCTCGGTTCTGACCTCAACGACGGCCTCATGGCCTGGCTCACCGTCTTCGTCGACACCACCGCCGACTACTCTGACAGCGCCCGCGCTGCCGCTCACTACTACGAGGGTGGCGGTGTCTCTACTGGCAACCAGGGCGGTGGCGGCGGCGGCTTCCCCGGCGGTCCCGGTGGTGGTTTCCCCGGTGGTCCCGGCGGTGGCAGGCCCTAATTTAGTCTAGGTTTCCGTGAGTCGTCATGATCGGATCCCTCGGGTTGTGTAAGGGGGGGTACATGGACTCGAGAAAAATGTTACATAAGAGAGTTGTTGCTGTTGCCATTCGTTCAGAAGGCTGTATATAGGCGTATGTTTCTATTCTTCTATATATAGCTCGATAAAATAACTGTCATTACCGGATAATAGTTTTCCTGAGATGTCATACAGACACAGTGATATGAATGTATACGATGAGATCCTTTTACGGCCGTCTCCTTTCAAGAGACTTCAATACACAACTATGAATGAGATCATGTTATTGAAGGTTACGCTACCGCCTCTGCTACACCTCACCCATTTCCCCATGTTCCGAGCTCTCAACTCATCTATCTACCCACCTACACCCTCTCTAAAACTCCCCCATCAACCTGCCAACGGGACCCCCCCCCCCCCTTTCCTCCTCCTCCTCCTCCTCCTCCCCCTTCACCTTCACCTTCACCTTCACCACCATCGCTGCCATGGGGACACCCACGCCCCCGCCCCAGCCTGCCTCATCCGCCTCTCCTTCAGCCCCTCCTTGATCCGATCCGATCCATCTCCGCCCCGCCCTTACGCCTCAGGGCCTCGGGCACGACCTCGCGGATGTGGTACCCATCCGGGTTGGTACCGGTGGCGGAGGCGAAGCGGAATCTGGAGAACTGGGGATGGAGGGAGGGGGGGCGCGGCGAGAATTAGTGTACGGAAAGGGGGTAATGTTGTAGAGGATGAGGGTGGAAGGAAGCATGGTTAGGGGAAATCGAGCGAAAATTCGGGACGAGTTTTCAAAGTCAACAAAAGAGCTCCCGAAATCATTCATCCCCCTGAGAGAAGGGAATATCGTTGCCCCGAACACAAAGTAAATGCCCCAAGGAGGAAAGGAAAAGGAAAAGGATGGAGAGGGATTGCAGAGGAAGGTAAACAAAACATACAGATGGATGGCCGAGGCAAGTGCGCGTGTCTGAATGAGGAACGACCGGACGGGGAGATATGTGGTGATAGTGAGTCTGTGGATGCGATTCGGTTCTTCGATGCTGTGTTTTTGGACAGAAGAAGCATTAGCTTGTTACTTGTTTGTTTGTTTGTTATTTGTTTTGTTATGTACACCTCTTAGAAGCAACCAAGACCAATACCAACAGCTCCTCCTCTCTAAGCAAGACGGATGGACGAGGAAGAGGGGTGAAAGAGGGGGGAAAAGGGAGGCGACATCAAAAGGGGGGGGGGGTTGAGATGATTGATCCCAAAGAGGAGATAGATAGCCTAGTCATCTAGAAAGGCATGAAAGATCCATGGTGATTATGCAAGGCAAACGTACCCTCATCGCCATCCTCAACCGGTCCTCCAGCACGGCGCTCACGACCTTCCTCACGAAGGGCCGCCACCGCCACGCCGTTCGGCGTGTTGAACAGCAGGTTGTCGAGCGTGCCCGCGTCCAGCCTCTCCTATCGTTCGACGCCACGGGCACCATGCGGTTCTCCTCGTAGACGCGACTCCAGCGATCCAGGGCGTCCATCCATCCAGGCCAGTCCTCCCTTGCTGTATTTTTCTTTTTCCCTTCCTCTTCCTCCTTCTTCTTCTTATCCTCCTCCTCCTCCTTTTTCTTCAGCTTGCTCATCGGCGTCCCCTACATCAACATCATCATAATACGGCCGCAGCAACCCCTCGTAAGGGATCCCCATAGCGCCTCCCATGTGTCGCGCCAGAAGACGCCGAGGGGCACAACGCTCGAGGTTCGGTCAGGGCGCGCGCCAGTCGAAGCAGGGCGGTCCAGCGCGTGCGGGCTCGAGCGCGAAACAGCGAGAGAGCGTGTACAGCAGCATGTCGGCGTCGGAGATCTTGCCCGCGCGCGCCGGTACCCGGTCTTGCAGGTAAGTAGTTCATGCGCGCGATGCCGTCGAAGCTTGCGCTCCGCATCCGGCCCGTTGAGGACGAACTCGGACATCAGGACGCCCGTGTCCGTGGTGCGCTTCGAGGCCGTGGCGGTGCTGGAGAGCTGGCCCGTGGCTACGAGGAGCTGGGATATGCTGGGGATGCCGTAGATTTTTTTTTTTTCCTTATTCATTTTTGCGTATGTACGTACGTATTAGTCGTGGTGTTTTTATTCTTCTTCCTTGTTCACCATTTCTCCTCCCTTCTCACCCCCCCTCCATTCATGTGTAAGACATGAGAAACTAAATCGATATGAAAAGCAAGGCGTTAAATAGGATAAGGGGTGGGACAAACCAACCTTGAATAGCGCAAAGAATACCGAGATGGAGAACATGCTGGGGAACTCGAGCTCCCAAGTTTCGCCCAGGTCCACAGCGCCAGCTTTTCTCAGTCAGTCAGTCAGCATTCCATCAAGAAAGCCCAAAACACTTCATATCACTGTAGTCCGAAGGTTAAGATATTGGAACGCTCATATTAAAATTTCCTATGATCATCATAACCAATAACTTAGCGCTATACCAGCAGCCGAAAAATCCGAGCAAGAGAGAGAGAGATAGGGAAAAAAGGGAAAGGAAAAGAAAAAGGAACATGACCAAAAAAAAAAAAAAAAGCGTTGCTAAGATACACTGGTCCCGAGACCATCTCTGGAGGAAAACATCTAGGTATACTGTACTCGTGATACTGAAAAAAGTAAGGAAAATCCGTGGTGTACTACTGGGAAGATAAAAAAACAAGGAAAAGCCCCGGAAGCAACACGCCCGCCGTATCCCTACTCATTTGAATTTTCTTTCGTCGGGAGGATCCCGTGTGAATGAAATGCCGCGGTTTGTCTGGTGATGTTGTTACAGGATTAGATGAAATTAACGTTCCCCCAGATCGCAGATCTTTCGCGTGTTCCTTTCCTCTCTTTGGTAATCCCCGGGGTCGATTAGTCGTTTGCCGTTCTTGTCTTCATATGTGTCCTGAACTTCTTTTCTCTTTCTCTCATGTGTATGTGTGTGAGGGTGTGTTTTGCGTTTACGACCTCTTCTCTCAACCGAGCAGTCCTCCCTCGGCCCCTGTCCCGCAGGTGATCTCCACCAGGCTCCGCGCCTCCGCCTTGAGCATCTCCCTCAAGATGCAGAAGTTCAGCGTCCCGACGGGCGGGTAGACCCGGCTCCGCGGCGGCTCCGCCTGCCCTCGCTCCAGCATCTCGTGGTCGACCATGAACCGGTGGAGGTCGGCGCGCAGCGACGGCGACATGAGGGGGGAGTGGTAGAGCGTGCTCAGGCCCTGGATCTGCATGTCGCGGACGTGACCCTCGCCCTTGCTGCTGTCGTGGAAGTGCGGGTTCCGAGACTCGATCTGGAGGATTTGGACCTTCCGGTCGGCGCTACGTTCGTTCTCGAAGGCGGGCCTCTGCTGGAGTCGGCGCGGTTGGCGATGACGACTTTGCTGCTGTTCCTCCTCGTCATCGGAGGACTCGGGAGGGGATGCAGAAGCATCAAGTGGAAGCGCGACGCCGAACTGTTCCCACACGTCGATGAAATGGAATGGCTCGATCGCGTAACCCGAGGCTAGCCGCAGTTTGAGACCCAAATCCATGCTCATCGCGTGCTCACCCGCATTGCCGGTGGTGATGAGACCCTCGGGTACGGGAGGCCCGGCTATCTGGCTTCCACGACCCCTTGCGCCGGCCCCTGTCAGACTTTCTTCGTCTCCGGCTAGCTCCTGCATGAGACGGTTCAGCCACTCGTTGAGCACGCGCGAGCTCCGGCCTTTCTTGTCCAGACAAAGCTCCCCGTCCCGCCACTTGGGCTTCGATCCCCAAAGGATTCTCACCATCGCATCAGCACCTGCGGCCGGCTGATCCAAGGGCGACGCGTACTGCGGCCGAGAGCTGGCGTGGTGGAGTCCTGCTGCGTACACCTTGCAGTACTCGTGTACAGAGCCCGGGACGTAGTTGTCAGCGTCGACGTACCCGATATACTTCTTGCCGGTAAGCGCCGC
This sequence comes from Xylariomycetidae sp. FL2044, assembly GCA_022376275.1. Lineage (NCBI taxonomy): Eukaryota > Fungi > Ascomycota > Sordariomycetes > Xylariomycetidae sp. FL2044. The sequence continues at coordinate 556,204 of JAJNOH010000022.1, forward strand.
GAGTGCCATGCCGATGATCATCGCCTCGCCTTTGCCCTTGCGGATCTTGCCGTTTCCGGGCGACCGGTAATCGTCGTCGACTAGTTCCGGCATGCCCGCGGCGCGGAATGCGCGGGCCACGCCGAGGTCCTGCTGATGTACCGCGATGGCCGGTCGATGAGCATCCTCACAGAACCGCTGGAGGCGCGCGAGCTCTTCTTCATACCCATCGAAAGTGGGAGTGGGAGTCTGGACAGTGCTGTTGGCCACAGAGGTGCGGCGCTGTGATTTGCGCTGTGCGCGGCTGCTGTTGGAGACGAGGATGATGAGGCAGTCGTGCGGTATGCCGCTAAGCACGCCCTCGATGATATTGGGGTTCTCGTTCATGCAAGGGACCACGATAGCTAACTGCGCCTCCACGGCTGCTAGCGCCTCTGGGGAAACGACTACATCGCTTGCTTTGCTATTGCCTGTCCGTCGGTGGCGAAAGTGACCCGAATCGAGTTCGAGCACTTGGAGCGTCTCCCGTATCTCAACATTGCCAAGATGCTGAAACCTCGGATGCACGCCAAGTCTCATCGTGGTCTCGAGCAACTGCGAGAATGTGTGGGTGTCGTGCAGTGGTGTAAGCTGTGTTGAACTTGGTTTAATCTGATTTAAAATATGCTGCGAGGAGGAAAAACTGTGAGTACTTCAGTCACAATCAAGTCTGGGCGGCTGGCTGAACGACTCCTTATGTACTGCGCAGAATATCGAGTTCTTTGAGTACAATTTCTCGAAGTGTTGGTACCCAGAGGCGTAGATAGTTGGTGAGACTCCCGTTTTCTTTTGTTTTTCGTTTCCAACTTATTCAGTGTTGGTATCCAGAGGCGTAGATAGTTGGTGAGACTCCCGTTTTCTTTTGTTTTTCGTTTCCAGCTGATTCAGTGTTGGTCCAAAGTGTTGTAGATAGAGGCGCAAGACTCCCGGACTTCGCCTAAGTTCGCTCAAGTTTGATTGATAGGTTTGAAGGTTGGTTCGCGAGAAACATAACCAACAAGTGTCGGCAAAAAGCTTCATATATGTCCATGATCGTCACCGTACTTCCGTCGCCCGTCCGGCACAGTAGGACGTTAGGGTTCTCCGGGTATCGCAAGGATGAATGATCCACAGCTAACCAATAGCCTTGGTGTGTAGGCATTTTCGAGTACTGTAGAGGACTTGATTCAGCCATCTCTCACGATGCTCCTGAGTCATTGGGGGTTATCCTTTCGCCAAGCTCGGATATGATGTTTTCGGTCAAGCAGAATCAGACGCGTCTCCATCCTGCACTAATACGGCCGAGGGCCGTTGAAGGGCCGTCGCAGCAAGGCTCATCAGTCAGATACTGAGCGCCCGGAGGGACATGATGGCCTCACGACGGCGGGGTGATGAAGAAGGAAATTCTGGTAGGTGATTGGCCGTCGCCCCGTATCTATTCATAGCCAGCAAATGATACAGGGGATTCGGTCTCGTACGCGCCATAAGGAAAACGGCAGAGGAGGCTTACGAGGGAATGAAGGTATCGTTCCACGTGCTGGGTCCGCGTATAAGGCTGATACAAATGGCTAGTAGGGCTGTGCAACACATACGATAAGCACACACACATGAGCCGCATTTCCTCGTGGTCGAGGTCGGACAGGTAGAGCTGAGACGATGATTGGAACAGGCCAAGCTGAAGATGTGACAGGGGTGCCACCTAGGAGTCAGATTGAGGTGACTCGAGGCGGAAAATGTATTCCAGGTGAATTTTGTTTTGTTCAGATTTGTTATCTCGTAATTTCGTACAACATTTTCTATCCGAGTACAACGGTAGAAGCTAGTCGCTTCTCGCAGCTGGTGTCCTAGGTCGAGTACCTCCACGATGTGCTGCGACGCCCTGCCATGGTCCTCCCAAACCATCTATGTCATGCTGTTCCCTGGGCGGTCCATCTCTTCGCGTACGGGCTTGCCCGAGATGCCCTTCTCTCCGGGCACATTGGTGCTCCCGCTGTCGATGCCGACATTAGTCAGGCCGGAGTCAGAGGCGACGGGTGCTTCGCCTGGGGCGTGGCCTTCCTTGTGTGCGGGGGCGTTATCAGCGCCAAGTCCCTGAGCTGTGTGGCTGTTGTCAGCAATGGTCGCTCCTCTGGCGCGCGAAGGACGCGGCACGGCGGAAAGGTTTAGCGGTGCTGTTTCTTGTTACCTTGAGCTTGCTTCTTGACGAATTTCTCGCTTGCGGCGTTGTTCTGCCCGGGGGTCTTTGATGGTGCCATTTTTAGATACGGTTGGACTGTGGGTAGTACTTTAGTGGATGACAGGTTGGTCCTTGGTCCTGCGATTCTCGTATCGGTGTGAGAGGGAGTATTCTATGTAGGTGTGATTCACGTAAGCCGTCAGACAGAGAGACAAATAGACAGACAGAAGATGAGTGAGAAGGTGTGAGAGGAGTTTGGGATGGAGCTGACTGGAAGTCAATTCGATTTTCAACCTGCTGTAATAAATGTTGACTCAGTACTCCGTACCTTCCTAGGAAACTAGGTATCCTGGAGGTGAAGGTGAAGGACATTACGTCAATGTTGCATTTGACAGGTCGTTGATGTCATAACTGCCAGGGGCCGTTACAAGCCAGGAAGATCGCTGTAATTACTGATGCGGCTCATCCCGATCGCCGATACGTACCTACCGTAGGTACCAACTGCACCAACACCAAGGTGAGGTTGCTTTAACGGACCTAATTCTCCTGTCCAGTACCTGCTTCCATACCTAAAGTACATAAGTACGTATCTACATAGGTACTTACCTCATAAGTATGCATGCGCGTGTCAACAATTTCAATACCAACATCTATCATACAAACCCAACCAGAAAGTACTGAATCTACTCACTTCTACAGTTTCGAGGGGACTAGGATGCCTCCTGCGATTATTTTCAACGTGACATGTAAAAAGAAATCATAGGTAGTCACCTTCGTCGTCGACTCCGAGTCATCACCATGAATGATCGACCACGTTTCCAAAGGGCTCCAAGTAATAAGGCCCCCGGCTGATGTTGTTGTTGTTATTACTGACGGACAGACAGGCACAGCCCTACCCGGCGCCAGGGTTGGCTATTACAGAACCCCGACCTCATGGTCTTCATGCAGGCAAGCGACCATGCCATGTGGCTTTCCGGCCAGCTGGGTATGGGGGCTGGAACAACATCCATAGATGTTAACGTTAACAAGCACTCCCACTCTCGGCAATTATCACCTGATCAAGTTCACAGCTGAAAGTTGTCTGGTGAGGCACCCACGGCCTTGACTAAGCGACAGACACCGTATTTCCCAGGTACCTGATCATCATCATCTCTCTCTGTCTTTCTCTTCCTCGCTCGCTCGATTAGCGTATATCCCCCTTCTCCTCGATCATATCGCGAGATGATGAATACGGCCGTGCTTGGCATATTTGATTTGGAATACTTACCCAAAGTATGTATTTTTTTTCTTATACGTAGGGGTTCTCAGCTCATCCGATACTACGAGATATGGTCATCGGATTGCATACTTCCATGAGGAACTCCGCGGACGGGAACACCGACGAGAAACGGGACTCTGGACGGGGGGATTTCTAAAGATACGCACTCATATCACATGATCAACCAAATAGGCAACTGAGGCTTAAAATATTCCCCCAATACGCGACCATACATGAAGTCACGCGGGAAGGGGAGGGGGGAGAAAACCGTATGCGTTATTCAGTCCCATCGAACCACTCCCCTTCCACCCTTTATACACACACACACCCATCTCCCTTTCCCCCCAACGACATTCAGCCCTATGGACCAGGATCTCCTTCACCTACCGAACTCAACAATCGTCTTCCTCTGGATCAAGTAATCCTGAACCAAACCACCGAACTATTTTCGGAAGCCTTCTTAATGAACGCAGTGCACGCACGTCATTATCAAGCAGTGTGCACCTAATCAAGTCTTACAACTACCTACCTACTAAACTAAGTATATAAGCAGGCCGTCCATGAGAAATCAACCCAGTACTTTCTCTCCCCTTCTCTCTCTCTCTCTCTCTCCCTCTCCCTCCCCACGGCCCCCACGTCGTCGTCTTCGTCTGAAATGGCGAAATAAAGACCAACATCCGAGTGATCATCATCATCATCATCATCAAGTCAGTCTCAGTTAACTTAGTAAGTAAAAGTAGGGAACAGAACATACATGAATGATATATAGGTATGTATATATGTGTGTGTGTGTGTGTGTGTGCGTAATCAGTCAGCTACTGTAGTAGGTAAGTATCTACATAACATCCATCCCTCCATCCACACCACACCACATTACACTACACCACACCATCTCACACATATTATATTCGAGGTATTTTCTTTCTTATTTCTCATCTCACCCCCCCCCCCTTTTTCTTTTTTCCCATTATATACCATTTCGCTTCGTTACATTACCCACTCGCGCGTGCGCATGCGCATGTTGACCACGTTATGTGTATATCTATATGGTAAAAAATAAATAAAGAAAAAAGCCCCATGCAGAATGAACAAAAGGGGGGAAACAAAAATAAATGAGAGAGAGAAATTTTGAAAATAAAAAAAAAGTTATTTTTAGGGATTGAACCCAGCCAGATGTATATATATATTATATAAACCCAACCTCCCCCCTTCTCCCCCTCCCCCTTTCCCCCCCTTATGAACCTTTGCCCTTCCTATTTCCCATTTCCCATTTCCATTCCCATCCCATCCCTCCCTTTCTCCTTCTCTTTTCATTAAAAAAAATTTGTCCTGACTATTGCCTCCCTCCCTCCCTACGGATTGGAAAACGCCTCCGTCATGATTTGGGAACATAACATGGAAAGAAAAAAAAAATTGAAAAATTAAAACAATAAAAATTGAATATGCCGCACTGGCCTCCTTTCGTCAAAAAGAACGCCCGACTCCTTATTCATCATTCCCGTACACCCATCCCGTGCCATACAGCGCTCTGCTCAGTGGGGTATACGAAACTAACAGCTTTTCTTTTAAAAAACAGAAGAAAACAACTCATAAACGGACCCGGGTCGTGATTTATCATCCTGTCGATCTGGTTGGACTGTACCAGGTCGAACACCTTCGTCTCCATCTTCCCCTTCACCTTCTCCATCGCCTTCTTCTTTCTCCCACTCCTCCCCTTCGCACCTTTTCCTTTTCCTTTTCCTTTTCACGGCAGCGCAAACCCCCTACAGCCGTCGAACCCCCCCCCCCCCCCCCCCCCCCCCCCCCCCCCCGAGTCAAATCCGTCCCCCATTTGTAGACACCCCCTGGACCAACTGCAGTAGGGGCAACGGCACCAGTAGCATACGTCTCAGATCGTCATTCGAGTATCAATGCTGTTATTTTTGATCTCAGCTCGCGACCGTCAAGCTTATACATAGTACGATGCTCGACTATAATTCCTTATATAGAAAGAAAGTCTGGCAAGCATGAACGATGGAAAGTGGGAGCGCATTATCATGACATGTTGGAGTCGCCAGGGTACAAACCAAGCACGTCGTTGGGGAAGTACTCGCCGAACCAGCTCATCATCTCGGCCGACTCGAAGCTGGTGAGGTGCTGGCCGATGTCGGTCTCGTTGTCGTACGTGAGCAGGTGCAGGTTCCCGCCCGTGGGGCCGAACGAGTAGCCGCTCGACGCCATGCCACTGCCGCTCTGGGCGAAGTTGGACGGTCCGCCGTCCGACGAGTACGCCGTGCCGTTACCCGATGTCGGATGGCTGCCGGTCCCGACCGTCTGACTCTGCGAGCTGGCCGGCGAGGCGCCCGTGGGATACCCCGACGGGTCGTAGCCGGAAGACTGCTGGGACGAAGGCGTATACGACGTCGAAGTCACGCCCATGGACCCCGGTGCCGACATGGTCATGTTCAGAGCACCGTCCGGGGTCGTGGGCGTCTTGCCGGACTCGTCCGAAGACATGCCCTCGTATCGGAGCAGCGATTTGCCCTGAGTGGATGAGCTCGAAACCCTCCGCGAGGGGTTGACAGAGTGACGAAGTGCCGATGTGTTCGGTTGCGGGTACGCCGGCGGAAACATCGATGTCGTGTCCGGAAGACTCTGGCGGATCGGATCGTATATCATGTTTCCTGGAGGAGTTGGCGCCGACACAGGCGCAACAGTTGCTGATGTTGGTGGTTGGGTATGATGATGATGGTTATGGTGATTGTGGTGATGGGCAGACAGGTGATTTGGCGGTATCGGTAGACTACCGTTGATAGGATTCTGGAACAGGAGGGTTAGACTAGAGTTCGGCGAATTGGTCGTCCCCGTCAAGGACCAGGCCAATGGAGGACCATTGTCCGGCATGGGAGAAGCTGGATACTCCAGTTGCTTGGCAAAACGATGTAAGGCGCTCTCCTGACGCGATCGTTTCGCACTCTCGTACTCTTCGGTGGTGAAAGTCTCACAATCTTGTTGACCTTCAGATCTCTGGTCTAGGACTGTGAGGATGTATCGAACGCCGCCCCAATATTCATACATCTGTTTGAGTGCCTTGTAGCACAATTGGTAGTTCTGGCTCGCCGCGGAAGCCAGCAGTAAGTGTCTTGACGATGCGCTCGCGTCCATTCCAAAATTGGCGTGTCTGAACCCGTGATTCTTGGGTTCGGGCGGAGGGGTCGCATCTCTGGATACCGGCTGAGATGCGGCGCTCTTGGATTCCAGAAGGAACGCACAAGCCGCGATGAAAATCGGTTGTGATGTGAATGGATTGCCAATAAAGCACTTAGGATCGAGCAATTCGGCAAAGGCGAGAATGTCGGCAATGGTTTTGGCACTTGACATGGATAACTCTCTACTATGTGCCTTCAGCTGATTCTTGCGGTCAACTGCACCCTCTCTTGTGAATATCGTGGGTTGATGAAGGACGATGATAAGGGCATGAAACCAGAAGTGTAATAATATGAAGGTCGTCCCCTGTCCGTTCTTGACGTGTGCCTGGAAGTTATTCGCATCGAATCGCAGTCGTAATTCCATCTTCTGGTGTAGTTTCGTGAGTTCAACTTCCATGTGGGCGAGCTTGTTCAACTTATCCTTGGAGAGATCCTTAGGGCTCTTGATATGGTTGAGGACGTCTGACACTCGACCGTAGAGGTGTATGATTTGGATGAGTGACGATAGCGGATCGGGCCAACCCGAGAGAGGGTCGACTGAAGATCTAGGAAGCTCCAGCTCAAAGTCGTCGTCCTTGAGCGTGACCGGCCGACCGGTACCAGAGGATATGACACGATCTAGGAAGAAAACTGCCCAGAACGTGTCGATACGCTCTTGCTCGACCTCCTTCTGCTCCTGGGGACTAGGCGTGTCTTCGTCAGACGGAGGCGGCATGATGAACTCGTCGCTCACGCGCCTCCCGTACTCGCGATTGTACCACGGGTCCTTCGGGCCTCGATACTTGACACCGTCCTCTTTAGAGAGCCCCAAGTCCACGGCCATGCGGATGGCTATACCCAGATACATCCACAGCGCGCTGTCCTGATCGGCGCCGAAGCCATCGTAGGCCATCAGCAGACACGCCTGCACGGCGGCGACCGACGGGCACGGAAAGGTCTCGACCGTAGCAGCCCTCGCGCGCTGAGCATAGAGACGGCCAAATTCGGATTTTATCAACTTTCCCTCGTTCCATTTCTCGAACACAGGTAACTCGGAGAAGCGAGCGGCCAGGGCACATACCGCATCTACAAGGATCGGTTCGGCACGCTTTTCGTGGACCATGGTCGTGAACTTTTCGCGTCGAAGAAACGCGAAGTTGCTGCCGAGGCGTACAAAGAAAGTCTCAACCAGGTCCTTGATCAGAGCATGTACGGGCCCCGTATCGCTAGGGTCGTAGAATGGTGGTTCTTCCACATGGAACAGCTCGGGATCCGGCTGTAAATTGTTCATCATACCAGCATGCAGGGAGCCCGAGCTGGGCGACGTAGCCGACATGGAACTCCTTCTCCGATCTTGAACCTTGACTACCATTTGCTTGAAGCCGGGCACTATCGCGGTGGGGCCGAAGTAACGGAAATAGGGGACGCGGTGGCTCTCGTTGTGATGTTGGGTCGGGGATCGGCTGGGAGGACTCTCGCCGTCGTCGGTCGAGAAGGATGGGTGTCGAGCACTCGTGGGACGGGTCACGTTCTCGGCTCGCGGCGTCGGTTGCGACTGTTGCTCGTCCCAGTCCATAGTCTCCGACTTGAGTTGCATGGCTGGCGTGCAGTAGTCCTGATTCGTCGACTCGGACATGCGGCGAGACATTGGGGCTTCGTCGCCTGTCTCCGTTATCTTGATACCATTCTTGCTGCTTATCGACTGTCGCCGATCCATATCGGGTTCGTCGTCGAGATAATCGCCTTCGTCGGGGTCGGGTCGGGCCCCATGCGTCCCACCGCTCTCCTTCTTCCGCTCGACAGCATCCGAGTATCCCAAACAGACGTGTCCGTTCTTAGTGCATGTGGAACAGGTAGGCTGTTCGCCGGCGCAACGTGTCTTACGTCTACGACAGGTCAGGCACGCGGCGGTAATCCTCCGCCGCTTGGTGGGTGGCTGGCCCTGGTTGTTGACGAATCGAATCTGTTTCGGGGTCGGGAGCACCTCGGGGCTGTTGTTGACGAGGGTGGCCATCGTCAACAGACCTAGGCCTCAGGGGGGAGGGAGGAGGAGAGGAAGACGGGGAGGTTGTTCAGGTGGTTATCGAAAGGTCGGGAATCATCAGCAATTCTGCCCAAACCTCATGGCGATGTGATCCATCGAGTCTGGGGTCGCCTCTCTTTTTTTGTGGGCTCATCCGTCAGACTGTGGGGATGGGGATGTCCCCTATTTTACCCAGGTAGCTAGCGAAGCCTTATCGAGCTTAGGAGAGCCCGGCGTGGTGTAATCTCGCAGCTCGCAGCTTGTCTAGTGCGTGTAGGGGTGGATATACCTAGGCAGGTGGCAGGTTTATGTTTCAAGTGTGTGGTAGTCTGTCGCCGACGTACTGAGTTAGAACTTTCCCCGATAGTCTGGGTATCTATCGTGCGACGTGGTGGTGAGGTGGTGGTGGTGGCGAACTAAGTTATTAGCCACAGCTTCAAGTCTCTCTACCTAATAATTATTCAGATAGGCAGATTAGATTGTAGTCTCAATGACTAGTCTCAGTGACCGGTGGTCTACGCCTGAGGTGAGATCATCTCGAATCCTGCTCAATAGGGCGGGATTGCGGGGAAGTCCTGCTTTCGGGGCGACAAATGTGCCTGAAGGTTGTCTCTGAGTAAGACGTGGCGATCTTTCTCGTGTTCCGTAACACCGCTGTCACGGGTGGGTGCCCAGGCGTTGAGCGAGAAGCGAGATAGACGAGGTCGGGGTGAATGATAGAGTAATAAGAGGGTGGGTGAGTGAGTGAGTGAGTGAGTGTATTGAGGGTGTTTAGCTGAGCGGACGTAAGCAGGCCGGGAGTTTCGGGGGGTGATTTGAATTGTGCGATATGCGCTGAAGAAAGCGCAAAGCAGCCAGCACCAGCACCAGCACCAGTCGCCAGTATCCCTAGCTGTCCGAAGTACGAAGTACGGAGTAACCTTAAGGTCAGTGCAACAAATATGGCGCTCTATTAGTACAGTACAGGTTCATCTCCGTCGCTAATAATAAGACTACCGACACCGCTTGGATGGAACCACAGTGTCGGACCCGGGGAATGCGGGATAGAAAGGGAAAAGGGAAGATGATGGAAGGAAGCAAGCAAGGTGCTGAGAAGGAATGGAAGAATACCCTTCCAAGGTTATTCCTTTCCGTGACGATGGTGATGATGATGATGATGATGACGACGATGATGTCTGCGATAGACTTCAGCATGGAAGACTTGGCAGCACTACCCGACGGGGTGTAGAAATACTAGGTAGTACGAAGTAGGTTCAGGGGATTAGACCACCGGGAAGAGAGTCGCACGGGGGGTTTAATGTTGACCCGTGAGTGGAGGGGCTAGGTATGCTGCAACAATCTATTACCGTTGCCATTGCCCAAGACGTGAGGATGTGCAGTATTAGTGTTTGGTATCAACGAATGAATCGACGGCTCAACACGGGAACTACTCCAGGTACATAAGTATGTACTCTCTCTCTATCTCTCTCTCTCCAGTCTCTCTAAAACAACTTTGCTACCAACTAGGTATAGTTCGTGAATCCGTTTCTACGAAACACCTAGCGAGCCAAACAAGGGCAAGTTTAATCTAGTGCTTCCCCCAGACGGAAATAATAAGCCCTTCAGGGATTGGACACAGGAGGGCGGAAGGAGGAAGAACAAGCGATGAGGAGCATATCGGCCGGACTACTCAAGGATTAGTTAGGACTTAACCTAGGACTAGTATTGGAGGAAAAGTCAATTCGTCCCAAAGTGGTGGTATAAACCCGATGATAGCAGAGTGTGTCTTATTATTTGTAGGTACCTGACATACAGAAGGTGAGTCCTGAATGCCTTCATCGATGGTGAAATTCAGGTTTCACATGACGGGTTCAAAAATAAAGAATAAAATGGAATAAAGTACCCATTTCATAAAAAACAATATTGGAACTTGATCAGTGATAATAACAACCCCTTTCATCATCTTCTTGATTACTCCGTGTCCAGTTGATGATGGCCGTGGCCTTCTCCCAGTTTGCTGGGCGGACTGGGGTGACATCGGCCAGCTTCGGTTAAGTATGGGATTTCACCGCATCACCTCCTAGTTAACTATCCACTCAATCACGATCCTGGTGGTGATAAATAGGCAAACTTTTTTTCCTCATCCTCTTTTCCAAGGTCTCGGATATCCAACCAGTTATCGAGTAAAATAAACACCATGATAGATACCTAGGTACTTAGTTTGGTCGTAGATACTTGGTACTTCGTATGCTAATGCATCTTGCCCCCTCATCATCCAAATCCCCATCTCATTCCCATCACACGGCAAATCGATTACCTACATGTACACCGACCTCAAACAATACTTGATGAGAGAAATATATATTAAAAAAAAAAGTAATAGGCAGTAGTCATAAGCTGGCAAAAGAAGAAGGTCGGACATTATCATTACGAATGAGATCGAGTGTCACTGAAATTCCCATCTCGCATCTGTCACTTGTCATTCATCATCTTCCCGAATATAACAAGAGGGGGGGGTCGGGGTCGCCCCAGCAGCCGGGATGGTGGCGGGAACTTCTTGTTAGTAAGTTAAGTAAAAGAACGGTGCCAGGCCACCGGATACAGTGACCAAAACCAGGTGCCAGGACTACCCCTCCAGCGAAGTTTCGGTCACAAGCCGCAGGAACCGGTCGAGGTGTATTCATGTCGCAAAGCTAGATACGATACACAATTTTAGGAGATATACTGATTGATTTACTTTGTAATGCTATGTAGGCTTGACCGAGTCTTAAAGTACTCCTTTTTCTTCCTCTCCCCCTTTCTCTCCTTTCCTATCCTCTACTTATCGCACAAGTTCTTCTGTCATGTAAAACATCCAGTTTTTTTTTTTAGTTTTTTTTTTCTTTTTTCATCCTACGGCTCACTCATCCCAGCATCAATCTCGGAAACAGTAAGTAAGTACCTAGAGTAGGTAGCGTTATTTGTTTCAAGAATAGCCTAAAGAACTTGCACTTGACATCTATTGGCCCGGATCCTGTGCGTACAGGTTAGCAAACAGACACACCCGTGGTTTTATACCCATGTAACAACCTAGGTACCTGCTAAGAGATGCCTACCTACCTAGGCACCTACCTATGTAGGTACTTGTGGTAATTATGTATGGAGTGAGTAAATAAGGCCACAGCGGTTCGGTGTGTAATTTTTTTCTTTTTGTTTTAACAAAGTACATGTAGCCAAGGTGTTTCGGTCAGATCGCACGCAGTCTTTCTTGTTGCTAGCAGATCTGGCCCAGCTACGATAACCTAAGGCTGAGTACCTACGAGATATATGTACGAGAGCCAGTGGTCGTCATGCTGACCCTGACCCTGACCGTGACCGATGCGCTGACGAGGTTCTGATGCGCTAATATTCATACCTTTTTTTTCTTCTACCATAAATTGGAAACCGGTCACTCTTCGTGCCGCTCAGCCGTTTCCTTCGAAAACTTCATGAAGGGGTATCATCTTCGTCTTCCCGATCCTTACCAAGCTAAAGTAGCTTTGAGCCGATGCCAGCGGCACGGAGTCGCTGACATGGACACCGACAGTTTGGACAGCAGTGAAAAATACCAATCGCATTGCTGATTGAAAGCTGCCGTCGTCCCCCACTAATGCCTCCGAGGCTCCCGATGCCTTCTGGCCGTTCGCAGGATGTCATCATTCTTTAACCGAAGACGACATTGATGCCCATTTCGAGGCTCACTTTCCTCCAGAGGTCAGACGCTTTCTCTTCCTCGCAGGCAGCCCTCATCATGTCTAGTCTCTTCCAGACCTCCCGGACGACTCTCCAGGCCTGCTCGATGTTCGTCATCCCCTGCCGCATATCAATCTCGACGAAGGCCTTCTCGGCGAGCCCCCGATCCTCCATGCTCAAAGCCTCGCATGCCGAGACGAACAGTGGCCAGAGCAAGGCACCCATCGGTCCCCGGTGGGCGACAGTCTCGACACAGTGGAACAGCGCCAGGTGTGCGTGTTTCTGCACGAGCTCGTGGCTCGGCTTGTGCTCGTAGATGGTGCGGTATAGGTAAACAAAGGCGCTGTGGCGATAGGCCAGTGCGTTGTGTAGAATGGATTGCAGCCTCGACTTCTCGACCACCGCTTCCCCCATGGCGCCATGAAGCACCCCGTCTTTACTAGTCACGTTTGGCGGGAGGCAGGGCTCCCATTGCGCCAGTGCGCTCTCGATGACCTGAGATGTGCTCTCGAATTCGGTGCGCAGCACGGCGACCTTGGATGTCTGTTTGGCCCCGGTGGCCTTCTCGAGCTCGCACTTCAATGACAGGAGGTTTGATAGACGGTGCATGATAGGCCATAACGTCGTGGACATGCCAAGTAATGTGTCCACGTTGCTCAACGGTGACGTGGCCGAGGCGTCCATCGGAGGGAAGGGGAGTAGACACCCAGCCGCCGGGGCCGTGGAGAAGGGGGCTGTCCCTAGAGATAGTGCGGTAATTACATCGTAAAACCGAAACGCCTGAAACAAGTCAGCTGAAATTAGTACCGCATGGGATTACTCTTGTTATAACGTACGCGCTCGAGAAATAGGCCAGCTGGGCTAGACATCTGAGACGAGCACATGATAGTCAATGCCCCTTTGAGGTGCCCATCTACAATGTTGGTACGGCCGCGCTGAACCAGCTGATGGCATCATTAGTAGGCGCATTGACCGACAAGACATTACATGTCACTCACGACTTCATAGTACACCAGGAGCATGATGGCAGCCAGTACTTCGGTCTTGTCCACCTTGCCCCCCATCTCGATGAGTCTGGCCAGCCCCTGAATGGCTTGGTTATGGAAGTGTATGGACTTCTCCACGTTTTCAACCCCGCGGTACTCCAAGTGTGCGCTCGCCAGTGCCCATATCGCGTTCATGACGGGCAGACTCTGGTAGGACAGCGGGAGTACTAACTGCTGAAACGGGTTCCCAGACTCCTCCCGAAATACGATCAGGTGCGACAAGACGTTGCAGAAATGGTCTACCAGCCCCCGTCGGTTCGGCCGGTCTGAAAACTCTGAGAACGTCGGTAGGATGAAGTCGAGAGTGGGCGACCTGGCGGGATAGGGCGCGATCATGGCCAGGTCTGGCTGTCGGGATTGCGTTGGAGTCGCCAAGCTGAAGCTCGATCTTCCCCGGATGACGTCTCCCGGTCGATCCTCATTGATCTCGTCGTGGCTCTCGAGGGTCACAGGGCTGGTAGGGGACGGTAGAAGCTCATCACTGCTGAGCGGGAAGTTGATGAGCGATGCGGTATCCTGTCTACTTTCCACTGGACTGATCAATTCATCTTCGCAACCGTCGTCGGATACGTCCCATCGTCGATAATCTAACGTTTCGCTCGCGTCTAATGATGAGAGCTCGTGTGTTGTAGATCCAGAATGTGAGTCTCTCTTCTTGCGTTGGCGGGGTTTGGCTACTTCGTAAATGCATTCAGCACCAGGGCGCTCTAAACAACGCCCGCATCGAGGCCGCTGTTCGTCGCATTTCTTCTTCTGTCGGATGCGTTAGAGTTCATTCCATTATCCCGTAACAAGGTACTCGAGCGGTGTGAAATTGATGTCGTACTTTTTCTTTGCTGTGCTGGCGTCAGGAAACCAAATTTCGAACTGGACCATGAAAATAATCGGACGGAGGAGGAGGAGGAGCATCACGTACCAAAAAGTGCAACCTATATGAACCCGAGTCTCGCTGATCAGCTATAAGTCCAAGGCGACACGGGAGGCTTCATAGCCAAAAAGGAGCCAACGAAAAGGGGTGCCGTGTTGAGGAGTACATGATATCAAGGCGTGGCGGGATCGCAACTGACCTGCTCGTGATCGTCTTTTTGGGACTTTGGGCGGTGCGAGTCTAGTGTACAGCAACATCTTGCCAGCTCAAGCTCGAGGAGATAAGCATCTTTGAGATCAAAAGGACATGTTCCGAGTAGTCAATTGACGGGCGCTCTCGACTCGGAAGCTTGACAAAGGAGACAATTATATGATCTAGGTAGTGATGATGCTGAGTCTGGTACCCAGGAGAGGGTATCGTAAGTACTTGAACGTCCGGGCTGTGCAGTACTGTCTATGACAGAATCGCAAACTGGGTCATGGGACGGTTGGGCCTTTCTGGGACGGGTGAAAGGAAGAGAGGAGACGCAACAGTAACGATGAGTCAAGTCACGAGATGACGGACAAGCTCCTTGGAAGAGACAACAGCACGATTGCGGTCCAAATCATCATCGTGAACAGTGGAGAAAAGGTCAATGGGTTCAGTGAACGGTCTCTCGTATTCCCTGCGTACAGCTTCTTTACAGTAGTCTACTAGCACACGCTACCTGCAAGCCCGCCAGCCCGCTTGGAGAAACGGGCACGATTCCGGGTCAAGGTACGGAGTAAACTTCCAATAGGGAGCTGATAACACCGGGGTTCCTTGTCAGTCTACGCCAACAGAGTATCAAGCCCCCAGACCCAGGCCCCCAAGTTGCCAACCCCCGGCCTGCCAACCCCAAAGCAACGGTGGAGAAGTTGAGATTCTCCAGTTGACTCTAGCGAAGAATCGAAGATCGGCTGCGGGGTTCTTCAGCTTTGGCTGGGATGGCAGACCTGACGAACCGTACGTGCTCATGTGAATATCCGATCACCGGTCACCGGTGTACACGTTGGGATATTGATCTGACCGATAGAGATATCCAGCATATTTTGAAGTATAATACACGTGAAATTTACTTCGTTGCATACATATCCTCTGAGCGCAGAAGACTGATACCCATGGATACGGATATTTCTTGTTCAGAAGAAGGTGGTAGAGTCGGTTGGATAAGAACTGTGAACTGAAGGTGACCGTGGGTTGGCATTCACGATTCCACAAGACCTCCCCCGCTGCCGACCATGTTCTGATCCAACTCATGAGAAATCGCATACCTTTGTGCTAGTAATTAATGCAGAATGATTCCAGTGGACCTAGCATGATCGTCAATGGCAGACCCTCATATCCAAGCTAGTAACAAACAGCTTCTGCAGCATGCACTGCATGAATCTCGTGCAGAGCATGCAGAGACGTTTGGCATCATCTCGACCAGGAGACAGGGCTCTGGAATCAACCAAGATGCGAACCTACGCTGAACCAAGCGGACGCACTTCATAGGACACCTCGCATTACAGATCAGGCGAATGTCGTAGGATTAGATGAATATCATAGGTGGACTTTATTCAGTCCAACTGCCCTATCGCTTGCTTTTCAGATATCCTCCTCTTGAATGGGACCCGGGTATCATCAGGGTGTTCATGTACGGCTTCGGCTACGTGCATTACGGTATTGGGTTCGAGGCATCGAGCTTTTACCACCAGACAACCCAGCAAGAGGAGGCTCTTCTGACAGAGCTGGTCGTGTATCTACCAAGTGACTGCAATACCGGAGATCAGTTCCGTTTGTGTTCGAGTCCATACCCGCAGGAAGGCGTGTGAGGGTGTGATTCTGGTTTTAGGCTAAATTCGAATGGCGGATGTGAGTGGAGGGATGGAGTCTCGAACTCGTCAGCGGTCCGAATCGATCTCCTCGGGGCTGCGGTCTGGGACAAGAAAGGGTCTCCTCATCTGGGATCCAAGCATCCACGATGCCAATAAGTACGGAAAACTCACGAATATCGCTACCACAAGATCTTTTACTTATCGAGATATATTTTAATGCTTCTGCCTAGTGATACGACCGAATTGTACGAAGCGGTCTTCCACACGGAGGTGATCAGCCTGCCTGTTTGCGATTATTGGGAGGGGGCCGTCTTTACCTACATAGTCCTATCTCCAGCCAAACCCTACACTCACATTCTGTCACGGTAACCCTATTCTCTGGGCAGCTTCCAACGTATCAGGTACATACCTAGGTAGGCAGGTAGGCTCCGGCTAGGCTCCGGCGAGTACTGCTTGCCGTGCTTGTACCCAGGCATCGAGAGGATATTATTAGCGGCACCTACGTACACAGGAAAGAGAGGTACAGAGGAGAGAAACGAGATGCCTGCATCCTCGCATCATTTCTCTCCCTCTCTCTTTCTCTACGATCCGGAGAATGTAGCTTAAGCACTTTCGCCTCTCGCTGTCGCCCGGTCCAGGATCTCATCCAGTGTTCGCTGAAAAGGAAGAAGCGGAGCAAAATTATCGGATGACCGCGTGGCCAAAAGGTAAGGCGGGATGCAAGTGTGAACTGATTATCGGTGAGGATACTTCTTCTCGTCGTGCCGCACGATTGCAGGTCTCGACGGCCACTCCTACCACTGACGACTAACAGACGAAAAGTCAGCTCAGCGCACCAAACTGAAATCCTTCGTTCGTGTAGCCAGGACGTCTTCCAATCAACGGCGGATGACAGGGCTTGGGTGGTGTGGAACTCTCTTTGGGGGCTGAAGTCCAACGCACGCCATTAGACAGAGAATGCGTAGCAGTGCAGCTGTTGGGAAGCACAGCAGCTGGTCGATCAGCTCCCATGTCCCATGCAGGCCAATTACATGACCGCCTTTATCGCTGATTGTCCTTCTTCTATGTGCCATTCCGAGAAAGTCGATGTCTTGTGACCCATGTCCATCCAAAGACGCATCTTCGTCGATCCCGTCCGGCATCTCTCCCCCCCTTCGATGGCATACAGCACGCAGTTGGTAGCTTCAAGACCAGCAGAGAAGGTGATTTGATTTGATTTCACTGAGCCATCTCGATCGACAAGCTCTCCAAAACCTATCAAGAGGAGCAACACGCTTATTCTTAGCAGCATCAAGGTCACGTCAGATGGTAATAGGCTGGTAATACCGAGGATTGCGGCGTCTTACATTACCCTCAGGCTCTGCCGCCTACGCCGCCTGCTCAGACTGGGTCAAAGGTGTCTTGAATCCAGATCCTCCATACAACACACCCAGTCGCCAGGGAATCACTAGCACCCTCTAATCCTCTTGGGCATTCTCTTTTCAGCTTCTTCAAGTTGCAGAAATTCCGGAGGCATCTTCTAAATCTCCCTCACATGACTTCAGTCGCTGTCGACAGAGCGAGAGAGCGATAAGGCCCTGAATTGGCCAATCCGAGTACGCCGGTATCAGCACCGCTCCGATCGAGCTTTTGCCTCGGCTCCTCCACCATGCCGAGTCTTGGGCAGTGTTCGCGCGGTGTGGGATGGATCGTTCTGGTGGCTTTGACTGGAGAGTCGCAGGCACTACACGATGCCAGATATAAGATTCACCAGCTGGACAAGGCATACGACGTACTCCGCCATCCGAAGCGCGATCCGACATGTCAGCAGTCCGGATACACGCTATGCGATGGAAGTGTAGGAGGCGGTTGTTGTCCGGACAACTACGAGTGTGGGACATCATCGTGCACCGCCACGACAGCAGGTCCATCTACGGCGTGCGGTCAGGTCGGTTACTACAATTGTCCCATAGAGGCCGGTGCGGGTAAGTTGCCGTCCGTCGCAGGCGTGCATTTCCATACCCATAGTCTGATGATCGATCTCAGGTTCTTGCTGCCCCGTCGGCTTCATATGCGCCGTAAACGGAGGCGATGATTGCATTCCTCCCGCAGGACAGTCGTACTCGATGCAATGCCCCGCAAGCTACTTCGCTTGTGCGTCCTCGTTAGGATATGGCTGTTGTCAGGATGGTATGCTATGCGGCTCGGCTTACTGTTATTCTAACACGCCAGCCACGTATCCCGTCAGCGAGAAGGTCACCACGACGAATGCCGAGGGAAGTACAATCACCACAACCGTGACGAGGACGACGGTAATCACGCCGGGTGCCCCCGATGCATCATCTACGGGTACTGCAGAGGCCGCTTCAGGGGTTCCGAAATTGGTACTAAGTACTGTCTCGAAAGTGCCTGCGATCGAGACCGGAGGGAATGGAGGCGGCGGCGGCGGCGGCGGTGGACTGTCTCAGGGGGCGCTTGGTGGGATTATCGGGGCCATCATCGTGGTGCTAATCGCCATCATCGTCGCCGCCGTTATCATCCTCCGGCGTCTGAGACGGACAGAGAAAGCCGCAAGAGCCGCCGCAGAATCCAGACGAGCGTCTTCTACCGGTGGTCAGCAGTCGCACAAGCCGGGCTTCGGGCGGCCTTCCGTTTCGGAAGTCGACGGCACGGATGTAGACCCCCTAACGCTGCGCCCGAGCGGGAGGCCACTGCACATACGCGCGCGCTCCGACTCCAGCAACACCGACAGGTCGCCCTCGCGAGGTCCCGCGTGGCTCGATTCCAACTCGTCCACGCCGCCCGTGTGGGGGCCCGGGTACGTCTCGCCCCCGCTCTCCGACGGGCGGACGTCGAGTCTGGACAACTACGGCGGCGGCGGACCCGAGAACCACGCGGGGCGCCTGTCGCAGACGCCATCGCAGCGGGTCAGCTGCGACTCCCAAGCGTCGGGTGCCGGCAGTCGGCACTGGAGCAACGCGAGCGAGGTCGAAGGCGCCCACGGGATCTCGGAGCTGGACGCGCTGGACAACAACGTGGGCGAGGGCGCTGCTGCTGCTAGACGGCGGTCCAACAGCGCGACGCGCCCGCCAAAGGTGGTGCCGCGGAGGACAAGCGACCCATCCGGGGTCTCGCGAGCAAGAGGAGATGCGGCGGTGGCGGCGATGCCCCTGGGGACGGTCAGCGAGATGAATGAATTACAGTCGTTGCACGGTTATTACGGGCCACCGAACCACGCTGTCGGACAGACCGCCGCGAGACTCAGCCGACCCGATTCGACGAACAGTTCTGTTCCGGGGCGTAAGGCGTGAGGGGTAACTAGAGGTGGTCATCCGTTAACTAAGTACAGGCAGTACTTCCGCAGCAGCCTTCGTATTACGTGAGGGAAGACTTAGGGAGAGTGGTATGTTGGTTGGTCTCAGGCGCCAATCGACCATACGGGGCCCTCATATTCCTAGGGGCATCATATCTTCTTGGTCTTATCGAGGGGTTGGGGAGTTTGGTCTGCGATTCTCTCTCACTGATACCCACGCAATAGGATTACTCAGGCTGGTAGAAGTCGACTTTCCTCTATTTCCGTTTTTTTTCCTAACCTACAGTTTTTGCGTCGCACATCTCGATATAGATTTGGGGAACATTGGGACTGAGGCCATTAGATACATATGCAGCAGTAGTACTGATATTAAGAGCTTCCCGCATGGCTGACGAGGACAGGAGATCAACATGGGAACACACCGGAATTGGCTTTGGTGTCAACATTGATCTGTGTGTGTGTGTGTGTGTGTGTGTATGTGTCTATCTGCCTACACACACGTATTAGGCGACGCACATTTCTCATCTATATCACTTATGCATAAATAATCATCAAGAAGGAAGGCCTCGCAGCAGCTGCATGTCTAGCCTGCCGCAACCGTTATCCTGCCGTAGCCTCCCTGCTGCAAGCGAGGAACGTCATATGCACGTAAGGGCCGGCCCGTCTCGTTACATTAGAGACAGCCCCTGACAGGGCGGGCTTACCGCCTCGCCTCAGCAACATTTCACCGTGGACGTCCTACGCCACCAGACGGATGGAGATTGCCCGGAGTCCTGGATGGACATTTGCTTATGCGCGCGATAAGTGATTGGTCATCCTGCCGCCGTTCGAAGCCTGCCGTGGACGATGTATGCTAAGCGCTCGCTTGCACGCAGGCAGCTCAAAAGAGAGGCTATCCCACAAAGTCTGCCGCGTCATTTGGAGTCCGGAGATGAATAATAAGCAATGTCGTTGTATAAGTAGAGGAGCGGGACGGGACTGTTCAGTCGATCAGTCGGACTCACGAGCAGGCAGATACATACATACGTTGATGTGCATTCTTTCATTATCTATCAGGAGGCAGCACACGCGTAAGGCTCCATCTTTCCCACCAGGCACCCCTTTTTGACGAGCATTTATTTATATCGCAGACAACCACCAGAGATCTATCAATGAGAGAGACGCTAGCACAACACCCGACTTGACTGATACCGGTAATCCTTCACACACATCTACATCTACGCTCCCGATGGCGACCTCTACACCACCATCACCACCAACAACAACAACAGCAACAATATCAGCATCACCGCCCCTGGCACCCCAGTCCTACACCATGATCAACCCCAAACGGCCTGATGAACACCCCGTCGTCAAAGTCTCACCCGCCCTCAGCGCCTACGAGATCTCGCCCTCCGCCTACCTCAAGCAGCACCACCAGGAGATCCAGCACCTCGTCGCCGGCGCCGTGGTCATGCACCACCACCACCCGGCCGCCGCCACCAAGAACAACAACCACCACCAACAAAACCACCACCGGGTCCGGGTCCTGCTCCTGCAGCGCAGCGCGCACGAGTTCCTACCCCTGCGGTGGGAGGTCCCGGGAGGCCAGTGCGAGCCCGCGCGCGACGCCAGCATCGTCGGCGCCGCGTGTCGGGAGCTGCGGGAGGAGGCCGGGCTCAGGGCCGTCGAGGTCACGCACGTGGTCGAGGACCGGCATGACTTTGCTGATGATGTGGACGGGAGCGTGTGGCGGAAGATGACGTTTTTGATCCGGGTGGAGGGGGACGAGGAGGCAGGGGGTTTGGGGAAGGAAGGGAATGGGAATGGGGATGGGGATAGTGAGATAGTGGTCAGGCTGGACCCGAATGAGCATGAGGACTACGTCTGGGCTGACGAGGAAGAGGTCCGGAGGGATAGGGTCGGGGACAAGGTTTTGGATTGGACGAGCCCGGAGCAGAAGAAGACGGTGCTGGATGCCTTTGCGCTGGTGAGGACGAAGAGCGGGTGAGGATTTTCTCGCAGATGAGGTCCTGGGATGAGGTTGTTGGTTTGGGGGGAGGTGTATACAGGTAATAAAACCCGGTATATGTACCTAGGGATGGTAGGTATGTTGGTCCTGTGGTAGTCTAGGGAGTAGACGGTGCTTGGGTCCGTATTGGATTCATCGTTGTACGGGTTGCAAGGGACCGCGAGCCGTGGGTTGAGTGTCACACCGACATGAGACGGGCGATTATTACTAAACATGATCCTGAGGTACTCTTAATCCAGAGGATGATCTCCAAGGTTGGCATCAGTACCCGCTTGTTCACTCGTTCCAGCCTACTTACCACGATTTCGTCTTGTGCCTAAGGCACACGGCTTCATTCATGTCTGAACCAATCCAACCGCAGCTCATTGCTCTTGTCCTAACATTTCGGGGCCCCTACCGCCCGTCGACGCAGTGCCGAGAAGTATTGTTGTTTAGGAAACTCGTAGATCTTTGGTTCTTGGACACCTTGGGCCATCGACTTTGGTCTAGGGGGATTGTGAAGCGCGCATACAGCAGGCGAAGGTGATTTCAGTCATCACATAAGACTCTCTGTGTTTCTTTTTCCGTTTCCCGTGATGACCAACTCTCCATATGGGCCCATTTTCATAGCAGTAGCTCTCGGTACACCAACTGCTATGCGTAGTTTTCACATTCCGAAGTCGCTTGCACGCAGATCATGAGCGTCCAGGCGGCAAAGCGTGCGTACAAGTATGATGTCTTAGGCAGAGTTCTGCTGTATTAGGTCACTACCGACGCGCACATTCCAGCACATGGTGACAGTGCGACTTCCAAACCGCAATGGAAAAGCTTCATAGACGAGATGGTCTTGGTGTGTGTGTGTGTGTGTGTGTTGGGGGGGGGGGGGGCTCAGTGTCAGCTCGGGATTGTAGTCATTTTCAACGTTACCCAGAAACTCAACCTTCGACGCCTCATCAGATCACAGCACCATACCAAGCTCTCTCAGATGGAAATGGGAGTATATGATTACTCGAAGTGTGGTGTCTGATTCATCCCAATGATCGATATAAATCATATGCCGGCAACGTTCAGACGGACAGACCATGAAGAGGTCGGGCTGTCTCTCCCTCACACGAAGGTACTGAGCTTACCTACTTAGGAGTACGATACATAGGTAGTGACCTTATCAAACGATAGCGCATTCCGCCTGTCCAGATCCCGAGACATATACCAGTACGTTTCGGTTCGGTGCAGTTACCCAGATGTCGTACCTCCATACTTCGTGTCCGTGTCCACGCTCAAAGAAAATACACCGAGCCGAGCCAATGAGATGATAAGAGGGAAAGGTCTTGGACTCTTGGTGATGTCTCTCTCGGGCTAATGATAGGTGATTGGAGGTGACATCTCCGCGTTGTTAGCGGTCACGTTAGTACTTCGTACCGACCTGTAATCCCAACCCCACCCCCCATCCCCCACAATATTGGACATCCATGGATGTCAACCCCAGGTTTTTGGTTTGGGGTGGCGGAGTCCACAGCACTTCTCCAGGGCATCGTTCCACCATTATATACACACATCTGCCCGCAACTTACTACCTACCTAGGTAGGTATGTACCTCTATCATGAATGGAGAATATATGCGGGTTGCCGGTGGGTGGGATGTTGGGGAAACATAGCTACGCAAGAGGTACAGATGCTACCTCACCTTGCCTGTAGTGATCTAGGTTTGTTACGTCAAGTCAAGTAGTTTCAAGGTTGTTTCTCCCACCCAGACTTATATGCCACGACCCCTCATCCGTTCATAATAAAGTTGACCCGGCCCGCGCCGTCTACACACAACTCTCTTTCTCTGAGATGAAATGATCTAAACTCTTTGAGTTTGCTTTTGTTTTGGTTCTTACTCCCACCGCCAGGCTTCACGGGAAGAGCAACGCCAACGACGACGATGGGCTTCAAGGAGTTCATGAAGAGGAGGTCACTCAAAGCCAAAGATGACACCCGCACCAAGGCCGCCGAGCTCAGCTTGAGAGAGTCGCTCTACCCCATCTGTCTCGTCACCATCCTCTTCTTCCTCTGGGGTTTCAGCTACGGCCTGCTGGATACCTTGAACAAGCACTTTCAGAACACTCTGAACATCAATAAGGCTCGGTCGTCAGGTCTTCAGGCCGCTTACTTCGGGTTCGTCCACCTCATCGGAAAAGAGTGCCTCCGTATCGGAGAAGCCAGACTGATGATGATAAACATGTGAAGCGCGTACCCTCTGGCTTCGCTAGGCCACGCCAACTGGATCCTAAGGCATTATGGCTACCGAGCTACTTTTATCTGGGGCCTTTGTCTCTACGGTATGTGACGACGCCGCCTCTGTTGGCTCAAACCATGTCTTACACATAACGCGCAAAGGCATCGGGGCTCTCGTTGCGTGGCCCTGTATCCTCGCAAGGTCCTTCGGTGGATTCTGCACCGCTATCTTCATCATCGGTAACGGCCTGGGGTCTCTAGAAACCGCGGCCAATCCTTACATAACAGGTATGTCTTCACTTTTATAGAAAAAGAATCAGAGCGAAAGTGAAGAGAAACTCGTCAATTGACGCAAAAAATCAGTCTGCGGTCCCCCGCGGTACGCCGAGGTCCGCATCAACCTGTCCCAGGCGTTCAATGGGATCGGCACCGTGGTGGCGCCGGTGCTGGGCTCGTACGTGTTCTTCACCTTCGACGACGCCGACGAGGCCGCTGTAAGCCGGGCGCTGCAAAACGTGCAGTTCGTCTACCTAGCCATCGCCGTCTTCGTCTTCCTGCTGGCCGCCGTCTTCTTCCTGTCGACGATCCCCGAGATCACCGACGCCGACATGGCCTTCCAGGCTACCGAGACGCACGCCAACGCCGACGACCGGCCCTTCTGGCGGCAGTACCGCCTCTTCCACGCCGCCTTCGCGCAGTTCTGTTACACGGGCGCTCAGGTCGCCATCGCCGGCTACTTCATCAACTATGTCCGCGATACCCAGCCCTGGTCCACGGACCCGAGCGCCGCGCGCTTCCTGGCCGGCGCACAGGGCGCCTTCGCCGTCGGCCGCTTCTTCGGCACCTTCGTCATGCGCTACGTCAGACCGCGCTGGGTCTTCTTGGTCTTCCTGACCTTGTGTATCATCTTCATCGCCCCGTCCATCACCCAGTATGGCTGGACGGGCATGTCACTGCTCTACGTCACCCTCTTCTTCGAGTCTATTTGCTTCCCGACTATCGTCGCCTTGGGCATGCGCGGTCTCGGCCGCCACACGAAGCGTGGTTCCGGTTGGATCGTCGCGGGGGTCTCAGGTGGCGCATGCGTACCTCCTCTGACCGGCGTCGCAGCCGATGCGCACAACACCGCACTGGCTATGGTGGTGCCCCTATGCTTCTTCGTGGCGGCGGAGAGCTACGCGGTGGCCGTCAACTTCATCCCGGCCTACCGCGATCCCGCCGACGCCTTTTCTACGACCAAGGTGGGCTTGGCTGATGCTGCCGCTACCGCCGTGGTGGATGAGGAGCTTGGAGCCAGCGGTGATGAGAAGGTAGCCGAGACAGAAGCCGAACACAAGGCGTAGTTGGGTCGCGAGGAATGTGGATGTTATAGATAAGCTCTATACGGCGGCTCGAACCGGGCTGCGGCTACATGGAACGGGAGAAGGCTGTAGGACGATCCTGCGAGACGAGCGTGGAACCCATCAACTTCATCCACCATGCTCAAAATATACTCAGAGAAAGAGAGATGCCGCATCTTTTGCTGCAACTGATCCCAACTTCCACCCCCCTACCGAGTTGCGCTGCACGTTCCCTGGGCCCATATATCTATGTTGATATTACAGAAACACATGGAAGCGAAACTCAAGCGGTAAGTCAGATTCTTTAAGTATGAAAAAGTAAGTGTCAGTAGCCATACATACCCATATTCGAGAAAAGGGGTTTGACCCATACTGTGGTCGAGATATTGAGCCATTTGGAAACACCACATAATCCGTGTGATTTTCGTAAACGCCCCTGTTTCCCCTGTGAATGATCACATATGAAGCATTCACACAGGGGCAGGAGGAGTAAGTAACTTTGGAATCTCTTTAAGCCGCCTGTTTGTCTGCCGAACAAGACAATGCGGCCTTGTGGACGCCCAAGATTGGTAAAACTTGTATGGATACCAGTCCCATGGTGGGAAATATGTAGACCAGATTCGTTCGATACAAATCCACCTTGCCTTGGATCCATGGATATGTTACGTGATCGCGGGTGTAAATCAGAATCACTCAATTCGCCTTCGTAGTAAAAGAAGAACTCAGGGTTGACTTGGTTTAGCCACCTACCTTAGGGTAGGATCAAACGTGACTCGAGCAGTCGGAAGCTCCGGTTGGCATTGACTCGCTGCTAGATAGACTGAGGTCTGGGACAACGAACAGATATAGGATCATGAAACATGTCCAAGGCGACAATTGACTCTTTCATGATGTTGTCGAGTTTTTGGAGCCCCCCCTGTGAGCAGGTCCCAGATGAGCAAGTGAAGAAAAGGAACCAGCCTCCCGGGAAAGAGTGTTTAAATAGACCAGCAAAGTCACGCAAATATCCCATGTGCTCCACTGGCAGAGTTTTAGTGGCTGCCGTCAAGCTTTATGGCGGTATCGAAAAGTTTTTAGTACCCATCCCAGTGGCTGCAAGACAGGAACAACAGCTGGCTGAAGAGCGCCAGGGGCTGAAAGATACAGGGCTTGACCAGGACCTACCACCTACCTAGTGCTTCGACGGGCTTATCGGCTTACCCAATCGCGACCTCGGGCCCCGGAAGATTCCTTCTCACTGTGGGTCAAGCCACACTGATTTCTAGCCACATTTCCCGCCATCTTCCGATCTTCTAACAAGACAGCTTCCCGTGAACTTTTTTTTCCCCTTCTTCCTCTCATCAAAAAGCCTCACCACCATCAATTGAGCCTCGCTCCTCGTCCTAGTCGACTGACCACTCTCCACTCAATACCTATTCCTCCCTCCCTGTATCTTAGTCCTATCTCAAGATGTCTGCCGTTACCGACAAGGTCGATGCCGCCGCCCGAAAGGCTGCTGCCAATGCGCCTGGCAAGGACAGCGGTATCTCTCTCTACTCCAAGTTCGCCCTCGCCGGTGCCGTCTGCTGTTCCCTCACCCACGGCGGTATGACTCCTGTCGATGTGTACGTTCACACCCTTTGCGACCCTGGCGAATTATCCTCCTGGGCGCCCGCCATCGCCTTTCCCGCGGATCGCCAGCTAATGACAACCGTGTAAACAGCGTCAAGACCAGAATCCAGCTCGACCCTGTCACATACAACAAGGGTATGATTGGTGGTTTCCGTCAAGTTATCGCCAAGGAGGGTGCCGGTGCCCTCTTGACCGGTGCTGGTCCTACCTTTGCCGGTTACTTCCTCCAGGGTGCTTTCAAGTTCGGAGGATACGAATTCTTCAAGCAACAATCCATCAACCTGATCGGTATTGAGAATGCCACCAACTACCGAACTGGTGTCTACCTCGCTTCCTCTGCTCTCGCCGAGTTCTTTGCCGATATCGCCCTCTGCCCCCTCGAGGCTACCCGTATCCGTCTCGTCTCTGAACCCACCTACGCCAGCGGTCTTGTCAGTGGTTTCTCCAAGATGGCCAAGCAGGAGGGTATCGGAGCCTTCTACGCTGGTTTTGGCCCTATCCTGTTCAAGCAGTAAGTCTCATAGCCACCGGCGTATACGTTGAGCCACCTCAAAAGGTCTTCTAACATCCCGCCGCCAGGGTCCCTTACACCATGACCAAGTTTGTCGTGTACGAGAAGGTCGCTGAGGCCATCTTCCGACGATACCCCAAGAACGAGATGTCCAATGGTATGCAGACCACTGTCAACCTGGGATCCGGTCTGATTGCCGGTTTCGCCGCCGCCATCGTCTCTCAACCCGCCGACACCATGCTTTCCAAGATCAACAAGACCAAGGGTCTCCCTGGTGAGGGTACTACCTCTCGTCTGATCAAGATCGCCAAGGAGCTCGGTCTCCGTGGTTCTTACGGTGGTATCGGTGCCCGTCTTTTCATGGTCGGTACCTTGACTGCTGGCCAGTTCGCCATCTACGGTGTAAGTTCTCCTCATAGTAGCTGGGTTTTAAATTTGCGACAGCACCTAACTTTGACGTGTATAGGACATCAAGAAGGCCCTCGGTGCCACCGGTGGCGTCGAGATCGGGAAATAAGCAACCCGATGAACGGCAGTGGTTGTGAAGACGTTGGGGGGTGGAGGTAATACTGGACAGTATTCGACACTTTCTTCGCGCTCTAAGCATGTACATGATATGTTGGTGTACATTGCATGGGCGGCATTAGAGTGCATTGTCGATATGGATGATTTGGCAGCTTCGTATAGATTCCCCGGGAAGCTGCTTTTTCGTTTTTCCTCGTTTCCATTTAGACAGGGCGGGTGCCGGGCGGCTTTGCAAACTTCATGCGCAGGTGTAATGTGTCATAGGACGCGATGGATGTTTGGAAATGTCTGAAGTCCTCCCAAGTCCACCTGCGGTGGTAGATGCATAGATGATAGACCACCAAAATACGCATCTAGAAGCAGAAGGACGATGCTTCCTGAAGAAGGTTGTACAATAGACTCGTTCATGAAAGAATCCTCACTTTTCGGCTACATTCACTTGTAATCGAGCAGCTTGGCCCTGATGTGAGCATCTGTCAGGTTTATTCTCCCCCCTCCACCCACTACGAGTGTGGAATAGGGGGTTTCCGTGGCTTCAAGCGGCGCAGCCATTACCAACCTTGAAGCTTCATATCGAGGTAGGTACTGGGGATAGACTGGAGGTATGGTCATATATTCACCCGTATACGAAGTATGGACGTATCTTGGCTAAGCAAGACCCTCCACTTTTCTTGTCACTCCTATATGGATCCCAAAGCAGTGTTTACTCTCAGTGCTTCTGGAAGCAAGTGACTAACCTGAGTACCTAGGTATGTATGGTTGGTCCCTGGCTGGTGGATGTAATGTGTCTTCGTGTTACCTAAATACAACTGACGAGATGATAGATAGATCTCCCGAGCCTTTACCTCTGTGTAGGTAGTTTATATGTAGAGAGGGGCGGAGAGAGGAGAGGGAATAATAAAAATTCTTCATTAGGGCCCAAAAGGGGGGGTGGTAGATGGAGATGGGAGAGGGGAGCCGGGAATGGATGGGGGTGTATATTTTTATCCTGTCGTGACGGCGTAGGGGACGGGCGAAAGACGGTCACCCATCCATACCGACGGATCTCTGTCTGTCTGTCAGGACCCTCCAGGGAAGAAACGTCAAAATGGAGAAGAGCTAAGGTTTTAATGCGGCTCGGTTCGTCTTCGAGTGTGTATGTGTAAGCGTGTGCGCGCGTTTTTTCTCAGACCATGGATGAACGAACTGCTTTATAGACTATGTGCTGTGTATGTACCCCTGAGATAACCAACTCGTGTAACCAACCTAGCAAGCGAGACTTGGTAACTACTTAATGTAGGTATTAGTCTACTTGTCATCCACGAGGGGGAAGAAATTCACTACTTACGAAAATGAGCAAAGAAAAAAATTTCCATCGATCCCCTTTCTTCCACAGGTTAAAAAAAAAAAAAAAAAAAAACTCTTTATGATGAAATGATTTCCGCTCAGCAGGAATTTCTTTTATCTGCCCTCGACTGGGGCCATGAATACTAGAATCAAGCATTGATTTTTGGAATAGGTATTAGGCAGAGCCTCTCTCTCTCTTTTCAAGGCGAGCCCTTCCGCCAGGCCTCTTGTCTCCTTCAAAATCTGTAGCACAAACTCAGTAGGTTAATGATTTATCTAATCCATTGACTGGGCCAAACCATCCCTTTATTATTATCCGCGTTCCTGATCCTACCTAAGTATCTATCTCACGCCCCTGAATCTAGGACCTAAAGCAACTTACCTCCCCCCCCTCCCAACTTTCTTTTGTTCTCTGTCTCTCTCTCTCTGGTTCTCCTCCAGAGCTGACAGGTGAGCAACCTTAAGTAATGGTCTGTCAATAATAATCCAGGTAGCTTTGGTATGTGAGCCATTAGGTTCTGGAGGATAGTCGAGACTTTAGGCTTGATCAAGACACAGACAGATCGGATACGTGTCTAAGAAGTAGAAAGAGACATGTGCGGACGTCTCTGATTCTCTGTAAAGTGGATTGGTTGCAATTATTTGCGCATACTGATCATTCACCCATCTACATAGTCTATATTACCACATCAAGATACCGCACCTAAGGTTTGATTTGTCTCTTAGTCGCAACATTGACTTTTTATCATATTGCCTACACACGGCTTTGACAACCTATCCTATCCGGGGGATATCATTATGAATTTCCGTGCGGGAAATGAACTAACCTAATATCAATACACCAGACCAAAACAATTCTTTCACTAGGTGGGGGATTAAAGGGGAGCTCACTTGAATGGAAGACTGATATGCTTCCCTCTCCAGCCTTATCGAAGACTCGCCGATAGTTCAGACAGAATGATTGCCCCTGAGCGATGGCTCCCTATAGCCCGTTGGACGTCTAGCAGAATTTCGACGATCCTAGTAGCCAATGTAGAGTCATTGCGGCTGTAAGCCGTAAGTTGTACTCCTACGCTGATGGTTTTCAGGCCGTAGGAACATGACCCAGTTGAAGTTCTCTCTAGACGAGGGGCCAGCTTGGCTTGTTGCACTGTCCCTGATCTTCGATCCACGATTGAATTCTGTCAAGCATCCAACCGCTTACCAATCTCTGGCTTCCTTTTTCGGGCCTCTTGCTTGGTTTACCCAGTTTGAAAGCTCGGCTGCAGGAACAGGCACCCTTGCGGTATAAGAACTGAAAACAAAGCTTGTCCGTGGCGCACGCCTGGCGGCAGTGGTTATACGACTTGTGGGCATTTTTCTCAACAGAAGTCAGGCCCTCTTTCTTGGCCTTCTCAAACATCCAACCATCATGGATAGATCTCGGGTCTAGGTAGAATATGTCTTCGCTGAGGTTATCCCAATCCTGGCGCTTGGCAAGGAGCTTCGGGGAGACGAATTCCTCGTAGAGATCTCTGAAGCGTAACAAGCCACCCGGGTTCTTCTTTGAATCTTTAAGCTCGTAGAAAAGCTTCTCGAAGTCCTACAACGAGAAGATATCTTCCGGGTTCATGTGGTGCATGGTGACAACGGGATGACACCACTGTCTAGGACCGTAGGGGATAGTGTAAGGGGTTTCGCCATTGATAATGGGCCACTAGTAGTGATTAGCCTCCGTATTTGAAGTCGAGTGAATGAAGTATACTGACAACTTGTTCCACCTTCAGGCCGATGGTCTCATTGAGAGCAACAGACAACAGATGATCACCGCAACAAGATTCATTCATCCGTAGGTCGAATCGATTCGCAACACCAGCGTGGTTACCGGCAAACTGACGCATGGCAGCCTGTGACAAGACATATCCGCTGCCGCCGTGAGCAAAGGGCATGTCGTTTATCAAGGTCACGCTTCCGATGTAGTGATCCTTTGATGGGTCAAGCTGGCGAAGCCACTGGACCAAGTTGGACCACACAATATACGTATCGCCGTCTATGAAGAGGTACCAGCTATAATTGGGTCGCATACGATATGTTTTCTCGGCCATGTGGATGTTCTTGTATTTGTCTAAGTTCCAGGCCGCAGTGCCGCGGCTATTGCCAACGTTGCAGCCTTCCTGATCCAAGGGGCATGCTAGCTGGCTTCGATAGAGGTCGAAATGATCACTTCCCTCCTTTACTTCGGTTAGCACACTGTCGAGACTATCGTGAACATCAAAGCCACCGATCTTCTGGGGCATGTCGGAGAAGATGAGAAAATCCGGGGCGCATCTTAGAAAGGTAAGAAGCTGGGACGGGATCTTTGAATAAGCCTCGGTGGCGCCTGTTTTGACAATGACGAGAATACTGGAGGTGTCTGGAAACACAGCGCAAGAGGGATCGTAGGGTCTCGGAGGAGGCCTGTCTGGCGCAGGTGTACTCCATATCGAGTTGGGATCTGTCTGGCTGCTTGGACGGTGCAAGGTGGGAACGCGATAACCGGGACGTCGAAGAGACCATTCTCCGAGGCGCTTCGCGGTCAGAATTAGGACAACTAGACAAGCAGTGGCTAGGCAAAATCCAGTAGAAGAATGGCGCGAGAACATGATGGTTGGCGATCTGATGTCATTCACATGGAAATGGGGAGAGTCGCAAAGATCGCTGGAGAAACTGGAGTCGAAGGAAGTGAGGGATAGTTAGAGGGGCGAAACGAACAGGGCGGGAGGGTTTACAGACGAACGGTTCTTGCTGCACTGTACAGTGAGAATCACAGTGAGGGCATTACCAAGTATTAATGAACGAAAGTGCGGATATCTGATGTAGCCGGTTGCTGTGAAGTTCTAGGTGCGTTGGAAGTTGGAAGATGTCGAGATAAAAAGGTTCCAAGGTTGTGCCCAGGTGGTGTTACGGAGGCACCAGTCACTAGCGGACCCGGGGGGTGTAAGGTTGTTTCTGGAATGGCCGAAACGATGATGAATCCGCAGTCGAGTGCAGTCGCGCCCAGTCGCGCTCCCCTTTCTCGTAAATGACGTAATCATGGTAGCTGCTGCCATTGGATTAGATGTAAACGCGTCAACCGAGCGTACCTAAGGAGGTATCTTCCATCCACTCAGGTGTACCTTGCACTCCGTCACCGACCTCGTGTGCGGGAGAAGCATCTATCCCATCATTCACTATGTCAGTACCTACCTAGGTATACACCTCGTTCTCAGATGGTTATGGGCACGCCACTAAGCACTTAAGCAAGTATAGTCATCATATATAAACCGATCAAACCACTTTCTCCTTCCTATAAACCTTGGAAATAACCAGCAAATCCATGGCTCACTCACGGCTAAGGATGCAGGTCAACTCGAGATAAGACATATTGGCCAATTTTTGGTACTCTTGAACCCTCGACACACTGCCACAGATCCCAATTACCATCGGTATTTCTTCTTCTGTCATTCCCATGTTACACATCTAGATTGTATTAAAGTTGGGGAGTCCAGCTAGCTAGGTTGAAACAGATACTGATAATCTTGACAGGTAGACTTCCCCCTCGACAGACTGTCTGATGCCCAGCATGATCTATGACATGCGCGAGCAGTAGACAAGGGCTAGAGAAGAAATCTCCTCTTTAATATCGAAATAACATCTACATGCGTGCGTCTGAGAAAGACCTCCACAACTTCTAAAAGTAGTCGCCGTACAAATCATGCGCGAGTTACGCGCAAGTTTCTTGTGATCCACGCACACACCAAGTCTCTAAACTAAGTCTTGGGAACTTAGCTTATTGAGCAGGTAAAAGCACTGCGGAAAATTAGAAAAACTTTGATATGCAGTAACTGTCTCAAGAGAATGTTTACTCTTGATAGAGGGAGATATCTAGGTAGGTTAGAATCCATTAGGTATAAATAAGGCAGTCCCAAACAACAGGAATCCATTTCCTCTTCTCTCTCATTATCAATCATTCTCAAATCGTGTACGATTCATTCTCTTCTTCTCAACAGGAAACAACTACCTAGATACTTAACTCTAACCATCAAAGTCGGTTGTTTCGCGGACACTTTACCATGGAGAGAGCAACTGAATCCGATCCTCAACCAAAAGCTACAGCCCTTCAGGTCGACAGACCAGGGGGGGCGACGACCTTCCACGGTTACTCAAAGCTTCCGCCGGAGCTCAGGACCATGATATGGTCTTTCGCGCCTTCCAGGTCCATCATCGAGGTGAGGCAAACGAGGGGGCGAACGGGGGCTCCCTGGGAATTCCTTACCTGCCCCCAGTTCTTTCGCCGACATGAGACCCCATTGTCGACCCGCGAATATTTGGGGCAATCTCTGGCGGCCGGTGCCCCTATGTTCCCCGTTCCCGAGTCAGACCAGCGCATCATCAGGATGGGCAGATTTCCTGCCCATCCTGGTGCACTACATCACGCCTGGTTCGAGCCAAAATATGATATCTTCTTCTATAATCTCAGAGAAGTGGTTGATTTCGAAAGGATTGCAACCCGGGAGGATATCATCAACCCGAGCCTTGTTAGACACCTCATGGTCCCGGGTGTTTGGATAGGTGATGCCAGCTATCAAGATCGTATGTAACACCACCACCCCTCCCCCCCCCCCTTTCTTCTCCCCAATTGGTGTGAGCCGAAACGGGGCGAAGGCTTTCTGCGCCTTTACAGCAAGAGGAGACACCTTTGACTCGAGACGAAGACGACTGACTAGAAACACAGATAACTGGAGGATTATGTCGGCAGCAAAAACCTTCACCGAGGTGGAAGTCCTAAGCTTCTTGATTGCGGGCCTGGATATCCCTATCCCGGGGCGCGAGCACGCCCGCGGCAAACCCTCTTGCACACTGCTCGACCTCCATGACCACGAACAGGTGCAGAAAGTTGATAAACTTATGGAACGCCTGGTCAACTCGATAGAAGGGCTATTCAACGCCTGGTCGAGCATCCTCATATTCTACACTAGCTACTGGAGAACGGATGGGAGGGTCCTGAATCGGTTCAGCCGTGATAAAACGGTTGCTCTTGGCGACGATACCAGTACCGTGGGGATCGGCTATGAAGATACTGTATGTCCCAGTTTTTACCGCTACTACATCTGGAACAACACGAAAACCAGCCTCGAGGACGATTGGACGCAGGGGAGAATTTCAGGAGGACTTGCGCCTGAGCCGGTGCCAGCCTTTCAGCAGTTGGCCGTGCTGAGATTCTACGGTGCGACGGCCGAGGAGTACGGATTTAAGTCCTACGACATCGGACAGCCATTAGACTGAGCCTGGGAGTCCTCCGAATGACGGCGAGGACATCTAAGGCCCCGTCAACTCTTCACCTCAGCGGCAACGGGACGCAACCAACGACTGCCTCGGCTTTACACCTCCGCAAAGTTGCCGGGGTTCTGAAATACGAGTTCCTCCCATTCCATACTAGAAGCGTGGGTATGGATATGCGAGCGTATGTCCTTTTTGGCTTCGCCCACCTAATCGTTTGTCTACATTGAAATGCATGAAAAAGGGGAGGAAGAAAAAGAAAAAAAATCTACATAAAAAAGACAACTTCGACTGTTTGACTGGTAAAGGATGCTGCCGCGAAATCGCCTGCTATCGAAGGCGCATGGGAAAATCTTCCCTCATTTTGCTTTGCTTCCTGGTGTTGCTTGTTGAACTGGTGGGTGAAGAGACGACCGATTATTCTCTTGTCTTATCATCTTTTCAGGCTTCCTATATCCTTCTCTCTACCTCAATTCACCACAAAAAAAAAAAAAAAAAAAAAAAAAAAAAAAAAAAAAAAAAAGAAAAAAAGACAAAAAAAAAAAAACCCGTTACACAAAACCCTCAATAGCCTTCCAGAAACCCTCGGGATTTTCGCACATAGGCAAATGGCCAGCCGCAGGCACAACCGCCAGCTCGGCCCCCTTCTCCCCCAGGTTCCCCTTAAACCCATCCATAGCCTTCACCAAAGCCCCCTTCCCATCGCCCTCGCCGACGACGAGCAGGCCGGGTACCTTGCACCCCTTCATCTCCGTCTTCATGTCGTAGTCCCACAGCGCCTGGCAGCCGTACCGGAAGCCCTCGACATCGTTGGCCGCCACCATATCCTCCATCCACTTCACCACATCCCCCTTCCCCGCCATGGTATCCGGGTGAAACCACCTCGACACCGTCTGACCCGCCAGCTGCCGGATCCCGGGACTCCCGTCCTCGCCCGGCGTCGACTCGGCGATCCCAATCCGGTCCTTCCAGGCGCTCGTGTTCGCCGCGCTGGACGCGACATTAAAATCGCAGGCGACGAGCTTTCCGAGCTTTCCCGGGTACTTGATGGCGAACTTGAGCGCCGTGGCCCCGCCCATCGACACGCCCACCAGCACGTCCAGCTTCGGGATCCGCAACGCCTCGAGCAGCGCCGCCAGGTCCGCGGCCACCATGTCCAGGTCGGCGGGCCGCGGCGGCGACGGGATCGCGTGACGGCCCCGCGTGTCGTAGCGGAGGATGCGGTAGTCGGGCCGGTACCGCTTCAACAGCGCGACGAATGGGTCCCACATCTCGAGGGACGTGAGCAGGGAGTTACAGAACGCGATGGTGGGCGCACCGGGCGCTCCGTTGCCCTCCAGTCTATACGGGATCTCGAGTCCGTCCCCCGGGACCGTGACGTACGAGGTGATTACGGCGCCCCTTCCTCCTCCTACATCCCCAGACGACCCGTCGTCGTTCACCGTGACCGTCTTCGCGTCCTCAGACTCGAATTTTGAACTGCTGGGCAGGCGCGCCAAGTGATACAGGTCCCGCGGCGCGGGTCCGAATACGTAGGACAGCCCATACACGCGCCGGAACCCCATGGTCCCGTATTTGTCGTACACCTCGTCGCGCCAGGGCGTCGAGGTCGCGGCCTTGAACTCGGGATTCTGGAGCGTGGTGCCCCTGGCGTAGTAGTGGAAGCCTAGGAACGAGGGCGTGCCGTCAGTCTTCTCGAGCGCCGACGTCCGGTAGAGCCGCGATCGCAGCCACCCGGGCACCTTGGCCAGCATGTCGACGTGCTCCTGCTCGTACCACTTCTGGATCTGGTGCGGGGCGTCGGCGGGGGCGTCGGGCTTGACCTTGACCTCGACGGCGATGAGCACCGTGCCGTCGGCCTCGTCGACACGGTCGGTGCGCTGCTCGGGCGGAACGAACGAGGGACTCCGGCGCTCGAGGAGCAGGTCCCAGAAGTACCGGCGGACGTCGACCTGGCCGATGGTCTCGGCCTCGCGGGGAGATCGGTTCGCGCGCAGGTCCGTGTAGGTCGGCGTCTCCAGGTGGCTCATGGAGGACACGTCGTACGTGGCCAGGTAGGTCGGCGGCTGACCGTCGGTGGCGCGGAAGCGCAGGCCGTTGGTGAAGATGTGCGGGAGGCGCAGGCGCGTCGGGCCGTGCTCGTTGTTGTACCACTCGTGGAACTGGGCTTCGGAGAGCCCCGGTCGGGGCTGCATGGTTACGTAGAGCATTCCCTGGGTCATGATGGGCTGTTTTTGTTTGTTTTCTTGGTTGTTATATTTTATTGGAAGCCCCGGTTATCTCATCTGGATTATTCTCTGATTGACCTTCCCGTATATCAACTCTTGTGAACCTTCTGATCGCTTGAATCGGTTCGGATATGCTACTGTAGCACTTCCCCGATGTTCGGCGGGGTCAACATGAAGTCATCGTGGTGGGGTCAGTTAAAGTGAGAGAGTCGTTCCGGTAAGTGGGGGATAAGTAATAAACATTCTTTCCATTGAATTTTATAAATCCAAAAATTCATAGACACTCAGTTGTTAGTATTAAAATTCATTATATGGCACACAATCATTGCATCTTATCATAAGAATCCCAATTGATTTCACTCTAGACTTGGAACTGGATCACCCTAACCTAGTCGATATGCCGAGCTGAGTGGATTCCAGCGACCGACGGAGGCGTATACCGAACTACGGCAATCTGGTCGGCAATGAGAGTAACATCCCGGGGAAATTGGGGGCTGGTGGCTGGCTATCTAGCGGCTGGATCATTCAATACACGCCGAAGTCTTCCGTCGTTGAGTACTTACTCCCCATGGGGTATAATTGCCTGTAGGAGAAAAAGGGGCTGGCGACCTAACCTAGATAATTTCAAGCCTCTTGCGGAGAACTGAATTTAATCACGTCCCAGGTATGGTTATTGAACCCGAGGTTACTTCGAGATGCTGCTCCCAATCACGGGTCAGCTCTGAGGCAGTCTAGAATCTTCGCAACTCATCGTATTCTGACAAGCATCTGGAGTCGATATTTATATACCTAGGTACTTTGGCCCTGTCTTTCTAGCTTATCTACCACGCTGGCACAATACATTGGGAAGACCACCCCCAACTACCAAATCAGACCTTATAGCACCTCGACCCTCAGATACTCTACATCTCTCTTCATTCAGTCAAGCTGGCCACGTATGCATCGAAATCCTCCGACTGAGCCAGGGACATATCGAAGGAGAAACCACCGTAGTGAGTGTGCACCGTAAAGGTCGATCCAGTGTCAGACGGGTTCGTTGGCGGCGTCTCGGCCGCGGCGAATCCAAGCGTGGCACTCGTACTGTCGGGATCAACCTGATCAGTCTCTCCATCCTCAACCCACTGGCTGCAGCCCGTGCACAAAACATTGAGGGTCCAGTGTGTCGAGTTCGAGGTCGACCCCTTCAGTACCTGATACGTCGCACCGTCGTAGACATCGGGTAAAGTATGCGCCCTTTCCATGTTCACTGATTAGCATCTATCCTTCATCCGATCGTTTGCAGAGGAACGCCTTAGGAGAATAGTGTCCTTACGTTGCCCATCGCGAAGATACCACGGTCGAAGCGCCGTTCGCCCAGCCTACCGTCAGCGGATTGCCGTGCATGCCGCCACCCCAGGCGATCCCGGCCCATCCGATAGACGTCGGCGCCACTACCTGGAGGAGGATATCGAAAGGCGGTGCTGTGGCGGCCGGAATCGCAACCCCATACGAGATCCCGTTCGTTTCAACCTGCGAGTAGCAGACACCGGTTGCTACGTCGCAATACTGGACTCCCTGAGCAGCGGCGGGCGTGACACCGCTCGCCACCATAAGAGCCAGTGCCGTGCTTAGTGGCTTAATGGAGATCATCTTGGCTTCAGCTTGGAGGATACAACGAGGAGAAACAGCACACGAGAAAAAAAAAAAAACGTTGCTGCCTCTTTGATTGCGGAACATCTCTATTTGTATTTGTATGAATGTGTGTACGCGTCCACATTATCGCTTCGCTCCTGATTGCGTCACCAACGCAACCAGGCTCTTTACCCGTTCAGGGGCGGGCTCCCCCCCTGGACCTGATCTACGCTGTGAGGTGCTTGTTCGAATTGATGCGATCTATAGCAACACATGGTCAACGGCAATAATTAGACTACATATATGCATTGAGAAGTTTCTCATTGGAGCGGGTCCCTTCCTCCCGCATGGCCCAATATACTATATTGATCATGGTCCCTGATAGCTGGGATAACCAGCGGCTGGTAGTGAAATCATAAGCGGGGGATGGAAGATCTCCCAGTAACTATGACGATCCAGCTTCCCGCCAGGAAAGAACTGCACGAAGTCGTGGCAAGTACATTGTGACTACAGATCGCGGTACATGCATGCAGGCTAAATAGGGGTTCATCTATATATTACCCTGGAGAATGAACAGAGCCGCGAGCAAATTTCCTCCCATTGGTCAGAGTCCTACCCCAAAAAGTGCATAGTTAGACCCTTTTGGGTTCCACGAATGGTAAACCCGGTGGCCATGTCGTTCCCCTTTCCGGGTAGAAGGTCACTTACGAACGGTGGACGGGTGTATTCCGGGAAACGGGCGCGAGGGACTTGCCATCGTCGGAGAGCAAGCGACTGGTGTACTGCCAAAAGGATGTCCAGATCTAACTTCTGCTCGAGGCTTGAGCATCTCGGGGTCTCTCTCTCGCTCCAACTTTCAGAGCTTCCATCATCCGGAGACCTATCTACACAGTGACTGGCCCCCGTAGATAAGGGTAGCCATGTACACGATGACACGATCGTTACAGCTGGCAAGCGATGACTCAGGCTGGGGTTGGGATAAACTATCAGCCCGGGCCCCGTTGGGATCAACCTGATCATGTTTGCTATCCGACTAAGGCAAGATAGTGACGATGTAGGAGCTTTTGAGCTGAGCGCATGTTGGCTTGAGCTTCTTGTTTGCATCTTATCAAGTAGCCACGGGCAACAACTTTCTCTGGCCTTCCAAGCATCAACACAATCCAAAAACAAACAACTATCAGCAGAACACTCTACATCATCTCAACTCCTCAACAGATCCCCATTCCAACATACACAAAGCGCGTATCATCCCTACGAACCACAATGGCAGTCCCTCTTCCTCCCGCAGGTCAACCTGCAATCACCTCCTCTCCCGGAAAGGACTGGGATACCATCCTAGACCAAACCCCCTGCAGCATCTGGGTCTTCTTGAAGAAGGACCAGGATACCAGCGAGTCTGCCCGTGGCTGGTATCTCGCCGTCGAGTGCTCAGACCGGCAGATGGTAGCCATCTTTCCCACCCCGAACCGCGAGACCGGGGAGCTTCGCATCACCTGCCTCCTGATGCAGACCTCGGCCCGGACCAAGGAATCGGCCTGGTCCCATCTCGTCAGAATCACCCAAGATCGATTCGGCCGCCCGTTCCTCCGGGACATCACCCTCCGCGACGTGCTGGACATTCTCGACAGGTCGGGCCTATCGTCATTCGCCTTGCGCGACGAGAGAGGTAAGACCCGAAGTATTTGTTTTTAGATCTGTGAATGGTAGGTATGGGAAATAATAATAGTTACTAACATTGAACCAACCACCAGGTCTCCGGCACTGGCTCCTGACCGTGCTCTCCCTGCTCCAGCCCTACCTCAAGGAAGCCAAGATGCGAAAGACCCTAACGGAGGACGCTGTCCGCATCATGCGCCGATGCCACGGAATGAAGCTAGACGGTACGGGCTCGGTGGACATCGTAAAGGGAGCCTACAAACCTCACAAGCTCTCTGGTAAGGCGCTGAAAGCGTTGACGGCCTGCAACGCCAAGATCCAGCACCTGATCGACCTTGAAAAGGATCAATTTTGAGGGCATAACACACTGCGTCATTCAAGACAGGCCATACGGAGGGATCTTTGATAGGGCATGGCATTGGTCTGGTGACGGCGCTGGTCGAGAATATTGCGATAACTACTTTTCGGGGGTATAGTGGTGCGCAGAGGACTGAATGGGGGAGTTATGCCAGTCTGAGCAATGGGGTGCAATGGGGGTTAAACGAGTCATCTATGGAAAACCACAGTCTGGTACTACCAGACTTATACTTGAGATCCCATATCCATAATGCCATTTTCCTCCTTCCTGATAGTTATCCGAAGTCTCCAGATGAACCAACACCGATTATATTTCTTTTTTTTTCCGTCAAGTCTATCGACTCGTAACTTCACCTGGGCCTGGAACCTTTAAGTTTCGTAGACCCCAGTCCCCATTTTTCAATCGCGTGCGTAGCAGTTCGTGCCGCCGGGTAAGTTAACCTGTTGGTCAATATTCCACCCGAGCCCAAGAGTCAGCGTGACTCTTTCGATGGCAGTGAGTTCCCGATTGAGACCTCGTGATCTGAGATAACAGTGTAAAAGCAAGAGAACCATACGGTCGAAGCGAAGGGTTCCAGGGCCGGTAACGAGACGCAAGTGATTCCAATGCGGCTCCGAGGGCTGGAGGGATGTCTATCGACAGCAACTAGAAATCAAAGGGATGAAAGGCTCAGAGAATGCGAGATTCCTTACTTACGGACGAAAAAGACTTCAAAGC
The DNA here is from genome assembly GCA_022376275.1 of Xylariomycetidae sp. FL2044. Classification (NCBI taxonomy): domain Eukaryota; kingdom Fungi; phylum Ascomycota; class Sordariomycetes; species Xylariomycetidae sp. FL2044. Next base: position 596,926 of record JAJNOH010000022.1, read on the forward strand.
ATCTTCAATATGAGGAAGAAATTTATTACTTGGTACAGATAATCTGCCCATCAGTCAAACAATAGAACCCATCGTCCAGCCGACTCCACTCCCTCCACCCGGGCACCATGCTCGCGACCTCCTCCTCGGTCACGAGGCCCAGCTCCAGCGCCCTCTGCCGCGACGACGAGGCCTCGAGCCTCCTCACCATGTGCTCGCCGCACCACTGCCTCTCCGCCGCGTTCGCGTAGCAGACGACGGCGGCCGAGGCCTCGACGCTCGCGGGCTCGAACCCGGCCGCCCGCGCGAACTCGCGGGCCCGGCCGCCCGCCAGCACCGTGCCCTTGGCGCCCGCCAGCTTCCCGATCATGGCCATGGTCTCCAGGACCCCGGGGACCCGCGGGTGGATGACGAGGGTCTGCCAGTCGACCTCGCGCGCGCACACGATCCCGCCTGGCTTGCAGACCCGCCGCATCTCTCTCAGACCCCGTACCGGCCCTGGTTCGCCGCCAGATTCGGAGGAAGGGAGGTGACCGAGGACCTGGTGGCAGTGGACGACGTCGAAGGTGTCGTCGTCGAAGGGCAGGCGGAAGATGTCGCTGACGAGGAACTTGGCGTTGGGGACGCCGCCCCGCGTCTTGGCTAGGTCCTTGGCGCCGTCGACGGCGGTCGGGCTGGCGTCGAGGCCGGTCACCGACCCCTCCGGAACGAGAGCAGCCAGGTCTAAGGTGATGGATCCCGGTCCGCAGCCCACGTCCAGGATGGACATGTGTGGTTTGAGACGAGGGAGCATGTAGGCGCATTTACCCGAGGCGGTGCGGACGTTGTAGCTGTCTACCATGGCGGAGTTGTAGTCTTTGGAGGAGTCCATCGTGTACCTAGGTAGGCTGTGATTCTGAGCGGCTTCTGGTTGTTCACTGTGTCCTAAATGGGTCAGGGGCTATGATAATTTGGTTCTAATATAATTTAAGAGTGGAAAATCAAGACAGTAGTCAGGTGATTTGTAGTGGTTGCAGGAACAACAGTTGAAAATGATTCTCTTGAGGCTGGTGACCCGAGAGGGAACAGGGAGTGGGGTTGTCAGCAACTGTCAGCCCTGGTGCCCAGGTGAGGGCTGGGGGTCATCAAAATGCCGGTGCTGGCTCTAGGTAAGTACTGTCCTGGTGCTGACATAAACAATACTGGCCATCACCCGGGTGGAAGCCGTTCCTTGAATGTTCTTGTAAGTAATGAAAACTAGGGGCGCGGGAAAGGGATGTGCTAATCGAGTCTTACATTCAGTGTTGGATTATGAATTACTAGATAGATATTGTCTGCATGGTAAAGACTTCGAAGTTGATCTCACAACCCTCCTAGGTACGCGCCAGGGTACAAAAGACCCAAGATGTTTCGTACGCCGAAAGTAACCCCCATACCCGATCCATCATCTCTCAAGCAGAAATACGGGATTTCAAAGTCCGGAAACCCTCCAACCTTGGAACAGATCTAACAATCCTCGGACCGTATCATACACCAATCAAGCTCCGACTTTCCACTTCCTTCAATGCCCTCCCACGACACTGCTTTCCACGTACTCCCAGTACTTCTTGGCTGAGTACCTCCTCAGTCTCTTACCAATCACCATCATAGGCAAAAACGTCAAGGTGCACGTAAGCGCAACCATGGCGACGGTGATGAAGCAGTTCTGAGTGCCCATGGCATCGAGCCACGGGTTGATCCCGTACGAAACAGCGAAGCCGAGCGTATTGCGAATGATGATGGCCGAGGTCAGGGTCTCACCCGATATTTCCTTGAGGAACATGTCAGCATGCATGCCCGTCATGTTTTCCAATCTCATGGTTCATCTCTATCTCACCTTGAAACAGTCCACGACATAGCTCAGCGTGATTGCCGCACCGCAGATGACGCTGAACGCTAGCATACCGAGACCCACGACCGGCCCGAACCACATGACGCCACGCGCGGCCCCGACACCCCATAGAATCAGTCCGCCTGCGCAGAGTAAGCCGGAGAGTAAGAGGGCCCATAAGCGATGCTCAGGTTCGCGGATGCCACCATTACGACGTGCTAGCCACAGCGCCAGCTTGTCCGCCGACCAGCCGGACCAGAGCGCGCCGAGAGCAGCAGCGATGATTGGTGAGATGTACACGGTGCCGACAAGTCCGGACGAAAAGTTGTACGGCGAACCACTGAGAATCGGCGATGTAGTCGCGTTGAGGACGTTATACCACGAAAGACAAGTTCCGTATACGCTGGGTTTCGGAGTCCGATTAGCTGCCATATCTTACTGGAGCATATAGTGTGTCGAAGAAACACTTACAATCCAGCCCAGGTCACGCTCGGGAAGTGCAGCATGATGGGGAGCGGGCGCCACATCATCTTGAACATCGCCGTTGCCGAGGGAGCATCCTTCATGCGGACGAACAGCCCCAGCTTCTGCCGGTAAGAGCGCGGCGGAGGAAATACTGGCGAGACATCTGACGTGATCTTCGCAGAAGAACCATCGCCCGCGACCTTCTCGGTGTCGCCATTTCCGCTGTACGATTTCTTCTCCTCCACCAGCCCAGCCCCCGGTGGCGTCCGCTCGCCCTGCTGGCTCACGCCCTCGACCGACTTTCGGAAGTACATGGTCTCCTCCATGCCGAAGAAGATGCAGATCAACGTAGCGGCGTTGAGTAGGGCGCCGAACCACATGGCCCATTTCCAACCGGCGCCTACAGTGATCCAGCCGGCCAGGAGGGGGGCCAGGAAGTTGGAGCCGAAGAGAAGGAAGGCGTAAAAGCCCATGTAGGTGCCGCGCTCGTGTGCGAAGAAGATGTCGGGGATGCTCACCTCGGGTAACGACTCAATGGGAGCAGCGAAGATGCCCAGGAGAATGCGGTGCGCGTACCACTCCCCTTCGGAGCGCGACCAGGCCGACCAGATAACCGGGAAGAGACACAGGAAGCTGCTCACGATGTAGACTCCACGCCGACCGTACTTGAGCGCGAGGGGCTGCCATAGTAGGTTCCCCCAGCCGAGGAAGAGGAACATGAGACCAGTACCTCGGTTGAGCGCCGTTACAGAGATGCCCGTCTCTTGCTCAATCTGCGTGAG